>CM019693.1:18716616-19319116 GCA_009760885.1 Achatina immaculata | reverse complement strand
TTGCTATACAGAATTTTGAAGGTAATATAACTGCGTATCTTATGAGAATTGATGACCAAAATAATATTACTGTTACTGATCTCGGTGATAAATGACCGTTTCTGATATCAGATTATAAATTAATATTTCGTTATGCCCCTTGTCTAAAGTGTGAATTTGATACAATATTTCTTATTTCCCCTATTCAAAACCAGAAGCTAAAATAATTTGTTATGTCCCTTTTTAGAAGGATATGATAATATTCTGTTATGTCCCCTAACCAAAAAAAAAAAAAAGCTCCCAACTTCGAAGCACTCACCTGAGAACTATTTGAAATAAAGAGAAAGGAAATCTGAAATACTGAAGCACTTTCTGCAGGCTTATGATTTTTTTCCAGGAAAGATTGATGTATATCAGCTATGAATATACATATTTGTAAACGGCTGAAAGAAAAAAAGTGACTTTATATATACATTTATCTGGAGGAATAAAATTTGGCTTGACACCGGCAAAGAAATGGGCGGGGCTAAATCTCTTTGACACAATTACAGCGGCGAGCCCAGACATAAGAGAACATTTTAATCGCCTCACATGCAGATATCAACAACTGGAGAAATGGTTGAAGAAAGTATAATTTTATTTATTTGCACCGAAGCTGGCGATAGATAAAAGAAATGGATACATTTTTCTATCAAGTTTTATGTGAATGGGTGAAAGTATCGCGGAGAGAAACTTAGTTACACAGTGCATGATGGGAAGTGTGTAAGGCGTTGTCACGTGACTTGTTTCTTTGTGTGCTGGCCTGGGTCGCGTGTGAGTCAGGAGGTGTCCGCATATGAGCTCCGTTCATTCACCAGTTTAGACTTACCAGGACCGTCATATTAAGTTCGTAATCACTTAAACCAGTAGAGAAACCATTTATCTCAATGTTCGAAAGAATATATGCTAGTTAAGGAGCGTTTATTTCCACTTTCCCAAAAAAATTTATGCGGGCACTCTGGGCTAGACTGTGTTAGGGCAAATGGCCATGGCGGTGGTGGGGCAGAGAGCCAATACCCGGCATGTTATGGCTTTTCACAACGCTTCATCAAGCCCCAATGTCACCAACAATCAGCACATAGGACTTTTGGCAATTCCTGTGTCAGGATCAATAATCAGTCCTGTACCGTATGCCTCAGAAACACCAGACAGGCCTATTGGATATGGTGCGTTCGGAGTTGTATGGTAAGTCATCACGTCACATTTGACACACTTCTAACCCCTTCCCCCCTACCCCAGACGTGTATGCGTGTGTATATCATTTCAGTAAAATCAGCAGAAAGTCAGCGTGATTATTTCAAATTTCCTTTCATCCCATTTTATGCTCGGAGATTATTTCCAGATCTTAGTCTCTTTCTAATGTACTGGAATAGGTTTCCGACTGCTGATGGATTTGAAAGTTTTAAAAATTTTGAGTGGAAACTTAAAGAATCTGTTTGCTAGGGTTATAAATAAGTTACTACTATAAAATTTGGCGTAAATATTGGTCAAGAAAAACAAAATCACTCCCATTCTATATTTGTAAATCATTGCTAACAGATGTACTAATTTTTTTTAAAATTAATACCTTGTTTTATATGTAAAATTTTCAGTCCATTGCGAAGCACAAAGAAGCTGGGTATTATTTCAGTATTTCTCATTAGACAGATAAATGACAAACTGGAAAAAAAAAATTTTGTTTCCCCGATGTTCTAGCTTAGTATGTATCTTGACATTTTAGTAGTACATCTATACTTGACATATTAGTAGTACATCTATAAAAACTGCACATTTTACCGAATCTTTTCAAGATTCCCCGAGATAGTTTGTATTCTCTCCGCAATAGAGATGTTTGTCTTTGCGAACAATGCATTGGGCAGCAAATTCGAATATATTCGTGTCTTGGAGAAAACCCGTCTCTCATTTTTATATATTAAAAAAAAACTATAATTTATAGTCGGGTTATCCAAGGCGATGAGAATTTTTTTTTAAAAACTGACACATTACCGGTGAAAATATATTTACACTGTCCTTAAGTTGAATACAGAATTTTATATTTAATATATTTTTTAAAATTTCTTGTGTATCCATTGCCAAAGAAAAAAAATATATACATATAGCTTATGCTCTCGTTTCTAATGATCTCCTCACACCCCCGAATTATGAAAAAACAGATTTCCATAATTCCACTCTTCTGAAGTCTGTTACATTGTCTTATCCAGTGACGCACGAAGATTGCTAAACATCACAACTTAACATTAAATATACTGTACTGTGTAAGGAAAAGGTCAGAAATATGAGGATGCGCTATGCAGAAATGTCATTCAACAAACACCAGGTCTTGACGTAAAATTCTTCAGTCCTTGATGGACTAAGATAATAGCACTTCATTAGATTGTGAAACTACAAAGGGCAGTTGAGGGAGATATTTCTTCGCTTTAGCGTATAAACATGATGTGCCTAAACCGTTGATGTTTTGACAAGAAGTGTGTGATCGTACGGCAGTAAAATGTATTTTCCCGTTTTAGCATAATTTGTATAGTTTAATTCTTTATTTTTCATTTTTTAAAAAAAAATCCGTTTAATACGCTTTTATTATCTGCAAATGAAGCATGTGTCAGTCATTGGACAACCATTTTAAAATACATATGAATTTATAATTCGTTCAGTCAGATTAAAGCAAACAGGCATTAAATTTGCAGGGGGAAAAACCTGTAATGTCTCATTTGGTTTTCTTGATGAAAAAATAAAAAGATGTATGTAAATCTTGTTCCCCCCCCCCCTCAAAAGTTGTATGTAAATCTTGCTTTTGCTGTCTTCTCAGATACATACGAATCTTGCTTTTGCTGTCTTCTCAGATACATACGAATCTTGCTTTTGCTGTCTTTTCAGATACATACAAATCGTGCTTTTGCTGTCTTCTTGGATACATACAAATCTTGCATTTGCTGTCTTCTCAGATACATACAAATCTTGCTTTTGCTGTCTTCTTGGATACATACAAATCTTGCTTTTGCTGTCTTCTCAGATACATATAAATCTTGCTTTTGCAAAAGCTTTCACAAGAAAAATCTTGTTTTGCTCTCTAAAATGTTACTTATAAAATTTGTATTTGCTCATCTCTTGTATATAAATCTTGATTTTGCTATCATCTCCAAGATAAATATGTTACTTATAAATCTTGTTTCTGCTCCCTTTCCCAAGAAAAGCAGGTTGTATATAAATCTTCATTTTGCTATCTTCCCCAGGAGAAAAATATTACATATAAATCTTGTTTCTGCTCACTTCCCCAAGAGAAAGATGTTACTTATAAATCTTGTTTCTGCTGTCTTTCCCAAGAAAAATAGGTTGCATATAAATCTTTATTTTGCTATCTTCCCCAAGAGAAAGATGTTACTTATAAATCTTGTTTCTGCTCCCTTTCCCAAGAAAAGTAGGTTGCATATAAATCTTTATTTTGTTATCTTCCCCAAGAGAAAAAATATTACATATAAATCTGCTCTCATTCTCAAGAAAAAGATGTCACTTATAAATCTTAATTTTGTTCTCTTTCATGAGCATTTTTTTTTTTGGAAACATTTATAAAAGACTATTTTTGTAAGAAAAAAAATTGTTTATATAAAATATTTTTTAAAAAGAAGCATGTGACCACCTCTGGTCTGGATTTATCTGGTATTTACATGACAACATAAAGAGATTCATAATAAAGCGAACGCTGGCTTATCCAGAGACCTGAAACCATCCTGATAAGAAATGTTTCTCTCTGGGGCTGGTGAAGGAAAGAGCATTCCAGGAGTCTTTCCGCACCTGGTTTGCTGGTGATATGACTCTAGCTTGACTCATCACATGAAATGAAGTGGCTGGCCACCTCAGACAAGCCTTGTTGTTCCCATTATTAATTGTATATTCATATGATTGTGGTATTTCACATCTACAAGATATATGCACGCTGCCATATGAGCCTTATGTGACGTTTAGCGGCACCGGAAGGATGTAAGACGTAAGAAGACCTTGTAAAGTACATGTCAGAAATAGTTAACAGCATATTGCTATTATGCTGTCTGTACTGGTTCAATAGTTGCAGTTTTATTATTGAATAATATTATTATTATGTTGTCTGTACTGGTTCAACAGTTGCAGTTTTATTATTATATTATATTATGTTGTCTGTACTGGTTCAGAAGTTGTTTTTTATTGTTATTATTATGTTGTCTGTACTGTTTTAGCATTTGCTGTTTTATTAATATTATGTTGTCTGTACAGGTTCAACAGTTGCAGTTTTTTTTATCATTATTATTATTATGTTGTTTGTACTGGTTCAACAATTACTGTTTTTTAAATTATTGTTATGTTGTCTGTACTGGTTCAACAGTTGCAGTTTTTGTTGTTATTATTATTATTATTATTATTATTATGTTGTTTGTACTGGTTCAACAGTTACTGTTTTTTGTTGTTGTTGTTGTTATTATTGTGTTGTCTGTACTGTTTCAGCAGTTGCAGTTTTTTATTATTATTGTATTGTCTGTACTGGTACAAATGTAAGATAGTTCAGGATCTTACAGGATATGTATTATATGAGTGGTAAAAGCAAGAGTAATGCCTTCTGTATGGGGATATAGTTTCAGCATGCGCACACACACACACACACAAACACATAACTGTTGCGGAAGTTTCAGGCCAGTGCAACAAAGCTGGGCTAACAAATAATTTTAAGAAGTAGGAATAGGTCTTTTTTGATGAAAAAAGTGCCGTTTATAGACTTTTCATCCTATTCATACAAGAAGCATATCTATTTGTCCGTCCGTCCATCTGTCTGCCTGCCTGTCTGTCCGTCCGTCCATCTGTCTGTCTGTCTGTCTGTCTGTCTGCCAAGTGCCGTGCATACTGGAGTTGGCTCTCATAACTGTCTGTAACTCTCTGTTTTGTGTTGTCTCTGTGAGTTCTGGTGACTTCTTTTCTTGCCAGTCCAGGATTTTCTCTCTTGGTCTACCTCGGCCTCTTTACCCCCCCCCCCTAAAAAAAATAACGAACCCAAAAAAAGTACAGATGATACGTGTTGGATTATTTCCCACCCCACCCCCTCTCGGTCCGGTTCGTTTGTTTTGTGTGTGTAAAAAGAATGTGTAGGTCTTTATGAACAAATTGTAATGGATTATGGACAATGTGCAGTTATACGAAAAGTTAATGGGACAGAATAGGTAGGATTAGTTTAAAAATTGCTTTGCACAAGCCTAGTTCTCCCGCCCACGCTGTAAGGAACAAGTACTGATAGAACAAAATGCAATTTCACGAAATCTGGATAAACAAAAGTGTCACCGGGAAGATAAATTCATTGAAAAGATAAGCTAGCTCTCTCTCTCTCTCTCTCTCTCTCTCTCTCTCTCTCTCTCTCTCACTCTCTCTGTCTGTCTGTTGTAATCTTGAAGAAAGTTGGAAATTACATTGCATATGATTTGCTTCTCATCCTTCATTCTGAACAAACTTTATTATTATTATTATTATTATTATTAAGGACTACATAGAGTACAACTAAACAAGATGGAAATACAAATACAAACATTTGAGAATAGAATCCTGAGAAGAATTTATGGACCGTTAAGAGAACGTATAGGCCAGCAATGGAGGATAAGAAGTAACAAAGAAATCTACAGTTATAACCCCCCCCCCCCCCCAAAAAAAAAAACAAAAAAACTTAGGTTGCTCGGGCATTTAACAGACAAATAACGATTGCCTATACAGAAGTCATGAAAGGAGATGGACCAAGAGGTAGACCCAGACAACGATGGCGAGACAGCCCAGAGGATATACGCGCTCTTAGAATTGACAACTGGTAAGAAAAGATCATGAACAGAGAGGGATGGAGATATCTGCACCAGTGTAGCCTCAGTGACTTAGAAAACTGTTGAATTCAGCAGCTGCTCAAGAGAAGAAGATAATAAGGATTGGTCTTGTAAGAAGTTAACTGATCGCTTAGGTCTAGACTTGGAACAAAAATAAATAAGAAAGTTGAGCGAATGGTTCTCCGTAGGTATGACAGCATTTAAAAATTGATGGAAACAGCCATAAGCTGAACATTAAAAAAAAATCTTTGTTACGGTTGAGTGTTTACGTACATTCTCATCAATATGTTGTTTAGCACTGTAAATGATGCTGAGAAAACTGATTATATTATTCAGTTAGACAGGAAAACTTGAAGATACTGTCCAGTTATAATTCATTTGGTTGTCAGTTGTTGTTAAGGCATCTGCGTTGGAATTTACTTGCGACGCAAATAAGCGTGAAAACTTGAAAAACTATGCCTAGAAATGTTTATTCCGGTATTCGCAGTTGCCGTGTTCATTTTGGGAGCGGTTCGAAGGCGTGAAAAATCGGAGATGAATTTGAGTGGAGTGACAGGAGCATTGTCGTAACAAGGCAGTGACATATCTTGTGCTAACCTACAAATTAGATGATTATTCGTTTTAATCTGATTACATCAGAAATACTAGGCGTCGCCCATCCGTGGGTCGGAATTGGGATCACGTTTCAAAGGATAAAGGAAGTCATAAAAAAGAAAACTAACCCTCACATGTTGGCCCGCCTTTTTTTTTTTAACAAACGTGAACTGTCACTCCTTTGATAACACGTCGTCCATTTGACCAGAATTGCTCATTCAGTAGTTTTTTTTCCTCGAACTGTTTAACTGATAATAATAATTGTTATATTATTATTATTATTATTATTATTATCTGGCGGTGGTTGGTAGGCTTGAGTTAGTCATTACGGTATATGGGAGCAGACAGGGCCCTCGGGGAAGGTTTATCCTTCTGGTGGACACCGAAGGAGATAAATGAGGATTTAATGTACCAGAAAGCTGGCGAAATGGGAGAGAGAGAATAGACAGACAGTGTCTTATTTTCCCCCTGGGCCGTACCAGAAAGGGGTTTTCGCCTAATATCTACAAATCTCGCTGCACGACGCCGGACATGATGTGTCCGATAATAGAATGTCTTGAATCTTAACAGACATATTTAAAGGTAAAGGTATGAGTTGCGAACCAGCGTCACCGCACACGGTCAACCCATAAGTGCTCTTCTGCGTGCGTAGTCATGAGTTGACCAACTGCCAACTAGTATCGCCGTCAGCACGAACTCCGTAGCTAGCGGGGCGTCATTCCTCTTTCTTCCCAGAGCGTTAGTCCTGATACCCATTTTTTTTTTCCTTGAGGCTGGGTGAATCCCGGGGGTTTTTTTTTTCGCGAGCCACGGGCTGGACCCCCTCCCATCCACCACCTCCTGATGATTGATAGACATATTTACGCAACGCTGGGTAATAGGAAGATCTTTTGAATGGTGACGGCGACATGATCGAATGGTAGGTCTGGCAGATGGTCATGATTTTATTGTCGGATTTTACCCCCTATGGGATTTTGGGGCTCCTGAGTCAATGGTAGAAGATTGAAGGGGGGGGGGGGGTGATAACTATTAGAATTACACAGCAAGTACCAATGAATGTAAATCTACAGCAAGTATCAGTGAATGTAAATCTACATCATATGTTACCCAGCGCTTGAGTACATTTCTCTATTCTGTGTTTGCTTCTCGGAATCTGAAAAAAATCAGAAAATGTACCACTACGGATTGCTAAACGGTTATGGGACAAGGGACGTGTAGAACTACCGTAAATTGTTAGACAATTTAGATTTTTATTTCATGATGTTATAACAGAGAAAGGGTTAGCCTTGTTACAGTAGAGAAAGGGTTCGCTTTGTTACAACAGAGAAAGGGTTCGCCTTGCTACAGCAGAGAAAGGGTTCGCCTTGCTACAGCAGAGAAAGGGTTAATTTTGTTACAAGAGGGAAAGGGAAGGGGAGAAAAATTAACAATCGGAGATGTTATTTCAGCAAAAATATTGGGGGTGGGGGGTTCTTGTTTTTAGCATTTTACTGTTCTTGGTTCTGAGTAACTGCAGAAGACGGCCACGTTCTTTATGTGCGGGGGGGGGGGGCAACAGCTTTTAACAGAATCTCGCAGACAGGAAGATCTACCATCATTGTTTTTATTTTCTTCTCTGGCTAACCTTCCTTCCTTCTACATTTCGTCTAAAAATAATCCGCTATAAACATTTTAATGCACCCATCCTGACATATGTGTTACAGTAACATCGGATATATATATATTTTATATGTTTACGGCAAAGATAGTGGGAAACAGATGTATGATATCAGCTCAGCCTGGCTTCAGGGTTTGCCAAGGTGGTCTAGAAGTTTGACAAATAACAATTGTGTACAAAGCGAATACTTTACGCGTTGGAGAAAGATACATGCGCACACATACACACACAGGGTAAAATAACAGAACCATGAACTTCCAGCAAGACGATTGATTGATTGATTGATTGATTGATTGATTGATTGATTGATCTTTGTTTCCAAAGGGTGAAGAATTGGACAGGCAGGCCCGTCTGACATTCATACAAATTTCACTCAGCTCCAAACATTCTATACATATTCTGCTCATATAACCAACATAACTAACATTGGAAAGCTGAGAGACATAAAATAAAACAAAATATAACATTTACGTTTCTCTCTTGTCCATGCACTCAGTACAGAAAGTAACTACATACACATATAAATGACTATCTACCATACAAAATGTCAGTACTATTCAGAACAAACATTTAATTTAATTTGGTGGTCTGTAAGAGCAGTCTAAAATAACTTTTACGTTTTATGATTAATGTAAGCCGACATCAAGTAGATATTGGAAAAGTTTGTAGTTGTGGGATGGAGTATAGTTTATGTTTGGCACAACACGCTAACCACTCTGTCAGAGGGCCACGCGAGTATATTGTAAAACCGTACAAGGGCATTTGGAATATAAATCTAGTACAGTGTTTCCCATACTTGTTCGGACTGCCTCCTTCCTTTCCCCCCCCCCCTTTTTTTTTTCTTCCAGCCCACGTCCTCAGCGGCTCCCTCTCTCTTTCAAAACTCTTTCCCCACCCCCACCCCCGCCCTCTATGTTGTTCTGTTTGTACAGTGGCCTAGTAAACTAGTATATGCATTACACAACTAAAGACTTCAACTAGCAAACAAATTTAAGCGCACGAATGAGCACAAGAGTACTCACCTATTGCATTATTTTTATCAACTTTTAATGTGATGGATGAGTTTCATGTAGTTTCTCAATACCAGGTTGAAAAGTGCTAATAAGGGAGGTATTATTCCACCCCACCCCACCCCCCACTCTCTGCTGTTTCGTTTTCCTTGAACGACTCCGACCCCTTACTGCCCTCTTCTCTTCCACCTCCCCTTAGGTCCTTTCCAATGCTCACCGGGGGGGGGGGGCGTTAACGCCCTCTTTGGGAAACATTGATCTAGTAGTTCACCGCATATTCTTAAAGAGTTCGCCCACCTCCGTCCTTGTGTCTATATGTGTTGAATTTTGGCGTCTAGTGAAACCTCGCGCGTCCAACGATTGCCATAGAGCCTTTATATTGAACATTTTCGAGCAAGAACTTTGAGAAGTCATTTGTCACAATGAGGTTGTGGATGGCCGCAAGCTGCTGCTAGCCGACAGCCTCCTGAACTTTCTTTTTTCATGATATAAAAAAGAGCTGTTTATTTATTATGTTTTTTTTTCCTTGGTCCTGATATACTGAGCTCCCAGTTCACAAGCGCCTCACGTGCGTACGTCTGTTCGATATTTATTGAGTTTGTTGCAAAAATGATGCCTCTGTTTATTGTAGCTCTTGCTGGGTTAAGATCTCTTTTCTTCTCTTGCCAAACGAAAGTTCGTTGTCATCGCGGTGGCCACGGTGTCTTTTGAATGTTTATGTAGCACGCTTCTTGAACTCCTCACGTGCTATGCCGGTGTTTGTTTGTTTGTTTGTTTGTTTGTTTGTTTGGAGCTTATTTTCCATGTTGACTTGCAATCTTGTCTGCCTAGTTTTTCTCGTGATTGTAGTAATGTGACAATTTGCCTTATGATTTTAGTAGCGTGACGGGTTTTCGTTATGATTGTAGTAATGTGACAGTTTCCTTCATGATTGCAGTAATGTGAAGGGTTTTTCATGATTGTAGTAACGTTTTCTTCGTGACTGTAGTAATGTGACACGTTCTCTGTATGATTATAGCAACGTGAAGGGTTTTCTCATGATTGTAGTAATGTGACAATTTGCCTTATGATTGTAGTAACGTGACGATTTTCTTCATGACTGTAGTAATATGAAGATGGTATGATTGTAGCAGCCTGACAGATCTACAAGAAAAAAGTCAGGATGCATTGTACACATAATGAGAAGGGGAGGGTTTGAAAACATTATAACAACAGGAAAATTAAATGGTAAGAGCGACAAGGGAAGGTTAAGAGGGAAAAAAAATCGTGGACAGTCTATCGCGATGCACAATAAAAAGTCACAGACTGAGTTGATGGGAAAATATCCTCCAAGATCTGTGGAGGAGCATGGCAGCCAACGTCTGCTTGCACGGCACCTGATAATGATGACATTTAAAGCCGACGGAACTTTTCTGACATATTCTGAGTTGTAGAAGCAGCTGATTATGCACTGGTAGAACAGTTCAGCAACCGCTTCACAATTATTAGAGGTAAATGGGGGTGTGTAGTTGAGTTTTATATATATATATATATATATATATATATATATATATATATATATATATATTTGGACACACACACACGAAAGAGTGAGTGAGTGAAGCTGGCAGGAACGAGAGTGGTAGAAAATAAGATGAGCTCATGAGAGTCTGCCAACAGTTAGCCACAGACGTCAACACGTCTCTGCGTCTGCTAGGGAGCGAGGTCGTGCCGCGGAGGCTGCCTGCTGCAGACGCGGAGATCGTGCAGATGCCCGAACGATGGTGCTCTGAGAAGGAGCCTAGCTGGGCTGACAGCACCGAGTACTGATACTGGGATTTGTTTCCAACAGCTTTGCCTCAGGGCGTCGTCATTTGTGGTTGAGGGGCGACCCGACCGAGCTTGTCTTTGATGTCGGTGTCCCCAGAGTTGAATCTTTGGAACCGCTTCTTTTGCACTGCAGATTTCACGGGCAGCTGCATAGGCATTGAGCCCTTTCTTTCAATAATGCCCCAGGAGGACGCGAACCGACAACCTCGCTGTCAGCCATATTTCCTTCCGCTGGTCACTTATCTCACAATTCATTGGCTCAAAATGGATATGCACGTGTACAGCATGACGTTACGCATGTCATCGTAAAAGACAGGGACCTTGACCGAAATTAGGGCATCGGAAAAACGTGACTCTCCGTAATAATCCAGTATTTCCGGCAAATGCCATGTTCAAGGACCACATACTTAGTTCATTTGGTATCCACCGTGAGAAAGACAAGCACAAAATACCTCGTATCCTCTCACTATTTCTCTTTAAAAATATCCTCTATATTTTATAGTCCGAAAATTTCATTACACGTTGATTGCTAGTCGTGCTTTTCCTCGATCGCATTTTACTGAAGATTCACTTTCGAAGGAAATATGGTTTCTCGACATATGAAAATCTGCTCGCTGAGATAATGGATTTAGCAGGTTTAATGGCATGTGTCCAAGTTTTTTTTTTTGTTTGTTTTTTCTTCCCCTTTTTTCAACTTACTGTTCTCGTCCACCAAAGTCAAACTTGCAGGTGAAACCTGTAGTGGTTGTTTTTGATTGGTTGTTTTGACTATTTGTAGTGTGGGTTTTCCGGATTGTAATTCTTAGTAACCTGTAACAACAGTTTCCCCCAAGAAAGGTTTAGTAATTGCGGTTATCGGTTTTTAATCTTCGTTTCACTTAACATCAATGTACCTTCAGTATAAAATAGAGAAAACCACAAGATTTTAAAAAACAAAAAAACAAAAAATGTGTCACTTCGGTAAAGAACTGTTGGAACACGTGAAGTATTGTGACTGAGCATTAAGTTCCACGAAGTGACAGCCTAGTTTAAGCCGGGAAACTTAAGAAAAGCCAGGCTGCATCGTTTTAATGTATTATGTACTGCTTCTTCAACTACTGTAGGAAAGAGTATTAATATAATAGGTCTACTACATCAAATGAGATTTAATGAGGAAACACCCCCCCCCCCCCTTCTTTCCCTGGGTCCTCATTTTTACAACAGATTTCCTAAATACTTTCAGTAAGCAGTAACCAGGTAATGACCCTCTGCGGTAATATTGATCATTTTATCTTTTTATTTTCGCATTTGGGAACAATAATATAGATTTTATGCACTGTAGATTCTTGCACTGCAGTTTCTTATCTATATTGTTTCATGTTTAAGCACTGCAGTTTCTTATCTATATTGTTTCATGTTTAAGCACTGCAGGTTCTTATATATATATATATATATATATATATATATATATATTGTTTCATGTTTAAGCACTACAGGCTCTTATCTATATTGTTTCATGTTTAAGCACTGCAGGTTCTTATATATATATATATATTGTTTCATGTTTAAGCACTACAGGCTCTTATCTATATTGTTTCATGTTTAAGCACTGCAGGTTCTTATATATATATATATATTGTTTCATGTTTAAGCACTACAGGCTCTTATCTATATTGTTTCATGTTTAAGCACTGCAGTTTCTTATCTATATTGTTTCATGTTTAAGCACTACAGGCTCTTATCTATATTGTTTCATGTTTAAGCACTGCAATTTCTTATCTATATTGTTTCATGTTTAAGCACTGCAGGTTCATATATATATATATATATATATATATATATATATATATATATATATATTGTTTCATGTTTAAGCACTACAGGCTCTTATCTATATTGTTTCATGTTTAAGCACTACAGGCTCTTATCTATATTGTTTCATGTTTAAGCGCTGCAGGTTCTTGTTATATTGTTTCATGTTTAAGCGCTGCAAGCTATTGGCCACATACTTACGAACCGAGCTTTATATGGAGCTGTATGCACTACATGATCTAAAAAATTAACACGAAACATTATGAATTCGAGCCAGTGATAAAGTCGTGCTTTCTTTAATTAGCATTTTTAGATACCAGAACTCGAGTCCTAGTGTGTATTTAAAGTGTCACAACTGATGAGTTTTATACCGTCTTCGATGTATCATATTTGATAATTCTCAGGCGTGGAGGTATAGTTAAGATTAATCTCCTTGACAGAACTTTCATAGAATACAGGAAAGATGAATCTCCTTGACAGAACTTCCATAGAATACAGGAAAGATGAATCTCCTTGACAGAACTTCCGTAGAATACAGGAAAGATGAATCTCCTTGACAGAACTTCCATAGAACACAGGAAAGATGAATCTCCTTGACAGAACTTCCATAGAATACAGGAAAGATGAATCGGAGGAAAAGTGGGGGGGGGGGGATTTGAAAGGGTTGAGATTTGGTCGGATGGAGAATTTTTGTCTCTGGGCATGGCGGGGATTGATGATAAGGTATCTCACGACATCGTTAAACATGTATCCCCCGCTGTATGAGTCCCCAATGCGGCACCATTATCCTGTATGTCTTCATTATTTTTATTTTTCTTATCCGTGTCATCATCGTATTTCTTGGAAAAGGGGGGGGGGGGTGTCTTGTAAATGTTCGTATCTTAAAATACGCTCTGAGATCTCCGATTTATGATTCTGAAGGAAGCCGAACTTCTCCCCGATTTCGTTGAAATGGGGGGGGGGGGGGGGGGGAGGCGCCAAGACGCACTGTTTTTGCATTTTGCACCTGTTTTCCAAATTGTTTTCCGCTTGTGTGGAAGTGTAAATCGAAATGTACTTCTTCTGCTTCTTCTTGGAGAGAGGAAGCTGATGTTCTTTGCAGCCGTTGCGCTGAAGATGTTGAGTACAGTGTCTCGTCGAATTGGGTGTAGGTTAGGGCGGCTATTTTTTTTTTTCACTTCCAGAGAAGAGCTAACAAGCAAGGGATGTGCAGTACTTCTTTAGCAGACTCCACCGCCTTGGCGACTATGGCAATCCCTGCCCTCACATTAGGTCAGGCTATGCCTTTTACTTGGGGA
The DNA here is from genome assembly GCA_009760885.1 of Achatina immaculata. Taxonomy (NCBI): domain Eukaryota; kingdom Metazoa; phylum Mollusca; class Gastropoda; order Stylommatophora; family Achatinidae; genus Lissachatina; species Lissachatina immaculata. Next base: position 19,305,120 of record CM019693.1, on the reverse strand, counting down.
TACCAACGGAGAGGTTTGGGACAGGCTATGGTTCCCAAACTTGAACCTAGCATTCATATCGGCTGTGGGTCGCTGATTGCCAGGTACTTCATATTCACAATCTAGTATTTGAAAAAAAAAAGACCCTTGCACTCCACTACCCTGGCAGAAGAAAGAGAAAAGACAGAAAGCTCAACATATTGTGTTGTTTTTTTTTCTTTCTTTCTTTCTCCTTAGCCTTGGCTCTTTGCGTATGATGAATGCCAAACTGCACGCGCAATATCTTATCACGTGATGAGAACTGACGTAATGTAATGTTTATTGTTTGTATAGCGTCAGATTTATACGTCGTTGTTCTGGCTGCGTTTCCCAAAATGTTCGTTGTGCTAATTGTCCAGTCAGGTTCTTCGTGTTGCTCATGTATTTGCGTTTTTTTTCCCTCTTCGCCTGAAGTTGGATGTGAACTGTGCGCTGTTCTCAGTGTTTGAGAGTATGGGGGTGGGGGTGGGTGGCCTCTGACCCTGACTCCGTCGGGTTCCGTTGTTTACTGCAGGTCCAAGCTGAATCATCTTATGTTGGGTGTGTCCAAGCTGAATCATCTTCTTTTGCAGGTCCAAGCTGAAAAATCTTATGTTTGGGGTGGGGGGTCCAAGCTGAATCATCTTCTGTTGGGGGGGGGGGGTCCAAGCTGAATCATCTTCTGTTGGGGGGTCCAAGCTGAATCATCTTCTGTTTGGGGTGGGGGGTCCAAGCTGAATCATCTTCTGTTGGGGCGGGGGGGGGGGGTCCAAGCTGAATCAATCTTCTGTTGGGGGGTCCAAACTGAATCATCTTCTGTTGGGGGGTCCTAGCTGATTCGTCTTCTATTGCAGGTCCTAGCTGATTCATCTTCTAATGCAGGTCCTAGCTCACTTATCTTCTGTCTCAGAGTCGAGATGAATTGTCCTTATTCTTGAATCTCATTTCTTTTCATAAAGAACATTCTTTGTCAATAGGAGACCAGGGGATGGACAAGATGGTTAAAGTAATTCTTCCAGTTTCAAACTTGCCTGCACCTTTATTGTGATAGATATTGTAGTGTCTATAAATTCTCATGCAGGAAAAAAAATAACTTCGAGAAAAAGTTATTTTAAAAAAATAAACTGTACGTAAAAATGTGAATATTTGGACCACACGAGATTTCACAAGCAATTAAGAGAGTGCGGTATGGAGACAAAAAAGAAGAGGGATTTTGCATTTTGGTCCTACTGATATTGTGCCATATATATGTGCGTGCGTGAGTGAGTGTATGCTAGTATAGGAGTACAGGTCAGCGTGGGTGTGTTTTATAACGCTTGAAGTTATGTTAAGTATAGCTAGTACTGGAGAGTGTCTTCCAGATGTGTGGGCAAAGAATCTGGTTTGGCTGACCAGCCCATGAACCTTGACCCCGTTGAAGCAGGGTCAGTAGCTCCTGGTCTGCAGGGTCAGTAGCTCCTGGTCTGACATGGCAGAGGGTTAGAGAGAACTGATCAAATTACTGCACTTTTTATGACTGTCTGTCTGGCTCTCCCTCTCTCTTTCTCTCTGTGTGTGTATGTGAGAGAGAGAGAAAGAGAGAGAGAGAGAGTGAGAAGGGCAGAATGTCATACGGGCCTGTGTACCCAATTCTTAACCCTTTGAAAATAAAGTTTGTTAAAATGTTCGTGTGTTCTCTGACTTGTCGCTTCTAGCAGCCACTGATACACGCAGTGTATTCGGTAGGCAGACACCTCCTCGTGTCATTCAGAGCGAAGCAACCGCAGTCCCTCAAATCATGAAAGAAGCACTCATCTGAGACAAACCTCGGCTCTTCAAACCTATGATGCCCCTAACACAATAGTAGGGCATCTTGATAACTCGCTAACTTCTCATGGGAAAGGTAAGAATAAGCTCTGGGCCACCTCCGTTACGCCTCATCAGCTCTGCTGTAGAAATTAGTCATTGGTACCTGCGTTAGGAAGACAGCCATTGTGCTGTCTCTCTGTAACTGCGAGCTGGTGTTCTTTGCAGTCGATGCTGTGGAGGTGTTGAAGCACAGCATCGTATCGGCGTGGGAGCGGGTTGTGGCAGCTATTTTTAAGTCCCAGATTGCAGCTAAAAAGCAATGGCAGACTCCACCACCATGGGGACTATGGCGATCCCTGCCCCGATAACCAAACTAGGCCTGTTATTGGGGGTACCAACGGAGAGGTGGGACAAGGTCTTGATCAGCTATGGTTCGCTAACCTTGACGCTAACATATCAGCTATGGATCGCCGATTGCCTAATCGGACAGCGTCTTCACAGAGTACCTGTTAGTAGGGCGAGACACTCTAAAATAACTCTTAACGCACTACTGACATTTTTGTGGGGGTGGGGGGGGGGAAACGACGACAAATGTTCACGTAAAAGATCAGTCTCGTGAACATGGAATTATGCAAGAGTCGAAGATGTGCGAATTAGAGAAAATGATTGTATTAACTTCTCAAATAAGCATATAGTAGGACCCGAGAAGATTACCTGAAAAGTAATAGTGAACAACTCGGTGATTTTCGTTTACCTATATCCTTCATCTGTAGCATAGTGCCTTGTAAGTAACTATTGTAGTATTATCATAGCCTTGTATATTAGGAAGGTATTATAATAATTATTAATATTATTATTAGCATTTGTATTATACTTATGATTATTAGAAAGTAGGAATAAACGGTGGAAATTTTGAGAACCTGTGGGATAGGAACACTCCGATAATATATAGTACTGATGAAGGAAACACACCCAGAATACAAACTAGGAAGATTTACTGAGATAACAATAGTACATGTGGAGACAGACGGACATTGTGGAAACAGATATCACATACAGGTATCGCAAACACCTGATACTTGATAAGAAAAGTTTATTCACGCGAAAAAATAATGTATAGACTGGTTTGACACAACAGACTTACTGACAGGTGAGGTATATATCTTATGACGCATTTTGCATACATGAATAGTTCAGCGCAGTAATAAGGTGACCAAAGGGAGTGGTGGACCGACTCATCCCTCAGTCCAATCAGTATGTAGCCAACCAGCTGACCAATAGAAAGATCTAGAGTTGTGATCTGTTGGACTTACGATATTTAAGCCAGGCATGCAGTTTTGAAAAGGGGAAATACAGAGAAAGAACAGAGAGATACAGAGATAGACAAAAAGAAGAAAGAAAGATAGATAGGAGAGCAACGACAGATAGAACAGTTGGACAAGTAGAGCCAATAGATGTTCAGGAGATCAATTTAGAACCAGAAGTAGTTTAGGACAGATAGAAAATAGCATTTCAAGCCGGTGTGTCTATTGGCACATCGAACTCAAGCCACTGCGCATGTCCGCTGACCTTTGCACTACCACGAATAACAGACTGGGAATCACTAATAACAGACTAGTAATATATACTACAAAATGAGAATGCTTTCAACCGTCCCTCAGTCGGTAGAGCATGAGTTTCTTAATATAGGGGTTATGGGTTCAGACCTCAATAGTGACGAAGATTTTTTTTTTTTTTTTACGTTTTAAAGTTATACTTTAGATTCTGACACTATTTATTTGTCTTTAATAAGAACAATTATACTTTTAACTTTTAGAAAAAAAAACCTAGCAATTTCGCATGTCCACTGATCGTTTGTCCTGGACGGAGTAAACGTTCCACCCCGAATTCAGTTAGGATCCTGCTCCCACTGTCCGTCCTGGCTCGACTCAGGAGCAGGGATTAGGGAACAGAGCTAAAGAAATTAGCCTGAAGTACTTTCTCCACAAAGCTGGACAGGTAACAAGTAAAGTCGGGTGATGTCCCGTACAGTGTCAGTGTAGGTCACACAACGTGCGAATAGCGTGTGCCAATAGACACAGCCTTTCAAGCTGAGAAGTGACTATTTGTACTGCGTGATAAATGCAGAAGATTTGATATCTTTGGAACTTTGTGTAAAATGCTTTCGGAGATGTCTCGATTTGATACTTGTGAATTTCGTTTGGTGAGCATTAAAAGTGGACTATAATTTGATTCAAGAACGAACCGTTTGAATTTTATAGTGACTATGTGTGTTAAGATTTCAGTCTTGTGGTGAACCACATAGTATCACAAAATGATATTCTGAAATGTTGAAGTGAACAACAACAACAACAAAAAAGAAGTAATATTGTGTATAAAATAACTTAAAAGTGGCAAGGAATATCAAATGTCGAGGCCACAGCCTAAAATAGAAGTGAGCGAAAGCCAACCAAACGATCAAAAGAGCAATAAAGACTACAGTAAATTCAGCGGAGAGCACTTCGTCATCAACATTATAATGAATAGTATTAATCAAAGAGCACTTCTTCAGTACTATAATAATTCAGAACATTACAGTATCATAGACCCTAGCCATATAAACAAGGATTTGTGTTTCGCCACACTGCTCCCGTTGGATTTTTAAACATTTTTACATTAGCTTCCTTCCTGTCGACACAGCATGGGCGGATATGATTTTCTCTGTTTTCTGTAATTAAAAATATCCGCCAATGGCGTGTGGGTTTAGGAGGAAGCTGGGTCAGGAAATCCGAAAAGCACATTCTCAGAACACTCGAGGTCAGAGTTGACCTGTGGTAAGGGGGATACGTGGCTCGTTGGCTGATGATCTGGCTAGTCTGAACATGCAGTTTTCCAATAAATCTTTTGTTGGTTAATTGTTCTGTTTGTTTCCCCCCACCTTGTTTTTAAAGTGCCGTGCAGGCTATGCATTGTAGCAAAGTACATAGCATAGAAACAAAGAACTGACAGTGGGTGTCCCGTTATTTTTTTAAAAAATGGCTAAAGAGAATGTAACAAAGCACAATTTTCAAACTCTCCTGCAAATGATTTCTAACTAAAAAGTATAAAGTAGTGAAACGAAGAACAGGTAGAAGATATCCCATTATAAGCTAAAACAGAACACTGTCAAACAACTAGCAAGGCCTTGTCAATCCACTAGCAAGGCCTTGTCAAACCACAAGTAAGGCCTTGCCAAAACAGTCTCCAGACATCCGGGGAACATACTACAAACTTGAACTGTGTACAGAGCCATGCAACTCCTCACGGGGAAAAAAAATGGCATGGAATGAAAAGTGCTTGCCACGCATGAAGGACTCTTGGTGAGATGAGATTCAGAGACGGGACTCATCCCGCCGCTGACGAACTGGCCGGGCTGAAGAAAAAGACGAAGTGTGTATAAGGTAGCAGCTATACCCAGTAATGATAATAACAAGAAAAGATGACAGTGAGAACTTCTGACTCTCATAACTTTTTTCACTCCAGAGGAGGCACCCAGGGAACGGTGTCCATGCAGCAGTAATCTGCGCCAAACGTCTAAGTAATCTGCGCCAAACGTCTAAGTAATTTGTGCCAGACTTGTATGAGATGCTGCAGGTTCTAGGTAACAGCCTGATCACGTGATTGCAGGATCTTGCCTTAAGAGTACAAGGCACGGCGGGATAACTCGTGTTATAGTGATCAATAATAATCTATATATATATGTTAGATCACCAGGCTGGAACGCCTGGAGCAATTTCAACCAAAATTGGCACACATATGACTTACAATCTGGAAACTGCAACATATGGATTAGATCATCCATATGACCCCTAGGCGGGCCTGGGTAATTGGGGGAGGGGGATCGAAACCGAACGATGCAAACAATACCCCACTGAACGACGGGAAGTAACTCCCGTGATATTTATACCTGCTATGGATTGTCGGCCGTGACGAACAAAGGTCAGCCCACACAAATCGGTAACGTTATATCTGCTGAGGTGCCGAACCGTTGGCATTGATAACCAGAAACATGATACACGGAGCAGATTTCTGATTCACGAAAGACACCCTACTGTTGTTCACTTCAGCGTCCATTTACAAAATGGTCAGAGTGTTTATTTCATAATAGAGAGCGCCCCATACATTGGTTGATTAGCTACCAACCACACTGTGATTAGCACTGCAGTCTTGGACTCATGATGTTTGAGAAACTTCCAGCACCCACCCGAATGATGGTCGGAAGCTAATTCAGCAAGTCTTCCAGTTTATCATCTTTCAGGGAATGTGACAGTGTCATTTCGCTCTTTTAGTCGATGGTCTCTTTTTGTTTTAGTTATATTTGTAAAAATAAATTTTAACCTTGTTCTCTCTGTAAGTTTATATTAGCTTTTTATTGTATTCTATAGTAGATTTCATTGCTCTGTAACAGGGTGGCGTTTTCTTATTTTCTCAAATTAGCTTTTCAAATTAGGGAGAGAGAGAGAGAGAGAGAGAGAGAGAGAGAGAGAGAGAGAGAGAGAGAGAGAGCGATAGATTTGAGATCGCCATGTTTCTCTCATGGACAACTTTATGTTGCTTGCTCAAAGGTGGGTTCACCCAAGAATTTATTTATTCTTGCTCCTGGAGGTGAAATTAAGAATGGTGTTTATAATCAACCTGTCTAGACTCTGTAGAAACTTCTAGAAGGTTGTGAAAATGAATAGAACATTGTAAAACCTTCTAGAAGATTGTAGAACTAAGCATACCTCTGTAGAACCTTGTAGAATGCTGTAGAAATGAATAGAACGTTGTAGAACCGCCTGGAAGGTTGTGCACGTGACTAGAACTTTTGCGATTGGGAGAAATAAATACCCGGACAACGTCGGGTACTCAGCTAGTAATAATAATAGGCAATTCTCTTATGCCATGGAGGCGCCTAGGGGATATTACGTTAGTTGCCCATATTTTCCTTGACTTGTCGACATACTTGAGTGTCATGTGGTCAGTATATGGCCTGGCTGCCTCTCGCGCCCCAACTGAAGCCAGGTACTCATATTTCTACGGCCGGATTCGAACCTCCGACTTTTGCCATGAGACAGTAGTGAACAAACCACTTCGCCGCTCTCGCGGTCAATAATAATACCACATGTGTTTAGGCATCATTAGAAAATGCCACTGTCCTTTTTTGTGCCTTGCGCCACCCCCCCCCCCCCCAATACATACTCGTACTAGCAGCAGAGATTAGGACGCTAGAGAAGACGGAGAACGTTCCTTAGCTACTAATATCAATTGGTACGATCAAAAGACCTGTGGCATCGAGCACTGGAAAGAGCAAAGGATAGATAACCAAGTGAAGACCGGCGCCTGAAATGGCATGAACTACCAAAGAGTCTTGTATTTGCGCGTTTCGTTGCTTCTCTTGTTAGCTTCATGTTATCCAAGTACAGTTCTTTGTTTCCTTTTCTGTTTACGAAGTGAACGTGGAGAACGAGTAGAGTTTGATATTACATATTACGTTTTTCCCTTACGGAATTCCAATACTTGAGATCTACTTATTTCGCTGAAAACTATTATGGCGGTTTCTGTTTCTCTCTCTCGACCATACCCAAAAGACTTGATAAACCTTGAAATCGACTTGCCAACCCCACAACTAAATGTCACCCTAGATGAAATTACATTGCATGAAATTGAAATAGCGGTGAATTTAATGGCTAATAACAAAGCTCCAGGTGAAGATGAAATAACACCCGAAATGTTAAAAGCTATCAATAGTGACAACATGAGACAACTACAGATAATGTTTAATAAGATTTGGAAAGAAGAAAAGATCCATTCTAAAGATCCAATCGAGGAATCTCGCGCCCTTGAACTTTCTTTTCTTCTTTACTGAAGATTCACTTGACTGTTACACGCCTATCTCTTGCACTCGATCCCGGCAGGTTTCTTTCTTCAGAAAGTACACATCTCTCATTTTCATCAGACTAATAACTTTTACTCTGATGTTGCTAAGGTTACGCCCTTGAACCCAGCCACTCCACACATAACCGCGGCTTCTTCCCCTTTGCGGTCGCGGCAGAGCAAATCAGAAATTACTGGTCGTTTGCTGACCTCTGACCACGGACAGCTAGGAGGTCAAAGGTTTTTTGAATTGGGGCACGTCTCAGCGTCTTTGAAAAAAAAAAGTGGGGGGTGGGGGGAGGGGAAGATTCATTGAGGTTAGCAGTTCAAGCCAGTGACCCCTGGAAGAATGTGGCGATTCATCACCCTCCATTGTTCTCGTCTTTGTTTTATCTGTTAAACCAGTGGTTTTCAAAGTGGGCCTTACCCCCCTCTCCCCAATCCTCCACTCCCACCTGGAGACGTTGGGAAGATCGGAGGGTCAGGGAGGCATTAGAACAAACAGAGCGAAAAAAAAAAGTTTTCGGGAGCGCTTGGAATGTGGCTTGGGAGGCAAGGGGGCGGCAAGCAGAAAAGTTTGGGAACTACTGCAATAAACACTTGGTACATATCTGATTTACCATAATTTCTTGATTAAACGTCGGGTCTGAAATAGCTACCACTGTTAAACGCCTCCCGGAGGGGGTGGGGTGAGGATGGGGGTGGGTGTGTTGTACCGAAGCCATGTTTCGCATACTCCTATGCCTCAAACAAACGCCGGGTCTGAAATAGACGATGGGTCAGTTCATCGTCTCTGTCTTTCTGGTTCGTCGCGATTTTTTTTAAAATTGTAAACTGTGTTTTACATACCAGTGAAATGATAAGGTGTATATTGCAGACTCAGTTTGTGGGATATCGGAGACATCAGAGGAGTGACTTGAGACGCCTGGAGACACCAATATTACATCCTGGCCGGAGACTGTGACACACACTGCAAGCAACACGCTTTTGTTTGTGTGTACATCCAGATCGCCTCATCCTGTCATTTAAACTCCGGAGCACATCCTGCAGCTTTGCTACCCCCCCCCCCCCCCCCAAACCAAGAAGCCCGAACAGAACCACGGGTAGGCTACACTGGATGACAAACTCTGGGGTGCAGAGCATGCATGACCTCCAAAAGACTGCACTGTCTGTCCAGAAAATATAGACGAGTGAAGCTACAACCATGGAACGCAGGAGAAAAAGACGGAGAACGGAGACGAAGAAGAGTAGTGACTTCTCGTATATATAACAGTATGAAGAACTTATATTAGTTTATGAAAGGGGGAAGATCTAGCTTGGCACCGGAGAAGAAGATCGAAAGTTTTTTTTTAAAAAAGCGAAGTGGCCATGGAAATAGATCGGTAGAAAAATAAAGAAGGTTCCAGAAGCAGTTTGTTGTACTGACCTGGCTGAAAACCCAAGATGATATCGAGGTAGAGGTGCCCTTTTTTTTTTTAAACACTTTGTCTGCAGTGCATTAAATGTTTGACCAAACTGAAAGAAAATATGTTCAGACTTTTATCACGTCCAGGCACTTCTGTTGCTTCACAGCCTGGACTAGCGACAGTAAAGATAGCTTTTAGTTTGTGTCTCGAGCTTGCTGCATGTTGCTTTCCAGTATTGGAGGGTTGTGTTCGTGTTTGCTCTACACACCCCCCCCCCCAAACCGAGGATAGATTCTGCTAAATAATTACTACACAAAACTGTTGTTGTTGTTGCTGTTGTTGCTGCTGTTACATCTCCCTGGAACATCTGCTCACCCATGCGTGCCTCTACATCTTTACCGCCAGTGCTACAAAACAGTATCTTGCTGGCAGTTCCAGGGAGATGTAACAGCAGCAGCAACAACAACGACAACAGTTTCGCTGTATCACACAGTATATTTAGCACAGTGTTACCACGCTGTAGAACCCGACAACGCGCTCGAGTCCTGCGCGACGTCAAACTTCGGCAGAAAAAAAAACAACAAAAACCTCAGATATAAACATATATATGTATATATATATGTATATATATCAAGTACAATACATCTATTGTACACTGGTAGCTGTAATAGGGCGAAGCCAATTCACAGTCGTTAAGAGCATTCGACACAGCCAGTAGTCAGATAACACACATCCTGCTCTTGTTCGAAATTCTTTGTAGTGACGCGTATATCAGAATAGTGGCTCATGTTCAGAACTGCTGAGTGTGAAAGGAGGAAATAGAATTTGACCCTCAAGCATGGCAACCGATGGCGCTTAACTTTTATAGCATGTCTTTCTTTTTTTTAAAGTGCACACAATAAAGGCAGTGCTCACGGGCATGGAAACGATATTTCGAAAGACCGTACGCATTAAGCTTATCGATTGCCGTACAGTGCTACATTGTACATGTCTTTATTATAATACGAAGTAGTCAGTAAATACCAGGACTGAAGACGTTTAAAAAAAAAAGAGCCGTGCCTTAGACGTTGGTGACCACATTCGCCATGAAAGTAGTCCCCTCTTCTCAGTCTTGGCAACGGTTGGTGACCACATTCGCCATGAAAGTAGTCCCCTCTTCTCAGTCTCGGCAACGATCTCACTTTTGGAAGCATTCCTGGAAGTAGTTTTCTCACAGAGTGTTGTGAACAGCCTGTGACTCTGTTTGAATTTCCTCCACCGTCTGGAATCCTCTCCCCCTTCAACTTCATTTTCAGTTTTGGAAGCAAGAAAAAAAGTTCCAGGGTGCAAGTTTTGGTGAATATGGAGAAGTTGAAGATTGCAAGGTCTGGTGAATAGGGAGGATGGGGCACCAAAGTCATGCTGCTACTGGTCAAAAATCGACGAGTCTGGAAGGCAGCATGGGCTGAAGCGTTGTCGTAGTAGAGAATCTACGTCTTGTTCCGTCGATTGTCAAGTCGCTTTCTTCTCACAATTTTCATTGGTTCGACGACGGATAATGTGATGCACTTTCAGTCATTTCAAGCTCCGAACAGGACATTGGTCGAAAATAAGTACAGTTTACTCCTATAACACTGCACAAGTTGAATAGACAGTTGATCTACCCCCCCAAACCGGAAAAAATCACTCATATGCCTTGGAACAACTCTTAGCCAGTTCCCCCAAAACGGTCTTCAACATTTGATAACTTACTGTAGCCGTTTTTTTCCTATCTTGAAACAGAATACGATGCAAAACGTCCTGCTTGGCTACGTTTCAGATCGCAGAGAGCACTTGGCACGCGTTTGAAAACTTGTGCTGCGTCACTTCTGACGCACACAGATCGTCCACTTTCAGCACGCACTGGTCAGTCATACATTGGGGAGATCATGATCCTACTGGCTGGTGTCATACCTGCTCTCCGTTCGAGCCCGGGAAATTCAATCCCGGTATTTATTGGCTTCACCTCGTACAGTTCTGTAGCTCATATGTATGCATATGGGTATGCGCGTTTTTGTGTATTACTTTTTACAGTACGATTCTTTATTTAATACATTGTGATTCACATTTTTATTATTAATTTCCGCACAATTACTGCTCTAATTTGCATTCTATTAATAGTTTAAAGTGATGACAAACATGTCTATTCAACTTGTACCGTGTTATAGGAGTGAACTGTACTTATTTTCTGTCCTCCTCTTATAACGGCCATATCGCCTTACGGCATAACGGCCAGTCCCAATAGCGGCCTTAAGTCGGCACATGACCGACGTGATGTAATCACCTGGTGGTGAAGTCAGTATCATGCCTGTCCGCCCTTTATCTCCCCAAGCTTCAGGATGAACCAGTGAACCATCTTCGTCTCTGGTCGGTTTCCAACCACTGACCTTCATGTGAGAAACTAACCATTACGTTACTCATAACTGACTTCCACTGCGTCGTCCTTTCATCCCACGTCACTGAGGCGTATATGGGATGAGAAACCTGCTGTATATACTATATTATACTATCAGTGATTCTGAAACTTGTACAAATGTTGGTACACTTGACATATGCGAATTTCTGTCGCCGGTATGCCTATGTTCATATTAAGCGTAAATTTACGGCATTTTTGCTATGTACGTTAATTCTGAATTTGTTAATTTGAAGGAAAATATCTTTGCAACCAACATTTTGTTGCTCATCTTGGCCTTGTGCCACATCAGCGTACCGGGGACACCGTTGAAAAAAAAAAAAAACCAGTGCTGTATGCTATGCTCTAGTGTGGATCAGTGATTCCCAAAGCAGGCAATACCGTCCTCAGAGGCAAAGATGGCGACAACATGCAAAATGTTGGGAACCGCTACTGTGGGCTATGCAGGGCCCTATAGAGGCGAGCCGAATTGCTGGGGGCTGATGTTGAAAGCTGTAAATAACGTTTTTATATAGATGTGGGCTGGAGTGAGACAGAGAAAATTAGTTTTAAAAAAAAATGGGAGCCGTAAACTGTGAGGGTGATGTTGTCAGTATCACACCTGGCAATTTTCCTATTTTTAGCTCCAGGAAGAGTCAGGTACCTGTTTTTAGATCTTCGTTCGCTCGCTAGCGCCTCGGCTCGGGATTGTGTGGAACCGTGGGCACCGGACGGGTACCACTTTGTTATTACGGCGCACAGTGATTTGAGGGCGCTTAAAACTCTTGGTCAGACATCTGTGGCACATGAACATTTTTTGTTATCAAACATTATAAATGCGAAGCTTTTCTGGAAACATTGCGATTACCCATTTAACCAGTTTTAAACCTCCGAACACAAAACAAAATCACGTGACTAATTATTGTATTTTAAATTTAAAAAAAAAACAAACAAACACAAAGCATGTAAACAGCGAGCTAAAAGGACATGTCATCTTCTCATAGGATGTCGTCTTGGCCATGCTGTTCAGGTCTCCACCATTGCTTCAAATTTTCTGGTGTTATGATCGTATCTTCATAATTTCGTATAAACTGTAAAGTTCTCAGTGCACACCCCCCCCCCCCCACCTTTTGGTTTCACGTTGCACATCTACTGGCCTTCATAGTTTCTTCGTGGTATTTTGAATACAACCTGTCCTCTTTTTCTTTCCCGAAAGGAAAAATTCGCTTAGAAGATGTCTGTCGCGTGCTTTGAGACGAAGTTACAGCCTTCGTTTTGGTTGGTTATTTTAGAGAGAGGGGGGCGGAGTTTTGATTAACCCCTTGGGGGCTTCCCCGTATCGGCGATGCCGTGAAAGCGAATTAATAGGTCGGGAGCAAATGTGGGTCAAACTGATTCTGCAGTTGTTAATTTGCATGATGTCCACCGTCTTTGTTTCTGTATGCTTTGGTGGGTTTTTTTTAAACGTGTTCATTGTTTTATTCGATTCTCTCTGTTTGTTATTTGATGTTTATTTGTGTCCAATTTTATTTCTGGTTTCACTGCCCCCTTTTCTATAAAGGCACAGTTAATTTTTTTAACTCCTCAGATTTCGTCCTTCCTTTTTTTAACGATTTAATTTGCAAGTTTATTCAAATTCATTACATCATAATCCAGCCGGTTGCTTTATTTGGGGAGCCCTTGGCTCAGTGCGATGTAATGCTCTCATTAAATATTCTGTTATTCTTTATCACTTTGCATAACCCATTGGACATCTCTCTCTCTCTCTCTCTCTCTCTCTCTCTCTCTCTCTCTCTCTCTCTCTCATGTCAGAATGACTTCTAATTTCTCATTATGTGGCCAAAGAATTTTGTTTGCGTTTCCGCTATGATTTGAATTAGTTTTTTCCCCCTTTATTCCTTTTCGAAACAAAGGAAAACTTTTTATTGTTTCCTTCAGACAGCGGTTCTCAACGTTTTTCGAGCGCGACCCACGAAATCATCATCATCATCATCACTCCTTTGAGAGCATAGGCCACGGATAAAGGCTCTCCAGTTATCCCTGTTCTTGAAATTATCCTCTGCTTCCTTCCATGTGCATCCCTTGCCACTGAGCACTGTCACAGATATTCTAATAAATGTTGAAATTCTAAAAAAAAAAAAAAAATTGAAACTGTTGTATGGCCTTTAGCGTGACTTAAATTTGCCACTAATAAATAATCTGTAATGTCACTAAATAATAATATTATATTACGAAATACTCAAACCATTGAAATACAAAATATTTCAATGAAAACAGTTCAGTTACTAGTATAGAAAGTCTTATTCTGATATTTACGTTTGAAAACATAATCTTGTATGATTTCATTAAAAGCATGTAACATTTTAAAAATTCTTTCGTCCAGTCTTTCTTTCTTTCTTTTGATTCTATCAAAGACCATCTGAAAGTATCTCTTCCGTGACTTGATTATATCGTTTCCCTTGGAGACCATAACGTGTTCTGTTACCGCTGTGTTTAAAATGAATCATTCAAAATATAAAATGTCTTTTTTTTTCTTTTGGTTATCCACCAATAGAAGACAGGGGGGTGGGGAGATGCAGTTGTCAGTCTTTGCAGGAGACAAGTAATTATGTTTTGTATGCCTCCCGTGGAGACTGGCTAGCTTAATGTTTTAGAGTATTAGTCTAGCAATCGAATAGTCGAGGATGCGAATCCCCATCTGAACGGAATTTTTTTTTCGACCAATACGGCCCCGAGGTCGACCCAGCCTCATAAAAATGGGTACCAGAGAAAATCTGGGTAGGAAAGGCAGCGAGGAAAGAAACTGGCCACCTTACCTCATACGCTGATGGCCCAACATAATGAGGTCTCTAACGCTTCTTCCCCTACGGCATTTGGTATGGTACTTTTTATCTTGTATACCTCCTGTGACAGTTTTAGCCTCACCTAAGCATAACATACGAGCTTGAAATGTTTTCCATTAAATGACGAGTAAACCTGATACGTTGGCAAGTAGTTCAAAACCTATTTCTGCACCGCCCGCCCGCCCCCCCCCCCAAAAAAAAAAAACACCACCACTACTCACCCATCATCACTGATAAGCCATCGTGTTGTCTTCCACCACAGGCCCCGCCCCTTCTCCTTTAAAACTCCCCCAAAGCCCAGAGCGATGCACCCCCTTCTCTTAACGAGCCTTATTGGGAAATAGGTACAGTCCCTGAGTTAGAAACGCCCGACTTACGTACAATCCGTAGATACGAAGGACCACCCCCCCCCCCCCCAAAAAAAAAAAAACCTGATATACTGAAAATTTGCGTTACATATATGTAATAGCAGACGGGCGCTACTTTGTGGCGCGCATCAAAACTTCTCTTTTCTGCAACGGTTCGTCTGTTTCTTTAAAAAAAAACAATTATTACGCACAGAAAAGTGTACTGTATACTATATAAATGACGCTAGATGCGAACCATACCAACTATTCGACTTACGAACAGGCTTATCGACGAAACTCGTTCGTAACTCGGGGACTACCTGTTAACAAAGGAAACACCAGATTATTATACTACGAGGGGACATCTTGTTTAGAAAGGTTTTATGGCAC
Organism: Achatina immaculata; assembly: GCA_009760885.1. Classification (NCBI taxonomy): domain Eukaryota; kingdom Metazoa; phylum Mollusca; class Gastropoda; order Stylommatophora; family Achatinidae; genus Lissachatina; species Lissachatina immaculata. Next base: position 19,290,065 of record CM019693.1, on the reverse strand, counting down.
ATCATTGTCTTAGCTTGAGTTTCATTGAACTAGACATCCCCAGCGGTCAGCCACAATGATCCAGATCGACAGCCTTGATGGATCAAGGACTAGATCTATAATTAGAAAGCATTTGTAATTCCATTTTCAGGGACATCTTAATCATCATCATTCTGTGCCATGGCTAAGGGTCTGGCCATCGTGCTTCTCCATAGAACTCGGTCGTTGATATTTTCTATCAGCTCAGCTGATTTTTATTGTGCCATTGAGTTAGACTGCACATGGTTTTTTTTTTTTTTTTGCTTTTTTTTTTGCCTTCCCCCTTACCTTTCTTTCTCTTTTTTTTTGTAATCTTTCCTGTTGTTATTGATGCATCCGAACCCTCCCCTTCTCATTATATATCCAATAAATGACTGCAGGAATTTATTTTAGATAACGGATTGGCCGGGGAGGGGGCGGGGCGAAGGCCTTGTCAGTTCTAGCAATTAGCGACCAGATCGACTCAAAATGTCTCACACAGACGAGTGTCCATGTGGCAGTGTAGTCCAGACTGCAGAACATATCCTTCAAGAGCGCCCAAACCATGCAGACCTGAGACGTGAGACATGTCCAGAGGACACAAGCTTGGGGCAAAAGCTTTGGGGGCTCCTATCAGGATCTGGAGAGGACTGCGGGCTTTGCCATGTCGACAGGGATCAGGGTCTGATGTGACCAACAACCTCGAACGCAGAAGAAGAAGAAGAAGCGACCCGCAGCTGGCATTCTTGCGTCAGGGTTGGCGAACCATAGATGACCAAGACCCTGTCCCACATCTCCGTTGGTACTCCCAGTAACAGGCCTAGCCTGGCTAACGGGGCAGGAATCGCCTTAGTCCACCCCAAGGTGGTAGAGTCTGCTAAAGAAGTATTGCACCCCCCCCCCCCCCACGTTTTTAGATCTTTCCCCCGGGACTGAAAAAATAGCCGCCATAACTCGCTTCTACAACGCTGTGCCACAACACCTTCACCGCATCGCCTGCAAAGAACACCAGCTCGCAGTTCCAAGGAGATAGAAGACACGAGAAGACAAGACATTTGTTGGGCGCTAGATATCTAATAGCGTCAAACAATAAAGCACACAGACCTAAAACTACCGTAGTCCGTGTAGAGAGCAGCTTTCACATTTGAAAGCGCCAATGATAAGTAATTATGTTCATCACTTTCATTCTCTTTGAGAGCATAGGCCACGGATAAAGGCTCTCCAGTCATCCATGTTCCTGGAATTATTCTCTGCTTCCTTCCGTGCCCTTGTCTCTGAGCACTGTCATAATTTCTCTTCTCCATGTAAGTCTAGGTCTTCCTCGTTTTCTAATCATGTTGATAAAAGACAAAATACCATTTTCTTTACACATGTGGTTATGTTAAGTGTAAAGGGCCCATTCATTTCTTCTCTCTCTCTCTCCCTCTCTCACTCTCCCCCCCCCCCCCCCGATGATGTGAAAACATTCATTGATTGTTCTGTCTGGTACTTGTGTATAGTCTAGATGACATAATGATTGTTGGAAAAAAAGTATGATTCTGACGGGGGTGGGGCAAATCTAATACCAATATTTATCCCCCCCCCCCCAAAAAAAAAAAGTTTCCAGTCCAGATCAAAGCGTACATTTTTAAAATTTGTTATATTTTTGTTGGAGGATTTTGCTTAGTTCATACTGATATTAGAACACAACAAAAGAAAACAAAGAATTACAATATCAGTTGAAAAGGAAAGGGAAAATACCGAAAACGCAACACATACACGCACGCACACATGCATGAAACTGATATTTTGAATATAGCAAAAGCCGTAGGTGAGGTGCAGGTGTCAGGGTTGGCGAACCAGTGCTGACAGAAAGATCCTGTCCCGGCTCTCATTTGGTACCTCCAGTAGCAGACCTAACCCGGCTGACGGGGCAGGGATCGCGGTAGTCCTTACGGTGGTGGAGTCTGCTAAAGAAGTATTGTACACCACCCTGCTGCTTTTAGCTGCACTTATGTTCTGAAAAAAAATGCCATGACCCGCTCTCAAGCCGACATGATGCTGTGCTTCAACATCTTCACTGCATCGGCTGCAAGAAACACCAGCCTCTCAGTTCCAGGGAAACTGAAGAAGAAGATATCAAGAGGTATATTACAGTAACGAAGGACCAATTTTTTATAAATAGGAAACTACGAGGTTTTGGTACGGTAAAGTAAGAGAACAAATTTTGTAGGGTTAGACCTCGAAAAAAATCGTAGACAAAGCACTTTAGTGAGACGTGAGAGAAAGAAAAATCACAAGAGAATTAGGGGTGCTAGTTGGCTAAGTCGATAGTACGCTGTTCTCTCGTGGCTAGACGACGGCTCCTCGTCCTACCGGAGTAACGAAGGACATACTTGATGGTAAGGTTGAATGGAAAAAGAGGCAAGAGAATGCGACTTATAACTGATAGATAGGAAGCATAAAAGCAGAGGGACAGAGAAGGCTGGGGGAGATCAATTTCTAACCAGCCTTCCCTGCGTAAACGGCACAAGATGACGATCAGCACCGGCTCCAAAGCTTCTAACCTGCCACACACCATCCATGATACACGAACAGTTTTTGTCTGTTAAAACATCACTGCTGCACTGAGTGGCAGCATGCATTTACGGTAGTTTAAAAATTTTAAGCACCCGACGACGTAACAAATCGTATAATTGTGTGTATATATATATATATATTGGCTCATGATAGATTAAGAATCGAAATAAAAATGAGCAGGATGGGGAGCAAGGCTGGTTGGCCTTTATTTGAGGCGATGGTCCTGTGAGAAGGACGCTGACCATGACACCCCCCCCCCCCCCGCAAAAACTTCCTGACGGTATTTCCATGGCTGGAGCCAGACGAACCAGGTAAATCTCGATATAAGCGTGAGAAGTCCGGGGGGGGGGGTGGGTTGGGGAGGAAGATGCCTTCTTGGGGCAAGCTGCACCCACGGGTTTCTTATTAAGGTACACCATCTCGGTTTGGGGGGGGGAGGAGGGAGAAAGAGAAGAAGAAAATTGATATGTCTTAACTGAAAATAATTTAACGCATGTACCACATACCTCGCAATATAAAACGGTGTTTCATGTCCTTGACCTATATAAGGGGAAAAAAGGGAGGGGGTGGGGAACGACCGTGAGTGATGATTCATGTATACTAATGGCGTAATTTGCCTTCGGATTAACGACCGCCGGCTTTTCTAGTACTGGTTGGAGGTTGGCGGCGATGGCTGGAAACCAGAAAGGCGTATGCTTTAAAGTGTTTATCCAGCACAGAAGAAGCTGAACGGCATATACTTGTAGGATGGTACGACAAAGTGAGGCATCCGAGAGTCAACAAACAGGTAAAGCTCGGGGCGAGTCGTCTGCAGATGAACAGTTCATGAGGGTGGGGGGGGGGGCGGCATGTCGTTGACGCGTCCTGCAACATTCCTTTCTCTCTCTCTCCTTTAAAAAACAAAAGATTTTAAGGTTTAAAAAAAGGTACTAAAAGCAAACTAAAAGACATTGAGATCCTGAGACAAAGCACGTAGTGCAGAAGCAGGGAAAAAGCTGTGTACTGAACTGCCGAGAATCATAAGCGGCCAGGTCGGAAAGCGAAATGGACGTAAAAGCGAATTTCGTAATGACGAATGTGCAGGATTTTACCATTAATAGATAGACACGTTTTATGTAACGATCAAATACCGGAAATACTTCAAGAACAGACAACCATCTTGAGACTACGTAAGGGGGGGGGGGCGGTCACTTGCCGACCGAGCACACACGTGTCCGCTTGGCCTGTCACACATCCCCCCCCCCCCGATTGCACGTGCAAAACAGGCATCCAGACTCCAGAACGCATGCTGCAGCTCTGTCCCCTCCACCAAGAAACGTGTCCGTCTCTGGCCATTGGGAGATGCACTGATACCCTGAAATACAAACTTTGGGCTGCGAAGAATGACCGTCAAAAGACTGCACAGTTTATCCGAACAATACCATGTAGATTGTCCGAGGGGGGAAACCATGGAACGGAGACGAAGACAACCTATTAAAAAATAAGCTAAAGGGGCCGTATAATTTGTACGCAAACTTTAAAATAAGTCGTTTTACATTAAATAATTACTGTACGTTATAAAAAACAGTAATGGTCGGAAAAGGGAACCATCGTAAAGCGGGGACGTCGGAAAACGGAGACCGCCTGTGTACTGATTCTGAATATTAATTTTACACAAAATCAGCTCCTCAATTTACAGACACCCAGTCGGAATTGTCATTTTTCATTTCAGCATTAGCAGTTTGTGTGTGTGTGTGTGGTTTGTTTGCTTCTATTTTTTTTTTTTTTAAATAAAGACATTTCTAGAAATAAAGGACGACTCGGCCACATGTTGACATCTTCCCTTGTCTCTGTCATTGTTCAGCAGCGTGGTCATCTTGCCCTTACCCGCGGTGTTAACGTGATGAATGTCACCCCAAGCGACGACCCAGACTGGTTTGTGTCGCCATTATGTCACGCCGTTCTTGAACTTGCTCGCAGTGTTTGTCAGTGTTCGCTCATTCGCCCATTTCATGCCTTCAAAGCCAGCACAAAAGCAGGAAAACTTTATATCGCTGTAGTCAGTTTTTTTTTTTTTTCAATTATCGGAAGTAATGAATGAGAAATAGGTCAAGGTTGAGAGGCTGTTAAAGGTAATGAAAACAAATGTCTTGGTTAAATCAAGAGCCCGTGAATATACTAGACGCTTTTTTGTTAGGGAAATGCGCCACTGAAGACATGGAGCTTTCTTACCTGTAAAGCGACGTTAACCTAATGTAAATATCATCATCATCATCAGGTGCCCTTTCGACAGGCGACGGTCTTGGCTTGTCTCCTTCCTCATGTACCTTTCAAAGACATGGGCAAAATAAGTTTCCTGATGTGGCTCGACGGTTTGCTGAGCGCGAGGGGATATTTAAGACATTTTCTTAATCGGGTCCAGAGAAAGATTTTTTTTTTTTGGGGGGGGGGGTCCATGAGCCAGCAAATAGATTCTTCACCTTCTTCTTCTTTGCGCAGATTTCCGAGCCATTGAGGCTCACTGCTCCAGACGAGACACGTCTCCATTCATCTCTGTTTTTTTTAATCTTTTCTTGCAAACTGTCGATTCAGTGAGCGCGTATATCTTCTTCTAGGTTGTCTCGCCATCGTTGTCCTGGTCTGCCTCATAGTCTATCCCTTTTCATCGCTTCTTTAGTATAGGCCATCTTTGTCTATCCTTACAGATCAGTTCGATTAAGGAAAAAAAACAGTTCTCAGCATGTCACGATTCTATATTTTGCTTTATCTTTAATAAGAGGTCCACAGCTGTTCTCAGACTGGAAAGCGGGTCCACATCTGTTCTCAGACTGGAAAGCGGGTCCACGGCTGTTATCAGACTGGAAAGCGGGTCCACAGCTGTTCTCAGATCGGAGTGGGTCCACAGCTGTTCTCAGACCGGAGAGCTGGTACACAGTTCTTCTCAGGCTAGAAATCAGGTCCACGCCCCCCCCCCCCAATCCCAAATTTTTAAGAACCACTGATTTACGTTTTATATTACCTCACCCATCCTCCAGCAACATACCATCCCCAGCAGCCGTTGATGTCCATACTTGTTTTATTTTACTTGCATCATGGCTGAGCTCTGCCCGAGGTTCCAAACGAGATCTGTGGGTTATATTATTTAGACGGTCTTAATAGTATTTTTTTTTAATCTGAAAAATGTGAAATAAATCCGTGTACTCTGATAATTTATGAAATTAACCCTGCTCGATCAGTGAAACTTTGTTTTAGCAAATATTTCCAACAATTTTTGCTCTGATAGAAACTGCGGCTACTATAGGAGATGTTGCTGTAGGAGATACTGGTGTAGGAGATATTGCTATAGGAGATACTCATCATCATCATCATGTGCCGTGCCGACTGGCGTTGGCTATTATGCTTCTCCAGAGTACACGATCCTTCATGCAGGCCGTCAGCTTAGCTGGTGATCTCCTCTCACACCATCCCGTCAGACTGTCCAGTATCATTTCTCTTGGCCTTCCTCTTGATCTTCTTCCTTCTATTTTTTCTGTTGTTATATTTTCAATGCCCCCTCTTCTCATTGCATGTCCTGTGAAAGTACATTGTCTCTCTCTTATCTTTTTTGACAAGGTTTTTTTGTCTCTCCAGCTCTTCTCATAGGAGATACTGTTATAGGAATATAAGCACAATTATGATTGGTAACAGACTATGTTCGGTAACGTTGACAGTATGTTGTAAGTTTATATGTTGTTTCAGTTTATACATGCGTCCTTCCTTCCTCGGCTCCTTTATTTCTATCTGGGGGCACAGGCCATCGACAAGGGCTCACTATTTATTTCTGTCTTGGCCTGTTCTCGTCTACTGTCTGATTCCTAATAAAATAACATAACACGGAATACGGAGAATTGAATGATAAGATGCTGCCTTGGTGAACTTGCCGAGAGTGTGTACGTGAGAGAGAGAGAGAGAGAGAGAGAGAGAGAGAGAGTAAGGGTTAGGTTTCTAAGACATGTTCAACATTCTAAAACATTTGTTTCAAGCTTCTTCTTGTAACCATCCTCCTTCCTCAAGCTTGGCCGCCCGAATCTTATACTGGCCATCCCTGGGGTTTCCTGAGGCGCTGACCTTTTTTTTTTTTAGGTTTGCCAGTCCTTGAACTACCTGTGAACTACGCGCATACACGGGGAGAGACTTCTTGAGGAGAAGAAGAAGAAGTCGCTGTGGGCATTGTCACTGCTGGTGACGAAATAAACTTCAGAATATAATCAATCACCCGACCGTGAATTTAGGTCCGGCGTATCCTGACCTTCGGCATTGACCTCATTCCAGTAACCTTTCACCTTCACTTTTTACCCGCCAACCCCCGAGGGCACCGCCAAGTCCGTTGACCATCATTGACTCCTGCGACAAAAGATACCCAGCGTCATGACCAGGACCCCATGAGGAGCTTCTTGATATCAGCTTTTTGTCCGTTGGGGTATTTCTGTCACTTCTTTATCCTCTGTTTGCCCCCCGAGACCTCTGAACACACTTTGGGACTTTGTAGTAGTGTGACACCAGTCATGGGCAGGGCAAAGTCTTTTCTGGAGTTTCCCCCTCTGCTTTCTTGGCTAATCTTCCAAGCATTTATACCTTGAGCAGGGTCTGTATTCTTCGCATATTCCAGGCTTTATATAGTCCATATTTTCTAGGTTCTTTGCATTCCAAACTTTCCAGGTTCTATATCTTATATCCTTCCCCTACCGTTAAACGTCACATAGGGCTCGCAAAGTAGTTCGCCAATTTTTCCTGTCTTCGGCGAGCTTTTCAACCTCATCAAGGGATTTTTTGCCTGTTAATTTGGCCTCTCTTAATAATGTCCTCTTCAGAGTTTCACGCGGTCTGCCTCTTTTTCTTTGGCCTGTTGCGTTCCAGCTTGTTTTGTGATTCTCTGATCGTTTCTTCTCATCACGTGACCAACATATGTCCATCTCCTTTTCCTGATCACCCGTGAAATTGGTTGGTGTCCAGTCGTCTGTCTTATCTCTACATTGTTCTTGAATTCGTTCCACTTGATGCCGAGTATTTTCCTTAGGCATTTGTTTTCACAAAGTCTAATTGCTTGTCTATTTCTTTAGTTGTTTTCCAGCTTTCGCATGCATAAATAAGAGTGGGTATTACATTTGAATTGAACAGTCTTAACTTGGTTTTTGTGCTTATAACTTTTGAATGCCATATGTTCTCAAGATTCTTGAAGATCGATTCTGCTTTTGCAATTCTAACTTCCCTTCTTGTGTCAATATCTGTCCCTTCTACGTGTATTTTTCAGTTTTGATTAATGAGAAGTTTCATTATTTTTGTTTTGTCCTTGTTAATTTCCTTGTTAAATGTCCAATTTTGCTAGCCAGTGAAGACAGGCATGGAATTCACATTGTTACTGATATGTTACTGTTGTAATGTTACACATTGTTACTGTTACTATATTATTACTGATATACAGGCTTTATGTCATCAACAAAATCAAGATCTTGTAGTTGGGTCCCATGTACCCAGTCAATAGCATTTTTTCATTAGGAAGTCTATTGTAATTCCAAAAAGCAAAGTAGACAGTATACATCCTTGTTTCACACCTGTTTCAATCTGGAACCATTCGCTTATCCCTTCTTCTGGTTTGACTGCACAAACATATCCATTGTAAAATCCCTTAATGATGTTGACAGTTTTAGATGGTATTCCGTACAGACTTGAAATTGTGTCCACAATGAATCTCTGTGCATGCCGTCAAATGCCTTTTTTAAAGTATATGAAGTTCAGCAGGCTCTATATATTCAAAGGTAAAATGTAAAATCCCCGTTTCGATGCTGGTAAGGCATATTGGGAATACGGCTTTAGGCCCGTATTTCCACGACATTTTTGGCACATGAAAGTCTGATGTGGTCGGTACCATTGCCTGGCCGCGTTTACCTTCCCAGATTTCTCCGGTACCCATTTTTAGAGGCTGCATGAACCGGGGGGGGGGGGGGGGGGCTTTTTTGGTGTGTACCAGAAGCTGTTCAGCAAAATGATGACCAGCACAAAACCCCCAGAACAGCTGATAAACAGATTTTCTTACGCGAAGTGTTATATTACAGGTTTTTTTTTTGGTGGGGGGGGGGGGTATACCTCTTTTGAAAACTGGGAAAATATCAAAGCTATGGCAGCTAAAACTGACAATGAGGACAGATTGTGCCTTGAGGGAAGGGGCATTAATCAGGGTAATAAACGGACTGTGCCGCAGATAAAGCAGGATACTGGGTGTGATTCTATCTTCTGCTCTTCTATGTATAGAGTGCAAACGTGTTGCTCATCTCCGTGTAAATGTCCACTATTATCCACTGGAATAATGTTATTTCTGTTTACGACGACAAGTGTTGACTTTATCAGTTACCGTTAATATTTTATCTCATTTAATCTACGACCATTCTCCGTCGTTTTGCATCCGTTTTGTTACTCACTTCACAGAGTTACTTGCTCCCAGGTTCATTCTCTCTCAGTGGAAATAGTAATACAGAAGCAGCAACTTTACAGTTGAAATGACTTTAATGATGCACGGGGTGACGATGAGTCGATGAGCGATATGACGAGAACGACAAAAGGCATCAACAAAATCCACGGGAACAAGACTGGACATCTCCACGATATAATATATATGTTCCCGGCAGACTACTGTCACCACCAGAACAACCTAATACACTCTATTCTACATCTATTTCACTAAACAGCATTTCTAACAGACTAATCTACGTCTATCTCAGACGATACACAAAACACAACTGTCCCTCAGTCATGTGATTTCTCTCTCACCTGACCTTTTTCCTGTCATACCTTAACCGTGAGCCTCGTGCAATCCGAGACAAACCAGATGGACTGTACTCACAAACAGCTGATTACTTAAGAAGATAACTCATTTTATACAAATGTTCCAATTCTCAGATGAGTTATCTATCTTACATCCTAACATTCAATATACTTCTATACAGAGTACGTGCATTAAGCTGAGATTTGCTCCCTCACTAGAGGAAGAGGTTGCCAAGGCAAGAGATTCTCTTGAAATTACAGAATCCTTAAATATCCCGTTATGTGAAGGAAATTGCCAAGCCCTATCAAGACGTCTGTTTGCTCTCCGAACATTGAGAGGTACACGAGAAAGGACAGACAGCATTCCTTCACTGGAGAAGATCGCACCATTTTTAAACTTGTTCGTCTTCCGAAATATTTCACTGATCCTAAATCATAAATTTTAAGTGAGAAATGAGAAATGGGTATTATATTCGAGGAAGTGTATCTTGATTACTCCCCCTTAGAATCAATGATATATGAGAGTTGCTTAAACCCCATTTTCATTAAAAATCAGTAGCATTAATTTTGCTGTGCATTGTCCAGCCATGGAAGATTATACGTCCATCTGCTGGAAGCGGACACACTTTTACTTTCAGCTTGGGGGAAAACACTTTCTGATGCCAAGAAGCAAGAGCGCGCAAGTCTCTTTCTCCACTTTCCGTAGCATGTGCATGCCGTGGGGGGGGGGGGGGGGGGGGCAGCGCTCACATTTCTAGCCCACTACAGCATTTGAGGTAGGGATGCCACCACGGTCCTCACGGCCTTTGTTTTCCTGGGGAAGTTTCCCCAGGTACCTTTTTTTTTTTAAAGACTGAGTTGACCTCGGTGCCGGTCGGTCCGGGGGAAAAAATTTTTTTTCAGCCCGAGTGTGAACTCGAAACAATAATCTTAGGTAGGCGAATGCTCTAACCACTACACCATCGCGATACTCCGCACACGTAGCTGGACATGACAACAACAACAACAACTGCGAATGAAAGTTTCATTTTTTTTAAATTATTTTTTTTCTTCTTCAAATTTTCACAATCGGTTCTTATCAGTTCCGTCTCCACATACACAGGCAAAACGCATCCCCCGTTGCTAATCATGTATATTTTTGCGAAGTATTTCTGACCGCAACTATACACAGTACAGGAATAGGCTGCTTGATAAAATCAGCTGTTGCAGCCGCCATTAGCGCGGTCCGCCCCCTCCAGTCTGGTTGAAGGATTAATGACCTAATAGAGCAGTTCTTTAGTATTCTACTAAAGTAGAGTTTTTAAAATGATACCTGCCACGTGTCAACATTATTTGTATTCTCCACACTGTGCTGCCACGTTGCATTCCTCCAGTAGAATACATTATCACTGTGTGGTCTTTAGCTCCTTCGTTAAAATACGTCAAGTCTTCCTTAACTCTTCTTTAACTCTCGTACTCGTGCATTCCTTCAGAAAACCACTCATTCACACGTCATCGCAGGCACCCGAGAAACTGTTTCTTACATAGTTCATGGCCGTGAACTCCCTGCCATATCTTGCAAAGGAAGCATAAGACTTCCACTAATTATAGGGGTCTCCTAGAGGTCGCTTTCTGTGTATCTTGTTTTCCTTTGTTTTGTATAGGAAAAGGGCAAGGAACAACGAAGGGACAAAACTGAAGACAAAAGGTCCTGATTTATCAGACATGCGAGCTTACCATTCTTGTATTTGACTCTGAAACGTGGAGGGTCTGATTAACCGACTCGGGACATGAGAAATAATAATTTCCGTAGTCCGTCTCCAGCGCGAGTTGATAACCATCAAGTGGCAAGACAGAGTAACCAACTTTGAGAAGAAGCATCTGGCTGTATATTAATTCGTCAGGGTAATGTCTATCAGCAGAGGACAAAGTTGTCCAAGACGTGTCACGGTCATGGATGGCAGCCGTACCTGCTGTCAGATATAAAGGGGAGCACCTGGAGGAAACCAGTCAACGAGGTTGTCGAAAGTTAAAGGATAACACGGATTTTTGTCTATGTCATCCACGAGGGAGTGTGTGCTTGAGCCACGAAGACTAGTCAAGCCAAGGGTTAATAACAACCGTGGAAAGAAATTAGTCATTTTTGTTTTTAAAATGATAACATAATAAACTTCATGAAGACAAAACAAATAAAAACTAGACACATAGGGTTTCTAAATGTTTTTTTAACAGGTTGATTCTGTAACGTGTATATCTAAAGTTATAAATATCTAAAACTGCATACAGACTTTCCGGACACCCTGTACATTTAGCTTGAAATGGGTGTATATGTGCGGTTTTTTTTAGTTGGGGGGGGGGGGGGTGATTGTTTGTTTTTTTGTTTTTGTGTCTTGCCCAGATGGTCTCAGTGTTTCATTTTTAAAATGTGAATTTTTTTTTTTTTTGGGGGGGGGGGGGGTTAAATGGAACGACAGCGTAAAGCAATTCACGCACATATACACGCAAGCACAGGTTACGTACGCATAGTGAAGCTGTGAGTCAGTCGTTTAGTTCGTGCTTTTGTCTGTACCCCCCACCCCCGCCCAGCAATCACCGTTTGCTCTTTCCATGCACGCGATAAGGAAGTAAACAATGTGGTCACGGACGTGGCGCGAATTCCTTCTCGTGTCAAGCAATGTCTTTTCGCAGTGAGCGTGTTTCACGAGTTTACACGTGGAGAAGAAGGGAAGACGGGGGGTTGAGGGGCGTCTAAATAAAGAAGACAGTTTCTGTGTTGAGTACCCGTCTTATACGTAAAGCTGATGTCGCTGCGGTGGGTCGACATGTCACTTGATGGTTATCAACTCGCGCGGGAGGCGGACTACGGAAATGATTAATTCTCATGGTTTCTTGAAGCCGGTTAATCAGGCCGTCCACGTTTTCAGTCATCATACAAGAACGGTAAGCCCGTATGTCTGGTAGTAAATCAGAACCGTTTGTCTTCAGTTTTGTCCCTTCGTTGTTCCTTGCCATTTTCCTATACAAAAAGCAAAGGGAGAAAAGATACACAGAAAGCGACTTCTAGGAGACCTCTATAATTAATGGAAGTCGCATACTTCCTTTGCAAGAAATGGCAGGGAGTTTACAGGGCATGAACTATGCAAGAAAGATTAATATTGTATGAGAATTCGGTTTCATACTACATAAAAAAAAACTGTGCCAGGTAACTTCTCTCTTCCCCCCCCCCCCCCCACAGTGTTGCCTCAATCCATCAGGCACAGTTTTAGCAATTTTAGAATGTAGAGCCCTCGCATACGGCGACTTCGACGAGCATGCGGATGGAAAATGAGTCAGTGACCAAGGCGCTGTCTTGGCCAGTTCAGTTTCAAGACATTTATAACCCGCTTTGATTTAAATAATCTGCTAAGTTCAGTTGGGGGCGTGGGTCCCCCTACCTCTCCACCCCCCCCCCCACTCTTAGTATCCTTTATGGGCCCATAGATTCTTCTTAGGATCTTGTTCCCAAAGACCTGCAATTGTTGCTCATCTTTTCTTTGTTGTACCCCCACGTCTCTGACCCATACATGGCGGCTGGTCTTGCTGTAACTGTTGTAGATTGTTGTTTTGATGTTTGAGCAGATGTTGTCAATGTAGAGTATATTTTATTTCCAGTCATGACCCAGAGGGGCCCACCCCCTGTAGAGTGTCAGGAGTTTAATAGGGCCGAAACACTTGTCTGAAAAAGGGGGGGGGGGTACTTCCTCTTGTCTGAATGGGTTGTGTTGTTGTTCCGCTCTCTACAGTAGAGAGTTTCCTGCATATCCAGTCCGTATTCTACTTTTAATGTCCTCGCTCACTATGTCAACGGATGTTGAGTGTGCAAGAAGAACAGGCAGTAAACAAAAAATGAAAAGAAATAATAATTTTAGAGTTTAGTCACGCGGTAGGGATTGACAGACACGGACGAACATTTCCATCTGAGAAAGAGATCAGTTATTTTTGCGCATATTTGGGATTTTTTTTTTAAAGATCAGCCCATTTTATTTTGAAACTGCTTTCTATTTCCGTGATGAATAAATACGCTTATCTGTTTACGTTAAATTGTTGGATGTTTCTCTTGCGTATTTTTAGACGTCGGCGCTTGCTTTGCCGTGGCTAAAAGCAGACGGAATTGTTGTATGTATGGCCATTTCTGTGCTGCTGGGAACAAACAAACAGACAAAATGGAGCGAGGTCGCTGTCTGATTTTGGCAGTCGGCGACCGAAAGTTGGGTTTGCTAGCGTCGGGGTTGGCGAATTATGATTGACCAAGACCCTGTCCCAACTTTTCGTTAGTACATCCTACTTCCCGCCCAGGCGAATTATGATTGACCAAGACCCTGTCCCAACTTTTCGTTAGTACATCCCACTTCCCGCCCAGGCGAATTATGATTGACCAAGACCCTGTCCCAACTTTTCGTTAGTACATCCCACTTCCCGCCCAGGCTAATTATGATTGACCAAGACCCTGTCCCATCTTTTCGTTAGTACATCCCACTTCCCGCCCAGGCGAATTATGATTGACCAAGACCATGTTCCACCTTTTCTTTAGTACATCCCACTTCCCCCCCCCCACACCCCTCCGCCCAGTAAGATGGCTCATCTTAGCCACAAGGGCCAGAAAGGCGATGGTGTCTGATGGGGAAGTATTGCATGTCCCGCCTGCTTTTTTTTTTTTTTTTGCTCCCATTAAAAAAAATCTAGTCAAAGTTGTACCCTGGTCTGAACTTGACGCATTCTTGTGCTTCAGTACTCTCACGGCATCGGCTGCAAAGGGCAGCGTGTTCCTATGTGACATAACAACCTCAGAAACGTAATGTGTATAATTTTATTAGCAGTTTATGACAGGCGCGCGCGCGCACACACACCCGCACCTCCACGGATATTCTAATGAATTCCAGGACTCGATCAGACGAACCACGCACCACCAGGCTGGTGTTAGATGGAACGACTGCAGTGACAATTATAGAAAGCTGTCTGGCAATGTCGGCTATCAAAGCAAAAGTTGCCGCAAGGGTCAAAGGTCATTGTCTTATTGTATGGGAGCAAAACCGCCAACTGTATGCATAATTTTGGGAGCCATGACCTAAAGATTCAGGACCACGAATGATCGCACTCGAACTACGGCCTCCGATAGGACAAGCAGTCGCCGAGACGCGATCGGACAACGCACTGCCCGGACAACTCCATCTCGCGCTACTCAAGTCCGTGCTTGGAGACCCGGTCATTCTCTCTTTTTTGTTCTTTTTTCTAAAACATTCTGTATAGAAGACGAAAAATTCTTAATTAGCAAATGAATTTTTTTTTCACTTAACAAAAGAATATAATGTTTTAGGTTTGTTGTTTTGTTTATATTATTTATGTTCATATTATTCAGAGTTCTTTTTTCAACTGCCACTGTTTTAAGTGTGAAGTTAATATATTGAACAAAAAATCGGTTTTTCACTTAAATATCATCATCATCATGTGTTATTTTCAGAACGAAGGTTGACAGTAATGAATCTCCCTCTCCCTTGCCTTGTACTCTAAGTCAGGCTGTGCCCTATCAGTTCTCGTATGTTATCTTCTCATCTATATCTCTTGTCTTCCTCTCTTTGCTATTTTTCCCTTTCCACCTCTCCTTCCAGTATGGTCGTCAGTATGTTGTTCTATCGTTTGATGTGGGCAAATTTGTTGTGTATGTGTGTGTGTTTTTTTTTCTCTTCATTTTTACTTTTTTTCAGAATTTTATATTGCGCTTGAAACTGTTCTAAAACTTGTGCTCTCTCTCTCTTTCTCTGTCTCTTTCTCTCTCTTTTTCTCTGTCTCTTTCTCCCCCTCCCCCTTTTTTCTGCAGGATATATGATCAAATTTTCTGTAGAACATTTCTACTGCACTAATCCTTCTCTCTAATATTTGGACCAGGTATCTGGGCCATATAGTAAAACAGAATAGATACATACATTTTCCACATCTCCTTTTTGTTTTCATTGGCAGTTTCTTGGATGACAGCGCTGTCTTCCTGGCGTGGAATGAATGTTTTGCCGTTCCTTTCATTTCTGTATTCCCCGCCGACATCCCCCCAACCTCAGTTAGTATATGCCCTTAGTAGCTGTAAATTGTCACTTGTTCCAGTTTCTTTTAAATAGCATGAAATTGTTATATAAAAATATATAAGGCAGTAATGGATCCCAGTCAACGGTTCCCAACCTTTTTCAAGCTGCCTCACCATTATCTCCCATACCATATTCCCGGTTTTTTTTTTTCGTTTCGCTTCTTCTGATATTTACTCGTATTTTTTTATCCTCATCGCCTCCTGGATTTTCTTAACGTTCTCATGGGTGCTGTGCCGTCCGCTTCGAGAATTACTGTTTCTGTAGTTTTTTTTAATGTTTGTTTTTGTTTGTTTTAGTAACAGACAGTTTTGGTAAACAGTCACCTGTTAATGTAAACGCATTGTTAGACCAGCGTATAAAGGCCGAGCGTGGACCAGTCGACTTTACATGTCTGTAGCTAATATAAGGTACGGTCGACTTTAAATTTCTGTAGCTAATGTAAGGTACGGTCGACTTTACATTTCTGTAGCCAATATAAGCTACGGAGATAGGGCTGTATTAGAAGAGATATCACTTAATTATGAAAAAAAAACCCAAATGATGTGCGTACCGCACATAATAACAGCAACCAGCAATCGCTGTATGCTAGATGACATACAAACGCAGTATCTTCATCATTTATCTACGTACGGTTGCTAATGACCAAAACGTGCAGAAATATCATCTCTCTTTCTCTGTCTCTGAACCTTTAAATTGCCGGAGACAAATTAGGCTTTCGGCAAGGATTTTCCACAAACGCCTGTCCTCTCTCTCTCTCTCTCCCCGCCCTTGTCAAGGTTAGCCCTCTGTTACTCAACATACTATTCTTCTCCATGTCTCCTTTGGTCTACACCTACTCTTGTATCCCTCTAAGGTGTCCCATCTCAGCGCTGGTTTTTTTTTTCGGAGGGGGGGGGTGAAGTGAGTCACCACTAGTCATCCAGAGCACTTGTCCTCATCACCAATCAGTACATTACTCTGGTGCGTTGTTGTTCTTCGCATATTGCACATATGCATAACATATACTGCAGCATACATACCACGCAAGGTCAAAAATATGCGCATAAAACATATAAAAAGGACAGCACGCATCTGCCTTCAAGATATTCATTCATTCTCCTCTCCCCCCCCCCCCCCCCCCAAGCCGCTGCAACATCAGCCACACCTGGAGAAACCAACAGTATTTTTCTGAATCAGACACATCTGTTTCCGGAACACTGGCTTTCCATCTTCGTTCCGCCTCGCCTCCCCCCCCCCCCCCCCCCTTTCCCCCCAACCAGTGTACGTTTCAAGTCCTCCTCCTACTCAGTCATTACCTTCATACCTCCCTGTCATCTGATGTCCCAGGTGAGGGCTTCTATTTCTTTTATGCGGCTGATGTCCCAGGTGAGGGCTTCTATTTCTTTTATGCGGTTTCCTTTCCTCCGTGGTATAATGCGCCATTGCTCTTTTGTAAAGACCGCTCCTGGCCGAGCGAACTGCGCTGTTTGCTCACCCGTTCCCGGATGATACGTTCTTATTTGGAGTCTGTTGATGAGACCATTTTGGTTTGTTGTCCTGCGCTGGCAGTTAGAACTCCCGGCCGTCTTGTTATTCTGAGCCACAGTGGTTCCTTTGTTACATCCAAGGGCTGCTTTTCCAACTGCGTATAAGTTGGGGGCGTCCATATTATATGTCATTATATTACCCTTATATAGAACGTTAGACTACCCTTACCCTTATATAGAACGTTAGACTACCCTTACCCTTATATAGAACGTTAGACTACCCTTACCCTTATATAGAACGTTAGACTACCCTTACCCTTATATAGAACGTTAGACTACCCTTACCCTTATATAGAACGTTTGACTACCCTTACCCTTATATAGAACGTTAGACTACCCTTACCCTTATATAGAACGTTAGACTACCCTTACCCTTATATAGAACGTTAGACTACCCTTACCCTTATATAGAACGTTAGACTACCCTTACCCTTATATAGAACGTTAGACTACCCTTACCCTTATATAGAACGTTAGACTACCTGGTAAAGCACCGTGTACCACTCCCCACCCCCTCTGGGATTCAAGCACTGTATAATGTAGAGATCACGATAAACAGCGCCTTACTAACATTCCACAGTACTGTATGCTAGTATAACTTGTCGCTTATTAAGAAGTTCCCCGACGTTAAAAGTCGACATTTCTGATACTTTGATGGTCGCATTGCTTCCTCTGTGTACTTACTTGAAGTCTCTTCAGAAACTCGAGTATAGCGTGGCCAGGTGCTTGTTTTTATAAGCAGCATCGTCCAAGTCTTCAGCTTGATGTTTTAAACTCTTTTTCTTCTGGAATGTCTTTACTAGGTCAGACCTTAAGTCATAGAATAATTCCAAGAACAGGGATGACTAGAAAGCCTTTATCAGTGGCCTAATGCCCTCAATGGAGTGAAAGGCAATGATGATGATGATGATGTCAGACTTTGATATTGGTTAATTATAAGCAATGTCAAGCATGGACGTTGTTTTGTTTTTCTTTGCTTTTGTCTAGAGATGATACAGGCTAATTGATGCTGTCCGATGAGGCAGTCAGCGACCCATAGCTGATATGCTATCGTCAGGGTTAGAAAATCATAGCTGACCAAGACCCTGTCCCACCTCTCCGTGGTAAACCCAGTAATAGGCCTAGCCTGGTTAACGGGGCAGGAATCGCCATAGTCCCCATGGTGGTGGAGTCTGCTAAAGAAGTATTGCACACCCCTTGCTTTTTAGCCGTACTCCGGGACTGAAAAAGTAGCCGCCATAGACTGCTCCCACGCCGACACGATGCTGTGCCTCAACGTCTCTACAGCATCGGGTGCAAAGAACAATAGCTTGCAGTTCGTACAAGTACAAGAGATAATACAATATGTGGAAAGGCTGGACGAAGGAAGGTTCAGAAAGAATAGAGAATACTGAGCTAGGGCAAGACTACTTGCTTAGGATGTCTAGACAAGGGAAGCTATCAAAAACCTACTAGGGGCTACGGGAGAATGAACGTTTTTTTGGACGTTTTTTTTTTTTTTCTTTGCTCCCATCTAGAGATGGTATAACTTTGAGGAGTTGTTCGACCCTTGTTCATGCCACTTGCCCACAATCTAGTACTAGGCTCATGTTCTTTTCTCTTCCCAGCCAGACTAAGAGAACTTGTGGGCTCTGGACTCGTTTGCAGTGCTCTTTCTAGGACTCTCTCTCAAGACTCTTCGCGGAAACTTAGTTGTGAAGAAAGTGCTGAACTTAACTGCCTGCGTGTACATAATGTTAGAATAGGCTGACTTGGTGAGCCAGTGTTCTGCCCTCTTATTTTGTTTTACGTACTGAGGGAGGTGTGAAGACGATGTCGGATGTGTGTGGGGTGGGGGGAGGGGCAGCGACCCTATTGATTGACATGCTTGCATCAAGACCGGCGAACTATAGCAGAACAAGATCCGTGTCCTACTGCTCCCACTGGTACACCCCAAGTAATAGACTCAAATCTGGCTAACGTGGGCTTGGATCGATATAGTCCCTATGGCGATGAAGTCTGCTAAAGAAGATTTCCCTCCCCTCCCTCCCCCCCCCCCCCGGGGCCCTGCTTTTTAGTTACCACAGGGACTGGGAAAAAAATAGTCACCGTAACCAGTTCCCCATTCTGTACAATGCTGTGATGCTATACTTCAACACGCTAACCATTTCGGCTACCAAAGAAGATCTGCTCGGAGTTGCATGCTGAGAAGTTATTTAGTAAGGGGCATAACTGTACAACCGCAGAAGATATTCTCCACGGCAGAGACACACACACACAAACACACACACACACACACACACACACAAACTAGATCAAGCGAAGTCAAATTAGGTATTTCCGCTGAGGGAGAAGAGAATTTCATCCTAATGGTTTTTCGATGTATGCAAATGTTGTGTAGAAATATGTAAGCTTGGGTTGAATATGTACCGCAAAGTGAACGCGTTAATGTGCATTTACTGTTGCGGCTTCATTCAATACATATATATATATATATATATATATATATATATATATATATAATCCCCCTGTGTGGTACTCTGGATCTGCAAAGAATAGGACCACTGCACCCTACCACGCATGATCGTAATAGCGACTAAGGAGAGTTCGGTATAGGGCCATCAACCCTATCTGCTTAAAAAAACAAACAAACAAACTATCAGACTGCTACAGAAACAGAAGCAAGGGAAAAAAAAAGAAATGCAAGATAAAATAAACAAGCTAACTCAGAATGCAAACAACATAGGATTAAAGATCAACGTAGAAAAGACAAAGTTAATGAAGCAAAATGTGAACAACAGAAATGTACTCAGAGTAGATAGCAAGTTAGTGGAGGAGATCAATGAATTTGTATACCTTGGCAGCAGAGTAGTAGAAAATGAAGACAGCACAGAGGACATCAGCAGCAGACTTACCAGAGCAAACCAGGCTTTTGCAATGCTGCAGACTATATGGAAATCTAAAAAACTAAGCATGAATATGAAAATCAGGATATTTAAGAGTAATGTTCCTATGGAAGTGAATGCTGGAAAATCACCAAAACCATAGAAAACAAGTTGAATTCTTTCCAGACTAAATGTTTACGAAGAATCAGAAAAATATTTTGGCCAAACACCACAAGAAATAACATCTTGTTGGCAGAAATGCAGATGAAGCCACTGACAGCAGTTATTGAGGAAAGACGCTGGCGATGGTTGGGACATTTGCTCCGAATGACTGACAACTCACTACGAAAAATAGCACTAAGATGGACACCACAGGGGAACAGAAGTAAGGGTAGACCAAAAGAGACATGGAGAAGAAAAACAAAGAGGATGTTGAGCAATAGAGGGCTCACCTGGGCAAGAGCATTAAAAAAAGGCAAAGGACAAGCATTTGTGGAAAACCCTTGCAGAAGCCCCATGTGCCCTGGGCACTTAAGGCTCAGAGAGAGATGTATATATAATCATATGTATATGTCATGTCACTCATGCGATGAACATTCATGTCATGGGTGGCAGCTATGACTGCCAACTAGAAGTTGATATCTTAAGAAATGATACACGTTTAGATTGGGGGGGGGGGGGAGAAATAAAAGATATTAGAGGCGGCTGGGCCAGGTGTTACTCAGCTGAGTATAGATGAAGGGAACTTTTATGTTCGTTCTGGTATATGCCTTGATGCGTCGGAAGACGGGACGAGATGGTTTTTTTCTTGATATGGTACTGGAAGGGGATATTTTAGTAGAAGAACTTTGATAAACTTCAGGTGGACTACGTTATATAGGTCAAGTCATTGGTCTTCAGTACTTGCATTTGTCATTGTACAGGACCACGTGGCACCTTGCGTGACCTGACCACCCCACCCCCCCCCCTCCCCCAGAGCTATAACAGCGGTGGTTTTACTCCTGGCAGGTTCAACCAAGATGGAGAGGTCTGCGCGGGTAGGGGTCAGACGGAACTGGGGTTGGGGTTTGGAGTCGACGACCCATCTCCGTTTTAAACAACAACAACAAAAGATAGTGTTACGGAGCAGATATAGAAGCTTCGAAGTTGGACAGATCAAAACGGATTATGACCGCGGAACGTCAAAACTACTATGAGATTTGGAGCACGAGAGACAACATAGAAAAGGATGTACAGGAAACTGGTGTCACCAGCTAGAGAGATAAGATTAGGAATAGGGACGAATGGAGGTGGGCTTTATCCGCAGCAGTGAGCCCTAATGGCTTGGAAAGCTGAGGAGTAAGAAGAAGAAGACCACACAGACACGCTAGAGCAGAGTGTTTAGGTCTTCTGCTTGAGTGACAAGTGCGATTCCTGCTCGATTCAGATCTTCAGAGAGAGAAAGAGAGCATGTCCTAACCACTTTACTACTCCCGAGCCTTACACTACTACTACTACTACCACTACCACTACTACTACTACTGTTACTACTACTACTACTACTTGACCTGGGGTTCATAGACATCCAGAGGGTCCATGAAACAAATTTTTTTTTCCTTTTTGGGGAGGGGTGTCCACGGACCAGCATATGGATTGGCTGGATTTTAAAAACATCTTAGCAACAAACATCGGAGGCGTCGACGTGTGTTCTCAGGGCGGAAAGGGGGGGGGGGGTACACAGCTGTTCTCAGGAAGGAAAGGGGGGTACACAGCTGTTCTCATGAAGGAAAGGTGGGGGGGGGGGGGTACCTAGCTGTTCTCATGAAGGAAAGGGGGGGGGGGGTTGGTACATATCTGTTCTCAAGAAGAAAAAGGGAGGGGGGTACACATCTGTTCTCAGGAAGGAAAGTGAGGGTACCTAGCTGTTCTCATGAAGGAAAGGGGGGTACACAGCTGTTCTCAGGAAGGAAAGGGGGGGGGGTACACAGCTGTTCTCAGGAAGGAAAGGGGGGGGGTACCTAGCTGTTCTCATGAAGGAAAGGGGGTACACAGCTGTTCTCAGGAAGGAAAGGGGGGTACACAGCTGTTCTCAGAAAGGAAAGGGGGGGGGTACCTAGCTGTTCTCAGGAAGGAAAGGGGGTACACATCTGTTCTCATGAAGGAAAGGGGGGTACACAGCTGTTCTTAGGAAGGAAAGGGGGGGGGGTTCCACAGCTATTTTCAGGGCGAAAAAACGGGGGGGGGGGTCCACAGCTGTTCTCAGGCCGGACAGAGGGCCCATAGCAACAACAACAAAAATGGTTAAGAACCACTGTCATAGAATCGCTTTGGGGAGGGAGTTGGGGTGGGAAGAAGAGATTTTAAAGAAGGTTGATACGCTTGCACTGCGATGGCGGTATGCAGGCAAATAAGACGTTCGTCAGCTGGAGGGTTTCGTTTCTTGTGCCGGAGGGGGGGGGGGGTTAAGTGTTGGTGGAATGCTCCCGGTTACGTCACCCGCTTCCGAATTGAGCACCGCCGGGAATACAATTACCGCCATCAACGGTAAAACGTGTGCGATGAACCAACGGAAAATATCTCTCCGCCAGGGAAGACACTGAAAGGTTTCTGCATGGCCGACACGCCGGAAAGCATAAAACAAGCCTCAGTGTCAGCCTGTAGTCTTCTACGGTGCACATAATGAGAGAGAAGAAAACTGCAAACCCACACACAGTTCGCACACACACACACACACAAACACACACACACATATATAAGGTAATCCTATCGTGCCTTAGAGGCACACAGGGATATGATGTTAGTGCCCATATTTTCCTTGACCTGTCAGCACGCTAGAGGATGATGTGGTCAGTATCACGCCTGCCCGCCTTTCCTTCCCCAACTCCAGAAGTCGGGTACCCATTTCTTACAGCTGGGTGACTGGGGTGCCTCCGGCCGGAAACGAACCCCCGACCTTCGCCATGAGAGACCAGTGCATTAACCACTTCGCCACTCAGACATATATATATATATATATAAAGCGACCAAGGAAGAAATGCAGTTCATAAGGATGTTGAAGGTACCATGGACAGCTAAGAAATCTAACGAAGTCTTAAGAGAGGCAGGAGTTAAAAGGCAAATTGCAGCAAAGATCAGAAGCAGACAAGCGAGATCTGTAGGACATCTTCTGAGAAGAGGAAAACTGGAACACATTGTGGCAAGTGGAAAAATTGAGGGAAGAAGAGACAGAGGAAGACAGAGAGAGAATTTACTGGATGGGCTGTCCGTGTGGCTAGGAAGAAAGTCACCGGCGGATCTCATAATCTAAAGACAGGGAATTGTGGAGAGAAATGATCGCCTACGCCACGATGCACGGCACTTGAATTGATTGATATAAAAAAAGGAATTTCATAATATTTTTTTTATTAGAAGAATGTTGCGAATCCCCTGGACAGCAAAAATAACTAATGAAGAATGTATGAGAAGAGCTGGAGAGACAAAAAACCTTGTCAAAAAGATAAGAGAGAGAGACAATGTACTTTCATAGGACATGCAATAGCCAACGCCAGTCGGCACGGCACCTGATGATGATGATGATGATGATATTTCGACTAGACGTGTGACAGCTGATGTTCCTTTATGCATATCACCAGTGTACGTAGGAGACCCATGTCCATTGCAGTACGGCTACCGCAACAGTATTCGCTATATTTAGACCACATGTATTGGCCGGATTTTTTTTTTGTTTATTTTTGTAACGTTCCCAAGCTTATTAATGGCTATCGTTACGGGTCAGTAAATGCCACACTGTATTAGTTTGTTGTTAGCTGTTTCGCATTTAACATACTTTATATGACAGTTCAGAAAAGATGGACTCTGATACCGCTTTTTGTTTGTTTGGTTTGTTTGTTTGTTTCTTTGTTTGTTTTTCGTGAACATTCACCCTCTGAGACAGGCGAAGTTCTCATATTTCCTGAACTCACTGACAGCTGTGTGTTAGTTTCAGACAGGTATGTCCCGCCCTGCAGGCGACCCCATAGTTTCCATGTGTGAGATGACACATACCTTACACACCGCACCCATTCATTGATGATGGAAAATACTCACAAAAGGTTGGGATAATGATATAGCTGGTCATATTATGCCCGTGGAAAAAAAAAAGATATACGGGATATGGTCCATGTTTTCTTTGACCTGTCGGGACACCAGAGGGTGGTGTGGTCAGCATCACGCCTGACTGGCCTTTCCTTCTCCAGCGCCAGAAGAAGCCTGTGAAATATGCCTAAATCGGCTTACACCAGGGGTGAAACATAATGGCTACGTATGTCACGGTACCTCCGCTCTAGAGGTCGGTCACGTCCTAAACACGCCCATACTGGAATAATATGCCTAAACCGGCTCAACCCAAGGGTGAAACCTACTAGTAGCGAGGATTCGTCCTCTGGACAAAAGCTCCGTCCTGGTCACAACTAGGAAGGGTAGCGGCCACGACCACAAAATGCGAAGTCGGAGACACTGGACCAGTGCAGTCTAGATGGGCAACTAGCTGTTACCCGGCGGGGATGTATGCATATCCTAATCACGCTGAGGTTTTCCGGTGAGAAAGTCCAACGCTGGACTGGATGGGCAACCACCTCTCACCCAGCGGTGATACACGAGTATCTCAAAACATGTCAAGGTTTTCCGGTGAGAAAGTCCAACTCTAGACTAAACTGGTGCAACGAAAACCACGGTGTCACGCAATCCCGCTTCTGAGACCCACCAAGAATACAGGCTCAAGCCCTGCGATACTCTGAACCTCTTGTGATCCTCTCGGGGATCTTGTATGGTCCTTTCGGGGACCACGTGGGGGACCACCGGACCTATCGAGGACCACAGGCGTAAATTCAGTAGGATCACAGGGCGGTCTTGGTGGTAGATGAGAACGAAGAAGAGGAAGATTAACGGACTCCTCACTGATCGGTGGTCTCCCACATCGTGGTTTCTCCTTGATTCAAGATACCCCATACCATGTTCTGTCATTAACCGTTTCTTTAAAAAAAAATTTTTTTTCATCCACGTGCTCCTTTGAGTTTCTGTGAGGCTCTTGTGTACCGCAGAGAGTAGTGTCCCTCCTTTCTAACTGCTGTTTATTGACTTTAATTCAGCGCAAAGCGCACTTTCTCTTCTATTATCGCCAATTTTGGGTCATCAGCGGGACGTGCAAACAAAGTCAAATTAATCATTTCTACACTGACATAATTACTGCGTAATAAACGTTAAAAGCCAGGCTTTCAACAGTTGTTTATACGTTGTTTTATTAGTTGTGATAATGGCACCCCCTCCCCTTTTTTCTTCTCCCCCCCCCCCCCCAAGGAGACGGATGTGAAGCAGGCAGATGACAGCTGTTGCGTGGGTTGTGCCAATCATCAACTTCTTGGTCAGCTCCTCATGGACGGCAATGGCAGATTAGTGTAATCAGTCAGTCAGTCAGTCAGTCAGCCAGTCAGTCATTTGCATGTCCCTTGTGGAACTTTGCCTCCCCTAACAGCTTCTCCTGTAGGCCTCTCGGTTGTGAGCAAGATGCACTGCTGCTGATGCACCCATTCGCAGGTCATCAACGATATCTTATAGGTATCTTCACCTTGGTCTTCCTCTCTTTCTTTTCCCCATTATGTTCCCTTCCAAGACTGTCTTCTCTAAATTATCACGAAATATGTCCAAAATATTTAAGTCTTCTGTGTTTAATCTTCTTTATTAGCCAGCCTTCTTCAATATTAAGTTCTTGTAGTATGGATATATTTGTGCTTTGTGTGTGTGTGTGTGCCCCGTGATATTTGAAGAACTCTTCTGTAGCATTTACATTCACAGGCATTTATGTGTTTCTCATCTGTGTTAATCAGGCACAGTAAAATAAACAGCAGGTAATGCTTGTGTTGGAATGTCTAGTTTCCTTGCCCTGGCATCTTTTAACTTCATCCTCAGATGACGCTGTGGCCCTTGCGCAGAGTTGCTGTCCACTTTACTCGGTCATTTGCCAGTTAGAAGTATCTTTTCCTTCTGAGTTTCTTTCTATCTCATTTTCCTTCTGAATATCTTTCTTTATATCTCATTTTCTTCTGCCATATGACATCCTTCCCTCCATATGTTTGCCACACAAACACCTTTGTACTTATTTGATTTTTTAAAGCTGAAGTGTACTCTTAATTCAGTTCAATTCAAGTGCCGTGCCGCGTGGCGTAGACGATCATTTCTCTCCACAATTCCCTGTCTTTAGACTTGATTATGAGATCCGCCGGTGACTTTGCCCCTAGCCACACTGACAGCCCATCCAGTAACTTCTCTCTCTCTCTCTCTCTCTCTCTCTCCCCCCTCTCTCTCTCTCCCTCTGTCTTCCTCTGTCTCTTCTTCCCTCAATTTTTCCACCTGCCACAATGTGTTCCAATTTTCCTCTTCTCAGAAAATGTCATACAAACTCGCTTGTCTGCCTCTGATCTTTGCTATAATTTGCCTTTTAACTCCAACCTCTCTTAAGACTTCTTCGTTGGTTTTATTAGCTGTCCATGGTACCTTCGATATCATTCTTATGAACCACATTTCCATGGCCCCCATTTCTCGCTTTACTATCTTATTCATAGACCATGCTTCACATCCATAAAACAAAATTGGCTCGATGTAACATTTAAGTACTCGGTATCTTGTTTCCATTGATACGGATCTGTTGCACAAGATGTTTCTCATTTTCTGGAATGCTGATTTCGCCTGAGCACGTCTGCTTTTTATTTCGTTGTGACATTTCTTATCAGCTGTTATAATTGTTCCTACATACTTGAATATATCACCTTGTTTCAGATTTGTGCCATCGATGGTAATGCTACATTTTGGTGATATTCTTTTCTTTGAGATGACCATCACTTCAGCCTTCTTTTTGTTCAGGCTGGGACCTTTTTTTTTACTTTCACGAACTACACGTCCAGAAGAGCCTGCAGCAATCAGGACTGTGTCGTCTGCATATCTTAAGTTGTTACGGTTGTATCCGCCAACCGATATGCTTAGCATGTTCTCTGTGTGTCTCATTATCTTTTCGCTGTACAAGGAGAAGAGGTCAGGAGATAGAACACATCCTTGTCTCACTCCCAATTGTATGTCTTTGAATGCTCCTATTTGGTTCTTGACTCTCATGGCTGCTGATTGCTGCCAATATATGTTTTTGATAAGTTTCAGATCTTTCCCATCTTTGTTGATGTCTTCCAGCATTCTTATAATTTCTGTGTGTTTCTTAAGACTTAGAATACACTGTATATCTATCCTCTTGTTATATATACTATACGGTAGAGAGCACAGTGACAGCAAGTGTACTGAGAGTAGATATCAAGTCAGTGGAAGAAGCCAAGAGATTTGTATGTCTTGGTAGAGCAGAGTAGCAGAAGATGGAGGCATCGCAAGGAAGAGGATATGAACAGCAGGCTAACTAGAGCAAACCAGGGTTTCGTAATCCTGAACAATATATGAACAACAACAACAACTAACAAAGGAAACAGAAGTCAGGATATTTAAGAGTAATATCCTAAGTGCGCTACTCTACAGAAGTGAATGCTGGAAAGCCATCAAAAATATCGAAAACAAATTAAATTCCTTTCAGACTAAATGTTTACGCAGTGTTATTTTTTGGCCAAACACCGTACGAAATAACACGTTGCTGGCAGAAATGCAGATGAAGCCCACAGACTTTGATTATTGAGGAAAAGATGTTTGCCCGTCTGTCTGTGCGTTCCTGCTAGCATGTGCTCCGGATGACTGGTGGGCTCATTAGCAAAAGTAGCACTGAAATGGGACGTCTTAGAGGACACAGGGGTAGGTGCAGACCAGAAGAAGACGCGAAGAAGAACAACAAATAGGGTGTCGAACAATAGAAGGGCTCACTTGAGCAAGAGCGGGAAAAAATGGTGAGAGATGAGCGTTTGTGGGCAAAACTCTCGTGGAACTAGCATGTCCGTTGGACACTTAAAGGTTCAGAGAGAGAGAGAGAGAGAGAGAGAGAGAGAGTAGATAGATATCTTGCAAAATATTGTACAATATAGCTCTGCAGTCCGGAGAGTCTTGTACCGCAAGAAACACACGAATAATATATACTTTGATAAGTATATAAAATTAAGTATACAACCGAAGCCACTGCAGTAAAGCTGTGATAACAAGATAAACTAGGAAAAAAAAAGTAGGAACAGCTTTATTACTTAACCAGCACACACTTGTTATTGTGACGCACGTCTGGATACAGCATCTTACAAGTCACAGATAACTGCTCCATTTATTTTATTCTATTCTAGTTGGTTTTTTTTCCCCCATTCCTACTTTTTACATAGCATTCATTGTGAATTTATATTTCATCTTTCTCTATTTCTTCGGTCCCGTGTGTCTTTTGGTATGACTAAGGTTCACACCGAAACGTCGCAACTGTTTGCTCGTTAATTAATAAAGATGTTCCTACTTTTCCTCCCTAGTTTATACATTTTGTCCCATGTTTCAAGAAATTTTGCGGTAGTTTCCCCTTGATTTTCTTTGTATAATTTTGTGTGTGTGTGTGTGTGTGTGTGTGTAAATCTGTTAGTGGATGATGTGATCGGATAGTTCTGTTCGCGCTGCGGTATACTTTATCAATGTACGTTCTTTTTGCTGCCGTGTCTTGCCGAAAGTTTCCCTAAGACAGATCAGATGCTGGTTGTGTGGGAGTGAGTAACCGATGCAGATTTATAGAAATGATGCGAAAGTGTTGAATGGTGCACGTTATCAGACGAAACTGTATACTGTACCCTAGAACCTCTCTCTCTCTCTCTCTCTCTGTCTGTCTCTCTCCCTTACTCCCTCTCTCACTTTCTTTTACTCTATCTTCTTTACTCCCTCCCCTTTCTCTCTCTCACTCTCTCTCTCTCTCTCTTACTCTTGCTCCATCCCCCTCTCTCTTTCTCTGTCTCCCTTACTCCCTCCACCTCTCTCTATCTCCCTTACTCCCCCTCCCCATCTATCTCTTTCTCTTATTCTATTCTTCTTACTCCCACCCTTCCCCTCTCTCTTTCTCTGTATGATAAAGGGCAGAATGTCAGACGGGCCTGCGTCCCCAATTCTTAACCCTTTTGAAATAAAAATCAGTCAATCAATCTCTCTGTCTCTTTCTCTCTCTCTCTCTCTCTGTCTCTCTGAAGAGCTAACACTGGTACATTTCTTGGCCCCGAATGGGCGGAGCTGACCTACATAGACTCTTCCTGTCCAGACGAATTTCCAGTTCAATGTCAGCGAGGCCATGTGACCTACATTCCGAGGTTTCCAGGCCGCTGAAGGATAAATATAGCGCGCGTAACGGTAAGCGATACGGAGGGTAAATCCCCCCCCTGTCTCCGCACTGTGTACCCGGTGTTGACATAAATAAACACCCAGAGAAATATTATCCGCAAGCAGAACGATAAAGATGGCCTTTGTTTCATATATATATATATATATAGTGAGGCGGGTAACTTTTTTTTAGGAAAATGTATGCAAGCTTGTACGCAGCACAGTATTACTATAGTTTGTTTCGATGTCTTTGTGTGCCAGCGCGCGCACACAAACACACACGGGTCGGACAAGATTACCTTCTTTGTTGTCATGAATCTAACATCTGTTTTGCCATAGTTAACCCTGTGTTAACTAGTGGTCCATATCTCGTTTCTCTTCCCTTCTCTCCCCCTCTACGCCCCCCCCCCCCACACACACGCGCGCATATACAGTACACGCGCGCGCGCACAGACATTCTCCAGCTTTTTTTTGCCGGATAGTATCTTTCTAACAGCCCAAATAACAATCTTAGCCCAACCATTGCAGTTAACGTACTGATTGATTGTGCACACAGCAGAGTTGAATTTTCTGAGTAAACATGTATTTAGAGATTGATTTCAGTGCCTAGTGAAGCATCTACTTCAAAGTTCTGATTTCAAGCCTTCTAAACTGTCTACTTCAAAGTTCTTTGCCTTATAACTGTTGAAAGATTGCACGGTTGTATGTTGTGGCAGCTATTACAGGTAGGGAAACAACGAAGTCTTCGTACAGTAGAATAATAGGACACAATATTGTGTGGCTAGACCCAGGAAAAATCACAAAGTACTTTTAGATATGAGAGAAGGAAAAATGGACAGGAGTATTACACAGGATTTTAACCACGGACTCTTGGTGTGGGACGCGCAGCCGTCTAGTCACGAGAGAAAAAGCGCATTAATAAACTTCGCTATCTTGCACCATGGAAAAAATAGGTGTTTGATAGCGTCTATAAGTGCTTTGCTTATGGTGTTTTTTTTTTTCGAGGTCAAACAATACAACACTGTCCTTTTACTTTACTGCGTATCAGTCACCACTCAAACATTAAATTGTCTGTCTGTCTGTGCTAGCAACTGTCACATTTTAAACAGACATTCACTGTCTGCCACTTGTATCCTTACCTGAATTTTACATTCCCCCCCCATCGTTTAAGCAACTTTTGTGCCCCTTCAAACACGCAATATATTCCATTATTTGACTGCTAAATTAAATTAATCTTGTAAGGGTTCCATAGTGAAATTATTCATAATTTTTCTTCAATTTGTGTCTTAGTTACAAACTGAAAAAAAGGGGGGGGGGGGGCGGGTAGAGAGAGAGAGAGAGAAGCGTGTTTCAAGTTGAAATGCACCATTTAGGGAAAGAAAAAAAAATTGTCGAAATTTCTTTACTCAGAGGACAACTGTGGGGAGGGCGTCTGGATGGCGACGTGGTTAGTGTACCTGTCTCTCATGGTGAAGGTCGAGGGTTCGAATCCGGGTCGGAGATGCCCCAGTCACCCAGGCTGCAGGAAATGGGGTACCCGACTTCTGGAGCTGGGTAAGAAGAGGCGGCCGGACGTGATGCTGACCATATCACCTTCTAGTGTGCTGACAGGTCAAGGATAATATGGGCACTAACACCTTAACCCCTTATGTGCCTCTAAGTCATGACAGGGTTACCTTTACCTTTTACAATTGCGAGAGTGGAGTTTAGTCATTCTTTGCCTCTCTTTAACCCCCCCCCCCCCAAAAAAAAAGGCTTAAAAACGTATAGTGAAGGGTTAGACGTCCATATTTATGACTCAAGAGTAGTGGAGTAGTCAGGACACTACTATGACACTGTTTTGATTCAGAGTAGCGGATTTACAACCACCCAGGACCCCCCCCCCCCCCCCAGACTAAACTTTGTACCACCATCCCAACCTACGATATTGTTCATCTCCTGGATTCATGAAACAATACTTAATCTGTATTTGCTCAAGTGCGGCCACCCCCGCCCCATTTGATGCAGGGCAGCCTTCCTCTTCCTGTTCAGCAGAATGAATGATCCGCCGATGATTGTATCTTTCATGCGCAGATAAGCTAGTCCTGGCTACGGTCTTCCTAACAGACAGATACTGTCTCCGCTGTCGGAGAGAGAGTTGGTTTCCCCAACACACACGTACCGGCGTCATGTTTTCTCGTCTCTGTGGACCCAGGTGCTCGCTGCTTGCTGATCTACGCAGCATTGTTTACGCTGGGCGAGTGACAGTATTGTTCCGTGCCTCCATGGCATGTGGTGATTTTTTTTTAGTTATGGTCGCTGGCAGACGGGCGCAGTTGGTCACATCTCAGATCTCATTTATATGATCGCATATGTTTCTTTATTTCAGACTGAAACGCCCTTTCCCCCTCCCCCTTTTTCGTTGTTACTTAGCTCTGTTAGTTTAACGACAGCATGTCCGGTAATAGGAATGTCGTTAGGGTGCCGTGTGTACTGTCACGTCAAGGAAAATATTGACACTAACAACAACATTATCCCTAAACGCATCTGTGGCATGATAGGACTGCATTTCGGGAGAAGGGGGGACAGGAGACAATCAGGAACCCATAACTAACGTGTTAGCGTCATGGATGGCAGGCAGACCATAACTGACCAAATCGCTGTCCCACCTCTCCGCTGGCACCCTTAATAACAGGCCCCTAGCCTGGTTAACCGGGACAGGTGATCGCCATAGTCCACGTGATGGTGAAGTCTGTTAAAGAAGTATTGCATACCCCTGACTTTTGGGGGTGGGGGGAGGCAGCCATGACCCGCATCGGAGCCGACATGATGCTGTACCTCAAACATCTCCACCGCATCGGCTTCAAAGAACACTCAGCTCGTATTTTCAGCGAGATCGAAGGTGTACTGCGTCCTCATCTGGCGGATATATATATATATATATATTCAAGAACAATGCAGAGATAAGACAGATGACTGAACAACAGCCAGTCTCACGGGTGATCAGGAAAAGGAGATGGACATATGTTGGTCACTTGATGAGAAGAAATGAGCAGAGAATCCCAAAACAAGCTATCAAGTGGAACACAACAGGCCGAAGAAAAAGGGGCAGACCGCGTGAAACTCTGAAGAGGACATTATTAAGAGAGGCCAAGTTAACAGACTCGCCGAAGACAGGGAAAATTGGCGAACTACTTTGCGAGCCCTATGTGACGTCTAACGGCACGGGAAGGATATAAGATAAGATATAAGATAAGATATATATATATATATATATATATATATATATATATATATATATATATATATAACCTACTTGAGCAGTTTGGCTTGAAAGACTAATAATATAGTTTTCTTTCTTTATCTTCCAGGGCAGTGACCGATCCGAGAGACGGGAAACGTGTAGCGCTGAAAAAGATGTCAAACGTCTTCCAGAACGTTGTCTCGGCCATACGTGTCTACAGAGAACTCTGCATGCTGTGCCACTTTAGGCATGAAAACGTGAGTATCCGCGTATATATATATATATATATACCCCCCCCCCCCAGGGGGCCAGAGCCTAGTCTTATCATCTTATTTCTGTCCTGTCTTTATTCTTAGTCTTTAGCTCAGAAATCGATGCCGGCCTCTCTCATACACTTAGAGGCACTCCGTGTCTGGTTGTCGGGCATCATCATACCATTTCCCATGTTCGGATCTGAGGTCTAGTCAGGCCCTCCTTGTTCTGAGTTGATTGTATAACCCGCGCCACTGTAGGGTATAACACGCCTGTGTCTCCAAGGAAAATAGGTCTGCGGAGCTGGGTCTTCAGGTTGTAGCGTTAGATGGGGTTCTTAACCTGAAGTGACCAGTCTCATTCGGAAAATTATTATAATTTGATCGTTTTCTGGAGAGTTTACAGTATTCGTCGTTTATATGTGCATACAGTTGTTGTTTCTTTATACTTTACTTGCGTTCCGTTGCTTTGTTTCTTTTGCATATTGAGCTTCTGTCCAGCTTCTCCTTCTTCGTTCGCTTCTGCCACCAAGACCGCCCCGTGATCCTCCTGAATTTACTCCTGTGGTCCCCGGAAGGACCACATGAGATCCACGAGAGGACCACAAGAGGTTCAGAGTATCGCAGGGCTTGAGCCTGTATTCTTGGTGGGAATGCGTGACGCCGTAGTTTTCGTTGCATCAGCTTCTGTCCACGATGTGCTTTCTTCGTCTCTTTGTCTTTAGGAAGCATAGGAGAGCTGAAGGGTTGTGATGTCAGACTGGCCCGCGGATTCAGATTCTGTCATCTGTTGAAACTACAGTTTGTTCCTTTCATCTTTGGCCCATATGTTTATAAATTATGTTAATTTGTTTAACACGCAAAAAATCTACTGGTTTCGTTTGTTTTCTCGTTTTGCCGGGCGTCCTTTGGACGGTGCATGGGATGAATAAGGAGAATATATACAGGGTATTCCAAAAACTCCTGTACACTTCCAGGTTTGGCAAGTGTAGGAGGACAAAAGCAGCTGCGTGTAGGAAAGCGTGTGTTATTTATAGAGATGCTGGAAATTTCATACTTCACAGGAAGGAGTCAATATGAGGGGGGGGGGGCAGCCCCAACCCCACCCCCTCTCCCTCTCTCCATTGGTAGCTCGGCACAAGTCAGTGCGGTAATCGAGAGTTCCTCCCAGGCTTTTAATGCAGAATATCTGGAGTTCAGATCCTGTGAAAATGTTGGGTGTACGTAAACGTTGGTCATTATTAATATACCCCCTCCCGCCCCCACTCCCCACAAGTAAAAGTGATAAGGTATCAGGTTATGAGTTTGGGGGGGGGATGGGGGTGGGGTAGATGCCACCTACAGTGGTCTCCTGAACGTGTCAAGGAACTTTTGGAACATCCTGTACTTAGTTTTTTATGTTTAGTTGAGACCAACGGCATATTCTTGTTTATCAGGGCCAGTCCTACCAGAGCTAGTCAAAACCATCCTACTTCTTCCTTGATGCTCCTAGTAACAGGCTGAGCCTGGTTAACTTAGTAGGACTCCCCGTGATCCTCGTGGTTGTAAAGTCCTCCTGAAAGCTGTTTTTTTTTCTTCTTCTTTTTTTGTCCACATAGGATATTCAAGCAAAATCACCATTACCCACTCCTAATCCGACACGGTGAATGTGTTTCAGTGTCTTCCAGGCGAAAGCTGCTCAGAACATCCTACGTTGAATTCGAGTGAAATAATAATAACAACAGCAACAACTATCTAAAAACAAAAATGGCAAAACGACAGCTAATATTTTATATGGAGGTTTTAGAATTTTTTTTAAAAGAATTTTATGTGCATGGCGCGTCTTCTTACGTTATGTACTGCAAACTTATTTAGATTTCTTGTAATGTTTGTTGACATAAGACAGCTGGTACTAACTACACCATCCCTACAATGCATAGAGAAATAAAGAGTTAATGGTTTGGTCACCTAATGAGAATGATGCATGTACAACCAACCTCGATGGTCTTCAGCCAAAGAACTGCAGGACGCAGATCATGGATAGATGATGCTATAGAAACACTCGCAAATTGCGGTCATGAACATCATCGAAGCCACTCATATGGCCCTCCCTAAAAAAAAATGCCAACTGCATTTACTTTCGACACCTGATGATACAAGAAGACGGTTAAAAGTAAGTAAATTTGTAATGTATTCCAAGTATCCTGAAATACCCCAGGTTTTTATTTCAGGAGCGTTCTCTTCTGCGTGGAAATACCTAAGTATTTGCATCTTCTTTTTCTTTACAGGTTCTATCTGCTCAAGATATACTCCAGTCGGGGCCCATGGATTTCTTACATGAAATGTATCCTTGTTTTTCTAAAGATCATTCATTCATTCTTTCAAACACGACAATCATGAAAAAATTAACTAAAATTCGAGATATAACCTTACAGAAGGGATTCCTGTTAAGGCTCTGTTATCCATGTTTTTATCTGTTGTGTTGTTTTTGTTATGTGATTCTAGAAAAAAAAGGCTTTTTGCCGAAATATTGGATGTTCTTCATTTATACTTGCTCATATTTTTTTTCCTGCCACTCTTGTTCCTGCTTACTGTCTCCAGTTTTTTTTTTCTTTCTTTCTTTCTTTGTTTTCTAAAACTGAGCCATACACCTCCTTTGTCTACCTTTATTAATTAAATATTCCAGACGACCGCGTGGCCGTCCTTTCTGTCATCAGTGATCTAAAAATCTGTTGCAGTCATAAATTTGTCGGGTCGTGGCTACCAAGGGGTTTTGATAACGATCGCTGATTTGGTTTGGCGCGCGTCAGTCGTCTGTTATCTGACTCGTTGACTCTTTATGGAGTAGCCGCGCTCGCTTTTCGTTTTTGTGACGCGGTGACCTGGGTCAGTGTACGCTGACCTCGGGGGGGGGGGGGGGGAGGGGGGGCTGTAGATAGGTTGTGTACGGTTTTGGGTTTTCTTTGTGCCCCCACCCTCTCCACTACTTTGTTTTGGGAAGTGTTTTATTATGAACATAAACGTTAACAGCGAATCTAAAGAAAGAACTAGCCATCCAGGGCAAGATTGCTTGGGGGTGGGGGCGGGGCGGTAACAGGTTAAATTCACGCCATCGGCGCGTGTGACTGACAGTACTTCGGGAACAATACAAGATCTGGAGGTTCTGAGAATGGAAAAAAAAAGTGGGGGGGGGGGGGGGGGCGGTGCTGTTGTGGCGTAAAACAAACGAAGGCGTACCATATGAGACCGCTTAAACCTATCACTCTCCAAAGACGTGGATGAATGGATAGACAGGTCACTGTAATACACAGTTGGGGGAGGGGGGAGGGATTTGATTAAATGACGTGACCAGTGCGCCTTCTGTCTGAGGTTATGTGACCAGTGCGCCTTCTGTCTGAGGTTATGTGACCAGTGCACCTTCTGTCTGAGGTTATATGACCAGTGCGCCTTCTGTCTGAGGTTATGTGACCAGTGCACCTCCTGTCTGAGGTTATGTGACCAGTGCACCTTCTGTCTGAGGTTATGTGACCAGTGCACCTTCTATCTGAGGTTATGTGACCAGTGCGCCTTCTGTCTGAGGTTATGTGACCAGTGCACCTTCTGTCTGAGGTTATGTGACCAGTGCGCCTTATGTCTGAGGTTATGTGACCAGTGCACCTTCTGTCTGAGGTTATGTGACCAGTGCACCTTATGTCTGAGGTTATGTGACCAGTGCACCTTCTGTCTGAGGTTATGTGACCAGTGCACCTTCTGTCTGAGGTTATGTGACCAGTGCACCTTCTGTCTGAGGTTATGTGACCAGT
Source organism: Achatina immaculata (assembly GCA_009760885.1). NCBI lineage: Eukaryota > Metazoa > Mollusca > Gastropoda > Stylommatophora > Achatinidae > Lissachatina > Lissachatina immaculata. Next base: position 19,253,730 of record CM019693.1, on the reverse strand, counting down.
GCACCTTCTGTCTGAGGTTATGTGACCAGTGCGCCTTCTGTCTGAGGTTATGTGATTCGTGCGCAGAATATTCACCTTGTGTATGGGGAATACATATTCTTAAAAAATATATGGGCAAATGTGCGTCGTAACTTCAGTGTTTTATTATTATGTGCCGTGCGGGACAGCGTTGATGATCATGCTTCTTCATCTTGTGCGGTCAGTGGTGTTTCCGATTAGGTGCTTTTCTTTCTTTCATTCTTTCCCGTACCATTGTTAGTCCCATTGATATATTTTGTCTTTTTTTTTGTTTTTCAGTCTTCCTTTACACTTCCACCCCCCCCCCCCCGCCCTCTTGAATTTTCCAGTCTCTAACTAGGTTCTCTAACCTATTGTCTCTCTCTCTTTCTATCTCTCTCTCTCTATCGTTCCCTCTTTATCTCTTTCTCTCTCTCGTTCTCTCTTTATCTCTATCTCTTTCTCTCTCTCGTTCTCTCGTTAACTCTATCTCTTTCTCTCTCTCGTTCTCTCTTTCTTTCTTTCTCTCTCTCATTCTCTCTAACCCACTCCTTTTCTCTCTCCCCCTCTCCGTCTCTCTCGTTCCACATGGGGGAAAATGGGGGAAAAAATGTCTGCCATGGGCTTATGTGTTTGTCAAGGGCCAGTGCCACGGATTGAAGTTGGTGAGAAATTTAGCAACCATGTCGGAGTCAGACCGGCAGGGAACTAATCACCACCTGGGGCCCCCTATGCGAAACTAAAAGAGTCTCAAACACCCCACCCCCCCCCCCCCCCCCATCCTCTGACTATGTCGTAAACGTCTGTATTTGCAGAAAAAAGTTTGACGTCGGGCCCCCGTTCTCTTCCAGGGTCGTAGGCTTGAAGCTATTCCGTCTATTGGATAAGCCGAGTTAGACAGTGGGTCGGCCGGGAAGTGTTGGGGCCCAGACTGTATAGTCTTAACCGAAAAAATAAACAACTGTTTTCTGTTTATATATTATTTTACATCTAGTTTCGTTTTTCTTACATTCCCCCCCCCCCCCCTCTTTTTCATTGTGGAATGTATACCGCGTATATGCTATTTCGCTTCATTAGGCTTTTAATTAAGGAGCAGACTAATGTTTTCGGGGTCCGCTGTTGGGGTGGGGGGGCGGCCGAAGATACTGTCCGATTTGACATTCAGCGACCCATAGCATAAATGTTAGCGTCAGAGTTGGCGAACCGTAGCTGGCCAAGACCCTGTCCTACCTCTTAGTTGGTTCCTCTCAGAAACAGGCCTTAGCCTGGCTAATGTGGCAGGGATCCCCATAATCCCCGTGGCGGTGGAGTCTGGTAAAGAAGTATTGCACGCCCTCCCTGCTTTTTAGCTTCGGTCAGGGACTGAAACAATGGCCGACGGAACCTGCTTCTATTTAAAACGTTGTACTTCAACAGCTTCACCGTACCGGCTGCAAAGAACACCAGCTGGAAGTTCAAAGAGGAGGAGGAGGAGGAAGAAGAAGAAGAAGAAGAAGAATAAGCAGACGAAGAAGGTCTCACCATATTAAAAGAAAGAAAAAGAGGTTGGGGTTTCGGTTTATAAAAAATATTTTTATTCATATTTCCGTTCCCATAATGTTGTTGTTGTTGTTAGAGATTTATATTATATTATTTATAATAAATTTTATAATATTTATAGTAACAGTTATAATATTTATGCAAGCATCTTTGCTGTTCAGGTTTTTTTTTTCTATATGTATTCTACAGTTTTAGAACGTGCGTGTTAAATTGACGATTACGTTGTGCGAAAACCCAAAGACCGTTATGCAAATAACAGTGGTGCGATTAAGATAGGCTGTGCGTTGTATGAAGTCACGCAATGCAAACAATTCATTATGAGAGACAGAAGTGCTCAGATGTGCTCTAATGTACACTGCACACGTAGTTAGGTCGTCTCGTAGTTAATGTTGCCTGAAACTAAATGTGTGAACTTCAGTATGTTGACAAGATCTTACTTGGAAATGTTAACGTGTAATGGCCGCTGCAACCCAGCTTGGGCTCCGTGGTCTTTTAAGCCATTTGCCAGGTTAAATGACCTGCGCGTCCTTGTGAAAGGTAGAATCTCAATAAGGCACATTTGAGGCATGAAAGTGTCATCATGTGGTCAGTATCGCGCCCTGGCCGCATTTACCTTCCCAGATTTCTCTGGTATCCTTTTTTTTTTTTTTTTGAGACTGGGTGGTCCCCGGGGCCCTTTTGCATGTCCTCGTGCTTGGTCTGTATAGAATTTTTAGAAGCTAAAAACATGGATGTCTGCCCATAACTCGCTGTGGCTCCGCATGGCGATAGAATCTGCCATGAAGCATTGCATCGTTTTCTGTTGTTTAGCTTCACCCCAGGCCTGCCAGCCAGGCTCCATAACCCATTCCCTATTCGGTACGGTCGTTCTGCTTCAGCGCCCTCGCTGCCACGGCATCGAAGAACAATCATGCACACGGTCCCATTTATAAACAAGAACAGTATCTTATAACGTAGATAGAACAAGAACATATCTCCTGTAATAGACTGTCACAACATCCTGATGAGAGAAATAATGATTTACGCCACCTCCTTCGTGGTGAGATAAAGGTTAAAAAAAAAAGGTAAAAATCCTCGTTTCCATGCCATTAAGGCATAGAAGGGGTATACGGTGTTAAGCCTGTATTTCCAAGACCTTCGGCACATGAAAGTGTGATGTGGCTTGGTACTGTGACTCGCTGGGAAGTTGTCGTTTCAGTGTCTTGTGTAACTGGGGAAAAACCATTCCCGACGGCTGGTCACCATCTTAAGTTGTTGAAAAAAAGACCTGCGGTGACTAGCAGAGAAAGCTGTCTGGCAGAATTCAAGGCACGCGTTAGACATTTAGAAGTGAGCGAAGATGATTGTTCTGGTGCCAGTGGTTCATAAACTTAGGGCCACAGACCGCCAAGGGGTCAACGGAAGGATTTTTCTGAGGGTCCAATTAACACCACCCGTATTGGCTTGGTTACAACAATTGAAAACAATTCTCAGTATCATATCGTTTCTATTTATTGTATTATTATTATTATTTTTTTAAATGAGGAATTCACGGCTGTTCTCAGGCTGGAAGTGGGGTCCACATGTGATCAGGGGTTCCACGGCTGTTCTCAGGTTGGAAAGGGGGTCCACAGGTGATTAGGGGTTCTACGGCTGTTCTCAGGCTGGAAAGGGGGTCGACAAGTGATCAGAGGTTCCACAGCTGCTCTCAGGCTGGAAATTGGGTCCACAGGTGATCAGGGGTTCTACGGCTGTTCTCAAGCTGGAAAGGGGGTCCACGGCTGTTCTCAGGCTGGAAGCGCGCTCTAGTGCGATGATGTAATTATTAGGGCCCACAGAATCAGCGCTGACCATGACCCTGGCCATTTGAATCAGCGCTGGGCACGGCCTTGTCCATTGCCTCCGGTTTTATACGTAGTAGCAGACGCACAGCTTACCTAACAGTACAGGGCTCACCGTGATGCCCCGACACATCCCTCATGGTCTTAGAGTCTATCAGAAACATTGCTCTTTTTTAGAGTCCCCTTCAAGCCTCCACAATATCTCCCCACTCAAAGCTGGATATGATGCTTGTGTTTCAACAATTTCAGTAGGTGGGCTGCTAAAAACATCTTGTCCGCAGTTCCAATTAAAAAAAAAACCAAAAAAAAACAGACGTTTAGAAGGATTTAGATAACAATTTTATAATGAATAACAACGTGATAAAAATGTAGAAAACCAAGCAGTAATTAAAATTAACGACCAAAACCCGATAGAAACAGATACATTCACATACCTTGGCAGCATATTAACACCGTATGCAGGAACAAATAAAGATATAAAGAGTAGAATAAATAAAGCGAGAACAGCTTTCGTTAATCTTATAAACATATGAAAGTTCTCCAGAATAAAGCTGTGCTAAAGTTGTGCGTTATCTATACCCCTCTGTGGAGCAGAATGCTGGAGGACAACTGAGAAGGAAGTGGACAAGTTATCCACATTCCACACCAAGCTGCCTCAGTGAGAGATTTTAAATATTTGCTGGCCACAGACAGTAAATAATAGAGATCTACTTGCCCAATGTGAACTAGAAGATATGGATGTCACAACAGCGGGGGGAACCCGCTAGAAATGGATTTCTCATGTGCTCCGAAGAGATCCCAGCAACATCTCTGAGACTGCCATGAAATAGACACCCGAGGGAAAAAAGAAAGATAGGACGACCCAAAGCTTCCTGGCGGGGAACTATAGAACCGGAAATGAGTAGTATGTAGCATAGCCGGGGCATATTACGAAGGCTGGCAGCGGACCGTGAGACGCGGAGAGAATTTGTCGCTGCCTTGCAAAGACGCCAAAGGGCGTACTGGGCGGTGATTGCTAAGTCGATCGGCGACCAAGGACGTGGATGGATGGATGGAACAACATGGTAAGGGCAGAAGGCATGAGAACAACTTTGGCAGATTTTCAAGCAAGTTTTTCCCCCTCCTTTTTTTTTTTTTTTTGTCTTCACAATTTTGATTAGTAAACTTTCCTGCAGACCAGAAAACTCAGCGACCGGGACCGTGAAAGCCTCTTAAGCTCTTGTTCTTTATTCACATTTTATACCCCACTCTTTATGCCAGTCTTCGAAAGTTCCAGAGGATCAAGTTCTGCCAAAGTCATCCTGCCTTCTTTGTCTTCTAAAATATTTATAGCCGCCTTGCCTTCTGGCACTGTGAGGGAGAGAGAGTGGGGGGGGGGGGGAGGGGGTAAAAATGGACAAGCTCTCGGCAATTTCACTGAGCCCCCGCTCCCCACCCCATGTGGCGCTCCCCATCCCACACTCTTCTCACGCAAGTTCTACAGAGTGTGAAACCCGAAGTGCAGGTAATCAGAGACCCCCACTGAGGCGGCACAATTTACTGACATCATCAAAACACCCATGTTTCCACCAGTACTGGCTTGGATCCGCGTCTCCAAGCTTGGCCCGATGCACTGTTAACTGCAGTATCTGCAGCACCAGCTTGGGTCCGCATCTCTAAGCTTGGCTTGACGCTCTGTTAACTGCAGTATCTACAGTACCAGCTTGGGTCCGCATCTCTAAGCCGGTCTCGGCGCTTTATAAACTGCACGTCCTCATTAGAAACTTATCCCGTGTCTTTCAGAAAACAAATTTATATTGTTTCTCGGTTTATGAACACCCACTTTTTTTTCGCCGTTTTTCAAGTTTTTTCCCCCCTCAGTTCTGTTTTCTTTTTTACTGTGACATTTAGTCCCATGTTTTACGCTATTTTAACGCACCAAACCTTAAGTATATTTTATGTATCTGGGACACGTGGTATAGTGCACGGTCCACAACACATCTTATAGAAAGGGCAAAGGATAGATGGTTGTGGAAATCAGTGACGACCAACGCCTGATTGACTTGGACCGAAGAGAATAATCTTTGAATGAATAATCTTTATTTTTCAAGGGTAAAGAATTGGGCACGCAGGCCCGTCTTACATTCTGCCCTTCAAGAGAGAAAGAGAGAGAGGTGAGGAGAGAGACGTGATGAGAAGTTTAAAATAAAATTCAATAGAAGAATAGGAGAACCAAATGCACTTTCAACACTGAAAAACGTACAGCACGATACCCTGAAGTTGAACGCAGTTAACTCTTTGTATACGCCACACTCCTGTATTGCCGGAAGCAGGGACATTCACTCCTGAATTAATTTCATGTTCTGCCTTAATAATGAATGAGTTTTGGTTTGGGGGGGGGGGGGGGGGGGAGGAGAGAGACTGGAATAAAGTTTCTCTTTAATGTAAAAAAAAAAAAACAACAACAACATAATTTTGGTTAGAAAAGTGATACTTTTTCATTTTATTTAGATTTTTGCCACTATATCGTTCTGAGCATTGAATTCACATATGATCTAACGACATGACCAATGTTTTGTTGGGTTGAAAGAGTTAACTACGTTCAGGCCCATGAAATGTCGATGTACGGTAGAGATGAAAGGGAGGAGAGCAAGAAAGTATCAGATAAACTGAAATTGAAAAAAATAAAAGAAAATGAAATAACAAATAACGTTACAACTAGACAGTTTAAAAATATATATCAGTAGGCACCACACAATCGAGAGGAAGACCAAGAGAAATGATACTAGACAGTCTGACGGGATGGTGTAAGAGGAGATCACAAACTGAGCTGATGGCCTGCATGAATGATCGTGTAATCTGGAGAAGCATAATAGCCAATGCCAGTCGGCACGGCACCCGATGATGATGATGACAACGCAATAATGAAAACCATGTTGAAGGCAAAACTGAAAGGAGATGACAAACGATATAGATGGACGAACAAAAACGTGAGAAGATTTTTACCTGGGTTCATTTTGGTCGGGTGAACCATGAAACCATTTGTAGCATGTAAGTGCAGTTCCGTTTATTAGAGAAATTGTAGTTTCAGAATAGAAGCACATAACTTGGCTTTCTTGTGTCGCGTCACTGGGAGCCAGCAGGTGCGTCTCAGTGTTTGACAGTTGTTTGCAGTGAGAGGGAGTGCTTCCTTGGATTTCCTTTCAACCTCTTGAAGCTATTAAATGTTCTTTAGATTCATTTTCCTCCTGCCAACCAAATCTCTGTGGTCTGTTGCTTGGCTCGCCCACGAGATCCACAGAAAGCTCCCAGCCATTCCCCCTTCCAAATTGTATCTGCGGAGTTAGGGACTTCACAGTCAGCGCTTGACTGATTCGGAGCGAAACTTCACGCCAGCGAACCAGGAATTTCCAGCTTTCCGTACTAGGAAACAAACAAAGCAGGTCGTCTTCGTGCTTTTTTAAATGGGCGATGGATTTCAGGGAGGCGCTACCAGAAAGAGGCAGGCCTAGTGGGAGTTGCAACAAATAATGAATGGGTCCACAAACATTTACGACTGAATTTTTGGTCACATAGAAATCATGGCCAATAACCATTCTTTGTGTGTGAGATGGGGGGTTCTGAATATCAACAGGAAAAGTGTTATTCATTTTCGTTCTTTAAATTATTATCTTAGTCGAATATGTGAATAACACTTTCTTTAAAAAAAAAAGACATGTGCTGAATATTGTATTGGAATTTCGTATTCGGCCACTCAGAAAAGTAAATTATATCTTCACGTTCTCCTGAATGTCCCAAACAGTTTTCACTACATCTATAACTGAGGAGGGGGGGGGGGTAAGACGCTGTCCTGATTTATCAATCAGTGACCCATGGCTGATATGCTAGCATTAGGGTTGGCGAACCATAGCTAATATGCTAGCATTAGGGTTGGCGAACCATAGCTAATATGCTAGCATTAGGGTTGGCGAACCATAGCTGATCAAGATCCCGTCCCACTCCACTGTTGGTACCCCCCCCCCCCCAGGAACAGGCCTAGCTAGGCTAACGGGGAAGGGATCGCCATAGTTTTCCCCGTGGCGGTGGGGTCTGCAAAAGAATCATTGCACGCAGGCGCCCTTTCCCCTCCCCTTTTCCGCCTTTTATCCCAGCTTGGGGACTGCCGGAACTCGCTTCCAAGTCGACTCGATGCTGTGCCTCAACTTCTTCACCAGGAGGCCGCCCTCAGAGAACACTAGCCCGCAGTTCCAGGGAGGTATAACACATGTATGGAATATAGCGACACTCGCTGTCTTACCGACGGCACTAGTCACAGTACACTCGTTATCTTACCGACGGCAGTAGTCACAGTAAATTCGCTGTCTTACCGACGGCAGTAGTCACAGTACACTCGCTATCTTACCGACGGCAGTAGTCACAGTACACTCGCTGTCTTACCGACGGCAGTAGTCACAGTACACTCGCTGTCTTACCGACGGCAGTAGTCACAGTACACTCGCTGTCTTACCGACGGCACTAGTCACGGTACATTCGTTATCTTACCGACGGCACTAGTCATAGTACACTCGTTATCCTACCGGCGACACTAGTTATCTTACCGACGGAACTGGTCACAGTACACTCGCTGTCTTACCAACGGCACTAGTCACAGTACACTCACTGTCTTATCGGCTTCTCTTCTGCCATACAGTAGGGCCCTACCTGCAGTGTTTTTGGCTGATTCACCTGGGCAGCCAGGATTCGCGGCTGTTCTGAGGCTGATCTATCCTCTCGTAACTTGAGCTGTTTTCACACTGACCTTCCATTAGTTGATGAACTCAGCAGAGTGACCAAGCAGTCAGTTTTGAAACTCTGAACACCGTAGTGTCCAACAAAGAAAGGATACGAACCTAGCAAACTGTGCAGAACGAGGCTTCCACACTGTGAAGTGGTAGAGCAAGAGGCGTCTCTGTAGTACGAGCAGTTCCCGAATTACGAATGTTCGACTTACGTACAACCCGTAATGTACCCCCCCCCCCCCCCCCAAACCTGGTAAAGCCGATCTTATTAGAAAATTCGAATTACATACGTCAATAACAAAGGGGCGCAACTTTGCAGCGCGCATCAAAACATTGCTCGTCGACAGCGGTTCGTCGGGTTCTTTACTGTTCTTGTAGATAGACAGAAAGATATATTGTATACCACAGGCTGTACGAGTGAGGCCTAAATACGAACCGTACCTATCTGCTCCGACTTAAGAGATACAAATTCGATTTACGAACAGAAATGGAGCTCCTTCTTTACTTAGGGGACTGCGTGTGTTCTGAAAGCTTACAAAGGGATTTCGGATAAGAGACATTTATCCTGGCCTGTCTCGTGAGGTATTGTCTGTGTGCATTTAAAAATGTTAATTTTTTAAACGTTATATATTCATTCATTCAGCTTTCCGAGCCATTTCGGCTCATTGCAGCAGGCAAGACTTGTCTCCACTCCTCTCTGTTCTTAAGTCTGCTCCTGCCAACTTGTCCCCTCCCAGGGCTTGTACGTCTTCTTCCAGGTTGTCACGCCGCCGTTGTCTTGGTCTGTCTCTGTTTATGACTTCTGTATAACATAATTTATATAGCACATTTAAGAGCGGGGGGTGGGGGGTGGGGGGTGCCTGTAGAGATAGTAAATGTGCCGCGGTGGTGTAGAGGTTAGTGCACGCCCCGGCCGATCCGAAGGAATCCCTAGTGGACCGACCGGCGCTGGGATTATCCCAGCCTGAGGAAAAATAGGTAACTGAGGTTTTCCTAAAGAAAACAACGGCAACGGAGACACGTGCAAACTTAACTTTAACGAAAGAAAGTAGGAAGTAGTTAGCAGTTGCAATTGATCTCGGAACTGGGCTCTGACAAATTCGAAATACCACATCGCCGAATGTAGTTTTGCTAAGAAAGCTACTTTTCCGTTGTTTGGGCCCTCGTGTAAGTCATCTGTTCGTTATGCGAAATATTTCAGGTACCAAGTGGTAGCACACTTCATGATGCATCACGCCGTACTTTGTCCCTGTTATCCGCGCCATATTGCAGTTTTACCACGTGGGTTGTGGGTAGGAGAAGGTGTTAATTTATTGACATGGAGTTAAAAGTTCTTTGTCTCCAACTCCAGTGCAGTCGTATCTCTTTTTTAACACACCCTCCCCCTCCCCTTTCCCCCCGCCTATAAAAGGGAGCTATCGCCGCACTATTTTCCGTGCCGGAGAGTGACAGCAGGTACAGATTTTATCAGTGATATCAATGCGACTGAATTCTCCACTAAGATATAGTGCGTCGGCCGTCGGTGGACCGTGGGTTTTCTTTGTCTTCCTGGGGGAAAAAAAGGCTTTAGGTGTCGACCAGTGGTTCTCAACGTCTGGATGAATGAAGCCTCGATACCATAATTTTTTTTCCCATCAAGTGGTCCAGAAAGTGCCGGGAGAAAGCTGGGAGGTGTGACGCTGGTTTTCTATAGCATACACTCAGACAGTCATTTGCATATCCCTTGAGGAACTTTGCCTCCCTACCAGCTCTCCTATAGGCCTCTAGGTTGTGAGCAAGACGCCCGGCTGCTGATGCGTCAATTCGCTGATAATCAACGATTTCTTGCCTTGGTCTTCCTCTCTTTCTTTTTCCCATTATGTACCCTTCCAAGACTGTCTTCTCTAAATTATCAATTATCTAAATTTAATATGTCCTATCACCTTTACTAGCCAGCCTTCTTCAAAATTAAGTTCTTGTAGTATGGATGTATCCATACTACAAGAACTTAATACTGAAGAAGGTTGTTTAGTAAAGAAGATTAAACAGAGAAAACTTAAATATTTTGGACACATTAAACGTTATGATAATCTAGAGAAGATCGTCTTGGAAGGGTACATAATGGTAAAAAAGAAAGAGAGGAAGGCCAAGGCGAAGATGATTGCAAGACATCATCAGCAGCAGGCCATCTTGCTCACAACCGAGAGGCCTACAGGAGTGCTGGTAGGGAGGCAAAGTTCCGCAAGGGACATGCAAATGAATGAATGAGTATAGATACATTTGTTCTTTTTTTTATGTCCATGGTATCTGAACGACTCTTCTGTAGCATTTACGTTCAAAGGCATTTATATGCTTCTCGGCTGTTTTGTTAAGTGTCCAGGTCTCACAAACTTATGTTGCGATGAGAAAGATGTATGCTCTTAAAGAATACTTTTCACCTAATCACAGTCCAGCGCGAACTGATAAACCTAGACATCTGTGCCTCCAAGCTGGAGGCTCACATTTCACATAGAAAAGAAGCCTTGAATAATAACACTTATAACATTTGAATATTGTCAGTGTAATGCGTCAACTTCGAAAAAATGCTATTCAAATATATGGCTAACTGCTCGAGAATTCATACTGAAGGACACAGATGAGCCGCGACATGAATATGCCTTACCAAATGTGTCGCAGTCTGGAAAAGTTAGGGGAACCGCTGCAATATAACCCTCCCGCCAAACGGAAACTTATGTCTGCTTATGTAAACTTTATTTAGACTGTGCCACGCGGGTCTAGGTTTGGTAACCGCTGGTGAAGACCTTGAAAGCCAAACAGCTATTGCTGAAACTGCTAGTTACGGTTGACTGGTTACCAAAACCGCTGGTGAAGACCGTGAAAGCCGAAGAGCTGTTGCTGAAACAAAGGTGCTGAAACTGGTAGTTACGGTTGACCAAAAGCATAAAGCGGAAATCTGTGTTGTTTGTTAATAAATGTAGATGTATCCAGAATTATTTTGCCGCAGAAAGTAGACGTGTTCTGTGGCTAAAAGTGTTGAGTATTCAGTGTTCTTTGTTAGTAAAAAGTGTTAAGTATTCTGTGTTCTTTGTTATTAAGAAGGGTGTGTATTCGGCGTTCTTTGTTCCTAAAACCGTTAAGTATTCCCTCCCCCCCCTTTTTTTTTGTTATTTTGTTTCGGATATATATATATATATATATATATATATATATATATATATATATATATATATGCAGGAAACTCTACCGTAGAGAGCGGAACAACAACACAACTCCTTCAGATCATCAGAGGAAGTGTATATATATATATACGAAAGCATTTAGATACTGTATATATGAAAGCACACGTGTACATTATTCTTGGCAGAAAGCACGTGTAGGCAAATTAAATACAATAAATATTGGGCGAAAATGTACCAGAGGTGTTGAATTTCAAAGATAAGACTTGGTAACAGCTCGGGAACAATTCCGGAAACTGCCAGGAGATAAAAATAATCAAATTAAGATTTTCGAAGAAGAAGAAGACGAACCCCGTTTATTTTACATGGCGGGTGGATTTCAAAAAAAAAAAAAAAAAGAGCGAAGGAAGAGGGTAATTAGGAATTTCAGAAAAAAGAGGTAAAAGATATTTAGGGAGAGACAGAGGATGAACGAAAGAGATGTTAAGGAACTTTTTTTTTTCGGTGGCAGGCTGTGGCGATAGAGGTCTGCGCATTGATACAGCTGCAGCGTCATAGAGATAGCAGTGAATTGTATTAAATGTAAGGGCTGGAGAGAATGGAGTCAGACGATATGTTTAGAAATGAGGCATGAGCGGGCTTAACTCTTTAGTTTTCAGACTCTGCCAAGAATAAATTCTGATGAGAAATTTTGGTAGAAAACAACTAAAAGGAATATACTCTATAATTTAAAAATATGGGTTGAGTCAGAAATGTACTACTCTTCATTTTATTTAGACTTCGTTTAAATACGAGGGTCATACCGAAAGTCGTGAGCAATTTTTTTTAAAAATCAGACTTTATAGATAGAGAAAATATAAATGTATCACCTTAAACTGTATCCTTTTCTTCACTTTTAAACATAATCTCCGTTTCTCTGCACACATTTTCCGCATCTCTCTGCAAGTTTGAAAATACCCTCCCGGTAGAATTCCGTTCCAGCTGACCAACGGCACAGACGCACTGCTTTCTGGACGTTCTCTCCTGTGGGACCCAACTGGCACAGTATTTCTATAGCCTAGGGTTTCAATCATTTCATGTACTGCATTGTGTCCTATTCCAAGATTTACAGCGATTTCAGACGTCTGTCATCTTTAATGATGTCGTCAACAATTTCCACGTTGCATTCAGTGGAGGCAGTTCGAGGGCGGCCGCTCCGAGGCATATCTTGGACGGTCTTGTTTCCATCTTTGAAATGTTTCACCCACCTCCTAACACTGCTAGCACCCATACACACATCTCCATAAGCAAGTTGAAGTCTTTGGTGAATTTGAGCAGCGGGGATTTCCTCTTTAACGAGTAACTCAGTAACAGTACGTTGACGAAGCAAAATTCAGCACCCGCCATTTTGTTTCTGCTTCGCGTGGTCACGTCACACATGATGGTAACGTCATGTAAACCTCTCATGAAATGCAAAGGATGCAGATTAAAGTTATACATTTATGTTTTCTCTATAAATTCTGATTTTTTAAAAAATTTGCTTATGACTTTCGGTACGACCCTCGTATTACTCTGAACATTAGCTATGCAAGATCTACCAACACTCCCAGTGTTGTTTGGAATGAAAGAGTTAATAGAAAGGTCCGACTGGTTTATCGATTTTGCAGTGTCATGGAAGAACAGTGACGTAGATATTACACCGCGGTCGTCGGGTACTATTGTTTGCGTGAACATATTCATACGCCGTGATTTAGTGTCACGAGTCCGGGGTTTTGCAAAAAGTGCAACCCTCGTTTTGATCCTTTGTTGCAGCGTTCTTTGTTTGCCTGCTGTCGGATCTAAGTCTTTTATCTTTATCTGGGTTCTTTTCTTTTCAGAAGGCACGTTAAGTCCTGTTAGTCTTCAGGCACGTGGTTCTTACGGTGTTCTTTTGTGTTTCACCTTTCAACTTGGCCGCCATCTTGTTTGTTCGTTTTATTTGTGTATTAATTCTAAAAAAAAAAAATTCCCATCTTTTTCTTGTAAACTCAGTCATTGAGACAGGGGTTCTAAATCTGTGATCTGCGGACCTGAAGTGGTCCTCTCAGCGCTACCAGTTGATCTCTGGCTGCATTATCCACTCGGTACCAAGGATCATGCCATTAACTGAATAAAGAGAAATAAGGTATCATGGCTTTGCGATATCACATATAAAATGAAGGACCACACTTGGAAAAGTGTTCCTTCGCTTAAGAACCACTGAAGTAGGCAGAGAACCCTGTAGTTTCCGTGAATACACTTATTAGTATAAGCTCTTCGCGTATTCCTTATACGGGTGTGTATCTTAAAAGTTCGTTGAATGGTCCGGTATCTCAACGGCAACATGGGCCAGGTGCGTGGTCATGGACGTGGCTATCCAGAGACACGTAGAAAAGCGCCATCTGTCGCGAAGTACACGTGATGGACGGGCTGAACCCGATGCGGGCAGTCGACAGTGTGAGAGGTAGGGTCACTGTGCAATGGAACAACGAGTGAGCATCAAGTTCTGCTACAAATGTTGAGGGAGACGGAGACGCATGAAATATTGGTGCAAGTGTACGGGACGGAAGCGGTGAGCATAAAATGTGTTCACAACTGGTTCAAACGCTTTCACGACGGCAAGGAAACGACTGAGGATGAGCCACGTTCGGGTAGACCGTCGACAAGCAGAACCACAGACATGATCGAGCCAGTGCGACAAATGCTGGCACGAGATCGGCGACTGGCTCTACGATTGATGGCAAAGGAGTTGGACGTTAGCAAGTACACGGTGCTTGAAAAGCGAAAGGCGCATGTTTTTCCGACGTAGCGGCAATCCAATAACATGTGGCAGCGTTTCTGCGATTGATTCCTTAAGAGGCCTTTTGCTGACAGTTTCCAGAAGCGTTATGAACGTTGCCAGAAGTGTGTTGTGAAGGATGGCGATTATTTTGAAGGCCAATAAAGGTAATATGTGTCTTCTGTTTTGTTTGTTTTCTGATACCATTCACCGAACCTTTTAGACACACCACGTAGTTCCCATCAATGTCCTTTTCCCTGGGCCAAATCTACTGTTTTTGTAGAGGACAAGTTTACATTATTGTGCTAGAATTCCCCCCCCCCCCCCCCCCGGCCCACTTTCCTGTAGTATTGTAGTAGTCATCCTCTGTTCGTTTTGTCAAATCCTCAGTCCGGTCCTGTCCATACACAAACTGCGTTAGTTGGACGAAACGGAGAAGGAATCATAGGAACTCAACAGTGTGTTTTGGTAGAAGCGTGGAGATCATAAGCGCGGACATAAGGAATTCATTTGTAATATTTTCAGACCACTGCAGAATGGGACGAACTGGTTAAATTAATTTTCATAGGGGTACATCAAAGGATTGTGGATGTGTATGTGTTTTTATAAGGACTTTGCTGCCAGTAAGCACCCAATGTTTCGTGTCTCTGATATGCTGGAGATAGTTTTTGGCCTGAAACATCTCTTTGTGTCCCATTTAGGTTTTTGGCTGAAACATCTCTTTGTGTCCCGCTTAAGTTTTGGGCTGAAACATCTCTTTGTGTCTCGTTTAAGTTTTGGGCTGAAACATCTCTATGCGTCCCATAGGTTTTGGCCTGAAACTTCTCTTTATGTCCCATTTATACTTTGCATCGCAATCCGCCCAGTCTCCATCGACTTGCCTCTATTCTCGATCGAGATGTAGCTTGGTGAAGAGGCCAAAACCTTTACTACGCCATGGGTCCTTCAGAAGTGACCACCATAGGACTGCCGTCTCATAGTCCTTTCGGGCATCACACTCAGCGGTCTTTGGACTGCCCAGGTTGGGCAGAAGATCTTATCCCTCGCGCCCACCTCATCAAAGAACAGCTAATTACCCTTCCCTCGTCTGGAGTCAGGCCAAGACGGAGAAATAGATTTCCTCCTTTCTTCGAGACATGATGTGATATTCGATGGAAAGAAGGTTTCTGCTTACTGCAGGTAAAGTTTGAGATTGTAGCATTGCCAGAAGATGGGGGAACACGCCAAATCAAGCTTAGCGCCCAGCGGGCACGGAAAGCTCAACAGAATTCGAATTTAGAAAGTCAGTGTCACACAGTTAAAAAAATATCTATCTAAACAGGATGACTTTGGTTAGATAACCTGTGACATCGTTGGCATAGCCTGTTTTGTGGGTCTTGATCACAAGCTGTCTGATGTCAAGAATACAGGATCACATCCGAGGACATGGCGATAACTCGGTCAAATCAGCCAATGGAAAACGGGCATTGCATGATGGGAAGCAAACGAAAATGATATTGTAAGACTATACGTGAAATGATGATAGTGTGAGACCATACTTGAAATGATGACAGTGTGAGACCTTACGTAAAATGATGATAGTGTGAGACCATACATGAAATGATGATAGCGTGAGACCAAATGTGAAATTGTGATAGGGTGAGACCACACGTGAAATGATGACAGTGTGAGACTGTACGTGAAATGAAGCCAAGAATCCACGCTACAAATAGACTAGCTAGGACGCAGACCTCAGTTGGAGGGGGAGGGGCGGAGGGGGAACGAATACTGACCTTCGAGGAATACAATTTCATATTTAATAACTGGTACTCATAAGGCGCATAATAACCTGCGCCAGGCCAGGACAGTGGAAGGGAGATGGGCGCTGTCTCGAGAGTTAAGTTTATCGAGGTCAGGCATAATCACTTAAAAGTAAATATTTGACAGACAGTTATTGGCAGGCGGACAGGTAATCAGGCAATCGACTGAACAGAGATGGAAGAGTGCCCGGATGAAAGGAGAACGAGGTATGGGCAGAAAGACAAATTGAGATAGTGCTGGATGTTCCACAGTTTTTTTGGGGTTTTTTGTTATAGTAATCTTGGGGATTCATCTTGCAGCTACCGGCACCAGCTGTCGTAGAATAAATTGTAATGTAAACTTCGGGGCAGTTTTGCTTTCTTATTTTGCAGTTCAGTTTCTGCATCTGTTTTAGTTTTCTTAGACGCTTTTTTTTTCAGTTGCACCTTCTTTTTTCATTTATTTGTACTTTATTACGCAGTTTCCATCAGAGCAGATGACATTTTTTTTTCCTCCTTTCTACGTGTAGTTATTCCCCCCCCCCCCCCCCGTTTTGTTTTTACTATTACTACTACTAATACTACTGCTGCTGCTGCTGCTGCTACTACTACTAGTATTGCTACTACTAGTACTGCTACTACTACTACGACTACTACTACTACTAGTATTGCTACTACTAGTACTGCTACTACTACTACTGCTACTACTACTACTATTATTGCTACTACTAATACTACCACTACTGCTGCTGTTGCTACTACTACTGCAGCTGCTACTACTACTACTACTGCAACTACTACTACTACTACTACTGCTGCTGCTACTACTAATACTACTGCCACTATTACCACTACTACTACTACTGCTGCTGCTACTACTAATACTACTGCCACTATTACCACTACTACTACTACTGCTGCTGCTACTGCCACTACTACTACTACTACTGCAACTGCTACTACTACTACTACTGCAACTACTACTACTACTACTACTGCTGCTGCTACTACTAATACTACTGCTACTACTACTACTACTACTACTGCAACTGCTACTACTACTACTACCACTGCTACTACGACTACTACTACTACCACTACTACTACTGCTACTACTAATACTGCTACTACTACTGCAACTACTACTGCTACTACTACCACTGGCCTGGTTGGCTGACTAGTTAGGCTCTCGGTCTACTAATTCGGCGGTACCTGTTTCAAGTCCCAGCAGTGAAGATTTTTCTGGGTACCATCACAGCAAAAGAAAAAAAAGCCCGGGGATCCACTTTCACTCTTTTCCAGACATTCTACAAATATGCCAAGAGATAGAGAGAGAAAGAGGGAAAGAGAGAGAGAGAGAGAGAAAGAGAGAGAGAGAGAGAGAGAGCGCTTCTCATATAGATATTAATATAACTACTGCAGGCAACTTTATTGTTACACACACGAGAACTGGTAAAGACACTTTTTTGTTATTGTCTGCTGTTATTGTAAGCGCTGTTGCTACCCGTGGTTTCATGCACACTTTCTCCCCTTCATCCCCCACCCCATCTCCTTTATTCTGCTCAGATTCACTTCATGCCTCAAGGAAACGTGTTTTCTCCATGCTCAGTGCTATATTCTGCGCCATTTTCTGCGTAAATCAATGTTATGAAGTAGCGGCGCATCTCGTGAAGTGTCATTCCCCTCCCCCCCCCCCCCATTTTCTTTTAATGCACTTGCCAGGAGTTGGATTACGTGTATGGGTTATGTGGGGAGATGGGGTTGGACAGGGAGGGGGGGTGTCTTTAGGAAGAAGGAAGGAAGGCGAAAAAAGTGGGGAGGTCTCTCTCACTCTCTCTTTTTCTCTCTCTCTTTCTTTGATAACTTCGAAACGTCTGCGAAATCAATTAAGTCAAGAGAGCCTGACGTGTCCTACTTGCGTTTAAAGCTGGTATTTGTTATATTGGCGGACACGAAATCAAGAATGAAAGTTATACTAGAAAAAAAAAATCATGACTCGAAGAATCAAGGTTTCCGTGATTTATATTGTAAAAAGTTTGCTGTTGGAAGATAAATTTCTTCCTCTCCCCCATATCTCGTGTCTTATATCCCAAAGCTCCCGTTAACGTTTATCTTGGTTATCTCCCCTAATATTTATATTTTTCGTTTCGGAGATTAATCCTGCACTTAAAAAAAAAATTTCTTTCATTAAAGTTATGTGAAATTTTAGCCAAGGTTCAAGATTTAGATTTACTGTTTCACAGAATGTTCACCGACTTAAGAATCATCATCATCAGGTGCCGTGCCGACTGGCGTTGGCTATTATGTTTCTCCGTAAGTACCCGATCCTTCACGCAGGCCATCAGTTCATTTGGTGATCTTCTTCGTGGTTTTCATTGCACCAGTTTAATCTAGAGTTGAACTTTCTCACCGGAAAACCTCGACGTCTTTTAGATATGAGTATATCCCCGCTGGGTGAGAGATGGTTGCCCATCCAGTCTAGAGTTGGACTTTCTCACCGGAAGATCTCGACGTGTTTTGGGATACCCGTGTATCCCCACCGGGTGAGAGGTGGTTGCCCATCCAGTCCAGCGTTGGACTTTCTCAGCGGAAAACCTCAGCGTGATTAGGATACGCATACATTCCCGCCGGGTGAGAAATGGTTGCCTATCTAGACTGCACTGGTCCAGTGTCTCCGACTTAAGCATTTTGTGGTCGTGGCCGCTACCCTTCCTAGTTGTGACCAGGACGGAGCTTTTGTCCAGGAGGATGAATCCTCGCCACTAGTAAGTTTCACCCTTGGGTTGAGCCGGTTTAGGCATATTATCCCAGAATGGGCGTGTTTAGGATGTGATCGACCTCTAGAGCAGAGGTACTGTGACTTGAGTAGCCATCAAGTTTCACTCCTGGTTTAAGCCGGTTTAGGCATATTTCACCAGTATGGGTGTATATCGGGCGTGGCCGGCCTCTAGAGCAGAGGTGCCGTAGTATGAGTACCTCTCGCCGCGAGACTACTGGACATACCGAGTGAGCTTCACTTTATCCTTTCAATCACCCTTTCACATCGGCGCCGCACTGCAACCCTGATTGTTTTTCCTCATTTTCTTCATTGGCCGGGAGGAGATTCACTCCACGCGCGGCATCAGAAGAGTCTCGCCAGCAGCTGCTTAACCTCTGGGTTAAGCTGGTTCAGGCAAGTTGCCTGGTATGAGTGTACACGGGACGTGGTCGACCTCTAGAGCAGAGGTGCCGTGATTTGAGCAGTCCTGACCTCGAGACTACGAATTACTTCACTTACTCCTCTCTTTCACCTTTTCCACGGTGGTGCCACACGGCAACCCATAATCGCACCTTTCTTCACTGGCCGGAAGGAGCCCCACTCCACGCACCGCAGCTGAAGAATCTCGCCAGCAGCGGTATTTGGTGATCTCTTCTCACACCATCTCGTCAGACTTGCCAGTATCATTTCACTCGGGCGTCCCCTGACTCTTCTTCCTTCTATTTCTCCTGTTGTTACAATATTTCAATGCCCGGCCCCCACCCCCTCTTCAAAATTTCATGTCCTATGAAAGTACATTATCTCTCTCGTATATTCTTTTGTATATCCAACTCTTCATACGAGTACATTCACCATTCCTTATTTATGTTGCCCAGGGAATCCGCAATATTCTTCTGATAAATCACGTTTTTATTGTTTCCTTTAATCTTTGAATATAGAATCCCTGAGATGTCTCTTCTACTGCAATGAGAAGAAACAGTCAGAAGAGTCCAAAAACAACCTATCAAGTGGAACACAACAGGCCGAAGAAAAAAAGAGGTTGACCACGTGTAACTCTATCGGAGGGCATTGCTATAAGAGAGGCCGGTTTTAATGGACATAAAATCCCTCGATGAGGTTGAAAAGCCCGCCGAAAGCAGGAAAAACTTGGTGTACTAGCATGCGAGGCCTGTGTGACGTTTAGCAGCACGGGAAGGATGCAGGAAGAAAGAGAAGACTTGAGGAACTTGAGCATGCAGCGTGAGTCTCGAGGACAGGCGAACTTAACAGCAAACACGTACGGGGGGCAGTTAAAGGGAGGTGGGGTGAAGGGGCATTGCAGACTCCTTTTGCTGACCTCCTAACCTGACAGGAGTTTAGTTTAGGCGAGCGGGACGGTTTGCGGTGACGACTCTAACGACTGCAGAATGTTCTTGGAAGGCAACTACAGAACAACTTAAATTCTTTGTCGCTGTCTGAATACGGCGGATTCCCTTTCTCTCTCTCTCTCTCTCTCTCTCTCTCTCTCTCTCTCTCTCCCTCTACACCCCAGTCCCAGAAAGCTCCAAAAGAAATCGAGGTTCAACCCGCCTTGCTCGAGTAGATGTGCATTCCGTTTGTGAATGCATTCTTTGTACCACAGTCCTATAAATAAACACACACTGCTTGTGTCATTTATCCACCCGCTCCTCCTCCCGCAAGCCCGCCTATATCTGCTTTTAAAGGGAAGGCAGCGAGAGTAATAAGCTACATTCCCCCCCCCCCTCCTCTTTCATCGTCGTTGTCGTCGTGTTCCTCCGCGGCGTCCAAGGTCACAGAGTTACGCTTGACTGACAAACACGTCGTTGCCTGTCATGTTTTGCTTCTGTCAATGCTTCCAGCAAGTGTACATACAAACCCAGTGCTTTTCCCGCCTTCAAGTTTCGTGCGCTGTGCTCTACAGTGAACTTTGTTGATTGGATGTCGAATAAGTTCTGCCATTGGTTGCATCTGGGAAAAAAGGCGTGGCTCTGAATCAGTTGACACTTTTGGACGTTTCCTCACTCTGTGCTTATATAGAAGATACCGAAATGTTTCGCGAATCATTTTGTTTGTCGATTTGGTTGTCCCATTTGGTAGTTATTGACCCATACCTGACATGCAAGCGTCCGGACTGAATCGCCGACCAAGACCCTGTCTCACCGCTCCATTGGTAGCCCCAAGTAATAACAGACTGGCTAACGGAGCATGGATCGCCGTAGTCCATATGGCAGTGGAGTCTGCTAAAGAAGCATTACACCCAGCGCCAACTCCCCGCTTTTTTTAGCTCCACCAAAGGAGTGCGGAAAAATCTGACATGATGCTGTGCCACACTACCTTCACCACTTCGGCTACAAAGAATATCGAGCTAGCAGTTGCAGGGAGGTAAAGAAGAAGAAGGAGGCTATAAAACTGTACTTTACTGACTGTATGCAGGCATGTTTTAGAAAATAAAAAATAAACAAAAGCGACCTTTTATAATATGCACGCCGATACTTTAAAATAAGTAATTTTACGCGAAATATATTGTGTATTTTTTAAAAATAGTTTTTTTTACAAATTCTAAGTTTACAATAAGATATCGCTAACCGAAGGTTGGTAAAACGAATGTTCGTAAAGCGGGGAGCTATCTGTATAGTGTCTTGTTGAATGCATGGATTAGAAGTTAGACGCAACGGTCGTTCATTTCATGTTTTAGTATTGCCTTATACGCCTGTATAACTAGAACCGTACTGATGTTGAATTACTGCGTTTGAAAGATGAGAAATGAACAGCAGAGACGAACCTTTATGCCCAATTCTTCACCCCTCTTTGGTAATAGAGTTCGTTCATTCGTTATAAATGAATTGTGATTCCTGTATCAGGGTTTAGTCAGAGTCATGACTTGACATTGAGTCACGGGGCTTGACATCGGAGGCCTTACTCCTAGCATCCAATACCAGCTGTTCTTCGCTCCCTTGCTCATAGCATCGATACTAGCAGCTCTTCGCTGTCTCTTGACCCCCTTTTCCACTCTCAGATTTAATGTGTGTGCACTCTAATCTGTTGCTGAATCACTGAGTGCGACATCGCCCCACCCTCTTGAAAAAAATTAGTATGCCATCCCGCCTTCATTGCCTCTAGTGTGTTATAGCGGCTTGTATTTTGGATAAAGTGGCAGTTCAAGGGTGACCAAATGTCAGCCCCCGGGCAGCATGCGGCACACGAATCCCTCTGCGGCCCGTGGGTTTATTGTGAAACTGTAATGTGATTAAACATAGCATTTCTTTTCTTCAAAGCGTGTTAAAACATTTTTTTAAAAGACCCGAAAGCTAACTGAAACATAATCCATCCATCCTTACGTCGTAACTATTACCTTTTTTTCTCATATTTATGTAAGCTGACCAGTTGATATTTACTGCCCACCTTTCGATTTCCCCAGTTCTGGTCCTTGAGGCCACTGAAGTTTGACAACTCAGTCGCAATGAGTGAAAATCTATCGGTTTATGAAAGAGTCTGATGACAGAAAAGGTATAGGAGCCAAAGTAAAAATTAATTTCAGACGGGCTTGAACCAACTATCTCCCCATGAAGACTAGTTCACTAACCACTTCGCCACTCGGGCAAACTGAAGTTCCTGGTTGTAATATTATAAGAGTGCAGTTTGATGAAACTTTTTTTTTAAAAATCCAGTTTACATATTCAGGGCGAATGTTGAGAACAAACAGAAAGTGGACTGTTGTGTGCGAGAGAAAACATCATAGCTTGACTCACACTAGCTATTTTTCGCGCACGAATAATTACTGCATAAGCAGTAAATACACGAAACCACTGCTAGCTATTTATCGATACGGATATGTTTGGGTAGAAACAAACAGAAGACACTTGTTAAGGCAGCGCGCGGGGTCATAGAAACAAACAGAAGATACTTGTTCAGACAGCGCACAGGGTAATAGAAATAAATTTCAGAAGAAACTGTTTCCGGTAGAGCAGAGGGTAATAGAAATAAAAGAGCAGGGGATAATAGAAACAAACTTCATAAGAAACTGTTTCCGGCAGCGCAGAGGGTAATAGAAACAAACTTTAGAAGAAACTTTTCCGGTAGCGCACATGGTAATAGAAACACTTTAGAAGAAACATTCTGGTAGCGCACATGGTAATAAAAACACTTTAGAAGAAACATTCTGGTAGCGCACATGGTAATAGAAATACTTTAGAAGAAACATTCTGGTAGCGCATATGGTAATAGAAATACTTTAGAAGAAACATTCTGGTAGCACACATGGTAATAGAAATACTTTAGAAGAAACATTCTGGTAGCGCATATGGTAATAGAAATACTTTAGAAGAAACATTCTGGTAGCACAGAGGGCCATAGAAACAAACTTTAAAATACTAGTCCAGGCACTGAAGAGTCACAAATTCAAACAGAAAATGCTGCTTCCCCAATCTCACTACAGTGGTTCTCAAACCATTTGCAGATTGCAGACTCCTATGAAAATTAATGCTCCACGGCGGCGCTCTCACAGTGCCTCCTTGTCACGTGGTACGAAATTGAAGCCTATCATACATTCCCACTATTCTACAGGATCTAGGCCAGTGATCTCCAGCCTTTTTCGCGCTGCCATTCCCAGACTACATGTCTAACTCCCTCGTCACGATTCTCTCTCCTCCTACCCCCCCCCCCTACCCTCGACCATCTGCACGCTTCACTGCTTCTGACGCACCTGTTGCTCACTTGTCACTTACCCCTTCCCCCCCCCCCCCCTCCGATCTTTCCACCCCGACTTCCTCAGGGGAGTCAGGACCGACAATTTTGTTAAACCCCATTGATCTCCACACTTCTACTGGGACCCTCAGGGTTCAAAGAGACCCTGGTATGGGAAACGCTGTACCATAAAGTACGCTAACATCCAAAAAAAAAATAATCGAAGTGAAAATGTATTTTCTAATTAGACCTTTTATCCACTTACATATTACAACCCAGCTCTCTTTTCGCGCTTTGCCGTACATCTGACTTCATAACAGTCTAATTTCCTAAACGTCAGTGCAATGTTCTCTTTTCGCTTTATGACACCGCTACATGACAGACAAGAAATCAATATTGGTCAGGGGAGATAACAAAGGGGAAAAAAGCCACCACGTGAACTGGAAATTATCTCATTCTTGGGAAGGAGAAAAATAAATCGCCGAACCCAAAGTTGCATAACTCTGTCGAACTGAAAGGAGAATTTGAATGGATGCTGGCCCGTTTTTAAGTATGCAAGAAAGAATCAAACCAGCCCAATCATTTTAGACCTCATTTTTTTG
Organism: Achatina immaculata; assembly: GCA_009760885.1. Taxonomy (NCBI): domain Eukaryota; kingdom Metazoa; phylum Mollusca; class Gastropoda; order Stylommatophora; family Achatinidae; genus Lissachatina; species Lissachatina immaculata. Next base: position 19,229,865 of record CM019693.1, on the reverse strand, counting down.
GTATAAATTTTGTTTCTTTTATTTTGTTTTCATAGAACGTAGGTAACTGTCCATGATTTTTTTTGTCAGTAAAATTCGGTACAGGAGAAAGCAATGCATATTTTTTAGCGTAATTTTATTACTATAAGTTGGAGCTGTGATTTTATATTTATTTTAAAGAGAAAACCAGAAATGGCTGAAGGATAGTGCGACTTCGTCGAAGGAAAAGACACAAGTAATGCCATATATATATATATATATATATATATATATATATATATATATAGAGAGAGAGAGAGAGAGAGAGAAAACATTGATGAAATGATCAATAGAAGTAAAGACGGACCTATACTTATGCTTCATAGACTACTGTAAAGCATTCGATAAATTGAGACACACAGAAATTATAAGAATGCTGGAAGACATCAACATAGATGGGAAAGATCTGAAACTCATCAAAAACATATACTGGCAGCAGTGAAAGTTGAGAACCAAATAGGAGCATTCCAAGACATAAAATTGGAAGTGAGACAAGGATGTGTTCTATCTCCTGACCTCTTCTTCTTGTATATAATGAGAAATATGAAGAGCTTGCCAGGAATATCAGTTAGCGGGTACAACCATAACAACTGAAGATATGCAGACGACACAGTTCTGGTTGCTAAAAGTGAAGGGGAGCTACAGGCTCTTCTGGACGTCGTGGTTCGTGAGAGTAAAGTAAAGGTCTCAGCCTGAGTAAAAAGATAGTCATCTCAAAGAAAAGAATATCACCAAAATGTAGCATTCCAGAAAATGAGAAACATCTTGTGCAACAGATCCATATCAATGGAAACAAGATTCCGAGTACTTAAATGTTACATCGAGCCAATTTTGTTTTATGGATGTGAAGCATGGTCCATGAATAAGAGAGTACAGCGAGAAATGGAGCCCATGGAGATGTGGTTCATAAGAAGGATGCTGAAAGTACCATGGACAGCTAATAAAACCAAACGAAGTCTTAATAGAGGCTAGAGTTAAAAAGCAAATTACAGCAAAGATCAAAGGCAGAGAAGCGAGATTTGTAGAACACTTTCTTAGAAGAGGAAAATTGGAACACACTGTGGCAACTGGAAAAATTGATGAAAGAAGAGACAGAGGAAGACAGAGAGAGGTTGCTGGATGGGCTGTCAGTGTGGCTATGAAGAAAGTCACAGGAGGATCTCATAATCAGGTCTAAAGACAGGGAATTTTGGAGAGAAATGATCGCCTACGCCACGCGGCATGGCACTTGATTGATTGATTGATTTTAAAGAGATAAATTAGCGCAAATCATCTGTAAGATTTTGACAGCCTCGATATATTGCATAGGACATTATCTGTTACTTGCCAACATTAGTGCATCTATTCATCATCATGTGCCTGCATCTTAAATTCCCTCGCCCCCTAGCTTTGATGGTGCACTTAGTCAGGCTGTGTCCTGTCCATTTTCGTATGTTATCTTCCTATCTACATCTATGTCTACCTATTGCTTTTTTTTTCATTTCACTTTTCCTTCTAGTATGGTCTTCGGTATATTGTTATCCCTTTTGATATGGCCAAAGTATTTTGATTTCTTTATCCTTAATTCTTTTAGAAGTTCACATTGCACTTGGAGCTGTTCTGTAACTTGTACATTTCTTCATTTCATTCTCCATCTATTACGTGTCAACATTAATACAACATTTAGTTTGTCCTCTGTTTTCTGCATCTGTTATGTCCCAACAGTAGTACATTTGATTTTTCCCTTATTATTTTCTGTATCTCACGGATCCCAGCATTAGTAGTACATTTAGTTTCTCCGTGCTTTTTTTTCCATTGTACTCTAGTATTCGGTTGAACTTGCTCTCGCTATTTCTACTATCCTCATTTCATATTATTATTATTATTATTATTATTATATTATTATTATTATATAAACAGCACTTTTTTCACCTCTGTCTCCGTGAAACTGCCTGCTCTTGTTTTTTTTTGCAGCCAATGCTATGAAGATGTTGAGGCACAGCATCGTGTCGGAGTGGGAGCGGGTTTTGACAGCTGGGTTCCAGATCCTGAGTGAGGCTAAAAAAAAAAAAAGCATGATGTTTGCAATACTTCTTTAGCAGACTCCCACCACCATGGGGGTCTATGGCGATCCCAACCCCAATTAGCCGGGCTAGGCCTGTTGCTGTGGAGAGGGGGGTACCAACGGAGAAGTTGGACAGGGGGACTTCTTGGTCAGCTGTGGTTTTCGCAAACACCCTGACACCATCATGTCAGCTGTCTGTCGCTGACTGCCAAAAGGTGGACCCCCCCCCCTTTTTTTTTTCACTTATACGTATGTACACATAAAAATCTGAACTGTATCTTATATCCTTCCCGTGCCGTTAAACGTCACATAGGGCTCGCAAAGTAGTTCGCCAGTTTTTCCTGTCTTCGGCGAGTCTTTCAACCTCATCAAAGGATTTTTATGTTAATTTGGCCTCTCTTAATAAGGTAGATATTTGGCCTTTCTTAATAAGGTAGATATTTGGCCTCTCTTAATAAGGTAGATATTTGGCCTCTCTTAATAAGGTAGATATTTGGCCTCTCTTAATAATGTCCTCTTCAAAGTTTCATCATGTACCGGGAGTTGGGCATAAGGCTAACAACCTTATCCTGGGACCTATCTAGAGGCGACTCCAGATGGGGGGGAAAAAAAAAAAAGATATCGTTATGGAAACTCGCAGAGAAGCCAACCGAGCATCAGGGATGCCAACTCCGAACTGTATACTACACTATCATTTATTAAACCCTTCAGAATGCCATGTAAGTAGGCGTGGGGCGGGGGGAGGGGTGGTTAGTGAATCGCTCCAGGACCTGAATTCTTTCTCTTTTGTAACGGATGGGGGATGGCTCCGGATGTTTTGTGGTGTTTTAAGGAGAGTCCGTAAGTAGATAAAAACAGAATGACTAATCGTCGGTAAAAGTACAGTGAAGTAAAGGGAAGAAGAGATTTGTAAACCACCTTAACAGAATTTCCTCTCTGAGCCGCATGTTATGTGAGTCTTCACGCCTGACGAAGGCAGATAACTCATGTTAAGTGACGGGAGTGGTCGCCCGTATTCTTTACCAGAAATGGCGTCGTTTTTTTTTTCGTCCATATTGAAGAGGGTACTTAATTACAAGGACTGAATGAACCGCTAGAGGAGTGAATGACCAACAGAAAGGGCGCAGTTATAGTAGGTGGAGAGGCTACAGGAAGGCGCCACAGATGGAATGCTGAAAATGTCCACACAACAGAGGAGATTGTGATATAAATGGCGTATCTCACTTAGGGAACAGTTATAAAACTTTTAGATGCATTCTTGTTTTATAAGTCGTGTCATTGTCCTAGGGTTTAAAAAACACTTACAGACAGAAGACCGGGGTCAAGACTCCCATAGATAGTGATTGTGCTGTACGGCCAATGGATGGTGGTGACGTGCACCGTACGACCTGGTGGCTTTGATACGTCTTCTTCTTCTTTCCGGGACATTAAGACTCATTTCTGCAGATAAAGTTCGCCTCCATTCCTCTCTACTCCTATTCCTCTCTACTCCTATTCCTCTCTACTCCTATTCCTCTCTCCCCAGTTGGTGACAGTATAACATTGTACTTGTGAATTATATATTTCTGACCAGAGAAGATGTTCTTGATTAATACCGATTTTGTCCGCGTCTTGTTCTAGTGTCATGGAAGTTCTATGCCTTTCTCTTGCTTTCCTCTCCATTTTTCTCTGTCGCTTTTCGATGTTACTATTTTCTTTACAGTATATTTTCATAATCGTATTCATCAATAATAATAATAACAGCAACAATAATCATTACTTACAAGGCCATGCTACAACACCATTTTCTTTTATATCCTCTTCTATAGTGTCTTTCCATCTCTGTCTTGGTCTACCCCCTTGGTCTTCTTTCCCTCATCTCTTGTCCGTACATCATTTTCGTTTGGCTTTGATATTTAGTTGGAAAAAAAGTGACCCTTGGAGGTATCTCTCTCTCTCTCTCTCTCTCTCTCTCTCTCTCTGAACGTTAAGTGTCCAGGGCACATGGGGCTTCCGCAAGGGTTTTCCACAAATCCCTGTCCTTCGCCTTTTTTTCTGCTCTTGCCCAGGTGAGCCCTCTATTGCTCAACATCCTTTCTGCTGTTCTTCTCCATGTCTCTTTTGGTCTACCCTTACTTCTGCTCCCCTGTGGTGTCCATCTTAGTGCTATTTTTGGTAGTGAGTTGTCAGTCATTCGGAGCACATGTCCCAACCATCGCCAGCGTCTTTCCTCAATAATTGCTGTCAGTGGTTTCGTCTGCATTTCTGCTAATAATATAGGCTGCGAAAAAGGGGAGGGGAGTTACGGCGAACGACGAATTATCATCTTCAGGAATAAGACCCTCTGTGTGTGTAGGGAGGGGGGGGGGGAGGTAAGAACCCGTGGGATGGAAGATATGTTGAGCTCGTAGTTCTCTCTAACCTTACTGACAATGCCGAGCCTCAAAGTACAATAACAAAACAAAAGAAAAAACAAAAACCGGAAGCCATGACCATTGTCAGATAGAAATACCACCAAAGGTCTTCCAGGATCATCAGCCCTTGAAACAAGTGAAACACTTCAAATACCCTGGGAAGTACAGTCTCATCCTCTAGGAATATAGAAGGCGAAATTGATTACAGGTGTGCAATAAATGGACAAATTACTTCTTTACTGGAAAACAAATACATCGCAACTGGTACAAAAATAGCAATGTACAACAACAGTCTTCATCCCAGTTCTGTGCTGTCAGTGTCCAACATGGACACTGTAACAGCCAGATACAAAAGGAAAACCATCACGACAGAAATTTGGTGTTTAAGAACACTAAAATATGCCAAGAGGAGACCAAATCAGAAACGGTACGTTTTTGCAATAGTAGTGAACTGGTACAGAAATTTGGCAGATTTTGGCAGAAGTTAGGTTTGGGGGCTGCTTTGGGGGGGGGGGGCAGATCCTATAGTAGGTTCACCAGGACTTTACTGTATATGCTACTCGGGTTGGAATAACGTAAGTACTACACTACATCCTGAAAGAACAAGTTATACAGCTACCACCAGACAGTATGCCATAGAAAACATTCACGCTAAGAACTATATGAAACAAAGGAAGAGACCGCTCGTGCAAGAGGAGGAAATTACGGAAACCTTAAATATCCCATCACGTTGAAGCAAATCTCCGACCTCTATGAAAACATCTATTGGTCCCCTCAGCACGAAATGTATTTGAGGAAGGAATTCTTTTCTTTTTATTGAATTTTATAGGGTAGTTAACCAGGGATTTATTTGGTAGATTGACGCAGTGGTTATCGCCCTTAGGTGTTTTTTTTAAGTACAGATCAATTATAGGTCAGGTTTGACACGCTGAAGTCCATTTCTTGTCATATCCAGGCACGGGATTTTTTTACAGCTAACTAAAGTTATATAGGACATGTTTGCTTAATTCGTTATCTTTGGTTACAGAAAAGCTTAAAATAAGATTGTTGTTTTTAATTTATTGTCCAAGGTCATAAACATGAAATTTTTGCACTGATTGAGAATTTAGGCAGAAGTGTTTTAATCACGATAGAATCTTCGGGAAGATTTAGGAATAGGAGTTGTAGTTCATATTTAAGGACCAAACCCTTACGTAGGATTATGATAAGGATTAGATTGATTAGTAGTTTGGGATTCATAGTGATTGCAAATTCATTATGTAAAGTTTGACTGAGAAAGATGTTTCAGATAAGATGCTAGGATGTGAACTGTTTTTTTTCCCCTCTCATGGATCCAGTGTGTAAATTTTTGATGCAGCTGCGAGTTTTTAGAAATAGTTTGTAACTGAAGAAATGTGAATTAGTTCTACTGAGATTTTTAAGGACTTTAAGACCGATATTCTTGGTGATGTGAAGTTGTATGTCCGGATTCATGGAACTTTCAGTGAGTTACTAATTCCATCATGTTGAATGCCTGTTTGTCCTAGCTGAGAGTGATTGTTGCCCACTACCTCCCTATATGGCGAACTAGTTCTCGTCGGGAGAGGAGTTGGATTATTCATCTGTTTACTCAGTTTATTGCTACATCCTCACTTATTCACCACTCATTTTTCCCATAATAAATATGTGTAATTGCTGTTATCAGTTCTAGTGTTCGTGGTTCTCAAACTGTTGAGATGTGGTCGTTCTCAGTTAGACATTAAAATTCCTCAGGTTTAATCAGTAGATTGAGTAAGAAAAAGTAGTTATCACTTGGCTGGCGGCTTTACACAGTTGCGAAGTACTTTAATTAGTGCCGTGTCTTGGCACATACCAAATACCATTCTATTTTAGAAAAGACAAGACAAGAATTTCATAATCCCTTATATTTTATATCCTTACTCGATCCTCGTTCACTCAGAGTAAAAGGAAAACTAATCTTCACTTCAGTTTCGATTCAGTTTCATTCAGTTTCCAGTGGAATAACGTAAGAAGAAATCCACAGTCTGTGTATAGAACCATTAACCTTCAGTAATAGATTGTCATTGCTTAGTCACGAAGAGAGTCTAACCAGACACAAAAATACAGTACGTTTCAGTAACAATTTTTTTATATAAATAGGAAACAACGAGGCTTTCGTACGGTAAACTAAGAGAACACGGTTTTGTAGGATTAGACCTAAAAAAAAAAATCGTAGACAAAGCACTACTAACAGCTCCACTTTATGGAGGTGCTAGTTGTGCAGTCAGTTAGTAGGCTGTTCTCTCGTGGCTAGACGGCTGCTCATCCTACCGGAGTCCACGTTTGAATCCCCAGGTAATTAATTCTCTTGTGATTTTTGTTTCTTTCTCTCACGTCTCACTTAAAGTGCTTTGTCTGCGATTTTTTCCGAGGTCTAATCCTACAAAACTGTGTTCTCTTACTTTACAAATACAGGACGCAGGAGAGGGAAGGGAGACCAACCAATGCAAAGATGAAGAGACAAACGCCAGAGAAAGCCACAAACAGAGACGAATAAAGAATTATTGTATGTGTGTGTGTGTAAGTACTTAGTACTGAAAAGCCACTCCTTCTTGCCAGCCTTTCTTTCCCCCAAGAGAGATCTTTCCTTCCACACACAAAGACTTTTCTTAACTATTTCAGAGGTCGCGATGTTTCTGTTAACAAATATCATCTTCCATGGCACTTCATCGTAGCGGATTATCTGTTAAAACTGAGTAGTCTTAAGGCGAGGGGGAGGGGGAAGAGAAGAGAAGAGAAGAGAAAGGACTCTATAAATACATGGTATTGCTTATTTGAAAATAATTGTTTAAAAAAAACCATAATAAGTTTACTGAACTTATCTAAATACCAGAACAATACAGTATAGAAGTGAAGAAACGTTTCGAAATCCTGATGGCTGTACAGGAGAAGCTGACACGAGATGAACTGGCTACGCAGGCCAGAGATATCTTAATAACAACAGCTAAAGATGTGGTTCCAGTAAAGAAAACACAAAAGAATAGATGGATTACAACAGGCACACTAGAACTGATAAAATAACGTATTGAAATGAAGACCCAGTGGAAAGTGACAAACAACAACAAAGAGGAATATAAATCTTTAACAAAAGAAGTACGAAGAAACATCAGAAAAGACAAAAAAAAACAATACATACAAGATTGTTGTGAAAGAATAGGACATCAACAGTGTGGAAGAGATGGTGAAATGTTTACAGAAATGAAGACATTGACGAGAAATGTCACACCTAAGCTAAATGTAATTTGTGACGAGATGGGGACAACCTTGACAGAAAGAGAGGAAATTCTAGAAAGATGGACGGAATATTGCAGAGGAATTATGAAACAACCGTCTGTGAAAGCAGAAATCAACAGTGTGAATTATTATTGGAGGAGAAAGAACCCCAACCGACAATTGAAGAAATTTTATGGGCAATAAAGAATCTGAAAAATTGTAAATCACCAGGATGTGATGAGATAACAGCTGAACTTATTAAAAGCAGGAGGAAAGGAATGTGCAACAATCTATCATGCACTATGTAAAAAGATATGGCATTAAGGTATTTGGCCAAAAGAATGGAAAAGAATTGTTCATACCACTGCCAAAAAAGGGTAACCTAAAATTATGCACAAACTACCGAACTGTTGCCTTGATTAATCATGCCAGTAAAATTATGTTTAAAATCATAAAGGGTAGACTTCGTAAGAAAATAGAAGAAGTCAGTATGGTCCAAGCTGGTTTCAGGCAAGGAAGAGGATCAAGAGATTATATATTCAATATAAGATTAATAATAGAGAAATGCAGAGAGTTTAATGTGAATCTATATTTATCGTTTATAGAGTACTCAAAGGCATTTGATTGTGTACAACACCAGAAACTTTGGGAAATAATGGGAAATTTTGGATTTCCAACACATTTGATACAGTTAACATCACTGCTGTATCTAGACCAAAAAGCAGCAGTAAGAATAAATGGTGAAACAACAGCTTGGTTTGACATAAAACAAGGTGTCCGTCAGTGGTGCATATTGTCGCCTTACTTAACTTGTATACTGAAAATATAATGAGGAATGTTAGAGAAGATGTAGGCAAAAACTAATACGATGCCATAACAATTCTTTCTCTCTCTCTCTCTCTCTCTCTCTCTCTCTCTCTCTCTCTCTGTGAACCTTAAGTGCCCAGGGCACATGGGGCTTCCGCAAGGGTTTTCCACAAATGCCTGTCCTTCGCCTTTTTTTCTGCTCTTGCCCAGGTGAGCCCTCTATTGCTCAACATCCTTTCTGTTGTTCTTCTCCACGTCTCTTTTGGTCTACCCTTACTTCTGTTCCCCTATGGTGTCCATCTTAGTGCTATTTTTGGTAGTGAGTTGTCAGTCATTCGGAGCACATGTCCCAACCATCGCCAGCGTCTTTCCTCAGTAATTGTTGTCAGTGTCTTCATCTGCATTTCTGCCAACAAGATGTTATTTCTTATGGTGTTTGGCCAAAATATTTTTCTAATTCTTCGTAAACATTTAGTCTGGAAAGAATTCAACTTGTTTTCTATGGTTTTGGTGATTTTCCAGCATTCACTACCATAGAGTTGTACACTTAGAACATTACTCTTAAATATCCTGATTTTCGTATTTATGCTTAGTTTTTTTTTATTTCCATATATTCTGCAGCATTGCAAAAGCCTGGTTTGCTCTAGTAAGTCTGCTGTTGATGTCCTCTGTGCTGTCTCCATTTTCTGCTACTCTGCTGCCAAGGTATACAAATTCGTTGACCTCCTCCACTAACTTGCTATCTACTCTGAGTACATTTCTGGCCATAACAATTAGAGGTTATGAAGTACCAGAGATTAGATAGGCTTACTGTCCACAGCACAAAAAGGAATGGAAAAACTAATTATATCAGTCCATAAGAACAGCGAAGAGCAAAACCTCTATCTTAATGCGAAGAAAACTAAATTGATGAAACTGACAAAACAAACATGGCAGCTGAAATATTTATCAGTGAGGAAAAACTGCAAGAAGTGGAGTGTTTTGAATATCTTGGATCACTACTAACTAATAATGAAGATAGAAAAAAAAAGATAAAGTAAAGATAATCATGTCATCCCTTAGAGCCATATGGTGTTAGGCCCGTATTTTCCCTGACCTATCAGCACCTAGAGGGTGATATGGTCAGTATCACGCTTGACCGCCTTTCCTTCCCCAACTCCAGAAGAAGTTGGGTACAGTTTCTACAGCTGGGTGACTGGGGTGCCTCTGGCCGGATTTGAACCCCCGACCTTGGCCACGAGAGCCCAGTGCACTAACCACTTCGCCACTCAGACACCCAAATAATGGAGATACAATGAGGGAAATTAAAAAGAGGACATCTATCGTTCTTCAGAAAGTAACACAACTAAAGAATCTGTGGAGAGGAATAGACAGAACTACAAAAATAAGATTTTTAAGAGCGTGCATCTTTCCCATCGCAACATATGCCTGTGAGACGTGGACACTTAACAAAACAGCTGAGAAACACGTAAATGCTTTTGAATGTAAATGCTACAGAAGAGTTCTCCAAATATCATGGACACAAAAAATAACAAATATATCCATACTTCAAGAACTTAATATTGAAGAAGGCTGGCTAGTAAAGAGGATTAAACAAAACAAAAAAAAAACTTAAATATTTTGGACACATTAAACGTCATGATAAATCTAGAGAAGACCGTTTTGGAAGGGTACATAATACGAAAAAGAAAGAGAGGAAGACCAAGGCGAAGATGGCTGCAAGACATCGCTGATGATCTGCAAATGGTTGCATAAGCAGTAGGCCATCTTGCACACAAACGAGAGGTCTACAGGAGTGCTGTTAGGGACGCAAAGTTCCACAAGGGACCTGTAAATGAATGAATGAATAAAGAAAAGTACAAGACTGACAGTGATACATGAGTTATGTTTGAACTGTATGGTGAGGCACACTCGTGCTGAATCAGATAGCGGTCAGCGGTCCATAGCTAACTGCTTGCGTCAAGTTTAGCAGACCATAGCCACCCAAGATCCCAGCTCTTGCCCACGGAAACAGCAGACCATTGCCAGCCAAGATCCCAGCTCTTGCTCACGGAAACAGCAGACCATAGCCAGCCAAGATCCCAGCTCTTGCCCACGAAAACAGACAGTTTGGTTTGAGTGAATAAGGGATGCAGTGTGTGTGGGGGGGGGGGGATATGTCGAGTCGAAGACGGATGCCTTGGTCTAATAGGCGCATAACCTCAGCACAACATAACCACACGCCCTTATGAGGGCGAATGACAACGAAGAATAAGGAGATATGTAGAGTACAATATTATATCACTCGGTCCGCGTTCACTCAAAGTAAAAGGAAAACTAATCTTCACTTCAGTTTCCAGTGGAATAACGTAAGAAGAAATCCACAGTCTGTGTATAGAACCATTAACCTTCAGTAATAGATTGTCATTGCTTGGTCACGAAGGGAGTCTAACCAGACACACAAATACAGTACGTTTCAGTAACTATTGTTTTTTTTTAATAAATAGGAAACAACGTAGTAATGATAGATATCACAATTAGAATTAGAGCGGGGTTATGTCAGCTACTTTCTTCGGTCCCGGAATACAGCTATAAAGCAGAGGGTATGCAATGCTTCTTTAGCAGACTCCACCACCATGGGAATTATGGCGATCCCTGCCCCGTTAGCCAGGCTATGCCTGTTACTGGGATACCACGTCGAGGTCTTCTGGTGAGAAAGCCAACTCTAGACTAAGGTGCAATGAAAACCACGGTGTCACGCAATCCCGCTTCTGAGACCCACCAAGAATACAGGCTCAAGCCCTGCGATACTATGAACTTCTTGTGGTCCTCTCGGGGATCTCGTGTGGTCCTTTCGGGGACCACGGAAATTAACGAGGACCACAGGCGTAAATGCAGTAGGATCACAGTGCGATCTTGGTGGTAGAAGCGAACGAAGAAGAAGAAGAAGACTGGGGGTACCACGGAGGGGTGTGACATGGTCTTGGTCAGCTATGGTTCGCTAACCCTGACGCTAGCATATCATCTATGGGTCGCTGATTGGCCTCATAGGACAGGCGTCTTCACCTCCTTCGAAAGAGCCACTCAGTATGAAAGGGCCTTTATTGTTCATCATCATCATCATGTGCCGTGCCGACTGGCGTTGGCTATTATGCTTCTCCAGAGTACGCGATCCTTCATGCAGGCCATCAGCTCAGTTGGTGATCTCCTCTCACACCATCCCGTCAGACTGTCCAGTATCATTTCTCTTGGTCTTCCTCTTGATCTTCTTCCTTCTATTTTTCCTGTTGTTATAATATTTTCAATGCCCCCTCTTCTCATTGCATGTCCTATGAAAGTACATTGTCTCTCTCTTATCTTTTTGACAAGGTTTTTTGTCTCTCCAGCTCTTCTCCTACATTCTTCATTAGTTATTTATTGTTGCCTTCATTAAAAAGAAAGAGAGAGAGAGAGAGAGAGAAAAGACTACGAGATCTGGCCGTTTCTACTTGCTTTGGACCGGCCAGACAAATCTTGTTAACAGAAAGGAGGGGAGGAGAAGAATTGGTTTTGGGGGGGGGGGGCGGCTCACCACTAAACGCCTTTAGTCCCACTTTAGAGGACTATATTTAGAGCGCACTCTGCGCGTTATTTGGCTCGGAGTGGTTTGCCCTTTCCGGCGCTGTCAAATGTGTGCGTTCTAGGAGTGTCTGGGCTTTGGTGTGCTGCTAGTGGTGGTGGAGGTGGTCTGTACATTGATTCGGTGGTAGAAGTATCTTTTTTTTTTCCTCTCTCTCTCTCCCCTCTCTCCTGCTCAACGTGTATCTAGATACACCACCCCTTTTCTTTCTGGCTCTCCAGTAGCTTAGTAGTCCGCGCAGGCTGGTAGAAATCAGACAGTCAAGACAAGAAAACACCCAGAACAATTAAGTCAGACATTTTTGACGTTCTCATAGACAAGAGACTGATTGATTCTGACCCAACTGATGCACCGATTCGCGGTCTGTCTTCCGCGTAGAAAGTGTAGATTTTAAAGCTGGTAATTTTGTACATGAGAAGGAGCCCCCCCCCCCCCCCCCCAAGCCGTGAGCTTTTAAAATACCACTATTCCAAAGCTTAGAATTTGGGGGGGGGGGAGGGGTGGGGGAGTAGGAAAGGAGTAGTTATCTTTGGCATAAGAAGTCCCACCTCCCCACCTCTTGAAAAATGTTGGTAACCACTGTATTAATGAATGCACGCGCAGACGAATAAGTATAGTTCATAATGCGTATAGTTGTATGTTTGAATGGATATAGTCCATAAAGACGGGGGGGGGGGGGGAGGGATATATAGACTTTTCTCTCCAGACCTCTAACATTACCTTCCCCCTTTTCCTTGCACACCCCCCACACACACGCCCGGCTAACCTAGCCGGTTAAGGCAGACAGAACCGAGCGCGTTGTTTTGCAGTACATAAAGGTAAGGAGGATCTTTTCCAGTACATTAAGTAGCATAAAACTGTGCGTGGCCTGGTATGTGTTTAAGGTCAAGGCCGGATTGACGTTGACTTGGGGGGGGGATGCTCTGATGATGAGTTTTGCTCTTGCTTATAGTGTGTTGAGTTAATGACTTATATCAGAGCGGTTAGAAGAAAGAGATGAAAGGCTAGCAAGTATAATGATAGCAGATAGAGGACTTGAGAAACACATAAATGCCTTTGAATATAAATGCTACAGAAGAGTTCTCCAAATATCGTGGACACAAAAAGAACAAATATATCTATACTACAAGAGCTTAATATTGAAGAAGGCTGGCTAGTAAAGAGGATTAAAGAGAGAAAACTTAAATATTTTGGACACATTAAACGTCATAATAATTTAGAGAAGACCGTATTGGAAGGATACATAATGGGAAAAAGAAAAAAAGGAAGACCAAAACGAAGATGGCTGCAAGAAATCGTTGACGATCTGCAAATGGACGCTCACAACCGAGAGGCCTACAGGAGTGCTGTTTGGGAGGCAAAGTTCCGCAAGGGACATGCAAATGAATGAATGAATGAATGAATGAATGATAGAAGACTTGGGTTGTGTTGGTCATAATGAAAGAAACAAAGACAGTCCAATACAAGGAAGGAATCGCACCAGGACTGGAATTTTGTCAAATCAGCGGGAATATCACCACCACCCCCACCCTCAAGGGCTAAACAAAAACAAACAAAAAAGCCCCCGCCATGTTTATAACCGGAAGCAAATTCACAGCCCGCGGTATGAGCACGGAAATGGACGCCCTGCAGCGGCTGGTCTCTGGACAAATACACCTCGCGGTGACAGTGATGGACTTCCCAAAGCATATTTAGTAGGAGTGGACCAACCTGTCCATCAAACTTCCAGGTTGCAGGCCTCAACATCGATAGCTCTTAACTTTTTTGTGTGTGTCCCCATCGTGAACCATCTTTTGCTGTGGACTCCTACTTTAAAAAAATTAACTCAAATGATGCTAGGAATTTTTCTTCCTTTTTTTTTAAAACTAGAGCCAATCCGGTTGCTGGTCAGTGGACCCCCTTGGAGGTCAGTGTACCCCCTTGGTTAAGAATCACTGCTTTACATGGATCCAATGTTTCTAGGATTGCAGGAGTTCATAGTTAATGAAGGCTTGGTAGGCCCCCCCCCCCCCCCACATACCCACGATGTGCAATGAGTGGACATGTTGAAAATCTCGAAAGCTGTCATAAACATTTTTTCTAGCGTAGAGTTTAGAGCACTCGTCTAGCAACTGAATGGTCGCGGGTTCGAATCCCCAGCTAACCGGGGTTTTTTTTTTCCCCGACCAATACGGCCCAGAAGTTTACCCAGCGTCGTAAAATGGGTACCAGAGAAAATCTAGGAAGGAAAGGAACTGGGCCACCCTGCCTCATTATCTGATGGCCCAGCATAATGAGGTCTCTAACGTTTCATCCCCTAACGGCATTTGATATGGGACTATCTTTCTATCTTTACCTTTACCTTAAAACAATTGAAACGAGATTACTAACAATTAGATCCAGGAATGAAGGAACTGGGGGGGGGGGGGGGGAAGGTGAGGCGAGGGATGAATAAGCTCCCTCTGTGACCGGAATAGACGAACCCACATTCATCGCTAGACAGGGATATCCAGTATACACACCTTACGTTAGTTACTGGAACAGGCAGCGGAAGAGATATGGGAATGCCCTGACTACAGTGACGCTGCTTCTTGTGATGGAATAGAACGATGACAAAACGGTGGTGTATTAATGTGAGTGAAGCGTATGTTTTAAATTATGGTGTATGAGACTCATACATGTATATGGACATATAAATCTCGGACATCTGAGTAGAGAAGTGATTAATGTATGCGCCTCTTCACGTGAAGGTCGGTGATTCTCGTTCTCCGCAAAAAAAAGGTGCCCTAGTGAGCCAAGCGTTAGAAATTAGTACCTGACTCCTTCCGGAGTTGATGAAAGGAAACGCTAAGCGTGATTCTCGTTAACGTCGTCCACAAACTTAAGCCGACAAGTAGAGCAAAATGTGAACGCTAACATCATATCCCTTTTGTGCCTGGAGGACATAAAGTCAGTGCCGAATTTAGACTTGGTCCTAAGCTGTATGAATCTAGGAGACCCCTTGTTATAGAAGTTGCACGAGGGGATTACGAGGGGCTCTAAAGCTGTATAAATCCAGAAAGCCTCTTGTTAAAGAAGTTACACTAGGAGATTATGAGGGACCATAAGCTGTGTAAATCCAGGAAGCCCCCATGTTAAAGAAGTTACGCGAGGAGATGAAAGGTCCTGAAGCTGTATAAATCCAGAAAGCCCCTTGTTAAGGAAGTTACACTGGGAGATTGTGAGGGGCCCTAAAGCTGTATAAATCCAGGAAGCCCCCATGTTAAAGAAGTTACACTGGGAGATTATGAGGGGCCATAAGCTGTGTAAATCTAGGAAGCCCCCATGTTAAAGAAGTTACACTGGGAGATTATGAGAGGCCCTAAAGCTGTATAAATTCAGGAAGCCCACATGTTAAAAAAGTTACGCGAGGAGATTATGAGGGGCCCAAAGCTTGGGAAGCTTTGAAGCCCCCTTGTTAAAAAGGCTACACTTGGATATTATGAGGGGCCCTAAGTTACATATATTTTAGAGGCCCCTTGTTAACACCAGAAGGTCTCAAATGAGCTTGGGTGGCTGGTCGTCATTTGGTTGGCGGTGGTGTCTCTCATAGATTATACAAATTTTGCCAGACCCTGCGTCGTAGTTTGTTTAGTTTGTATCTAAATCCGATATCGTATGAAACAAGGCTGATATGAAACATACCGGAGCAGTGTTTTTATCATATAAGATATCGCGCCTTGTGTGGGTACTATAATACTGTGTTTTAGTCTGTGAGGAGTATAAATTACATTTATCTCGATCTCGAGGATGTGAAGAGCAAGCTGTGTATTGTTTTTTTTATAAATAAATCACCTGCTGACCTAGTTTCCTGCTCTGTTTTTTTTCGCATTCTCGCCTCTCTCTCTCTCTCAGAAATAAAGCTCTTTTTTCTCTCTCTCTCTCTCACACACACTCACCTATCTCCTCCCTCTCTTAATAAAGTTCATTTCTCTCTGTCTTTCTCTCGTCCCTTTCCCTCTATGAATAATAAAGCTCTTTTCTTTCTTTCTTTCTTTCTTTCTTTCTTTCTTTCGTTCTTTCTTTCTCTCCCTCTCTTGTCTCTGAATAAAGCTACACAATTTTTTTAGAGTTTGTGCCTCTCTCTCAACCCCCCCCCCCCCAATTTCTTTCTAAATAGTAAAGCTCATTTGTCTCCCCCCCCCCCAGAATATAACGCACACTCTCTCCCTCCCTCCCTCTCTCTCTCTCTGAATAAAGCTACAAAATTTTGTAGAGTTTGTCTCTCTCTCTCTCTCTCTCTCTCTGTTTCTCTCTCTCACCCCCCCCCCCCTTTTTTTCTGAATAATAAACCTCATTTGTCTACCCCTCAGAATATAACACACACACTCTCTCTCTCTCTCCAAATATTACAATTCTTTTGCCCCATACCTCTGAATAATAAATTTCGTTCCTCTCTCTCTCCCTCCCTCCCTTAAAAAAAAAAAAGTGAGAAGACCAGGAAATCTAACACTTTGCCTAAAACTCTCATAATATAATGAAAGAGATCCCTCTCATATCAAACGACATTTCTTGTTACTACCCTCATAAATGGGTGAATTGGGGGTGGGGCAGCGGCTGATACTTTTGGAAAGAACTCTGCAATCGGCAAATTCAGCAGCGTGGCCTCATCTAAACCAGTGCTCCTCAACCTTTTCACATCTAGGTACCATTTATCCAGCCACATACCACTTGCGGGTCACCCACCACCTTATATACTTTATCGCCGTACCACGTGTACCCGTAATTGTTTGTATTCAGTCTACGGCCTGGTTGACCGAGTGGTCGCCCGCTCGATCTACTATTTCGGAGGTACCGTGTTCAAGTCCCATCAGTGGGATTTTTTTTTCTGGTATCACCACACCAAAAATTCCCCCTCCCCCACCCCAAGCTGTCCACCCAGCCTCGAAAAAATGGGTACCAGAGAAATCTGGGAAGGTAAAAAGCACGTTCATGTGTCGAAAGTCTTGGAAATACGAGCCTAACACCGTATCCCCAACATGCCGAAGTGGCACAGAAGCGGAGATGTAATCTTTTATTTTGCTAAGTTTTTGAAACACACGGGTTAGCGAACCATAGCTGACCAAGACCCTGTCCCACCTCTTCGTGGTACCCCCAGTAACAGGCCTAGCCTGGCTAACGGGGCAGAGATCGCCATAGTCGTCCCCCTGGTGGTGGAGTCTGCTAAAGAAGCATTGCAAACCCCCTGCTTTTTAGCCGTACTCCGGGTTAGCCGTCATAACCCCGCTCCCACGCCGATACGACGATGTGCCTCAACATCTTCACAGCATCCGCTGCAAAGAACACCAGCTCGCAGTTACAGTGAGATACAAGACAAGACACACCTATACTGCAGTTAATGCCATATAGACAACCACAAATGGCCCACGTACCATGGGCTGGGAGCTCATGATTTGACCCGCTTCTGAAAGTTTTGTTACGTTTCATTTTTCTTTTTCTTAAAACAAGCAAATCAGATAGTAAAATTGTGTCGCTTCTCCCATATTAACGATTTAAAAAATTATTAAAGGCGGTTTTGAAAGAAAAAAGTATTAAATAATAATAATAATAAACCAAGTCCTTTTCCAAATAGTGATGTTGAGAAAATAGAGGCTGCGCTAGCAGCTGTTGGGTTCACTTGTACGTGCTCACAGTTTCTCACGACAATCATACAGCTGGCCCAAGTAAACCCCGTACGGCGTTGGGGTCTGGGCGTAAGACCAAAAACTATCGGTCTTTGTTTCGTATCTTTTGTTCCATATATTTCTTCCACCTGTCGTTTTCTTCTCTCCTCTCGAACGTCTGCTCTCAGTATGACAAAAACTTGTCCGAAATCAAAAGAGAAGAGCTGTCTGAAGTTGCAGTTTTAGAGGTTTATAGCGGGGAAAAGAAAAGAATTACAAACCTGGCTCTGTGGCCCCATTAAAATACTTTAATCAAGTGCCGCGTGGCGTAGGCGATCATTTCTCTCCACAATTCCCTGTCTTTAGACTTGTTTATAAGATCAGCCGGTGACTTTCTCCCTAGCCACACAGACAGCCCATCCAGTAACTTCTCTCTCTGTCTTCCTCTGTTTCTTCTCCCCTCAGTTTTTTCCAGTTGCCACAGTGTACTCCAATTTTCCTCTTCTCAGAAAATGTCCTACAAATCTCGCTTGTCTGCCCCTGATCTTTGCTGTAATTCGCCTTTTAACTCCAGCCTCTCTTAAGACTTCTTCGTTGGTTTTCTTAGCTGTCCATGGTACCTTCAACATCCTTTTTATGAACCACATTTCCATGTCCTCCATTTCTCGCTGTACTCTCTTATTCATGGACCATACTTCACATCCGTAAAACAAAATTGGCTCGATGTAACATTTAAGTACTCAAAATCTTGTTTCCATTGATACGGATCTGTTGCACAAGATGTTTCTCATTTTCTGGAATGTTGACTTGAGCACGTCTGCATTTTTATTTCGTTGTGACATTTCCCATCATCATCATCATCATGTGCCGTGCCGACTGGCGTTGGCTATTATGCTTCTCCAGAGTACGCGATCCTTCATGCAGGCCATCAGCTCAGTTGGTGATCTCCTCTCACACCATCCCGTCAGACTGTCCAGTATCATTTCTCTTGGTCTTCCTCTTGATCTTCTTCCTTCTATTTTTCCTGTTGTTATAATATTTTCAATGCCCCCTCTTCTCATTGCATGTCCTATGAAAGTACATTGTCTCTCTCTTATCTTTTTGACAAGGTTTTTTGTCTCTCCAGCTCTTCTCATACATTCTTCATTAGTTATTTTTGCTGTCCAGGGGATTCGCAACATTCTTCTAATAAACCACATTTCTGCTGCTTCCAATGATTTTTGTGCAGACTTGCCTATTGTCCATGATTCACTTGCATATAACAAGATAGGTTCAATATAGCATTTTAGGACTCGTTTTCTAACATTCATTGATAAGGATGTGTTGGTTAATATGTTTCTCATTCTCTGAAATGCAGTCTTTGCTTGGCCTATTCTGTTCCTAATTTCTGTTGTACATTTCCCATCTGAAGTTATTACTGCTCCAAGGTATTTGAATTTCTGCACCTGCTTTAGAATAGTTCCGTTTAATTTAATACTGCATGCTGGTGGATTCTGTTTCTTAGATATAACCATAGTCTCTGTCTTTTTGATGTTCAAAGTAAGGCCTTTCTGTTCACTTTCTTTGGCCACTTTATCCAAGAGATTTTGCAGGTCTTGTTGGTTCTCAGTTATCAGAACTGTGTCGTCAGCATACCGAATGTTGTTAATATTGTATCCTCCAATTTTTATGCCTGGTTCTGTGATGATTGTTCTTAGAATATTCTCGCTATACAGAGAAAAAAGGTTTGGAGATAGTACACATCCTTGTCGCACCCCTTGTTTTATAGGTTGATATTTTCCAATTCTATTTTCAACTCGAACTGCTGCTTCTTGCTGCCAGTATAGATGTTTTACAATCCTCAGGTCTTTGCCGTCTATATTGATGTCTTCAAGCATCAGCTGTTATAAATGTTCCTAAATATCGACCTGTTTCAGTTCTGTGCCATCGATGCTGCATTTTTTGGTACTATATAAGAATTTTTTTTTAATATAAAAAATCACTAGCGACCGATATTGAGGCTCGAAATGACCTAATTATTCGGAGTGAATAACCTTAACCTAAATTACGGTCCTGATTGTTGGTGATCTCTTGACATAATGGCACAAGACCATTATCCCCTGTCGACATTGGTGGTCGTTTTTTTTTTTTTTGGCGACAAATCGTTTCTCTTCTCTTCTCTATCCTCCGCCGGCCTACAGCCTTGGGCATCATTACGGCATTAAGCGAATGAGATGTTGATTCAGAAATGGTTAAACTTTCATCCAAAGTTGATTTAATGTCAACCGCCAAAGACGCACTAGATTTAAAACACACACACACACAAGCACCGACTTCACATTCCTCATCTATTTACTGGCATAAACTTGCTGTATTCTTAAACATGGACACAATTCAGAAGCGACTCATAAGCCGTTATCTACCCTTGGTGTAAGAAACTGCATTGACACTCGCTGTCATAAGGTCCCAGTCTCATCATTAAATACCGTGTGTCACCCCGTGAGGCGATGCAGTCCTGACATCGGGCGTCTCACGTTGTCGCAGGAGTGCCAGGCGCATGTGCCTGCTCTCTTGAGTTGCTGTCCGGAAACGGTTGCGCAGAATGTACCAGCAGCATTTGGCGATCTTCAGCTTGTGCTACACGAGGGTCGACCAGGCATGGGAAGGTCACTCGTGGCACCTGTTGCCTGAAATCGCACTATGGTCGCACCGGTCACAATGAAAATATCCGGCAACATCTCCGGTCGTCATTCCCCACTGCTGAGCTTACCAGCAGCTTGCCATCGCTCTTGTGACAACTGGAAACAGATGATGGCTTTTTTACTTGCTTAAATTTCCGTGTCAATTTCATAGTCGTGTAATGTTTTGTTAATAATAAGGCCATATAAATTTTTTTAAAAAATTTAAA
Source organism: Achatina immaculata (assembly GCA_009760885.1). Taxonomy (NCBI): domain Eukaryota; kingdom Metazoa; phylum Mollusca; class Gastropoda; order Stylommatophora; family Achatinidae; genus Lissachatina; species Lissachatina immaculata. The sequence goes on along the minus strand of CM019693.1, from coordinate 19,209,245 downwards.
CATCGCCGGGGAAAATGTCACTCATCAGTATCAGGTGCCGTGCCGACTGGCGTTGGCTATTATGCTTCTTCAGAGTGCGCGATCCTTCATACAGGCCATCGGCTCAGTTGGTGATCTCCTCTCACACCATCCCACTACATGAACGATAACACTTGCAAGCGTTCGAAAGCTTGAAACATCCACCACGTACATAAAACATTTTTACGCATCACGTCAAGAGGTGCGTTTTTAATGGCGGTTAATATAATGAAGGTATGGATCGAGGGAGCGTGAATAATCGCGTTATAATTACACGACAAAGTGAAAAAAATGCTATATAGTTTGTCCTACCCCATAGAAAAATCTGAGAAAATTCACCTACTCGACTCCATCATCATGTGACGTGTCCTTTCCATAACGTTGTCCCTCTCACTGCTTCCCCCGAACTTCAGAGAGGTCTTGAGCAGACTGACCAATATCTCACGGCGACATGATGTCCTGAGTCCACCTGCGGCGAGATCGGCCCCATTTCCCTTCAGCCGGACACTCTTGCCTTCTGTTTACCAATCTCTCCAGTCCGTTGTGTCTCTTGATGCAGCCGAAGAATCTGGGCTTTCTGACTTTGATGGTGTTTAGTGTTTACAAAGCCAGTTTTCTACGGCACCTAATTCTGTCAGCTCCATGTGTTGGGAGAAAAAATATGGACGAGTAGGAAAAGACGTTAGTTAGCAGTTTTGTATGTAACGATGGTGTATACAATGCCATGTCATTCATTTCCGCCTGCCATACTAATTACGTGCAGTGTCGTAGCAACCTCTTCTTCCTCCGTTTTCTCCTCTCTCCATTTCTTTGGGCAGTGTTCGAGATTCCTTGTTCTCCCTCCCTCATATATACACCTCGTGGCCAATATACCCTGGAAGATTTTGCAGTTTTTATGCACAATTTTCAACTCATCTGCAAATATATGGGAAAAAGAAAGAGAAGAAGACCAAGGCGAAGATGGCTGCAAGACATCGTTGATGATCTGCAAATGGATGCGTCAGCAGCAGGCCATCTTGCTCACAACCGAGAGGCCTACAGGAGTGCTGTTAGGGAGGCGAAGTTCCACAAGGAACATGCAAATGAATGAATGTGCAGATATATTCTCGCAGGTATTTTTTGTGTAAACATTTGTCATAACGTCAGATTGCGAAGCAAAGCTTAAAATTCTCATTGAAGAAAATACTAAAATCCGAAGAAATCATTAAAGCAAACTCATGTAGTTCTATATTACCCCCCCCCCCCCAACCACACCCATAGATAAGCATGTATATATGTATATATATTTCACGAGCTGTAGCCAGTTAGCTTGGCGGGATGTCAGTAGTGTTGCATGCTGTCTCAATGCACAAGCGCTGGTTTTTCTGTAGGTCAGACAAATTCATAATTTATCGCTCGCCGCCGCCAGAGGTAGATAATATTAAATGTTCCGGCGTCATCAGAATCTGTTGACGTAAATGACCTAATTAAAGTTTTTCTGTATGTTTTAGTTACTCTGGTTCTGTTAATGGGGGGGGGGGGGAAGATGCGTGAGTGTGTGTGTGAGAGAGAGAGAGATTGTTCGTCGCTGGTTATTCCTCTGTGTGTTTTACTCACTCTAGTTCTTTTAATGGTGAAAATAGTGTGTTGTGTGTACGAGAAAGAGAGAGAGAGAGGTTGTTTGTCGCTGGTGCTTCGAGGAAAAAAAAAAAGCTACAAAATATGCAGTGTTGACGAAGAAACCTGCGTGATCAATGGAAGTGGGGAGATGACCTTTTAAGAGCCGTAATCTGGGTTAAGGTTATTCACTTCGATAGGGCGGAAATGAGTTTCAATCTGGGTCATTGATGATGATGATGATGATGATGGTGGTGATGTGCAGAAATGATTGAAAGCAAAATATCGAAGGAAAGGATGAGATTAGACAAAAAGACGAACGGGTTAAGTTGATAGAAAGAAAGAAAGAAACGAAAGAGAAACTGAAGGAAAGAAGGAAGAGAAACTGAAGAAATAAAGGAAGGAAGAGAAACTGAAAGAAAGAGAAAGAAAGAAAGAAATAGAAACTGAAAGGAAGAAACCGATGGCATTGGATTTTCTTTCCTCTTGTTGTGAAACACCTCCAGGCAGTAAAATATAGGTCATGTAATGTCCTAATTTACGGGGTTTTTTTTAAATCGCATTTTGTCCCACCTTATCTGTAACGTAAACAAGAAGACAAAAGGAAACAAGTCTATTGTTATGTTATGTATTTTTGTTTGTGTATACAACGCTTCTATGACCCAGACATCGCTGTACTATTATTACAGTACGCACTGTTTGTCTGAGAGATCAGTGTGAATGTGTTACCATAAAAGTGCATATAAAGATCCTTAGATCTGGTCTATGTGGGGGGTTACCACCCCCCCCCCCCCACCCCAACTTCGTTATATTTCCTTGAACAAAAAAGTTTAATGCAGAATGATATAATTAAGAGAAACAATAGTACTAATATGCTTTTCCTATGTAGCTTTTTTATGTATTTTTTATTTCACAATATAAAAACCTTTCTTGCTTCATAATCTTTCTTCTGTTTGTGCCATGAAGGCACGTATCTGTAATCTTTCTTCTATTTGTGCCATGAAGGCACGTATCTGTAATTTTTCTTCTATTTGTGCCATGGAGGCACGTATATGTACTCTTTCTTCTATTTACGCCATGAAGGCACGTATCTGTAATCTTTCTTCTAGTTATGCCATGAAGGCAATATCTGTAATCTTTCTTCTATTTATACCATGAAGGCACGTATCTGTAATCTTTCTGCAGTTTTCCCCCCTTTCCTCATTGTCAGCGGCACAAGTTCGGTAACTCTTGTTTACAATGAGCACAATTTGAAACTGGTTCACGAGGGAGTGTTGTATGCTTCATGTTTACATGATTGTATTGTATATTTCAAAGAATGTAATGATTGTGTTTTATCTATGTAAAAGAGTGGCATTATTTGTGTTGTATGTTTAGAGGAATGGAAGGATCGAGTCTTGTACTAGATCAGCGGTTCCCGGGTGGGTGATAACAGTCCCAGCCCCTGCCGTTTCCTTTCCCCGAGGGACATTGGGAAATGGAAGTTGGGAGGGGGTTGCGTTGAGGAAAAATGAGGGATAGAGTTTCTAAACCAAATCAGTGACAGAAAGGAAAAAAAAAAAGCTTTTTTGGGCGATACTTGGAGTTATGTGGCGTAGGAAGCAGGTGCCTGCAAGAAACAGTTTGAGAACCACTGGATTAGATGAATGAAATAGGTAAAAGGTAAAATCCCCGTTTCCATGCCGTTACAGCCATACTGGAGATACGGTGTTAGGCCCGTGTTTTCCAAGACCTTCAGCAGGTGAAAGGTGTGATGTGGTCAGTTCTCACGCCAGGCCACATTTACCTTCCCCCAGATTTCTCTGGCACCCGTTTTTAGAGGCTGGGTGGACCCCGGTGCCATTTTTGGTGTGTACCAGAAAAAAATCCCCCACTGCTGGGACTTGGAACCCGGTATTACTGGATTAGTAAACCGAGGGGTGGCTAGCCACCCGGTTAATCAGGCCGTCGGGTGGATGGGGTGCTTGCATTATTTTAAATACGTTTTCAAACACATTGACGGACTTTCTGATGTCTCGGGGTTTAATTTACAGTAAACACTAAGCTTACGGCCACAGAAGGCCACGTTAATTATAATACTACTACAAAGAAGAATAAGAAGAGGGAGGAGGAGGAAGAGAATGAGAAGGAGGAGGAGAATGAGAAGAAGGGAGGAGGATGAGAAAAAGAAGAAGAAGGAAGAGGAGGATGAGAAAAAGATGAAGAAGAAGAAGAGCGAGGAGGATGATGAAAGAAGAAGGAGAGAGGTGGAGAAGAAAAAGAAGAGGGAGGGGGGATAAGAAGGAGAAGGAAGAGGAGGATGAGAAAAATATGAAGAAGAAGAGCGAGGAGGATGATGAAAGAAGAAGGAGAGAAGTGGAGAAGAAAAAGAAGAGGGAGGGGGAGGAGAAGAAGAAGAGGGAGGAGGATAAGAAGAAGAAGAAGAAACACAACAAGATTTAAAGAATGTTGCCCTTAACTCCTGCACCAGATATGTAGTCACAGAGCTCATGCAGTCGGATCTCCATAAAATCATCGTGTCTCCCCAACCACTTACCTCAGACCACGTCAAAGTCTTTCTCTACCAAATACTCAGAGGTGAGTGTACGCTTGAATATGCGTAACATGAATGTACGTAGTATGAGTGTACGTAACATGAATATGCGTAGCGTAAAGTGTAATGTTTCCACATCGTTTTTAACGTCCTGTTGATTTAACCCAGACTTTTAAGTAAAGCCATACAAATTTAGCTTCTTTTTCCATCTGTGTAACATATTGATAATTTATCATCTTTTGTTACACTAGGCCCAGCTGTTATGTCACCTTTTGTTACACTAGGCCCAGCTGTTATATCACCTTTTTTTACACTAGGCCCAGCTGTTATATCACCTTTTGTTACACTAGGCCCAGCTGTTATATCACCTTTTGTTACACTAGGCCCAGCTGTTATATCACCTTTTGTTACACTAGGCTCAGCTGTTATATCATCTTTTAGTACACTATGCCTAGCTGTCACATCATCTTTTTTTTACATTATGCCTGTCACATCATGTTTTTGTTACATTATGCCTAACTGTCACATCATCTTTTTGTTACATTATGCCTAGCTGTCACATCATCTTTTTGTTACATTATGCCTAACTGTCACATCATCTTTTTGTTACATTATGCCTAACTGTCACATCATCTTTTTGTTACATTATGCCTAGCTGTCACATCATCTTTTTGTTACATTATGCCTAACTGTCACATCATCTTTTTGTTACATTATGCCTAACTGTCACATCATCTTTTTGTTACATTATGCCTAACTGTCACATCATCTTTTTGTTACATTATGCCTAACTGTCACATCATCTTTTTGTTACATTATGCCTAACTGTCACATCATCTTTTTGTTACATTATGCCTAACTGTCACATCATCTTTTTGTTACATTATGCCTAACTGTCACATCATCTTTTTGTTACATTATGCCTAACTGTCACATCATCTTTTTGTTACATTATGCCTAGCTGTCACATCATCTTTTTGTTACATTATGCCTAGCTGTCACATCATCTTTTTGTTACATTATGCCTAGCTGTCACATCATCTTTTTGTTACATTATGCCTAGCTGTCACATCATCTTTTTGTTACATTATGCCTAGCTGTCACATCATCATTTAGTGCACTCGACCCAGGTACTACATCATCGTGCTATACACAGCGCAATTGTTTTCATGGCTCCCCCCTCCCCCAAATTTCATTAATGCCGAGGATATTATGGATATTTTCAAGTTTGTGTATTTTAGTTTTTTTATTTTTTATTTCAGGGTTGAAATACCTACATTCGGCCAGGGTTTTACACAGGGACATCAAACCTGGCAATCTTTTAGTTAACAGCAACTGCTGCTTGAAGGTTAGTACCTGGCCCAGCTGTAGCCTGAAAACATTTTTTAAAGATGGCAGTTGTGTTCCTGTTTTATCTGTAGACGTTTTTTCCCAGAGATTTAGATCATTTTTTTTTCGTCTTTTGACCTCTTTAGTAATATTCTCGATGCTTGTTCGTTTAGTTATTTCCTCGTTTGCCACACGTTCTTCCCAGTGTATTCTTACAATTTTTCTGAGTCATCTCCCTTCAAATCCTCTTAGTCTACTTTTAATTCGCTGATTGGTTCTCTGTCTTTCAGCTGTGTATAATAAAATGGAGCGAACGTTGGATTTACAGATTCTGAGCTTGTGACTCGTATGAAGAATGAGAGATTTCCATATGTTTGCTAATTTGTTAAAGGCCTGAGATGCCTGTCCAGTTCTTGCGGATATTTCCTTCTCGATATTGCTGTCTGCTGAAATGAGGCTTCCAAGATACTTAAAGTGTTGTACTTCTTCAACTTTTCTTGTCCCAACTGAGATTCTTTTCTTATTTTTTTTTATTCTCATTAATTCTCATAACCCTAGCCTTTGTTTAACCTGAGTAACGTCCTTGTATATGGTATATATGGCTTCTGGGACATTTCCATATGCAGCGCAAATTGTATGATTGTAACGTCACGTGGTTCCTGAAATCGTATTTGTAACCGCTATTTATTTATTCTTCGATACTTTCATGTCTATGGTTGTGTTTTTGTATCCGTGATAGTTTTTCTTTAACATTTAAAACTAAAAAGTGCGTAAATATTTGCATAATAGCTTGATCTCCTGACTTTGCTTATTAGAGGTTCTAGTAGTATAAAAAAAACGCAGATTATGTTGAATCTCAGCTACATTTCAAAATTTCAAGTAAATTTTAACAATCTACATGTAATGAATTGCTATAATGTATTGTATTTGTCATAAGTCCTACAGTGTGTTGTATTTATTATAAATCCTACAGTGTGTGTTGTATTTATCATACATCCTACAGTGTGTTATATTTATCATAATCCTACAGTGTGGTGTATTTATATAATTTATTTTGCTTTTGTTTTCAGCACAGAGAATAACGAAATTAGCAGAAGAAATAGAATCATTTTTTTAAAATAAACTCATTTATAATTAAACAACTTAATGATTGTGTCTTCTAGCACGTATTTTACATTTTTTAAGAACATTTATATGCCAGGAGTTATACATATTGGTTTTCTTCATTGATGATCTTTTTAAAGTACCTTGATCAAGTGCTCGTTCTGTTAAGTATTTCGGTTGTGGAGTTAAGTGTGAAAAAGGAAACGGGTCTTGAACGCCTCCAGAATTCACACAAAGCGCACAATTCTTTCGCCGGAGACAGTACAAGTATGAAGCACACAACAGAATGTCTCGAGTTATTATATTGTCTCTTTTCAGTTGCAGTTGTTACTATAAGGCAAGTGTACATGATACTTGATTCGGCTGTCATTTTTACCAAAAAAATTTAATTGTATACACTTCGGGGTCATGTGTGGTTAGTTGTTTTGCCAGATTGTATATTGGTTTGTTTTGTTTCTCATATTTTGGCACATATTTCAGTGTGATATCAATATGGCATTGCGCGTTTAATTTGCTCATAAAATGTTTTCTATCGTTTATGAAGATCTGCGACTTTGGTCTCGCCCGGATTATGGAACCAGACGAGAACATCGCCATGACACAGGAAGTGGTCACGCAGTATTACCGTGCCCCCGAGATACTCATGGGCGCTGTCCACTACACCTCAGCTGTGGACATTTGGTCGGTGGGGTGTATCTTCGCCGAACTGCTCAGTCGGAGGATTCTGTTCCAGGCATCCGCCCCTGTACAGCAGGTAAGGGAGTGTTCATTGTTTTTAATTTTTCATGTCGTCATTGAGACATCTATACGATAAAATATAAAGGAAAGTGGATTTATAAAATAATTCATGATCTTGAGTGCATTCTTAGATTTTTATTCTATTTTACTGCAGACAACAGCTGGCAAGAAGCTGTGCAGTACGCATTTAGCCTGATTTAAGGGCACCAGCACATTGCCTTGTTTGTTCACCAGCAGATTGCCCTGTATGGTCACCAGCAGATTGCCTTGTATGGTCACCAGCAGATTGCCCCATATCGTGGCAGATTGCCGTGTATGGTAATCAGCAGATTGCCCTGTATCGTGGCAGATTGCCTTGTATGGTAATCAGCAGATTGCCCTGTATTATGGCAGATTGCCGTGTATGGTCACCAGCAGATTGCCCTGTAATGATCACCAGCAGATTGCCCTATATCATAGCGGATTGCCCTGTATGGTCATCAGCAGATTGCCGTGTATGGTCATCAGCAGATTGCCGTGTATGGTCACCAGTAGATTGCCTTGTATGGTCACCGGCATATTGCCCTGTATGGTCACCAGCAGATTGCCCTGTATGGTCATCAGCAGATTGCCGTGTATGGTCACCAGTAGATTGCCTTGTATCACCGGCATATTGCCCTGTATGGTCACCAGCAGATTGCCGTGTATGGTCACCAGCAGATTGCCCTGTATCATGGCAGATTGCCGAGACCATCTAACAGTTTGAGATATCCCACACAATAAACGCCTTTAAGGGTGCGGAGAATGTGGTCTCCGAAATTGTCCCTTCTTCTTCTTCTTCTTCTTCTTCTTCAGCTTTCAAGGAAGTTTGGTCATGCTGAATCTGCAGCCCTGTCGCCCTGATGAAGCCCGCCGTCTTCCCCAGACTGCAGTGGGAGCCCCACAGCCTTCCTTTCAGCTCCTCTTCCTAGGGCCAGATCTGCGCTGGTGAGGATTTTTGTGTGGGCATGAGAGGTTTCCAAGATACGTTCTGGTGTCTGGATACCAAAAGCCACAGGGACACTCATTTTTGTGTGTGGTATTTTGAGGCGGTAGATGCGGCTTAGAAGTCTCCAGTGTCCCGTTCTTAGGCAAAATATCGTAGTTGTGCAGTTTGTATAGTCAGAAATGTCCAGCATGTGCAGACTTAAGTAAGACGTAGTCGTGGTTTCTAGATCTGAAGGAAAAGCTTGTTTTGGATTGCCATGAAAACATTGAGAAAACTCTGGACCACATCCTGGCAAACGGTTTTGCAGAAGTGTCCAGCGTTTGAAAACCTTCACAACCATACTTGATCACGGGTCTGGATTTGAGCCGAAAGGGGGCTTGTTTTCTGGCCTGACCTTGGAAATCCGGAAAAGAAACTGTAGACCTCATCCTGGAGACTTGACATATCTGCCATGGCTTGACACTACTGCAGTGTCTCCCTTGACTTACCAGATGGTGAGAGGATTTGATGAAGAAACACAGTATCATACTCATGACTGACATTATAGTTCCCTGTGCAATATACACGTGACAAGGCCCAGGTTGGATATCTCACAGTTGAACTTAGGAAAACAAACGCCGCTTGTTGAAGTCAACTGAAAGTTTAATGATGGAGCAAGATGATGATGACTCTCAGTGTTAGTTGATGATGACTCCCAGTGGTAGTTGGTGATGACTGTCGGTGTTAGTTGATGATGACTCTCAGTGTTAGTTGATGATGACTCCCAGTGGTAGTTGGTGACTCCCAGTGTTAGTTGATGATGACTCTCAATGTTAGTTTATGAAAAGTACGTGTTTCACATAACGCACATTGCACTTGAAAAAATAACTGACGCCGAGTACAGATGGTCAGCATGTATAAACTAGGAAAAAAAGTAGTAACAGCTTTATTATTTAACGAATACAGAGTCGTGACGTTTTGGCGTGAGCCTTGATCATACAAACACATGCAGGACGAAGAATTAGAGATAGGAGATAAAGTATAGATGTATTGGAAGAACAAAAGAGAGTTAAGACGTACAAACGCGTTTGTCGCAGTGAAAATAACTTAGTAGAAGAATCAGAGAGAGGAGACAAAGTATAGGATCACATAAAACTGTGTTAATGAAATAAAAAAAATATGAAAAAAAAATAATCAAGAACTATAATCAGAACAAAATTTATCTGAATATTTTAGACGGCTTTCAAATAATTTTTGGTTTGCGCAGTCAACGTAAACAAGAAGTGACTGTTACCAGGGTGATGGCGCATACGTTTTGAGAAATGTAAAATAGTGCATGATTAAGTGTAAGAAATGTTGGGAGAAAAGTGATGCGCAGAGAAAGAGCAGATAATTCTACAAAGAACAAGGATGATCGGAGAGTCAGTAACCATGGACAATGCTCTTAAGGGAGTGAAAGTAATGTTACATAGTCGTGAATAGGTAGGGAATTGTAATGTTAGATAGCCACGAATAGATAGGGAATTGTAATGTTTCATAGTCGCGAATAGATAGGGAATTGAAATTAACGTTAGATAGTGGACGATGGAAGGGAAGGGATGGTAGTCTATATAGGAAAAGGTGAAATGAATTATTATGGTTGTAGTAGAGGAGTAGCAATGTGATGGTGCATGAGGAGTCTAAACAAAGTGCAACAAGTGAGAATGAGTATGATTGTGGAATACTATGTGTAGCTAAATAGCGAGTTCAAACCATGTGGTTCCAGTGTCCCATAATCCTGAATGTAGTGGTTCTCAAGTGCTAAGCGGCTTGTGTCATCAGCGTGACTTGTTTGATGGCCGTTACCAGAAAATCAGATTTACCTCCATGGTTGGGGCCATTGAAATGATTAGGGACGGGTTTCGAAGCATGCTGAATTATCGTTCAGATGTTTCTGTATGCGGTCCCCTAGTCTGAGGCCAGTTTCACCAATATATGTTATCCTGCATCTTTTGCATACTATGACATATATAACATTACGGGACTCGCATGTGAATCCGTCATGGAGGGTCAGGATAGTTTTAGGAAAGGTGATTGTTATTGTTTCCCAAACCACAGGACAGGTAACACAGCGAGGGCGGTTACATTTTCTGGTTCCAACATACTTAAGGTTCCGCTGTGGACGAGGATTCCTTGAGATTTGGCTCACGCTTGTATGCCTAATAAGGGTGGATCAGAGAGATATCACGGGTGTCAGGGTCGAGTTGGATTAGTGGTAGATGACGGTAAAGAATGTTCTTAATCATCTGACCATGTAGGTGGAATGGCAGTACCAACTTAACTCTTCGTTCTAAATGCTTCCTGACGTTTCATTAGTTGGATACGGCTGAAGGCTGCATGGAGGACATTTTCTGGGTAGTTGCGATGACGGAAAAATTCCAGTAAATTGTTGGACTGTTCGATAAAGTCGGAGTCATCCTGCATATGCGGCGTAGACGGAGGAGTTGGGAGTATGGGATGGAGTTCTTACACACTTCAGGGTGGGAGGAGGATGGTCAGTAGGTCACCACAAAACGTATTAAAAAGAGGGGACGCCTCATCACAAACTCAGTCACTCTCCTCTGACGGACGAAAACACACAACTCTCTGCACACGAGAGTCTGGACAGAACTTCCTCTATGTCCGAGAGTTAGACACAAACCTATCGAATCTCTCACAGTCAACAACAACAAAAATCACTCCCAGCAAACCTTCCCGACAGTTCCCGTGCTAATGTGCAACACTCACTGCACGAGAACGTTTGGTTTTCTTTTTTGCACGTCAAAGCTATACATGGTTAACTCAAGGGAAGATCACCCACCAAAAAAACTAAGGTCATTAACTTTAACTGATAATGCAAGGGGAACAAACACTGAAAATTCACATTCTGTTGTAACACAGAGGACGTTTCTTAAATAAATTCTGATGTGGTCACTCTGTGATATCCGACTAATATGTGTTAGCCAGGCCTTGCAGAAGCCTCCAGCTGTGATCAGAATATGCTGAACGTATAATTTAAGTTAAAAAAGTACAAATACTGAACATATCCACCCTACCCGCTACCCAGTGACACTTTTTACTGCCAGATGTTAAATAAAAGATTGAACATTGTTTCCGATATCGATTCCGTACAGATATTTGTAGAGAAGCTAGTGTGAGACGCGCTATTTAGTCAGATCACCAGTTTGTTTTTTGTTTGTTTTTTTTTTGGGGGGGGGGGGGGTTGTTTTTTTTCCCGTGATCATAGCTCGTATAATCATTTAATCCAGTTGTTTCCGCTAGGATATTAGATCTCCACATGCAATCCTCCCTCGCTTTCTTCCATGCTTATTGCTTTCTTGAGCCTTGTTTGAGTGCCTTGTTCGAGTGGTGTTCAGAGAAAGTTAAACAAGTCTCATTGTTCTTAGCGAGCAGCAAACATTTACTCCATGGCTGGGCAGCGACAGATATCCAGATTTCATTTATTCTTATAATGGGCAGCGCCAAATATCCTGGATGAATTTATCATGCACGCATGGAGAGCCGCAGACTTTCTGGATGAATTTATTAGATAAATGGACAGCGGGGGATATCAAAAAGTTACTTTATTTTATAAATGGTCAGCAGCAAACACCCAGAGTGTATTACTACAGAAACAGAGAACAGCAAACATTCAGGGTCTTTTTTCTCCAGAAACAGACAACAGCAAATATCCATGGTTTCTCCAGAAACAACAGCAAACATCCAGGGTCTGTTTACTCCAGAAACAGACAACAGCAATCATCCAGGGTATGTAACTTCAGAAACAGGCAACAGCAAACATCCAGGATCTGTTTACTCCAGGAACAGACAGCAGTCAATATCCATGGTTTCTCCGGAAACAGCAGGAAATATCCATGGTCTATTTACTCCAGAAACAGACAACAGCAAACATCCATGGTCTGTTTACTCCAGAAACAGACAATAGCAAGCATCCATTGTTTATTTACACCAAAAACAAACAAGAACATCCAGGGTCTATATACTCCAGAAACAAACAACAGCAGACATCCTGAATAAATTTATTAGGAAAAAAAACGGTAGTAGACATCACGGAGTTTGTTTGCTCTCTCCCCCCCCCCCCCCCCCCATATCCTCATCCCCTAAATCAACATGAGCGGTCACGCTTGGCGAATTTATTACATGAAATGGACACCACCACACGCAGAACTCATTCTTATTTTATCATCCAATCATTTTCAACCAGTTCCCATTTCCGCTAGTCTCAGGGTCGATACATCATTTTTCGCGTGACCTCGACCCCCTTGTACCGTGGTCCTATAGTCGGTTTTATTCAGACGTCATGTTACGGCTTGCACGCGGCGTCTTTGCTGGTCTGTTTCCTCTCCTCTCTCTCTCTCTCTCTCCCGTTTTTAGCAGTGATTCCCATGCTAGCGTCAGGATTGGCGAACCATAGCTGACCAAGACCCTGTCCCAACCCTCCGTTTTTTGACACCCTCTAGTAACAGACCCGGCCTGGCTAACGGGAGCAGGGACAGCCATGGCCCCCCCCCCCCCCCATGTTGGCGGAGCCCGGAGTCTGCTAAAGAAGTATTGCACATCCACCCCACCCCCTTTTTTCCGCTTGTATAGTCCTGCTCAGGAACCAGAAAACTAGCCACCGTAAGACGCTCCGAGTCCCACGAGGTGTTCTGTCTCAGCATCTACACCGTACAGGCTGCGCAGGACACCAACCCGCCGTAAGAAGAATAAGTGTTATTAGACAGTGGGCGGTAACCCCACTCACCCCAGGAAGGGGAGGTATCTAGGGGAAGGATAAGGGAAAAGGTGTGACGGCGGGGGATTTGGGGAGGGGACGCATGAGAGCCAACTGAGGCAACAAATAAAAGCTTCTGTGAGATGGGGGTCCTCGCCTGTGGCAGACAAGGGGACAGCACCGTGAAAAAGTTTGGAAACCACTGGTTTTATAGTGTTCCACAATGTGAAAGAGTTTTGATTCTTTGTTCCCGTCATTCATCATATGACACCTTTCCCCCCCCCCCCCCCCCTTTCAACCCAATTCTTTGTTCTACTCTTGACCTAAAATCAGCGACAGTAAAACGGCAACCACGAAACCACATACAAACGAACTCTTACACACGAATGTTCCAGCTCTGACAAATTTTCACAACAGGGTTACAACTAAAACATAAGAGAGAGAGAAAGGTTTTTTTTTTTAAGGAAATCTATATTCTCTTTTCATTCTGATAAATGTCTGTACAACCTATTACCGGCAAGCTGTAAATATTTACGATTGTACGCACATAAAACTGGTGTCATTTGACTCCATTGTCAAATCATAATTTGTAAGCTAATGCATAGAAATACTGTTTATTGTTTCATCATAATCATCAGGTGCCGTGCCGACTGGCGTTGGCTATTATGCTTCTCCAGAGTACACGATCCTTCATGCAGGCCATCAGCTCAGTTGGTGATCTCCTCTCACACCATCCCGTCAGACTGTCCAGTATTTCTCTTGGTTTTCCTCTTGATCTTCTTCCTTCTATTTTTCCTGTTGTTATAATATTTTCAATTCCCCCTCTTCTCATTGCATGTCCTATGAAAGTACATTGTCTCTCTCTTATCTTTTTGGCAAGGTTTTTTGTGTCTCCAGCTCTTCTCATACATTCTTCATTAGTTGTTTTTGCTGTCCAGGGGATTCGCAACATTCTTCTAATAAACCACATTTCTGCTGCTTCCAATGATTTTTGTGCAGACTTGCCTATTGTCCATGATTCACTTCCATATAACAAGATAGGTTCAATATAGCATTTTAGGACTCGTTTTCTAACATTCATTGATATTTATTGTTTATTGCTCCAGAAAAAAAAAACTGTACACAATTTTGAATGTTTAAAAATGGAGTACAATTAGGGAAAAGATCTTCGAGAAGCTGGAGTAAAGCTGTAGTGTATACCAATATTTAGACCAAAAGGTCTTGTTCAGTATGAAGGAAATATGGAAGAAAATAGAACATATTTATGAAGTCCTCCCGCGAGGACGAAGTACTCAAACTGAACGAGACAGCTGTCGGCGACCCATGGCTGAGGGATATATCATTCGGCGACCCATGGCTGAGTGAGATAGCAGTCACCGACCCATGGCTGAGTGAGATAGCAGTCAGCGAACCATGGCTGAGTGAGATAGCAGTCAGCGAACCATGGCTGAGTGAGATAGCAGTCAGCGAACCATGGCTGAGTGAGATAGCAGTCAGCGAACCATGGCTGAATGAGACAGCAGATGGCGAACCATGGCTGAGTGAGATAGCAGTCAGCGAACCATGGCTGAATGAGGCAGCAGATGGCGACCCATGACTGAGTGAGATGGCAGTCAGCAACCCATGGTTGAGTGAGATAGCAGTCAGCGAACCATGGCTGAGTGAGACAGCAGATGGCGACCCATGGCTTAATGAAATAGCTGTCAGTGACCCATGTTGAATGAGATAATCGGTACTACGGCTGACCGCTCGCTTCAGGGTTGGAAAGCATAGCTGACCAAACCCCTGTTGTAACACCCCACCCCCCTTCCAATGGTGCTCTCGGAAATAGACAGTAGTGTCTGGTCCAGTGAATAGGGATCCCAGTTGGGAACACGAGCCCCGTCCCAAAAATGCACCTAGCGGAAATCGGTTATGAAAGGCGCGTAACTGGCAAGCAACGCCATTTTAATGGCAATCGTGGCTGAAGTAGATCATTACATGACTGAAAAGATGTATATAGAATATGTATATGTTGTTAGCGTTCATACACCGTTCTTATTCATTGACTGTCTCTCGTTCAGACGCTGTTCGATGATGGCAGCTTAGTTGCTTGGGCGTTTGTACCTTGGGAGCGGAGATGCTTGTCCGAATGTGACATTCAGAGACCCACAGTCAGTGCTGGCGAACCATAGCTGGCCAGGACCCCCTGTCCTAGCTCTCTCCCAGTAACAGGCTCAGCTCGGCTACCGGGGACAAGGGTCGCCTTAAGTTTCCCTGGTGATGGTGGAGTCTACTAAATAAGCATTGCACAGCCCCTGCTGTATAGCTGCACTCAGCGACAGAAGAAGAAAAAGCTGCCATAATCTGGCCCCAAGCCTCACTGTTTGCAGTGATTTGGGATCGAGGGGGGGGGGCCCACGATGAGGGGATAGGGTTGGGTTGGGTTGGGGGGGGGAGCCGACGACGAGGGGATAGGGTAGGGTTGGGTTGGGTTGGGTTGGGTTGGGGAGGGGGCCAGAGAAATCAGAGATGATAATGAGCATATATATAAAGCAGAGCCCTAACTGTTCTCTTATTAGGAATATAAGATTCGTTTTCGGCTGCACCTGCAACAGAGGAGAAAATAAAACTTTCTGGGAAAGCAGCAGGTGGAGTTATTATTTATTAATTAGAATAATGAGAAAAAGGGAAGCGTTTTTTGGAGGGGGGGGGGGAGAGAGAGAAGGAGAAAGAGGGAAGGGAGATGGAGAAGAAAGGAAGGTGAGAGAGAGAGAGAGAGATCCTACATCGGGAGTTCTTTATCTCGTTGATTACTGTAGCATGTTACGGACTATTTTGTTACAGTCATTTACACAGTTGCAAATGCTAGTTAATTTTTTTGTATAGGTAAAAGGTAAAGGTACAATACACGTTTCCATGCCTTTAAGACATGTTGGGGATTCGGTGTTAGGCCCGTATTTATCCACAACCTTCGGTACATGAAAGCGTGATGTGGTCAGTATCACGCCTGGTCGCATTTGCCTTCCCAGATTTCTATGGTAACCCATTTTTAGAGCGCGCTGCGCGCAAGGAAAAAAAAACCCCCACTGCTGGAATTGAACCCGCTACCATTTTTTGGTATATAGTATTTTTATAATTTGGAACCCCCTGGGAACAATTGTATTAAGAAGACACTTGTCTTAACATAGTCTTTGTGAGACAAGGAACATAGATCTGATTGCTGTATGACCTACTTCTGTAGCCTAGAAACCTGTATCAGTCAACACTAACTGTAACTGTAACTGTTATTACTAAATGTAATGGCAGGATGGTGGACGGAGGGGTCATGGAGATCGTTGGCGGGGATGAGGAAAGTCTTATGTGAAACCAATGAATCCAGGACGTGACAAGCCTATGGGTCTCTACAACATGGGGCTGTCAGAATGAGGTAAACAAAACAGAGCCAGCAGACTATAGGTGGCGGGGAATGGATATCGCTGAAGCACTCGTCGGATTCCTCATCCCAAACTCGGAGTGTCTCTGTGGAACTGTCTCAAAGCCGTTGGGCCTGACGTACGTAGGCTGGAAAACAAAGTTTTGGCCAGGCCAGCCTACACCACTGTCTTCATGGCAGTCCGAGCAAGACCACAGTCTACCCTAGCAAGGAAAGATGCTGAAGTCGGAGGTACCCAGCCAAAAGGCGCATCGCAAAAATCAGGATACCCCCACATTGTCGCTAAAAAAGTGTGTACGAAGAAAAAGAAGAATTGAATTTTTACAGCCCGTATATAAAAGCGATACATACATGATTGTATATTTGAATTTTATTCATCCTCCGGATGTGAATGTCGTCACTCAACCCGATGTCGTCCTCCATACACAGCCCATCCAACGTGGCTCTTACAGCCTCCTCCTTGTCCGTTCTTAGGAGGGCCCTGAATTGATACCATGCCTGCCAGCTTATCTGCTTTCTCGCTGCCTCTGACTTCTGCATGACCCGGGCAGTATATCCACATCAAACTGGATAACGGAGAGCCCTTTAGAAGCTGGGCCCACCAACCCTGCGGAAGAAGTGTCTCTCGATTCTCCGTCAGTTTGCCTGGACTCAGTGTTTGGTGTGGAGTGTCATCAAGATGTCAGGTTGGGCCTTTTTTTTTTTCTGGAGGTGCTGCTACTGGTCGTGATTACCTGCCCTTGCTCCGAACATCTGTTTTACCTGCCATTTGTGCTCTTTATGGGGATGAAGGATTTCACATCCAGCAAGACGGTGCCCTACCACCGGCACCTGAGATCACACCTCGATGAGAGTTTTGCCAGAACAATGAATAGGACAAAGGGTTTGCCAGAACAATGAATAGGACAAAGAGTGTGCCATGGCAGTGATTAGGACAAAGGGTTTGCCAGAACAATGAATAGGATAGAGAGTTTGCCATGGCAGTGATTAGGACAAAGGGTTTGCCAGAACAATGAATAGGACAGAGAGTTTGCCATGGCAGTGATTAGGACAAAGGGTTTGCCAGAACAATGAATAGGACAGAGAGTTTGCCATGGCAGTGATTAGGACAAAGGGTTTGCCAGAACAATGAAAAGGACAGAGAGTTTGCCATGGCAGTGATTAGGACAAAGGGTTTGCCAGAACAATGAATAGGACAAAGAGTTTGCCATGGCAGTGAATAGGACAAAGAGTTTGCCAGAACAATGAATAGGACAGAGAGTTTGCCATGGCAGTGATTAGGACAAAGGGTTTGCCAGAACAATGAATAGGACAGAGAGTTTGCCATGGCAGTGATTAGGACAAAGGGTTTGCCAGAACAATGAATAGGACAGAGAGTTTGCCATGGCAGTGATTAGGACAAAGGGTTTGCCAGAACAATGAATAGGACAACGAGTTTGCCATGGCAGTGAATAGGACAAAGAGTTTGCCAGAACAATGAATAGGACAGAGAGTTTGCCATGGCAGTGATTAGGACAAAGGGTTTGCCAGAACAATGAATAGGACAAAGAGTTTGCCATGGCAGTGATTAGGACAAAGGGTTTGCCAGAACAATGAATAGGACAGAGAGTTTGCCATGGCAGTGATTAGGACAAAGGGTTTGCCAGAACAATGAATAGGACAACGAGTTTGCCATGGCAGTGAATAGGACAAAGAGTTTGCCAGAACAATGAATAGGACAGAGAGTTTGCCATGGCAGTGATTAGGACAAAGGGTTTGCCAGAACAATGAATAGGACAAAGAGTTTGCCAGAACAACGAATAGGACAAAGAGTTTGCCAGAACAACGAATAGGACAAAGAGTTTGCCAGAACAATGAATAGGACAAACAGTGTGCCAGAACAATGAATAGGACAAAGAGTGTGCCAGAACAACGAATAGGACAAAGAGTTTGCCAGAACAACGAATAGGACATAGAGGGGCGATTGAGGTTTCTCCATATCCATTCCCACCCTCACCCCCACGCCAGTTCTCTCGATTTAGCATCCCTGGACTTCTACCTGTGGGGGGGGGGGGGGGGAGAACCTTAAAGACTGTTGTTTAGAAGACCAGCTACGCTGGCGGCCCTTCATGAGGAATTGGAAACGACGTGCGCATCAGCCACATTAGAAAACTTTGGGTACCGCTGCTCAAGCAGTAGTCCGCTGTATTCATCTGTATGCGCATGTATACACCATCTTTCATATAGCTTTTTTATTGTGGTGTTGAAGTGTGTATATATCTTCTGTTTGTTTATCTTTTAATACACTTTGTGTAATACATTTCTTTGTGTGGGTGTAGCATGGTGGATCAAGGCGGCACATGTGTGTCTGAGACGGGTGTCACGGCCCGCTCGTGCTGTTTCTACTCGTCCTCTGTCACGTGACTGGGTCCTGGGGACCTGCCCTTTTTCTGTCTGGCTTGTCGTTTCCCCGAGAGCGTTCATCCTTCGCTGTCTAGACATGACGTCAGTTTCTGTTATACCAGGTGATCTTGAATCTTTTCTACCATTACATGCCCCTCAGTGGCTTGTGCAGTACGTCACCAATATCCTTGTTAGCTTGTTGAGGGGGTGAGGGGGGGCGCGCAAAGACAATCAGCCGCCCATGGTTGACATGCTATAGTAATGGTACCCATAGCTGACCAAGACCCTATCTCACCTCTCCATCTGGTACCTCTAGTAACAGGCTTAGCCTAGCTTAACGGAAGGAAGGGGAGGGGGGTCAGGGATCACCAAAGTCCTCATGGTGGTGGAGTCTGCTAGAGAAGTATTGCAGACTCCTGCTTTTTTTTTTTAGCTTCACTCAGAGATGAAAAAATAAAAAAAAACCAACGACCGTAACCAGCTTCCACTCCGACTCGATTCTTTGACTCAACATCTTCTCCGTGCCGCCTCCAGAGAACTCCAGCTCACAGTTCCGGGGAGGCTAAAGAGAAAGAAAGAATAAACAGAAGAAGGAGTTATCAGCTTGGATTTTACTCTGCATTGCTTGGTGGGGGGAGGTGTACCAGCGGAGAGGCGGGGCAGGGTCTTGGTCATGTATAGTTCGCCAGCCCTGACACAAGTCCACGATCTACGGGTCACTGATTGTCAAGACGGACAGCATCTTAGCTCCATAGTGTTCTACGCCATAGCTAAGATGTAGTTTTGACACCTCTAATCCAGTCTTGTGATTTCCTTTCGGAGCTGTCTCACTGGATGATGGCTTGGACTTTTCTGTGTTGTGCTAGATGACCCAACTGCACACTTTTGCTAACATTTCTCCTTCTTCTCCTCCTCCTCCTCTTTCTTCTTCTCCTCCTCCTCCTCTTTCTCCTCCTTTTTCTTCTTTTACCCTCCACCCCCCCCCCCAAATTGCGAACTGGTGTTCTTTGCAAACAGTGTGGTGAAGATGTTTGAGGTACACCATCGTGTCGGCGTGGGAGTAGTTTGTGGCGGCTGGTTTTTTTGTTTTTTTTTTGCAATCACTAAAGAGTAGAGGTTTTGCTATTCTTCTTTATCAAACTCCACCACCATGGTGACTGTAGCGATCCCTCCCTCCTTAACCATGTTAGGCCTGTTACAGGGGGCACGAACGGAGAGGTCGGACAGGGTCTTGGCCAGATATTGGTCACTGGTTGCCAAATCAGTCACCAAGATATAGAAAATGGGTATCCATCCACTGGCAGTCAGTCAGATGCTGTCATTGGCTGTCAGTAAGATGCCGTCATGGCTGTTAGTCAGATGTTGTCATGACAGTCAGTCAGATGCTCTTATGGCTGTCAGTCAATGCTCTTGTGGCTGTCTGTCAGATGCTGTCGTGGCAGTCAGTCAGATGCTGTCGTGGCAGTCAGTCAGATGCTGTCATGGCTGGTTATACAGATACTAGATCTGAATAAATGACCATTGTTTAAAAAAATCCCTGCTTTACATGCCATTAAGCCATACTGGGGATAGAATGAAAGTCTGATGTGGTCAGTATCACGCCTGGTCGCATTTACCTCCCCAAGTTTCTCTGGTACCCGTATTTTAGAGGCTGGGTGGACCCCGGGTTTTTTTTTCTTTGCGTGACGGTACTAGGAAAAAAAAAAGTCCTCACTGATGGGACTTGAACCGGGTACCACTGTAAGCAACCAGACGTATCGTGAATTGCAAAGTATAGTCTCCTTGCTCCTGTTTCTGTTGTCTTCAGCTTGGACCGTGGTCTGTCCATAAAATGACTGCACGCTTACACAGAGGTGCTCTGAAGTACAGTAGATAGGACCAGTGGTTCCATCCGGTGTTAATTGTTGTCTGTTTTTTTCTTAACTACATTGGTGTAGTTTTGAAACGTTACCAAGTTTGTACTTCTGTTTTTTTTCCCTCTTTAAGTGTAGTGTGGCGTTTACGTGTGAAAGGTTACCCGCATTTTTGAAAAGAAAAAAAAATCTGTAGCATTTAAAGCATAAAGATATGAAACTTTTCTAAAGTACGGGGTGGTTGGGGGGGGGGGGGGGGGGTTCGTGACTGGATTTTGAAACAGCAAGGGGGAATACATGATAATTTAGAGAAGACCTTATTGGAAGGATACATAATGGGAAAAAGAGGAAGACCAAAACGAAGATGGCTGCAAGACATCGTTGACGATCTGCAAATGGATGCACCAGCAGCAGGCCATCTTGCTCACAACCGAGAGGCCTACAGGAGTGCTGTTTGGGAGGTAAAGTTCCGCAAGGGACATGCAAATGAATGAAGGGGGGATACAAATGTACATATCAGAGGCCGGCCAGGGGAGAGACTCTACGTAGAACCATCACTAGGGAGAGCACACATCCAAGACCTACAGCGGGCGGAGGCGAGTGGTCAGACATGGAAAGATGTGATTTCCGCCCTATGAGCCAGTGTTGGCCCTAAAGGAATGTCAATCAATCCAAAAAAAAAAGGAGGTGGTTGGGGGGGGGGGGCGGACTTTTGTCATTTGGGAACGATTGCTGTAGACAATCTTAGCCAAGAGCAGAACCGAGAACACACTGAACACGGTTTGGGTTTTGAAGCGAATAGAATGAGCACTCAGCTCCAGAATCTTCGCGTCATCGGACCACAGACTCGAAGACACCCTACTACAACTGTGGGTGGGGAGGGGGGTGGGGTGGGGCGATGTATTCCAAATGTGATTTGGGAGGTGGTTGGGGGAGTGGGGTTGTTTTAGATTTGACACGTGATTTTTGGGGATGCCGTGTTTCTGTCGATGACGCCCGGGGGGAGGGGGGCGCTTGATTTCATAATTTCACATGAAACTGCTAAAATTCATGAACGAGTTTATCGTTCTGACAACAACAACAGATACCGGCGACATCTTGACTTAGATAAATTAACGAGTACCTCACAAATGGTAATTTCATTCATCATACGAGATAACGTTGCTGGGGGGGGGGGGGGGGGTGTGTGGCTCTTTCTAACTGAGGACTTGGCGTCGTCCTTGTTCCTGGTCAGGGTAGCTGGATTCTTTCATCTTCTGTGCCTGTACTCCCCCGTCATACGTGTCTTTTTTTTTCTCTCTCTTAAAAAATCGTAGAAATGGAGGAGGGGGGAAAGAGGACTGGGTTTATTTTGTTTTGGGGGAAACAGATTACCTGCAAAGAGAGGACAACTGGCTGCATGGGGGGGGGGGGGGGGAGATAGTTTTAGCTGGATCAACGATTCGTTGTACCGTGAGCTTAGTTGCATGTTCATGTGCTTCGTGACGAGGAACCTAGTAGACGGGCCTGCTCAGCCCCTGGCTGCTAATTCCATCACTGGCGGGGCCCACTCCGTGCGACGCTTTGTTTTCCCTGTGGTTGCCGCTAGAAACCTCCTCAGCTTCACCTCCATGTAACAAAGCTTCATCAGTGACTCCCTCTGGTGAATCATCACATCTTAGTCTTATTACGTTGTTGAAGAACATTCGACCTCGTGACCCCCCCCCCCTTCCTTACGGCTGTTCCCTAATTGGACAAAGCAAGGTTGGGTAAACAACAGGAGGTGAAAATTGATCTAGTCGCTCATAACATACCCCCGCGTAAGTAGAGGTCAGGGGAAGAAAGATAGCGACAAACGGGCTCGTATGTCGCGCGCCCCCCCCCCCCCCCGGTTTTAAGGGATTATTTGCTTTCCGGCACAATAATCAGTCAAGTTTCTGACGATTAACACCTGTCTGGACCCCTCAGCGACCGTCCTCTTTCTCTCTCTCTAGGAATCGCTGAGCTGTAGCGAGGAGAGAAATTACTGTTACATATATATTCCCCCCCCCCCCCCACTTTAGTAACGAAAACTGAAGATAAAGTTTAACCAACTTCCCCAACACGGGGGGGGGGGGGGGGGCCAAGCTGGTGGAGTGTTAAGTGAAGTTTCACAGCGAACTCTCCTGTGAGTCCCGGGCTCAAGCGTGCGTGATGATTTATTTACTCATGCGGGTTAAACGCCCCGGGGGACGGGAGGGCTAGTAGTGTGTGTGTGTGTGTGTGTGTGTGAGCTGAGGCAAGGATGGGGAGAATAAAGAAAGATGTCAATGTTGGGGGGGGGGGGGGGGAGAGAGAGAGAGAGAGAGCCTGTTCTTTGTTTGGAGGGGGGTCGGGAACGTTTCTAAACCGTTCAGCGCCTGCGCATGGCTTTTTTGCTTCCTGGACTTTACTTGTCATTACCGTTATCCCAAACTTTGCCAAGCGTGGGAGTAGGATAGGGAGGGGGAAGGCATTGGTAAACATTGGTGGGTTGTCTCTTTTTTCATGTTTCCTCCAACGCCCCTTCCCCCCCCCCTCTTCTTTTCCCACACTCACATACACACACATGCATACTTTTGCAGCTGCTCACGCCATGAAGCGTAACCGAGGGGGGGGGGGAATGTTGAGTAAAAGATGAGTAGTTTAGAGATAAGGAGAGTCGGGGCGTCCGATTCAGTGTGCATATCCTGACAAAGGACGGCCATATCAGAGAATTGCCCCGCCCCGCCCCAACGCCATCCCATCCCTCCCCTCTACTGAATTAAATACTATGTTATTCATTTCATTGTCTGGTTGCTGCATACTAAAACCAGTGCATTTCTTTGTGCCTGGAAGTATGGTCAGGATGTTCTTTGCAGCCGATGCTGTGAAAGTTTCGAAGCACCAAGTTTTGTGTCGTATTGGAGGTGGGGTAGTGGATTTAGTAGCAGCTGCTTTTCTACAGGTCTGGGGTTAAGATGAAAAAACACTGAAAGAAGAAGCATTGCTTCTTTAGCAGCGACTTTCACAGCCATTTGGGGGGGGGGGTTGTTATAACTCTTGACCCGGTTATAGGGAGCACCAGCGGAGAAGTGAAACAGGGTCTTGGCTAGCAAACTGCCGTCACTTTCAGCGCTGCCATCTTCTCTTCCTTCGCCTATCGCAGTTTTTTTTTTTTAATCAAGCGGTTTTCACACTGTTGTAGACAACATCATCAGTGATACCGCGATTATATTCTGGTAACTACCCAGCGCAGAGTTTTGAGAACTGCGGATTCCGTTTACTCCAAATATTATCACACCTGGGCAATACGGGGCGATCTTGGTGGTAGAAGCGTACGATGAAGAAGAAGAAGAAGAGGAGATCACACCTGGGCAACACAGGGCGATCTTGGTGGTAGAAGCGTACGATGAAGAAGAAGAAGAAGAGATCACACCTGGGCAACACAGGGCGATCTTGGTGGTAGAAGCATACGAAGAAGAAGAAGAAGAAGAAGAGATCACACCTGGGCAACACAGGGCGATCTTGGTGGTAGAAGCGTACGAAGAAGAAGAAGAAGAAGAGATCACACCTGGGCAACACAGGGCGATCTTGGTGGTAGAAGCGTACGAAGAAGAAGAAGAAGAAGAGATCACACCTGGGCAACACAGGGCGATCTTGGTGGTAGAAGCGTACGATGAAGAAGAAGAAGAAGAGATCACACCTGGGCAACACAGGGCGATCTTGGTGGTAGAAGCGTACGATGAAGAAGAAGAAGAAGAGATCACACCTGGGCAACACAGGGCGATCTTGGTGGTAGAAGCGTACGAAGAAGTAGAAGAAGTAGAAGAAGAAGAGATCACACCTGGAACTCGGGGCTTTATAATCATTACTTCAGTTTTTAAGCACCACTTCCAGGCGGTTTAGAAGCTTCTTACAAGTTACATCTCTTTCATTTTATTTTTTTTTTTTAAACACAGCATTCATGTTCCAGTGGCCACCTCCGTCATAAATGATACGTTTATGCTGACTCAAAGACTCTATTAAAATAAGAATAATTTTTTTTTTAATTGCTTCTACTGTTTGCTTACTTTTCTGAAAGTGGAGTGGGGCGGGGAGGGCAAGATATATCTTGTCTTGTCTTGTCTTGCCTTGCCTTGTCTTGTCTTGTCTTGTCTTGTCTTGTCTTGTCTTGTCTTGCCTTGTCTTGCCATGTCTTGCCTTGTGCTATCTCCCTGTAACTGTGAGCTGTTGTTCTTTGCAGCCGATGCTGTGGAGGTGTTGAGGCACAGCATCGTATCGGCGTGGGAGAGGGTTATGGCAGGTATTTTTTCAGTTCCAGAATACAGTTTTAACAAAAAAGGTGGGGGGGGGGGTGTGTGCATCGGTTCTTTATCAGACTCCACCACCCTGGGGACTATGGCTATCCCTGCCCCGTTAGACAGGGCTAGGCCTGTTACTGGGCAAGAGCAGAAAAAAAAAGGCGAAGGACAGGCATTTGTGGAAAACCCTTGCGGAAGCCCCATGTGCCCTGGGCACTTAAGGTTCAGAGAGAGAGAGAGAGATGCCAGTTACTGGGGGTACCAACGGAGAGGTGGGAGGACATGGTCTTGGTCAGCTGTGGTTCGCTAACCCTGACGCTGACATGGTCAGATGTGCCGCCTAACCGGACAAGCGTCTTCACCCCTACCCCCCCTCCCCCCGGGCAAGATTCATCCAAGTTTTCTGGCAGGAAACATGACCTTGAAATATTTCTTACATATGTGTGTATGTGTGTGTACATATTGATTGTAAAAGAATGTAGAAGTCCAGTTTAATCGACCTAGTTTCAAATCCAAACCCTTACGGCACTGGGTTTGGGGTGTGGGGTGTTTGGAAACATGTTGGGCCCTCCTTTCAGTATTCACACTTAAGTTGGAGGGAGGAAAGCGTGGCATCGAGTCTTCTCCTCTCTCCCTCTTGTAGGCATGGAAAAGCAATAGCTATCCGCGGAATACTTTAGTTTTTCCCTGCTCTCTCTCCTGGCCATGCAAAGTACAAGCGGACTAAGAGCAAGGAAAAGAACTTTCCCCTCCCCCCCCCCCAAAAAAAAAAAACCTATACGGGAGATTTTTATCGAAAATACGGGAAGAGGGCTGGGGGTGGGGGTTGGTTGGTTTTTTTTTCGAACCACCATCATTTCTTTGTTCGTTAAAGGATTCCGGGTGACGTTTAGTGCGTGCTCTAAAACGTGGGCGAATGCCGTTTGGGGACAGGGAGAGAGGGACAGAGAGAGAGAGAGAGAGAGAGAGAGAGAGAGAGAGAGAAATAAGGCAAAGAGATATGGCTGCCGTAAAGATATAAGGGACAAAGAAAGACCGAAAAGGAGCGTCCATTAAAAAAAAAACGTCAGCAAGAAAATAGCTGTGCCGATTTTGAAAGCACTGGATATATACATATATATATATATATATATATATATATATATATATATATAATCATACCATATTTAACGCATTAAAAATCTCTCTCTACTTTCCTTCATTTTCCCATTGTTTTGTATGTATGTGAGAGAGAACGGCAGAAAGAGGTCTTCTTCTTCTTCTCTGATCTCCCAGAAGCTGCAAAATTTTTTGGTACTTTGCAGCTGTCGCCATAATGGTCTTGATGTCAAATATATACACTTATCATGTCGGACAAGGAGTTGGTTACATTGATTTACCTGGAATACTAGAGCGGATCTTGAAAGAAAGAAAGAAAAGCTTTCATTGTTGAGGGCAATGAACACGTTTTACACATGTACGGCGTAGTCTAGTGGATTAGTGTGTGTGTGTG
The DNA here is from genome assembly GCA_009760885.1 of Achatina immaculata. Lineage (NCBI taxonomy): Eukaryota > Metazoa > Mollusca > Gastropoda > Stylommatophora > Achatinidae > Lissachatina > Lissachatina immaculata. Next base: position 19,182,806 of record CM019693.1, on the reverse strand, counting down.
CGCGCGCGCGCGCGATGACTTACGATGTAAGCTCAATTTACAACATCCAGACAAACGAGCATTTTGCGTTGACTTTGTTCACGACCCAGGAGCGACCTCTTCATTGAAGAACAAGACTAAGCATAAGTCCAACTCCAATCTTATATCATTCCCCTGCCGTTAAACGTCACATAGGGCTCGCAAGGTAGTTCACCAGTTTTTCCTGTCTTTGGCGAGTCTTTCAACCTCATCAAGGGATTTTACGCCTGTTAATTTGGCCTCTCTTAACAATGACCACTTCAGAGTTTCACGCGGTCTGCCTCTTTTTCTTTGGCCTGTTGTGTTCCGCTTGATAGCTTGTTTTGGGATTCTCTGATCATTTCTTCTCATCACGTGACCAACATATGTCCATCTCCTTTTCCTGATCACCCATGAGACTGGTTGTTGTTCAGTCATCTGTCTTGTCTCTGCATTATTCTTAAATTCGTTCCACTTGATGCCGAGTATTTTCCTTATGTATTTGTTTTCAAAAGAGTCTAATTTCTTGTCTATTTCTTTCGGTGATTTCCAGCTTTCACATGCATAAATGAGGGTGGATATTACATTTGTACTGAATAGTCTTAACTTGGTTTTTGTGCTTATAATTTTTTAATTCTATATGTTCTCAAGATTCTTGAAGATCGATGCTGCTTTTGCAATTCTAACTTCCTTTCTGATGTCACCATCCTCGTTTATGTAACTGCCAAGGTATGCAAATTGAGTGACTTCTTCACTATCTGTCCCTTCTATGTGTATTTTTACATTTTGATTAAGGGGAATTTTCATTTATTTTCTGTCATTATTTTCTACTCCATTATCTCACATATATACTCAGTTTTTAATATTTTTTTCAGTACTCGTGTAGACAGATAAAGGACCCTTCCCCCCCCCCCCTTTTCTAACTTAAGCCCATTCGTCTGTCTCCTCTAGCTTTCCCCCACAACTGTTCACCCTCCCAAAAAATCCCACCAGGAGTCCCTCCCATGACCGAGTTCAGTAAAAGCTCAGTCACGTGATTAAACGACCAACGTCCACAGCGTCACGTGCTTAACCGTGTGTGTCGTAGTAAGGCCTGAACATTCCCGACCCACATACTATTATAACCATGCCTAGCCCAGCTCCGTTAGCCTCGTTGAGGGCTATTACTAGTACCACAAAGGAGCGTCATATTTTTACTAGAGTCACAAAGGAGCGTCATATTTTTACTAGTACCACAAAGGAGCGTCATATTTTTACTAGTACCACAAAGGAGCGTCATATTATTACTAGAGTCACAAAGGAGCGTCATATTTTTACTAGTACCACAAAGGAGCGTCATATTATTACTAGAGTCACAAAGGAGCGTCATATTTTTACTAGTACCACAAAGGAGCGTCATATTATTACTAGTACCACAGAGGAGCGTCATATTTTTACTAGTACCACAAAGGCGCGTCATATTATTACTAGTACCACAGAGGAGCGTCATATTTTTACTAGTACCACAAAGGCGCGTCATATTATTACTAGTACCACAAAGGAGCGTCATATTTTTACTAGTACCACAAAGGCGCATCATATTATTTCTAGTGTCACAAAGGCGCATCATATTATTTCTAGTGTCACAAAGGCGCATCATATTATTTCTAGTGTCACAAAGGCGCATCATATTATTTCTAGTGTCACAAAGGCGCGTCATATTATTTCTAGTGTCACAAAGGCGCATCATATTATTTCTAGTGTCACAAAGGCGCGTTATATTATTTCTAGTGTCACAAAGGCGCGTTATATTATTACTAGTACCACAAAGGAGCGTCATATTATTACTAGTACCACAAAGGAGCGTCATATTTTTACTAGTACCAAAAAGGCGCATCATATTATTTCTAGTGTCACAAAGGCGCGTCATATTATTACTAATACCACAAAGGAGCGTCATATTATTACTAGTACCACAAAGGAGCATCATATTATTACTAGTGTCACAAAGGAGCGTCATATTATTACTAGTACCACAAAAGAGCATCATATTATTACTAGTGTCACAAAGGAGCGTCATATTATTACTAGTGTCACAAAGGCACGTCATATTATTACTAGGCCACAAAAGGGCGTCATATTATTACTAGTGCTACAAAGGAGCGTCATATTATTAATAGTACCAAAAAAGCAACATATTACTAGTACCACAAAGAAGCGACACATTACTAGTACCACAAAGAAGCGACACATTACTAGTACCACAAAGAAGCGACACATTACTAGTACCACAAAGAAGCGACACATTACTAGTACCACAAAGAAGCGACACATTACTAGTACCACAAAGAAGCGACACATTACTAGTACCACAAAGAAGCGACACATTACTAGTACCACAAAGAAGCGACACATTACTAGTACCACAAAGAAGCGACACATTACTAGTACCACAAAGAAGCGACACATTACTAGTACCACAAAGAAGCGACACATTACTAGTACCACAAAGAAGCGACATATTACTAGTACCACAAAGAAGCGACATATTACTAGTACCACAAAGAAGCGACACATTACTAGTACCACAAAGAAGCGACATATTACTAGTACCACAAAAAAAAGATAGGATAGGCTTTTCGACATCTCTTATTATCTCTACCTTAGCAAATCCATTGTTCTACTCTGTTCCTATCTTATTAATAAAAATCAGTTATTGTATTTCTTTTCATGATATTTCCTTCTCTTCCTTCGAAAATGGGTACACAGCACTGTATCTGTCAAGTGCCATGCATACCTGGCACTGGCGGTCATAACTCTCCACAACTCTGCACTGCCTCTGTAAGTTCTGTCACTTTCTTTCCATGTTATCTTGCCAGTCCATCCAGGAGTTTTCTGCCTCTTTTTCCCCCCTCTAACTTTCCTGTTGTCACGATGTGTTCTACTTTGCCGTCTCTCATGACGTGCCCTATAAATTTAGACCATCTTTCCCTGGCTGTTGTAATTATTTATTCTCTCTCTCTCTCTCTCTCTCTCTCTCTCTCTCTCTCTCTCAATTTATTCAGTTGATTTTCTTGCCGTCCATAGTGTCCTTAACATTCTTCTTAGAAACCACATTTCCGTGACTTCCAGACGTTGCTGTATCTCTTTAGTAACTGCCCAGGCTCCACATCCATAGATCAGAACTGGCTCTATGTAGCATTGGAGCACCGTTTTCCGTACACTCAGTGACATTCAGTTTGTTGTACAAAATTCTCTGTATTTGGGGGGGGGGGTATCCAAAATTGGAGAATACAGCCTGCACGGCCAGGCATACTTTATAAACACTGTAGGACACACACACACACACACACACACACATCTGTTAGCAGATGAAGGGTAAAAAAATATATATATATAACGTGCAACTGAAGAGCCCATGAATATGCAGTCTGTATCACAGCATGGGATGTGAAATGTGAATTACACAGTTCTGGTGCGTAAAATTAATTGAGAGAGAGAGAGAGAGAGAGAGAGTGAGTACTTGTACGAACTCCCTGTAACTGCGAGCTGTTGTTCTTTGCAGCCGATGCTGTAGAGATATTGAGGCACAGCATCGTATCGGCGTGGGAGCGGGTTATGGCGGCTACTTTTTTTTTCAGTCCCGGAGTACAGCTTTAGCAGACTCTACCACCATGGGGACCATGGCGATCCCTGCCCCGTTAACCTGCTACTGGGGGGGTACCACGGAGAGGTGGAACAGGGTCTTGGTCAGCTATGGGTCGCTGATTTCCTCATCGGACAAATGTTTTCGCGCCTTCCCCCCCCCCCCCAAAGAGAAATTTTTCTCAGAAAGTTTGTAATTAAGTAACATTATGTATCTCTGGTTTTTTTCCCATTTATTTTTAATCTCTAAAGCAACAGCTTCATCAGCTCCACCCACATTCACAAATTCTCTCTCTCCCTCCCTCCCTCTCCCCCGTCCACCAAACAGCTGAATTACAGCTCCTATTTCCAATTTTCTTTATGTCATCCCGCAACCATCCCAACATTTGCCTCCCCAGAATCTCTACCCTCCCCTCCCCCACCCCCAACCCCCATTTATCCCATGCCCTCAGCTCTAGTCCCCGGCGTGTCCTCGTGTTCACGCTCCGTGGCTTTGTCGCGAGCAGGGCGAGTCAGCTGACTCTTCCATCATTTCAATGACGCTTCTGTTTTTTTCAGTGCTCTCTCTCTCTCTCTCTCTCTCTCTCTTTTTCTCTCTCTCCGTATACTAACTTGAATATGTGTGAAAGATGTATAATGGAGGGCAGAAGGGTTTGTGTGCCCAGTTCTTTACTCTTTGATAGTAACGTTCGCTCTCTCTCTTTCTCACTCACTCTCTCGTTCACACTCTCTTTTTCTCGTTCTCACTCTCTCTCGTTCTCTCTCTCTCTCGTTCTCACTCTCTCTCGTTCTCACTCTCTCTCTCATTCTCACTCTCTCTCGTTTTCTCTTTCGTTCTCTCTCTCGTTCTCACTCTCTCTCTCGTTCTCACTCTCTCTCTTCTCACCCTCTCTCTCATTCTCACTCTCTCTCGCTCTCTCTCTCGTTCTCACTCTCTCTCGTCCTCTCTCGTTCTCTCTCTCGTTCACTCTCTCTCTCGTTCTCACTCTCTCTCTCGTTCTCTCTCTCTCGTTCTCACTCTCTCTCTCGTTCTCTCTCTCTCTCTCTCGTTCTCACTCTCTCGCACAGAGACACTTTCTCACACTCCCCCCCTCCCTTACGCACACACTCACTCTCTTTCTCACTCTCTCACAGACTCACACTCCTATCTCCCGCTCTCTCCCATCCCTTCTTTGTGTGGCTTCTCCTGTAACATCTGCACGCCTGTCCTCTTATCGCCAAATTTATAAAAACAAATACATCGACTTCTTTTCGACTTATCTAAATCGACTCTCGGGGAATCACTTAGCTCCTTCGTTTGCCTCTATAATTGCATCCTCTCGCACCATTCCCCAAACTTATAATCCCCTCCATTCCTCCCCCCTAATTCCCTCGACTTGTAAACAACACCGCCCATGACCGTCGCTCGCAGTATTGGAGGCTCAGAAATGTTCTTCCGTGCTCTTTATTCTGACTGTGGCACATGTTCAGTGGTTCTCACACCTTTGTTTTTTTCACGTTTCCGATCCTTGAAGTCAATGATAATTCCATTCTCTGCACATTCTTCCTCTCCACCTCACCGAGGCCACTTGAGGACCGCCGACAGTATTCTACATAATCTACAATTTTCTGCAAGATTCTCATAATCTAGTGTTTTGCTACGTGGGCCTTTCCCCTCACCCCCTCACATACACACAACCCTTAGGGAGCTCCTAAGTTGAGAACCGCTGTTCTTGATAATTTCATTGAACCGGCTTCTCCCCCAACAAACTATTCCAAGCTAATTTGTCTCTTCCTGTACGTCTCTGTCTGTCTCTTTCTCCCTGTACGTCTCTGTCTCTTCTTGTACCTTTCTGTCTCTCCCTGTACCTCTCTGTCTCTCCCTGTACCTCTCTGTCTCTCCCTATACCTCTCTGTCTCTCCTGTCTCTGCCTGTCTCTCCCTGTCTCTGCCTGTACATCTCTGTCTCATCCTGTCTCTATCTGTCTCTTTCTGTCTGTCTCTCACTGTACGTCTCTTTCTTTTGCCTGTCCCTGTTTCTCCCAGTACATCTCTGTCTCTGCTTGTCGCTGTCTCTCCCTGTATGTCTCTGTCTGTCCCTCTCTGTCTGTCTCTCCTTGTACCTCTCTGTCTCTCCCAGTATGTCTCTGTCTCTGCCTGTCTCTCCCAGTACATCTCTGTCTCTGCCTGTCCCTGTCTTTCCCTTATGTCTCTGTCTCTGTATGTCTCTTGTCTCTGCCTGTCCCTCTCTGTCTATCTCTCCTTGTACTGTCTCTGTTCTGTCTCCGCCTGTCCCTTTCTGTACCTCTGTCTTTGCCTGTCCTTTTCTGCCCCTTTCTGTCTCTCCTGGTACCTCACTATCTCTGCCTGTCCCTTTCTGTACCCCTCTGTCTGTCCTTTTCTGTCTCAGCCTGTCCGTCCATGTCTCTGTACTTCCCTGTACCTCTCTGCCTCTCCCTATATCTCTCTATGTGTTCTCCTTCTCTCTCTTTCTCCCCTAAAATACCAGCAACCAACTCAAATTTTAGTTCATTTCTCATCCTACGTCCCCCCCTCCCTATTTTTCTTATAATTTTAACTAGTTTTCGTTGCTTCCATTTTTTTCTTTAATTTGGGGGGGGGGGGAGATCATTTTTCCTCCGCTTTTTTCTTACTCTTTTTTGCTGATTTGTAACATTTCTTTTCTCCAGAGATTTGAGTCCAAGGAGGGTGTGGTGATAGAACTCTCTCTCTCTCTCTCTGATTGACATACATCAACAATCAGCTAAGTTAAACAGCAAAGACCTTTTGATTCAGAAAGTTTGAAGAAGATATGAAATGACATGAGGAAGTTAACAGGGAGCAGTCCAGAAAGAAGAAGAAGAACATGGGGGAAAGCAGGACTGGAGTGCCCACTACAGGCAAGCTAGAACAAAGACTTACAGCTGAAGACACGTGTCTTTTGATTTGTTGGAAAAACAAGTGAAAAGTGGGCCTCTGGTACTTACAATGTTACTTCAGCGTTTGGCCCTGCCTTTGAATGTAAATGCTACAGAAGGGCCCTTCAGATATCACGAACACACACAAAAAAAAGAACAAACATATCCATACAACAATAACTTAATATTGAAGAAGGCTGGCTAGTAAAGAGGATTAAACAGAGAAACTTTAAATATTTTGGACACATTAAACGACGTGATAATCTAGCAAAGACCGTCTTGGAAGGGTACATAATGGGGAAAAGAAAGAGGAAGACCAAAACGAAGATGGCTGCAAGACATCGTTGATGATCTGCAAATGGATGCATCAGCAGCAGGACATCTTGCTTACAACCAAGAGGCCTACATGAGAGCTGTTAGGGAGACAAAGTTCCGCAAGGGACATGCAAATGACTGACTGAGCCCTGTCATCCCATAGAGGTACTCAGGAATGTGATTTTAGAGACCATATTCTTTTCTTCACATACTAGAATAGTGATGTGGTCAGCATCACGCCTGGCTGCCTATCCCTCCCATGCTCCAGAAGGAGTAAGGTACCCATTTCAACTGGATGACACGGAACCTCAAGTTAGACTTGAACCACCATCTTCCACATGAGAGATGAGTACACTAACTACTACCCCACTTGGGGTTTGTGGTAGGGGGGTTCACGCCTTCGGCGTGTCAGTAAATAGGTAGAAAGTTGAAAAGTTTAAAAATTATTTTTGCATTTGACCTATTTTGTTTATCCGTTCTGATCCTCAGCTGGACAGAATAACAGAGATTTTGGGGACCCCATCTTATGAAGACATGCCAACTGCTTGCCAGGGAGCAAGAGATTATATAAGGTCACGTCCTCACAAGCCAGCGGCCCTCAGTCAGTTCTACGCTCTTTCCGACCAAGCAACCCACGAAGCAGTCCATCTACTATGTAGAATGCTAGTTGTAAATCCAGTAAGTTGTGTCCCCTACACCAGCGTTTCTCAACCTTTTACTCCTGACCACTTTCTCTCTCTCTTTCTCAAGGTCCCTGCCAACATGTGTAGGATATCATGTCCTTCTGTAACTCTCAGTCCTTTGTGCATCTCAACCAGCTTGTCATTGCACATTTCTCTTTCCCCCACCCCCACCCTCTGGTGTTAGGATGCCAAACCATCAAACATCTTTTCTCTGTCTCTTCTACCTTTGATCTTCCCTGTTGCTGTTAGGTGCTCTACCCTATCTCTCATCCAGACATGCCTCTCAAATTTCTCTCTCTCTCTCTCTCTGAACCTTAAGTGCTCAAAGCACATGGGGCTTCTGCAAGGGTTTTCCACAAACACCTGTCTTTTGCCTCCCTGTTTGTAGTACCTTCAGCATTCTTCGTAAGAGCCACATTTCAGTTGATTCCAGGCTTCTTTGTATTTCTTTACACTTTAGTCCATGAAGTTGTTCTTTAACTTCCTTTCACCCAGTTTTTATAGTAAAACATTTAGATTTTTTTTTTTTTAACTTGACTATTTTTTGTGTGATGTTTTATATTTTTCAAGCTGTGTCTGATGTTTAATAGGTTTATCCTATCATCATCATCATCTTTCACTCCCTTGAGAGCGTAGGCCATGGATAAAGGCTCTCCAGTCATCCCTGTTCTTGGACTTGTTCTTTGCTTCCTTCCACGTGTATCCCTTGTCTCTGAGCACTGTCATAATTTTTCTTCTCCAAGTAAGTCTAGGTCTTCTCCGTTTTCTACTTCCTTGAGGATTCCATATCGGTAACTGTCTTGCTATGCTGGTGTTGGGTTTCCTCAGAGTGTGGACAATCCACCTCCACTTCCTAGACATGATTTGTAGGTTCATAGGTTCTTGTCCTGCCTTTTCCCAGACCTCCTCGTACCTGATCTTGTCCTGCCATTTAACGTTTAAAATCCTCCTCAAGCAGTAGTTCATGAATGTTTGTATCCAGCGTTGTATTGTCTTGGTCATAACCCATGTCTCTGAACCACATAGTAGGACAGTCTTTACGTTCGTATTGAAAAGCCTAAGTTTGGTTCTTGTTTTGATGGTCTTAGATGAGCTTTATACTATGTCTGATGTTATTTTTTTGCATCTATTGTGTTTGATGTTTAATATTTTTTTTTGAGTTGCGTCTGGTGTTTAATATTCTGCTGTTGTGTGATGTTTAATTGTTTTCTATTTGTATCTGATATTTAATAGTTTTCTATTGTCTGAAGTTTAATAGTTTTCTGTTTGTTTGATGTTTCATAGTTAGTTTTCTGTTGTCTGAAGTTCAATAGTTTTCTGTTATGTTTGATGTTTAATATTTTTCTGTTGTGTTTGATGTTTAATATTTTTCTGTTGTGTCTAAAGTTCAATAGTTTTCTGTTGTGTTTGATGTTTAATAGTTTTCTGTTGTGTTTGATGTTTAATATTTTTCTGTTGTGTCTAAAGTTCAATAGTTTTCTGTTGTGTTTGATGTTTAATATTTTTCTGTTGTGTCTAAAGTTCAATAGTTTTCTGTTGTGTCTAAAGTTCAATAGTTTTCTGTTGTGTTTGATGTTTAATAGTTTTCTGTTGTGTTTGATGTTTAATATTTTTCTGTTGTGTCTAAAGTTCAATAGTTTTCTGTTGTGTTTGATGTTTAATAGTTTTCTGTTGTGTCTGATATTTAATAATTTTCTGTTGTGTCTGATGTTTAATAGTTTTCTGTTGTGTCTGATGTTTAATAGTTTTCTGTTGTGTTTGATGTTTAATAGTTTTCTGTTGTGTCTGATATTTAATAATTTTCTGTTGTGTCTGATATTTAATAATTTTCTGTTGTGTCTGATGTTTAATAGTTTTCTATCTTCCCTTACAGAACAAAAGAATCACATCCGCTGATGCCCTGACTCACCCTTACCTTGATGAAGGTCGTCTGAGATTCCACTCCTGCATGTGCACCTGCTGCACACCAGGTGCACAAGGAAGGAACTTCTGTGCTGATCTGGAGCCAGAATGCACTGTACCCTTTGACTTTTCCTTTGAGAAATCTCTAACAACCATATCCAGGGTGAAAGGTAAAAACTATCACCTGAAAGTATCATGATCCAGTTTTTACAGCCAAAGTAAAACTATTGTCTGAAAGTATCATGATCCAGTTTTTGTTACTGTCAACAAATTTACACCACAGATAAATGTGTGTGGATTTTTTTTTATTCGTTTAGTTTTGTCTTTTTTTTTTATGTACAAATCTCTTAAAATCTGGGAAAATTTATAATATAATCTTGTGATTAGCAGTTAAATCATAAATCTTCCAAGCAGGGTATAATGTTACAAATGATATGTGAATTCACATTACTGTAGTCCAGCTCGATTCAGTACTGTAATGGCCCTTGGTACAAACTGCCTAATTTGATAATGATTCTTGTGGTACAGGCTTCTTTAAGTGGATTGGAAAATTCTTACATGTAAATTTGATTTTAAGTTGCTTTCATCATCTTATGCTTGTTTCAGCATCCAGTTCAGTATTTATCTGTCTACATCAGATCTTCAGAACAGAGGTTCTTAATCAAGGGGGAATTCATGCCACTTTGGACGTATGGGAACCAGACATTTAGGGTTATGGGACTCTCTGCTGTTCTGGTCTCAGCTGTCCATATGTGAAATAAAAACCTGTCTACTCACATTTTGTAATGTTGTGCCCATACCAGGGAATGAAAAAAAGCAGCCGTCAAAGTAGGGGGACAAACAGAAGTATACCAGAAGATAAGGCTGGGGGTACGGCAGGGATGTGTTCTGTCACGTGACGTCTTCTTGCTGTGATGGTGAAAATCTATAATGAAACATACAGAAGACATACCAGGAGTAGTAGTAGAAGGAGGTGTTGGTGTTAACAACTTGAGATATATACACAGGTAGCTAGAGTGAATGGGAGGGTTTAATGTCTACTTAATACAGCCACCATGTAAAACATCTATACTGGCAGCAAGAAGCAGCAGTTCGAGTTGAAAATAGAACTGGAAAATATCACCCTATAAAACAAGGGGTGCGACAAGGATGTGTACTATCTCCAGACCTTTTTTTCTCTGTACAGCGAGAATATTCTAAGAACAGTCATCACAGAACCAGGCATAAAAATTGGAAGATACAATATTAACAATCTTCTATATGCTGACGACACAGTACTGATAGCTGAGAACCAACAAGACCTGCAAAATCTCTTGGATAAAGTCGTTAAAGAAAGTGAACAGAAAGGCTTTACTTTGAACATCAAAAAGACAGAGACTATGGTTATATCTAAGAAACAGAATCCACCAGCATGCAGTATTAAATTAAACGGAACTATTCTAAAGCAGGTGCAGAAATTCAAATACCTTGGAGCAGTAATAACTTCAGATGGGAAATGCAGAACAGAAATTAGGAACAGAATAGGCCAAGCAAAGACTGCATTTCAGAGAATGAGAAACATATTAGCTAACACATCTTTATAAATGAATGTTAGAAAACGAGTCCTAAAATGCTATATTGAACCTGTCTTGTTATATGGAAGTGAATCATGGACAATAGGCAAGTCTGCACAAAAATCATTAGAAGCAGCAGAAATGTGGTTTATTAGAAGAATGTTGCGAATCCCCTGGACAGCAAAAATAACTAATGAAGAATGTATGAGAAGAGCTGGAGAGATGAAAAACCTTGTCAAAAAGATAAGAGAGAGACAATGTACTTTCATAGGACATGCAATGAGAAGAGGGGGCATTGAAAATATTATAACAACAGGAAAAATAGAGGGAAGAAGATCAAGAGAAAGACCAAGAGAAATGATACTGGATAGTCTGACGGGATGGTGTGAGAGGAGATCACCAACTGAACTGATGGCCTGCATGAAGGATCGTGTACTCTGGAGAAGCATAATAGCCAACGCCAGTCGGCACGGCACATGATGATGATGGGAAATAAGAAAAAATGGACTCAAAGCAGATGATTCTGATGGTCATCTCAAAAACCGGGAATAACCCCCACACACACACACACACACACTGAATTATATACTGTGTTATTCATTTCGTTGTCTGGTTTCTGCATACTAAAACCTGTGCCGTTCTTGGTTTTGTTTTCTCTGCCTGGAAGTATGGCCAGGATGTTCTTTTGCGGCCGATGCTGTGAAGGTTTCGAGGCACCAAGTTTCTCTCCCATGGGGAGAGTGGATTTACCACAGCTGTTTTTTTTTTTTTTTGCAGGCCTGGAGTGAAGCCAAAATGCGCGGGAAGAAGCAGTGCTTCTTTAACAGACTTTCGCGACCCCCTTCGCTCTTGCTCCCGGTTACAAAGAGCACCAAGATGCACTGTACAAGCAAAGGAGCACAAAATTAAACCAAGTTGACAGCTTTAAGTACTTAGGCACCTTGCAAACATCAGACGAAAGATGTGTCACTGAAGCGAAAAACAAAATTGCACGAGTCAAGATCTCCTTTCAAAACTTGAAGTCCATACTTTGCAGCAAGTTACCACTTATGGGAGTCAGTAAAATATGGCTGCAGTGTTACATTAAACCATCGAGAAAGTTCTGAAAGAGGCACAAGATACAAGGAAAGTTTACATGTAAAATAAAGATCAGAAAATGACAGTCCAGATTTTGTGGGGGCATGTTTGGAGGAGAGGTGGGCTAGAGTACCTTCTGGCAACAAGGAAGATTGAAGGTAGAAGAGACAGAGAGAAAAGATGTCTGATGCTCCGGCATCTTGGCATGGGAAGTTCTCAATGACAAGTTTGTTGAGATGCATGGGGGATTGAAGGTTATAGAAGGGCGTTATATTCTACGCCTGTTGGAAGGAGCCTTGAGAGAGAGGAGTACTCATACCTAATAGTAATGATGATGATGATTTCAGCAGTCTGGTGAAGGGAGTATGGAGGCAAAAGTAATTTTTTTTTTCTTTTTAGGTAGGGTTGGCGTGATCTTCTAATCATTTTTCTTCTGATATTTCTAGCAAATGAATACAGTATTACCATGGTTACCTTCAAGCAAAGCTTACTCACACAGAGATCTGTTCTTCCACAGAAAAGCTGTTTAAATTTATCTCAGAGTATCAGCAACGCAGCACAAGCAAGTTACCGCTGTGCCTCAATCCACATGCAGCAGCTTTAGCCAAAATTCAAAGGTAGGTGGGCGGCTGTTTTTCTGAAAATTTAAACTTTATTCAGAAGTTTGAGATAAATGAGAGTATCACCAAACATATTATGTAACAAAATGCACTAAAGGCAGGTGCAAGTGTATGTTGCAATTTTATGGGAAAAAAAAGTAAATTAAAGAGAAAGCAAAAGTGATAAATAGCACTAAAAGGCAATAAAAAAAAGAACAAAAATCCAATATTTTGGCACAATGGTTTGATCAGGGAGGAACAGAAAACAACACAATAGACAAATACACAAAAATGCACATATCTTTCAGAGGTCTCTCATGAGGGAAGGCAGAACGTGAAATGCCCCTAATCAGATGATGTCACTTGACACAGTTTGGAAAGTTTTAGCAGGTCTTTCATGTTTGCATGGGCTGGGCTTCAAGTGGTGGGGGGGGGGGGGGGGGGTGCTTGCAGTCATCTTTGCCTACACTGGAAGTAGCTCAAGTATCGGATAATCTTTATTGGCCTTGTGTTGGATGCATCTTCCTAGAAGCCAAGCCAGAACTCAGTACCTTGGTCTTTTAAAAAGCCAGCCTCATAACTGCTACATTAGTCTTGTCCTTGTTTGGAATGTTCTTAATTTTTTTTTATTTCTCTTGTAGTCAATAGATTACACTGGTAAGATCAAGTGTGCATTATAGGAAAGGAAGTAGACAAATAGTTGTGAAACAAAGGTCATTATCTTGCATCTTACATCCTTCCTGTGCTGTTAAACGTCACATAAGGCCCGCATGGTAGTTCTCCAAGAAGTCCTGTCTTCAGCGAGTTTTTCAGTCTCATCAAGGTATGTTATGCCCACTGAATTGGCTTCTCTTAACTATGTCCTCTTTAGAGTTTCACGTGGTCGACCTCTTTTTCTTCGGCCTGTTGTGTTCCATTTGATAGCTTGTTTAGGGATTCTCTGATTGTTTCTTCTCATCACATGACCGACATATGTCCATCTTCATTTTCTGATCAGCCATGAGACAGGTTGTTGTTTGCTTATCAGTCTGATCTCTGCATTGTTCTTGAATTCAATCCACTTTATACCAAGTATTTTCCTTTGGCATTTGTTTTTGAAAGAGTCTAATTTCTTGTCTTTTTCTTTAGTTGATTTCCAGCTTTCGCATGCATAAATGAGGGTGGATATTATATTTGAATTGAATAATCTTAACTTGGTTTTTGTGCTTGTAACTTTTGAATGCCATATGTTCTCAAGATTCTTGAAGGTCAATGCTGCTTTGGCAATTCAAATTCTAACTTCTTTTCTGGTGTCACCATTGTGGTCTAAATAGCTGCTGAGATATGCAAAATGGTTTACATCTTCAACAGCTGTTTCTTCTACATATATTTGTCCTTTGCGTTAATGAGAACCTTCATTATTTTTGTTTTATCCTTGTTAATTTCAAGTCCTATTTTACTAGCCATTGAAGACAGGGTATCTATTTTTACTTGCATTGATTTCATATTGTCGCTGAACAAAGTAGAGGCAAATAATTATCTACAGTTTTTATTCTAAAAGCAGGCAAATCTTACAAAACAACAGAACAAACTTGCTAAACAAATTTGCCATGGAAAATCAAGGGATTTTTTTAAAATGTAGCAAGCACTGCTCTGAAGGATAGTAAAATATTTCTTACTCTCTAACAGTGCAACAGTATATCAGCCATTCCTGCAAATCAGGCAAAAACACCAAAAGCACTATAGGCAAAAACACCAAAAGCAGTAGTCTGTTTTCTTTACGGGTGAAAACTGACATACTTCCTTGCAGCACCGTGCTTGTGAACTAAACCATTTTATTTGCCTATATGGCACAGTGATACATCGAAATAACACCATACCATTTTATTTACCCATATGGCACAGTGATACATAGAAATAACACGGTTAAAGAATCACTGCTTTAAATTAAGGCAAAATAACGCCCGGGCAGATAGGTTAATCTGAGCCAGACCAGTAACCAATCAGAGTTGTGCTATGGATGGGGAGGCAGTGTAGGTTGCATCTCCAGACAGTCTCCTACTGTGTAAAATCAGTTCTGCTTCATAACTATTTTTAGTCTTAAGTTTGTTTATTGCTGTTTGTTCAGTAAATTGCCTCTCATTATATTATAATGAGTTCAACTTAAGAGTGAAGCAGAGAATGATGAATCTTATATCTTACATCCTTCCCGTGCCATTAAACGTCACATAGGGCTTGCATGGTAGTTTTGCCAAGATTTCCTGTTTTCGGCTAAGATTTTCAGCCTCATCAGAGGATGTTATTCCCACTAAACTGGCCTCTCTTAATAATGTCCTCTTTAGAGTTTCATGTGGTCGACCTCTTTTTCTTCGGTCTTTTGCGTTCCAGTGATGAATACACCAACATTAATTATTCCCTAGTACTGGAAATGGTAGTTCAGCATGTTTATTACCAGTTTTAACTCTTCTTATTTTGTATTAACTTTCTTAAATTTTACAAGAAAGAATGTTAAGAGAACTATAGACGGCTAAGATGACAAACAAGGAATGTCTAATAAAAGTAGATGAAGAAAGGAACCTATTTAAAACTATAAACAAAATGACAGTCAACATTCATAGGGTATGTAATGAGGAAGGGGAGGGCTTGAAAACATTGTAACAACAGGAAAAATAAATGGGAAGAGAGGCAGAGGAATGAATGAACGAACGAACTGACTTTATTTTCAAAGGGTTAAGAATTGGGCACGCAAGCCCATCTACCATTCTGCTCTTCATCATACATCTTTCATTCAGTCACAGATATTCAGCATTTATTATTGAACATAAATATGCATGAAAAAAGCAAAAAAATTAATATGTTAATAACTAATGAACCCCTTTTTTTCCATACACTCCACATTCTGCTTTATGTAAAGAGGGGAAAAAAATCACTGACTGTATAATATGATTGTGCAATATAATGCTACTAAGTGACAAGATGGAAAATATCAGTGACCAAGATCTATAGAGAAGTATGTTCATCAATCCCTACCAACACAATACCAGACAGTAGTGAAGTTTAACTCACCTATATATTATACCTGATCATCATCAGTGATTAAGCAACAAAGTAAGATCATGAACTTGGTGATATGTACATAATTAAGTATTTAAAAAGCTATTTCCACTTTGCGAAACTTTTAAACATCAATTACTCAATACTTCGTCTTGGTGTATTCGCTTCTCTGGCACTGAGCACCTCATAGGATATATAATTTCATATAATATTTGGAAATAAAAGAACTGTCTATAAGACGATCTTCATACCAACTTTGTGCTACCAATGCCAGGCATGGACGCTGACAGCAAAAGACAAGAGGAGAATTACAACAACTGAAATGAGATTCTTGAGAAGAATACTTGGAATATCAAGAATGGACAGAATCAGAAATGATGTCATTAGAAATAAAGTAGGAGTTGAACCCGTTCTGAACTATATTGAAAAACAGCAAATAAAATGGTTCGGTCATGTGTCACGACTACCAACAGAACGTGTACCACAGAGAGCAATGTTTTACAGACCACACAAAGGCAGAGAAAGGGGCCGCCCATGCAAACGATGGACCGATGGTATAGCAGAGTCCCTGAACATCTCAATGTACGAAGCCAACAGGCGAGCCACTGGAAGACAATTGCACTTCACCTCTGCACCTGGCAGTAAATGAGGAAGGACGAGACAAGACAATATTTGGAAATAGCAATTTTCAAGAACCTACAGATGATACCATACATCATCAAATGGAAAGCCAAAAGTCCACAGGCAGCTCTCACAACAAAGCAAAATATCGTTCAGTGTTAATTTTAAACTTTAATGATTTAAGATGGTTATAAATTTGAAATTTCATGAATGTAGTTTAATATAGATATCTTCTTCTCCGTCATTCACCCTCAAAATGACGGCAGTTGTGCTGTGTTGCATTTATGCGCCTGTTGGCCCAACACATCCAACTTTGGCTCAGCACATTTTTGGGTCTGGGTTCGTCCTTCCTATTGTGATTCCCGCTGACATGGCCTGGCTGACGTTTGTTTCCAGGGTCTTCACGGGAAGGCAGAATAGGGTCTTGCCTGGCTATGGTCTGCCGACTTTGATACAAGCATCCATCTGTAAGCCACTGACCACTATCTCATTAAGCTTGAGTGCGTTTTCGACCCCAAATATTGATAAGAAAAAGTAAACTACATTCCAGATTTTTAAATTAATTCATGAATAAAATATATTATCTGCACTCCACTCTTCTTCACAAAGTACTACCACATCTTCACAAAGAACCACCACATTCTTCAGTATGGTTTCAGCACCAAAGAGCTTTCAGCTAGCGGCCATGAGAAAACTCTCTCGCTGAATAATTTTTCCCACTCTTTATGTGGCTTCTTTTTTTTTTTTCTAGTGAAGATACCTGACTTTCATAGAGCGTAGTGTTTAAACTGTCAGTGATAACCTTGGCCCCAACAGCTGCCTCCTTGCTTGTTTCTTAGGGGTCATACATTTCATTAAATATGTTTGTATATTTGTGAAGAATTTGAAATGTATTTTGTTATCTGCAGTGCCAGGGTGGCTTCAGGAGCTGAACTACCACCATCTCCACATCAGTGGACATAACCACAGCAACTCGAGTGTCTGACAGCTTTGGATAATCAAGGACAGCAGTGACTTCTGACCATTATCAGCAGCTAAATCTATCAGCCACAGGTGATGTCATCAAAATGCTGCATCAGCATGTTCTGGGAGATTGAGTCTAGAATGTGCTGGCTTAGAGTTTGGAGAAGAAAACGTGATTTTTGCCTGTTTGTAATGTTTGAATAATGTTTGGATGCTCTTACATTGCACAGAATAGTTAAGTCACTGCTTAAGATAGTGTTAGCTTAACAGCTGGCTTGGCCTGAGATTAGTTTTTTTGACTGGCATGTTTTTTTTTAACTGAAGATCACAGTGGAAGACTTGATGCAGTCCTTTCCAGAAAGCTGCAGGATCTGATGAAGCAGCATTGGACCACCTTAACTTTCAGTGTAAAACTTCTTGCTTTGTGTGGATTGCAACAGAATGTCACTGTTATTTATTCAGAAATAAGCTCCTCATGATTACAAAAGCAGGAGCCAACAGTTAGAAAGACATTGTGAATGTTGCTCGAAGTTATAAATAGCCACAAGGACACGCTGGACTGCATTCCATTGCACATTAAATTTTATCTAAGCTTTATACTGATCAGATGTGCCAAAGTACAACAAAGTCTGGCTGAAGTATGAGAAAGAAGCTGCATTACCTCACCTCTGTGCCCAGAGACCTATCAGCCAATGGAACCAGCCTTGACCATAACAGCATTACCAGCAACATCAACCAGTACAGCAGCATTTATGAGTTAGTGGTTCATTATCCGGTTTTTTGTTATTTTAAGACGATCAGAGACCATGGTGTTGTGAGGCAGCCATCAGCAGTGCAACATCAACCGCATGGCACTAGTGGTGCAACTATTTCTGTACATAACTTTGATGAGAGAACAGCAGCACTCGAGTGGAAAGTTCCGGAAGCAGAGTGGAAAGTTCCGGAAGCAGCAAGATCCATTAAACTTAAGATAGGCATATTTGTCTCTTTAAATAAAATTTGGTTGGACCAATCTATGCCCCCAGATTTTTTTTTTTAAAAATATATTGTTCCCATTCTTTTCTTTATATCCATTCATTCATTCATTATGATGTATGGCTGGCACATGCCTTCACATTGTTGTATGTGTAAAACTACTGGGAATGCCTGCTGTGTTAAGTTTAAAATATGATTTGGTTCTCATTTTAATACAGGTTAAACTGGCTGTGTCCTTGTTTGATTGTGGTGTTCACACAATAATTATCCTGGCCAGTTATAAACGGAGGAGTTGTATAACAGAAACACGAACTAGAGCACAGAATTAATTATTGTGATCCAAGATATTAACGGATCGGAATCAAGAAGGAAAATAAATTTATTTTGCAAGTTTTCTCAAGTTGAGATAGGTTTAGATTTTTTAAACTCACACAAAGAACATAAGGCCCCCATCCATGTCCTGGGTCAGTGATAAACTAAGCACTTACCTCCTGGTATGTGGCGTGCTGCAGGGCAGCACCATATTATGTCCACTTATGGTGATCTGCAGCCAGCTTTTGTAAAGTGGCTTGGCTCTGCTGCATGTGGTTAACCTCTGCTTCTGCGATTCTTCGACAGGCAGCCCTTTTTTTTTTCTTTAGCATCTCTGTCTTCTTCCTTCAGGTGTCCTATTGCATGGCTGTTGTAGCAGTGTTGCTGGGGGGGGGGGGGCATCCCATGCCAGATCCATTTCTAGCATCATTTTGCAGTGATTACCCGCGTGTCTTCTTGGTCACGCTGGGCGCGTGATTTGGAGCAGCCAAGAAATAGAAATGTGTGCTGTTTGTAGGAAGAGAGGCAGTAGGGGACACAACGCTAGATAATACTGATAACAAAAATTATTTCCCTTAAAAGAATTGTCTTAATACTTTCATTGAGCTAAACCAGTGTTTCTCAAATTGGCCGATAGCGCCTCCTCTCTGTGGGTTTTAGAAAGGACCGGAAGGGGGGGGGGGCAGTGAAAGAAAAAGGGTCAGATGGAGTGGCAGTGGAAGAATAGGGGGGCAGTAGAGGGGCGTTGAGAGAAAATGAGGCAACAGATGGGGACAGCAGTACCTTCCTTCTCAGCACTTTTCAACCTGATGGTGAGAAACTTGTGTCCCTACATGAAACTCATCCATCACATTAAAAGTTGAGAAAATAATGCAGTAGATGAGTTATAAATGTACTCCTTCGTGTTGTTAAATAAACTGGTTTGCTAGCTGAAGTTTTTAGTTGTGTAATGCAAATCCTAGTTTTAGTAAGCCATTGTAGTGTAGTAAATAAGGGGTGGGTGGGGTAGTTGATGTGGCCTGGGAGAAAAAGGGGGTGGCAGCCCGAACAAACCTGGGAAACACTGAGTTAATAAACCCACTTGATACTGTCATTGAGCTAATAACCTCAAGACATCCTCCTTACCTGTCCAGAAAATTTCTGTAATGTTCAAAAAAAAAAATTTAAAAAAAGAGCAGACAAGAGATCACATTAGAGACGGCTGTTTTATTCAATTATGTCATTCTTCTCTAGACAGCGAAAACCACGGTGTCACGCAATCCCGCTTCTGGGACCCACCAAGAATACAGGCTCAAGCCCTGCGATACTCTGAACCCCATGTGGTCCTCTCGGGGATCCCGTGTGGTCCTTTCAGGGACCACAGGCCTAAATTCAGTAGGATCGCGGGGCGGTCTTGGTGGTAGAAGCGAACGAAGAAGAAGATCATTCTATTCTTGCATCCATTCACTGACTTCTTGTCAAAATGTGTGGAAGACGCACTGGTTTGTGTAAGTCGTGTGCATTTATTTCATGTTCCTTGAAGTTTAAAGAATTCACACCAGTCTTGGAGGTGTTCCTCAAGTTTCCTCTCATATCTGAAACTTGAAATGCAGTAACGATGTAATGTTCTGAATTAAAATAATAAAAATAATGATAATGGTGACGATAATGATGATGAAGAAGTAGGGGAGAGGGGTTAATTAAATAGCAGCTGGGTTGTAAAGATCATCAGCAGTTTATGAATAAACGCAAATAAAGTGATGATTTTGGGTAAATAAAATCCTCTTAATACATGAGGGAGAAAATCTGCATGTTTTTTTTTTAAACAAAAAAGAAATTTCCCTACTTCATGTTTTTTTTTGTTTATTTAAGTATCTGTTTATTAACCTTGTGACCTCATTTTTTCAACTAATTTATTTTCATTTTTTTTTTTTTCATTGTGTATGTAATCTTGTTTTTCTGATTCTGTGACAGAGTTTTTCAAGATTTTAAGAGTATTAGTTGTGTGTCTTAGTTCTCCATCTCTCACTCCTCCAGTCCATTGGTCAGAATAAAGCTTCGAGATCTGCAACATACTTTTCAAGCTTGATTGATTACACAAAGAGTATGACAGTTGGTCAGTCAGTCAGTCAGTCATTTGCATGTCCCTTACAGAACTGTGCCTCCCTAACAGCCCTTCTGTAGGCCTCTCGGTTGTAAGCATGATGTCCTGCTGGTAATGCATCCATTTGCAGATTATCAACGATGTCTTGAAGCCATCTTCACCTTGGTCTTCCTCTTTTTCCCATTATGTATCCTTCCAAGATGGTCTTCTCTAAATTATCAT
Organism: Achatina immaculata; assembly: GCA_009760885.1. Taxonomy (NCBI): domain Eukaryota; kingdom Metazoa; phylum Mollusca; class Gastropoda; order Stylommatophora; family Achatinidae; genus Lissachatina; species Lissachatina immaculata. The sequence continues at coordinate 19,161,950 of CM019693.1, read as the reverse complement.
GATGTTTAATGCATCCAAAATAATACGTTTTCTCTCTTTAATCCTCTTTACTAGCCAGCCTTCTTCATTATTAAGTTCTTGTAGTATGGATATATTTGTTAAGTGCGAGAGTAAACACAGCTATTTTATAATCATTGTGCATCAAAAACAGTACATAATGTTGTTTTGAGTTTCTTGAAACTGAGAGGGGGGGGAAAAAAAAGGAATTGGGTACACTGGTTGAAAACTAACACCAGGCATCGGAATAGTTTTTCTGATATCATGTACGAAATCACATACTGACCAGTGTTCAAACAAAAAACATCTTATTAATTAAATGAATTATCTTCAAAAAAACATCTTATTAATTAAATGAATTATCTTCGTCATTCGATCCCTGGATTGTTATAAATCTAGAGTACAATCACCAAAGTGAGTTCTATCCAGTTTTTTGGTTTTTTTTTTTGGAGTAGACTGAGATTTAGACTCCATAGTCAGGTCCCGTTGTGTGGGTTTGCAATTGTTAAAAAAAAAAAAAAAGAAATCAGTCATTGATTTGTTTATCTTTTCTGTTCTTCCTTAGAATCTTTTTTTTCCTCTGTGTTGCTAAACAGACTTTGAGCCACAAATATGGTAACTTTCTTTCCCTTTGCACAATTTCTGACTTGATTTTCATTTTTCACCTGATATCCCAGGTTTACAAGTTTTCACTCCAGGTGCCATATAGGTAATGTAGAGGTCTTTCTGTATCTCAGTAAAGTATGTCAGTGATGGAAGGATGTGGGGACAGTTTCTGAAGTGACAATAACAGAAAACCATAACTAGCGCTTGTCATATGATGTCGTTAATGCGTGGACATTTTCTTCACTTTTCTGTTGTATTATGTCCCTTTGTATTTGCATGCTGTAGGGATGTGAAGTGTTAGTGCCTTCGCATTTCTAGGCCATCACAGCACTGTGAGGTAGGATGGCCAGCATCTGTTCTCACCCAAAGAAGACCCAGATGCCCATTTCTTGAGGCTGGGTTGACCATCCCTTCAGACTCGAACCAGAAAAATTCTGGTCAGCAGAAAGGTGCACTAACAACCACAGCCACACTTTTGTTGTATATTGATTTTATTCCTTTCCCATTCCTTTGACTTGAAATTATGTACAACTGAACACAGCCATTTTGGTTGTAAAACAGCTTAGATTTTACTTTTCTTCTGGGTCACGACAACCCTCTGGAAATTGGCGCACAGGGGTTGTACTTTATGTTAAATACAATTTCTTTATGTTCATTTTTTAACTTTAAAGTTTGAAAATATAACGCTTAAAATTGTAAGCTCTGCAAAAGACTTGACTCTGTAAGTTGTTTTTGGTGCCTCTGTGTGTGTCATACAATGTACAGTTTATACTGTTGGTGAATGGGTAGTGCATTTTCATTCTTCTGTGGAAGTACATACAAACTGTACTTGTATGTGAGCATGCTGTAGTATTTATATTATTGAACCAAATTCATGTGAGATTATGGCAGCACATGCTTGGATTATGTGAATTTTTGTATTAAAAAAAAAAAATCACATGAATGGCTGTTGCCAGTCATTTTTACAATATAGCTACAGAGATACATGTATTCGTTTAGTTCTTCTCTTTCTGGTTTGCAAATGTGTCTTTTTCCCTCTTTTTAAAGGTTGGGGGGGGGGGGGGGGAATATGATGTATGTTGGAGTTTCATTGTAATATCACTTTTTGACAGAAAGTGATATTGTTATCTAGAGTTTTTTTCTCTTCAGTTTTTCATACTGTTCATAGTTAATTGCTGAAAAGAAACACCATCAAATTGTGTGAGCTGGCATCTTGTGTGAAATTATTTGTTGCTGTCATTCTTTCCATCTAGGACAGCGGTTGGTATGTGTGACTCTCCCTTCCCCCCCCCCCCCCCCCCCCCGGGTTGATTTAAGATTTGAGAAGGTGGTGGGGGCTGGGGGTGGTGGAAGAGTGAAAGTTTGCATCTGACCCAACGGAGAGGGGGAAAAAAAAAGTTTTTAGGGTTGCTAGAGATATGACCTGTGAGACAAGGGGTGGTGGCATGAAAAAATTACAGGAACCATTGAGCAATTATCTTATAAAATTCCCAGACTTCATTGATCATTATGTCATCTGTTACTGTTACTAACATTAATACTTATGGGTTTTTGTTTTTTTTTTTCCCCCCATTTTTTTACTTATATTTTTTTGTCTTGAGTCAGTTTTGACCTGAGTCTGGATCAAACTGGTCATTTCCAATTTGTTATATATACACCAGCGGAAGCTGTTGTTTGCTTCCAACACTTCAGTGTTACTTATGACCGAGTTCCCATACATCAACAAAGCCAGTACTAAAATTATCTATGCAGTCTTGAAAATACCATCTTTCCATGACAAATCATCCATATAAATTTGATATATATACACAAATTATGCTCATTATCAGTTAATTTATTTCAGTTATTTAATCTTTCATTATGGAAGATGTGGCGGAATGAAATGTCCAGAGAGTGGTTTCTTTAATATTTCAAAGCAAAAAAAGGTGAGTGAATAAATGAAAACGTGTAGTATCGAAAAAAAGGTGCTCTCACCAAGCTGATATTAGTGCTAGTGACTGATTTTACACGCCGTTTGTGTCTGGTTACATTTTATAGTATCTTAAATTGCATGTGTGGTTTGGGTGAATTCTTTGTATTAACTTTATGGTAGATGCTGTGTATTATATTACATCATTTTTTGCTAAATGTTATTTTTTTTTTTTTAAAAAAAAAAAGAAAGAAAGAAAGAAACAGGAGTCTAAGCATACAAAAGTTGTATACTTAGATTTCTGGTGTGTGTGTGCGTATGTGTGTGTGTGTGTGTTTGTGCTCAAGCACACTTCCACTATACTTGGGGGCCAGGCCTAATGAGAGGGTGGGTTCCAACAAGTGCATTGCTCTGGGTGCCAGAGAGTTTTGACTGTTTTAAAGGTTGGCCCAGAGGGCTTATAGTAAATGAAAATGAAGGGGGGGGGGGGGGGGGAAATTGTAACCTCTTCCAAAATTTCTTTCAGAGACCCTGCATGGAACTGAATTTTACAAAAATGGGTCAACACTGAAGTAAAAATGAATAGCAGGTATAAATTTTGAGAAAAACCTGCCACAGAAAATGTAAGAATGTCTGCCTGTGCCACAATTGTCAATCAGTGAAAGAAAAGTAGGGCGTTCTGTTCAGCTCTTTTCTGTGATTTTGCCTGAGTCATAACAACATCAACTAAAAAAAAAAAAGGGCATAGCTCTATTGCAGGGAGCAGCCTCATTTCACTTGGGGCATGCCCATACATGTTTGGCCTTTGACATCAGGATTTCCTTCACTGTTTTTTAGGGAGATGACTCCAATGTTGTGGTGATTGTGTGTTGCCCGTGATCTAGCATTTAGCTGGAATTTGCAACCACAACAAAGAAAATGACACCTATTATTATTTAATCCACTGACAACGGTTATGCCTCATCCTTGCAGGCAGACATACTCTCCATTTCAAAAGTGGTTTCTGTAGCACATGTGTATCTGATACCTACTTTTAAGGAAAGCAGGACTCTAGTTCACTGCCTTAGCATGAAGAAACATGTTGCTATGGCTGTAACTGTTACTGAACCTTGAATTAAGTGTATTCAGTGTATGTTTTATTTTTTGGGAGCCGTTGGTTTATTCTTTGAATAATATTTTTTTATATGTAAATATACTTTATTGCTGTTGTTTCTTTGCTTGTTTTAACGCAAAGCTGGCTAATGAATCTAGAATAAAGACATTATGCCAGTGCTGACAGCGGGGTTAAAGTTGAGACCTTATTTAAAGAACAGTGCTACAGCTCTGAGCTGACAGACAGCACTGAGCATTAATTAAGTTCAATTCTTACCACGAAATCAAAGTGGAGGCATTGAGTGGTTTGCATGTAGCAAGATCAAACCAGACTGGGCTCAGTGCTATATGCAAGTCAGAATAGATAGAGCTCAGTGCTTTGTGTAAGTCAGAATAGGCTGGGCTTAATGTTTTGTGTAAGTCAGAGTAGACTGAACTCTGTACTTTGAATAAGTCAGAACAGGGCATTATATATAAGCATCTACGCTGGTTGTTCTACACTGGGGAGTGTGCTACATGGTAGCCATGGGCCCCCTTTCTGGGCTGAGAACAGCTGTTGATCCCTTTTCTGCCCTTATGACTGCTGTGGAGTGCCTTTCTGGCCTGAGAACAGCTGTGGATCCCTTTTCTGCCCTTATGGCGTCTGTGGAGTGCCCTTCTTGGCTGAGAACAGCTGTGGATCCCTTTTCTGCCCTTATGACTGCAGTGGAGTGCCTTTCTGGCCTGAGAACAGCTGTGGATCCCTTTTCTGCCCTTATGACTGCTGTGGAGTGCCCTTTCTGGCCTGAGAACAGCTGTAGATCAATTTTCTGCCCTTATGGCGTCTGTGGAGTGCCCTTCTTGGCTGAGAACAGCTGTGGATCCCTTTTCTGCCCTTATGACTGCTGTGGAGCCCCCATTAAAAATAAAGGAATAAACAGAACCCAGATGATGCTTTTTTAATTGAGCAAATCCATTTGCTGGTCCATGTACCCCAGATGAAGAATCACTGATCTAGACAGTATGTTAAACAAGACAATGTGCTAAGTAGTTACATAAAATACCTTTTTCTCCATGCCCTAATTAGTGTAAAAAATATTTGTAAATCACTGAGGGCATCTCAGACATAACCTTGTTAGTTTTGAGAGATAGCAGTTGTTGTTTGAAAGCAAAATACCTGTAAGAAAAGTGAAGTTCCCATCATGCAGCAGGCTTGCTCAGTCACCAATCAGCATTCAACACTTAAAGAAAATTCAGGAATCCTACCTGTGGACCCCCAAATGTTAATCAGACAGAATGGATATTCCCAAGTTATTTCATCATAATGCATCATCATACTTGATGTCCATTCTTAAAAAAAAAAATGTTTGCGTTAGCTGGACATTAATGCGTATAATGAAAGAAAAAAGAAAAATTGAAAAAAAAAACTAGAGATCTCGTCAACACTTTTTTTTTTCTTTTTAACTCCCGTTTCCATGCCATTAAGGCATATTGGGAAATATGATGTTAGGCCCGTACTTTCCATGACCTTCGGCACATGAAAGTCTGATGTGGTCAGTATCACACCTGGCTACTTTACCCTTCCCAGATTTCTCTGGTACCCATTTTTAGAAGCTGGGTGAATCCCCGGGGTCTTTTTTTTTTTTTGTGTGTACCAGAAAAAAATCCCACTGCTGGAACTGAACCCAGTACCACCTGATTAGTAAGCCGAGCACTTAACCACTCAGCTAACAGAACATTTTTTTAATTTTTTATTTCCGCATTTCAGGTTTAAATAAAAACATGTTTTCTGTGAGACAGAGCTGAATAACTGATTTAATATCGTTTGTATTTTATATGAATAATAATAATAATAATAATGTTAAAAGTGTTCTAAGGCCAGGACCATTTTTTTTTTTATATCCATCCATTATTTCTAACAAAGATAGAAGCTTATCGATGAACTGCAACCTGTCAGTCAACATTGAGCATTATGTCAGTTATCTCAAGATTTCATAATCACAATATATCTTTTACAAGTTTGAGCATTGCATCGCATAGCAAAAACTGTATTCACATTGTACTGACAAAATAAGTATCACATACGCAAGTCACATACAGAAGTGATGTATAACATTTTACTCGAAGACAGGTTATCTTATTATGAGAACTTTCCTTATATTTCATGAAAAGACAGTTATCCCATCATGTCTTTACATTTTAGTAAATTTTTACATATATATATACACATATACACATACACACATACATATATATATATTCGTACATCTTATATCCTTCCCGTGCTTTTAAATGTCACATAGGGCTCGCATGGTAGTGCACCAAGTTTTCCTGTTTTCGGCAAGCTTTTCAACCTCATCAAGGGATTTTATGCCTACTAATTTGGCCTCTTTTAGCAATGTCTCCTGGAGTTTCACATGGTCAGACTCTTTTTCTTCGGCCTGTTGTGTTCCAGTTGATAGCTTGTTTTGGGATGTCTGACTGTTTCTTCTCATCACATGACCGACATATGTCCATCTCCTTTTTCTAATCACCCATGAGACAGGTTGTTGTTCACTCATTTGCCTTATCTCTGTGTTGTTCTTGAATTTGTTCCACTTTATACCGAGTATTTTCCTTAGGCATTTGTTTTCAAAAGTGTCTAATTTCTTGTCTATTTCTTCTGTTGTTTTCCAGCTTTCGCATGCATAAATGAGAGTGGATATTACATTTGAATTGAATAGTCTTAGCTTGGTTTTTGTGCTTATAACACACCAAATGTTCTCAAGATTCTTGAAGGTCAGTGCTGCTTTTGCAGTTTTAACTTCCTTTCTGGTGTCACCATCCTGGTCTTAGTAGCCACCGAGGTATGCATACTGGTGTACTTCAACAGCTGTTCCTTCTGCGTATATTTTTCCTAGTTGATTAATGGGAAGTTTCATTATTTTTATTGTTTTCTTATTAATTTCATTCTCTCTCTCTCTCTCTCTCTCTCATATATATCAAATTAAAATTCTGAAGGTTCACATTCAATAAGCATATATTTCATTTTTCTAACATAATGAAATGTCACATTTGTTCATTTAGCTGACAGATTGAAATGGACGTAATTCATGTACTTTGTCTGAGATGAATAAAAGTAAAGACAGGTGGGTAATGGTAGACTTTTCATGCCATGGAGGCATATAAGAGATGCAGTGCAAGTGCCCATATTTTCCTTTACCTCCCAGCGTACTAGAGGGTGATGTGGTCAATGTCTTGTCTATCCGCCTTTCCCTCCTCAGCTCCGAAAGTAGCCAGTTAATAACTGGATGACTGGTGCGCCCCCAGATAGGATTTGAACAGTTTATCTTTACCAGGACAGACAGGTGCACTAACCACTAGGCTAATCAGGCACTCAGACAGTTGAAGTAGCTCATAGTATATCATTATATTTTTTTTGACTGACTGAAGTATCACAGAAAGAACGTTACATTATAAATTACAGATTACACATGCACAGCTTCTCGTTGCCGAGACAGGTTGTGACAGCCCTGATAAAGCCATCATTCGGTGAAAGAGGACAGCCAGCAGCATAAATATATACACATAATATATATCATCTACCTACGGCAGGGATTCTATATATCACAATTATAATTGCCTTTACGTTGTAATTTAATGATAATTCATGCGTAGTGGTTCCCACACAACAGGTCCCGCTTAAATGTTGTGGATCCCTTGACCAACCTCTTAAGGGGAACCACTGTTGACTGTAATGTTTGATTTATTCTTATCATTTATTTTTAATGCCACTTGCCTGGTTTTGAAGTTTTCATTTGTATTAACGGCTATTTATATGCTGAGTATATATATATAGGTTAAGCTGTTTCATCTATTTGTCAAGTCCAGTTCCTTTTTATGCATGTATTATTAATTCTACAATAACAGTTATACACAATAGGACAAATGTAGTTATTGATGAATAGTCTTAACTGCACTGACATGAAAAGTCTATTTTTAACATAAAAAGTCTAACCACGTTAACATGAAAAGTATAACTATGTTAACATGAAAAGTCTATGTTAATGTCCTCCGTTCACTTTTTGGCCTGCAAATGTTTTAAAGTGTAGCAATAACTTCTCAGTTTTCAAGATTATGTTGGCGAGGGATTACAAATAGCGTCCAGGACTTCCGAGTTCTTAAAAGCAGTTCTGTACAAGTAAGGCTAAAATAAAATGTAAGCCCACATAACTGCAGTATATCAGCCACAAACTCGTAGCATGATTAGCACACAGATTGTTAAAAATAGACATAATATCACTCACAGTGGAACATGTTTTCTAGTCCACAGCTGGGTCAGCTTTTGAATATATTATTATACGTTCATCTCCTTAGCATCAGTGACACAGAATACACAAAGCCCCAACATCAATAATAAGACTTCTAATACATCCGTATAACAGTTAAGATACTTTTACATAAAGGTACTTCGTACCCAAAGAGTTATGATTAACAATATTTGTATCTACATTACAGGTACTTCATGCTCAAAGAGTTATGATTAACAATAATTTATAAGGTAATTCATGTCCAACAGTTAAAAAAAAATGTTTAATAGTTTTTCTCTCCCATTCTGTAAAATTGCACATGACAGAATATTAATTCCTATTTAGTCTAGACCTGGGATTTTTTTTGTTTTGTTTTATGTATCATGTAATATATAAGTGTTCTTAAACATTTTTGCTTAAGCAACTTCTATAAAGATTGAAAACATCATAGCATTAAAATAACCTTGGAAAAGATTCTTTAGAATGAAGAATGTATATGATGTATAAAATATAAGATATATATATATTGTAAATTGCAGTTTATAGATAAATAGACATATACAGACAACACTCATATGAGCATTACATCATTACAAAACTGGAGTTTGGAAAAATGGCCTATAGACAGAAAGATTAGACTCCCAAAATGTGCCCAAGTGCAGATAATTTTTAAAAAATTGTTTTTAACTAGTCTTGATAGTTTTATCTGTTCTGTTACTTCCAGTTCAGAATTTTGATAATAAATACCTCAAGTTTTAGCCCAAAAAAACTTCATTAACTGTGAAACAGTATCGTGGGTCTGCTGTTTCAGATTAGTTGTTTCTTATATTAACTCTTCCTGTGCCGGGAATCGGGACCCCTTCCGCTTTGTCAAGTTTTTGCCAAGGTCCCAGAAGTGACCCTGGCTTCATTTCATTAAAAACCCAGCATAACTTTTGATTTTAAACAGTTTAGTATGCATGTCTAGTGACCTTTGTCACCATTTTGAAAGCATCATAACAACAGGGGGTCAAAATACAGCGTTTCAATTTTTAAAAAATCAGTTTTTGTGTGACTTCAGAGGCAAACATATCCCCCTACAACTAGACCACTGTTCATGAATGTACCCCAAGTAGATTTAGACTATTAGATGGACTGGAGAAGTAGTTAGAAGGTTATTTCAGGTATTATTTTAAAGTGAACTTGCAACATAATCACATGACGAGAACGGATAAAACGACAAAGTCGATCTACACATCGCCGGTCGATCAATGCCAGTCCTAGACCTTTTAACATGGAAACAATTCGTTAAAAATTATCCCCATTACATATCAAGACCCGCACTTTTTGTCTGGCACAAAACGGAACATCAGCATTTTTACCTCCGGCACGGAAAGAGTTAAACACATTTTACAGAGAGAAATTTGTACTATGATATTTTACAGTATTTTGCCCACTCTTTATAACTGCATCAGTACACTTAGATCTTTGGTTGCTAAATGTGTGCTATTGCCTCCAGTGATTGGGGGGGGGGGGGAGAGAATGAGATAGAAAGGAACATCAGAGGGCATCAGCACCAGCTGATTGAATAAGAAACAAGGGAGTGGCAGCCCAAAGTAGTTTGGGAACCACTGAATTAGATAAAACAGGCAACCGTCCTGTTTTAATTTTTTTTCCAGTTATCAGAGGCCAGGTAATGGAATCACACAGATCCAGCAATAGGTGTCGTCATTGCTGGGGTACTTTTTTTTTTTAAATTTTATCTGTGTAAATAGAAACCACTGGTCAAATGGACTTGGGAAAAGTGGAGGTAACATTTGTTACAGTTGAGAAATTTAGCAAGACCTTTTATGAGGAAGAGAGATAACTCTGCATTACAAGTTCTGTGCAACATGTGTACAGTTTGTATATGAATATAAAATGTTGGGTTTGTACTTGTTCCCTAGTTTTTGTTTGTTTTTTTTTTTGTTTTTGTTTTGTTTCTTTTTTTTCATTTTTAAACCTCTTAGTTTTGAATGCACGTAATTAGAAAAAGGCATATGTGTAAGCCGTTTTTGTAAATGTAATTTCATGTAAATAACAAAAAGTTTTATGAAAAATTTAAGAAAGTGGAACTCACCTCTATGAATTTTGATTTCTGATGTGTAATTTTGTTGGGTTTTTGTTTCTTTGTTTTAAATTTTATATATAAAAAAAAATGTATTTTTAACATCTGAAAATTATTGTTGGTGGGTCCACTAGTTCTGAATGCGTATGACTCCTCCACTTAAACATTGCCTAGTCACTTACTGCACAACCGTTTTCTCCAGTTATTGTGTGTGTATGTGCACGTGCGTGCATATGTGTGTGCATTTTTTTTTTTTTACATATAAGCATGTAAAAGTTTTTTCCCCTCCTTTTTTTTTTTTGTCAAAACTTTCATTCCATCCGAACTTAATGATATAATTCTCAGTATGCATGGCGTATAATACTGTCATTCATATTCATCAGCAAAGGTGTATGTGTGTAAAGTTTTATATTTTCATTTTCATGGCCTCCTGAATGTGAAGATGCTATATAAGTTTTCTACAGCCGTAATGAATATTTACGGCTGAAATGCTGTGGAATTCTAGGTAGAAAGTCTCAGATACTGCTTGTGGCATGGATAGAAAGATGAACCAGTGAGTTACATCTGGGTTAGAATAAATGGTTTTTTGAATGTGCTGTACTAGGAAGCAGTGCATCTTATGATAGTGTATAGATGCTAGTGAAATTCCACAAGCATAAGCCATTTGACAGCGGTTTCCAGTCTGTGGGTCTGTAGAAGACGAATAGTCCTAGGTGCATTATCAGACAGTTCACGGCTGTGTTATCAGTTCAGAACTAGGTGTCGTCCACTGAATAAAAGCAGTAAGGGTCACTGTGAGAGTTAAGTGGTTCAGGCATTTGATATGCATGAGTCCAGAATAACTAGCTGCCACATGCATAAAACATCTGGATATAGGGTGCGAGAACAACCAAGAAAAAAATGAACAGATGGTGCGAAAAAAACACTGAGAAAACATGACAGCTTACCCAGGCCCTGTCACCTCGCTCTGGACCAATGTCTGAATCTCCCTGCAGTGCTAGTGGCACAAACCAGTGGTTCCGAATTGGTGGTCCATGGACCCCCATGGGTCATCAGAACCTGTCATGGGGGTCCGTGACAGAAATTAAGGTCCTCTTTTTTTTTGTCAGAGCAATCTGTCACCAGCTGGAGAGAGAAGATTAGGAATAGAGAGGAACGGAGGTGAACTTTATCCACAGCAACAAATGCCTTGAAAAAACTGAAGAAGAATTAGGAATGTTAATTGCTGTCTTTTTTTGTTCTTAACTGCATTACTGTAATTTTGAAAATTCTTTATACTGAGTTTTGTTTAGGGTAGTGTATTGTTTATGAAACCTTTTGCATTTAAGGCACATAACTACCATACAGATATTAAACTTTTCCAAAGTATGGGGGTACATGGCCTGGATTTTAAAACAGCGGGGGGGGGGGGGGGTGGATCCACTGACTTTTGTTAATTGGGAACCACTAGCATAAGCAGACAGATAAAAAGGAAGAAGGGTCATTGTTATAATGCATATAAGCTGGCAGGACATAATGTATACGTAGTTGTAAAAATGGGTCTTTGAGTGTAAAAAGTTTGGAAACCACTGGTTGTCTCTGATGAGTATAATTTATACGTAGTTGGAAAAGTGGATCCTTGAGTGTAAAAAGTTTGGAAACCACTGATTGTCTCTGATGAGTATAATTTATACGTAGTTGGAAAAGTGGATCCTTGAGTGTAAAAAGTTTGGAAACCACTGGTTGTCTCTGATAAGTATAATTTATAAGTAGTTGGAAAAGTGGATCCCTGAGTGTAAAAAGTTTGGAAACCACTGGTTGTCTCCAATGAGTGTGCAGTAATAGTTTAGTTATTGTAAATGAAGTGGCTTTAAGCCAAAGACATATGTAGAGAAATCCTTCATGTTTTATGCCTGAAGTATTCATCATATATAAGTCTCTCTGGATTGAAAACACACATGGTTGTTAAACACTTAAACAGTACATGTACATTTCTCTAACTGTTACCAGGCAGTACCTACAATAAAAATATGACGCTGGCTTTTTTTTTTTTTTTTTGAAGTTCAGAAACTGGTGACGGTTGAGGTAAAGGTTTAAGATGGCTGTGCTGTGCAGTAAGATGGGAAAAGGAAGTGATTCTCTAGACAAACACAGCCCAATATTTCAGCAAAATGCCTTTTTCAAGAACAATAGGACAAAATAAAATGATTAAAGGAAATATAAAGTGGAAAAAAAAAAACAACAATATTGGTCTCTTTATATATTGCATTTCTTTTCTTTTCTACATTCTGTAAAATTACACTTTTTCATTTACCCTCACCTCCTATTCCAGCTGTACCATGATTGTTATCACATGCAGTAGCTGATAAAGCCACATTATGAATGTTTAAATGTTGGAGTGGATTTCATAAATGAGTTGGTTTTTTTTTTTTTATCTATTTATTTGCTCATTTATATTATTTGTGAGTCATACACTGATTGGTTCATATTTATAATCACCATTTCATTGGCTGTAAAACAAATGAGCAGTAACATTGTCCATCAGGCTACTTAATTAGTCATTTTAAATTCCAAGGGCAGCACAGTTATTTATTGAGCAAGCATGAGCATTTACTGAGTGTGGATGTAATGAACACCCTCTGTGCCATTCACTTTGAGCCTCATTTCCATCGCATTAGAATTTGGGGGGGGGGGGGGGAGATATGAGTACAGAAATAAATATCATGGAAAAGTGAGAGCATATTACTCTGATGCTGACCACATCATCCTCTTATGTGCCACATGGTAAAAGATAAAATCTCCATTTCCATGCCATTAAGGCATATTGGAATACAGTGTTAGGCCCATATTTATGAGACCACCGTCACATGAAAGTGCGATAGAGGTCGGTTTCACGCCTGGCCGCATTTACCTTCCCAGATTTCTCTGGTACCCATTTTTAGAGGCTGGGTGGACCCAGGGTCTTTTTGGTTGTGGCGGTTTCAGAAAGAAAAGAAAAAAATGTCCACTGCTGGGACTTGAACCCAGGACCACTGGATTAGTAGACTGAGTGCCTACCTAGTTAGCCAGCCAGACCCCCTGCTTACGCCAAGTGGTAAAGGAGAAGAAGGACACTAGCATTATATCTCTTAGACCATTTAAATAGTTGTAAAAGAAGTTTTAAAAGTCAAGTTCCATAACTGGTAGTTCATCGTTTTAATTTACCATAAATGCTGAAATAGACATAGCAACATTTCCTGGTAAAGCATAGTGATTGTAGTGAATGATGAGCAAAACATTTTATGAATTGTGAGTGCGGTTCGGAAAGCTAAAAGTTAGCGCTACCATCGCATGATAGGCCAATCTTTTAACAAATAAAATAATCTAGATTAGGGACTTTCCACATCCCTAAAAATCTCGAAGAAGGATGTGTGCAAAATGTGGACAAAGTTTTGTCAGCCTCTGGAACAAATAGCAACAGTAATACTTGTTCTTAGAAGCAGCATTCAGCACCTCAAAGTGTGAAGCAACATACAATGTAGCTTTTGTAGTATTAAACCTAATCCATGAATAAAGAAAATAGAAAATGAGGAAGACCTAGACTTACTTGGAGAAGAGAAATTATGACAGCGCTCAGAGACAGGGGATGCACATGGAAGGAAGCAGAGAATAATTCCAAGAACAGAGATGACTGGAGAGTCTTTATCCGTGGCCTGTGCTCTCAAGGGAGTGAAAGATGATGATGATAATGATGATGAAAGAATCTTACATCCTTCCTGTGCTGTTAAACATCACATAGGACTTGCATGGTAGACAGCCAAGATTTCATGAATAAAGAATATAACAGGAAAATTCCATCAGAACATAGTCTGGTCAGTGAGTTTGAGTAGCTGTTATATTTTATTGTTGTGTAGAAAGGAAGTTATTGTGAAGATGGTTTTGTTATATTTTTTTTGCCAGTTAATTGGAATAAATCTCTTCATCATTTTATGAGATGGTTTGTGTGAATCCAAAGACTTTTCCATGCAAGTTATTGAAATAAAATCCTAATATGTAACATCATCCTTGAAAACATATTTGCAGGAATCATATAATGATAATAGGAAAGAAAGTATATAAAATTCTGGGATTGGGGGGAGGGGATGGTCAATTTTTAGGGACAAGAAGCAGTCAAACATGGTCAGTAACTTGTAGTTTACATAGTTAGAAACAGTTTTTTTTAAAATTCTTATATACATTTTAAATATTTTTTTGTGGTAATCTGAATAAATATAATTGAACAGGTAGTAAGATTCTTGGTTTTTTTTTTTTCTGAAAGTTTGCCGAGACTTCAGCTCACATTGTTGTCTCCAGAACTTGAAGCAGAATCTATTGTTCTCTCCAGAACTTGAAGCAGAATCCATTGTTCTCTCCAGAACTTGAAGCAGAATCCATTGTTCTCTCCAGAACTTGAAGCAGAACCCATTGTTCTCTCTAGAACTTGAAGCAGAATCCATTGTTCTCTCCAGAACTTGAAGCAGAATCTGTTGTTCTCTCTCAGCTTCCAGGATTTTGAAATCATCTAACTTCTGTCCAGGTAGTTCTCGTTGTATTGCGTTTCGTGGCCTCTGCGCTTGTTTTTAAAAGTATCCATGTCTATTGTTGTCAGAACGTGCCTTCAGCTTCTAATGGTTTTGAACATGACATGGCTTTGTCGATCGGGATTATTTTGTTTATTAACAAAGACAGCTTCACGTAACCGTATCCGCATTCTGGCAGTGGTCACTGTTTCAAACTTTCTTGTTATCATATTGAAAGTGGGCTTAGCAAGAACCGTAAAATGGCTGAAGGCTCACGTGATTATCATTAGCATTTTACAGCGTCCAGGGTTGGCGAACCATAGCTGACCAAGACCCTTTCCTGGTCAGCATGCCTTGACAGGGTAACAGGGAAGGGATCGCCATTGTCACCAAGGCGGTGGAGTCTGATAAAGAAGCATTGCACACTTTTAGTTCCTCTTTCATTACAATTGAAAATATGGCTGCCATGACCCGTTCCCAAACGGACACGATGCTGTGCCTGAACATCTGAACCTCGTCGGCTGCAAAGAACACAAAAGTTTCACAGTTTTCCCATGGAGACTGGAGAAGAATAAGCAATAAAGTTTTTATCAGTTTTACAGCAAAGTGGGCTTTTTTTTAACGACGTACCCGCTTAGTACGCACCATAGGCTTTTATATACACTAATCTAAATCCCGTCAAGTGTTAGTATCTTCACATTTCTAGACCACTACAGCCTCGCTGCCCTTGATGTCCTATGGCCTTGATGTTCTAGGGTCTCACTGCCCTTGATGTCCTAGGGCCTCGCTGCACTTGATGTCCTAGGGCCTCACTACACTTAATGTCCTAGGGCCTTGCTGCACTTGATGTCCTAGGGTCTCACTGCCCTTGATGTCCTAGGGCCTCCCTGCACTTGATGTCCTAGGGCCTAGCTGCACTTGATGTCCTATGGCCTTGATGTCCTAGGGTCTCACTGCCCTTGATGTCATAGGGCCTCGCTGCACTTAATGTCCTAGGGCCTCACTACACTTAATGTCCTAGGGCCTCGCTGCATTTGATGTCCTAGGGCCTCGCTGCACTTGATGTCCTAGGGTCTCACTGCCCTTGATGTCATAGGCCCTCGCTGCACTTGATGTCCTAGGGAAAGCCTAGGTTTGAGGTGCCGGTCGATCTGAAAAAAAAATTCCGCCCCAATGTGAAATTGAACCAAGAAATGTAATGAGCGTGACTCGCTTTACTGCAGTGGTATGGAACCGAAGTGGCAGTTATCTTCGCAGTATCGTCATCGCCTTTAATTCCCATGAGAGCATAGCCCAAGGATAAAGGCTCTCGCAGTATGCCTGTAAGTATAGAGAAACCTATCCAGGCTGAAATGTCTCAAGTTGCAGTTGTATGGAGCAAGTCATGTTTTCGTTGATCCATGAAATCATCGCGTGCGTTTTCAAAACATTTTCCGTATTATCAGTCGATGCAGTGAGTTAGATGACTTTGTTTGTTATGTTGTTTGATAGGGCTCCGGATGTTTATATAATGGATTGGAAGTAATTACTTGTTTAAAAAAAAATTCACATTAAAAATTACAACCATCCTTTAAACAAAACGAAATGTAAGACAGTGACTAAGTTCAGTTCTTAGTCACTGTCTTACGTTCCTTTTTTGTTTAAAAAGATTAAAGTAATCAGTTGTCCCCGTGTTATACGGGACATTCCCGTATTTTAAGGATTTATCGCAGGAGTCGTATTACTTCAGTCGGGATGCCTAAATGTCCACTGTTTTAAAGTTTGTGTCTCATATTGTCCCGTATTCTCATCATTCATGACCACGTGTTTAAAAATATACAGATTTTTTTAATCGTATGGGAAATGCTAGTATTGTGAGGAAAACTCTCTCTCTCTCTCTCTCTCTCTCTCTCTCTCTCTCTCTGTTAGGAAAATGCAAGAACTAGGTCAGGGTGACATATTTGTAAGTAAAGTTATAAACCTGGACTAATGATTAAAATTTTGAATTCAAATTTAACTTTATGTCACACACACGTGCGCGCGCACGGTTCATTGAGTGTCTGGTATTTGAATTTAGAAAAGATGGTCAGGTTACAGTAGGCCGACCAACTGCAAACAGACAAAACGCATTGTAACAGAATAAGTGCTTTTTATGACTTTTTACCGTTCTGTTTGAGTATTTTGAAAAAAAAATTAAGTTTCAAAGTAATTTTTTTTCAGATAGCACTTTGATTTTATAAATAAAATTAATTCGCTTTTTTTCACCACAAAATTACGTCCATGTTTTTATATTGTATAATTCTTTTGAAGGATTATCAGGAATACTGTTCAATAAATAGAATAGAGAAAACAATATAAATAAAATTGTTCGTTTTCCGAAGTACTTTTTGTTAGATTCCCCCTCCCCTTTTCCTCAACTTCGCAGTCATTAATCTGTCATATGATTTGATACCACATTATTTTGTGAGAGCCACTCAGTTTGTACATGTTTATAAAAATGTACGGGCCCACATAAGTGGAAACCTCTTGCTACCGTCATCCCCCATGTACATTTATGCAACTGAAAAGTTTTTTGTATGAATGTGTGGGATGTTTTTTGTTTGTTTTCGTATCATTTTAACCATTTTTCTTTAACTTTTTTAAAAATATGAAGTGACTGGAGATTTTTTTTTTTTTTTTACATTTTAAAAGTCATTAAAAGTACACGAAACAGACGTATTTGGGAGTACCAGAACCGCTCCATTACAGTTTCATGTGAAAACTGCACCTTCTTAGTTTTAACGGGGTCTGGATAGAGAAAGTCGATATAAGCATGAAAGTGAACATTTTTAATTCTACAACAACGGAAGTAGATGGATGGGTTTACTCCCCTTTCCCGCCACACTCTATCTCAGGAGGGAGGGAAGGCGGTTTAAATAATAAAATTCTCAGTTTGTTTCGAGGCCCTCGCATTTGGAACGATTTCATATTTTTAACTGCGTCGTCATTTGTTGAATACAAATTATTTGTGTTGATTGCTTAGTTGGATCTGCTTGGAGGTTAAGACAAGAAACAAATTAAAAACTTCAGTGTAATTTTAAAATCAAGATTCTCATTAAAACTTGACCCCATGCAAACTTCTCATGATTCCCGTCAAATCGATCATGCATTCATCCTGCGAAATCGTATATTCATTTCGCTTGACCAAAAGTTGAAAATGCCCAATATAGGCGTCTTTTTCGGTCGCTCCGTATTGTCACGTGTCATTGTATGTCACGTGTCATTGTATGTCATATCATTTTCGCATTTGTCATTACATCTTGGGGAAAATACTTCATAAAATGCATCATCGTTTTTTTTTCTATTTGCTTGATGTCATCAATATTGCTGAAGTTTATGATTTCATATTTGAAGCAATTCTTTGTCCTGTCCAAAACTCTCTTCTGCGACTGATGATAGTTTTTAAAATGAATAAAAGATTGTACAAATGACATCTTGTTTTGCTTGTCTTAAAATATATATTTTGTTGGTCACTTGATGAGAAGAAATGATCAGAGAATCCCAAAACAAGCTATCTAGTGGAACACAACAGGCCAAAGAAAAAGAGGCAGACCGCGTGAAACTCTGAAGAGGACATTGTTAAGAGAGGCCAAGTTAACAGGCATAAAATCCTTTGATGAGGTTGAAAGACTCGCCGAAGACAGGAAAAATTGGCGAACTACTTTGCGAGCCCTATGTGACGTTTAACGGCACGGGAAGGATATAAGATAAGAATATATATATATATATGTAAAGGTAAAGGTGACCCTGTCATGCCTTGGAGGCACATAGAGATATGGTGTTAGTGCCCATATTTTCCTTGACCTGTCAGCACACTAGAGGGTGATATGGTCAGTATCACGCCTGGCTGCCTTTCCTTCCCCAACTCCAGAAGAAGTCGGGTACCCATTTCTACAGCTGGGTGACTGGGGTGCCCCAGGCCGGATTCGAACACCCGACCTTCGCCATGAGAGACCAGTACACTAACCACTTCGCCACTCAGACACACACACACATATATATATATATAGTACAATGATCTGGTCAAGCAACTGAGGCAGGGGGCAGGAATCAGGGCAAAAGTGATAGCTGTAGAAGTGGGAGCAAGAGGATTCGTAGCAATATCAGCATATGACCTATGTAAGTAACTGGGCATAAAGGGACAAGCAAGAGCAAGGGCATTGAGAAGCCTTTCAGAAACAGCAGAAAAGGGCTCATGCTAGCCGTGGAGTATGCGAAACAAGCATTGGGAACATAAGTAATTTCATTTGTCACAACCAATACCAGTCCTCTGTGGCTGGATCGCTAAAGACACACTTCAAAAGTGCAGTGGCAACTGGAAGATCATGGGTTCAATCCCGGGACTGGGAAAAAAAGCAACAACTCACAAGACCTCTGGGAGTCATGACCCAGAGGGGCCCACCCCCCTTAGAGTGTCAGGAGTTTAAAGGGCCGAACACTTGTCGGGGGGGGGGGGGTTACTTCCTCTGATGATCTGAAGGAGTTGTGTTGTTGTTCCGCTCTCCACGGTAGAGAGTTTCCTGATTTGGTTTGATGCGGCATGTCATAATTTGTGGTTCTTCATTGAACGTTCGTTCTGTGCCTCCATATGTTGTACACCTAGTGCAAGATGTATTTTTAATTCCACGGACGAAATGACTTGTACGGCGTTTAACTTTTCTAACAGTACAACTATATAGAGATATATCGCAGTAGCCAGTGAACCAGTAATCGCGATATAGAGATATATCGCAGTAGCCAGTGAACCAGTAATCGCGCTATGATTTTTTGAAAGCTGTACATTTATTCCTTTTTTTTTTCACCTTACATGATGTACTTTCCAAAAATATCGGTTTTCTCAATACAGCATTCAGTACTTGCATGTAAAATTAAACACACTTTACAAACATCAGTGGAAAGTAAGTGCTCATATGACCTTTTTTTTTAAAATCTTAACCATGAGATTTAATATTTAACAAAATGGTCACATACTGAATCAAAGTCAAAACTGGCCGATTCTCCTCTATACATCTTGAACATCATCGGCCTCCTGGCCCGAGTATCCCTCAGCCAATTTCGCTGGTTGCTTTTTACTAGGTTCTGGATAGTATAAACCGGTTACGGCGCACACACACACAAAGCATTCCCTTCTTGGAGACACAGATCTCTGGCCGTTTCAGCTGGCGCTGGGCTGGAACTAGTAACTAAACTGTCTGGGAATTTTTCTCCACCTGGCACTTGTTTGTCATATAAATAAGCCAAAAATTCGCTGTAATTTGGTTAAAAATACTCTTAAAAATGTGGCGGCACACCTCTTGCAGCACACCACACACAAAACAACACATCACATAACTTTCTCCAGAAAAGAAAAAACAAAACCCGAAAGACTTAGCTCTTTGGTATCCTGCTTGTTAGAAAGTGGGGCGTGACTTTTGAGGAAAGGGGGCGGGGGGGGGGGGAGGGGCGTTAAGCGGGCACCAATTTGTATGGCAAAATGCCACTCAGCTCTGGGTGCCATCAGTTCTAATACCAGATCTGTTTGTGTAAAAGCAACGCGCCATGCAAGTGTAGGCGGAAGAACTTAAAAACATTTCAGAAATGCTCAGTCAGTCATAAGAAAATTTACCAGCGGAAATACAAACATTTGCCGGTGGAAAGAGGAGTTGTAAATTCAGCAAATGCTTTTTGTGGCTGGAATATCTTCGTGACCGTGAAAGTGGCCTAGTGGTTACATCGTTCGTCTCTCACAGAGAAGTCGGAGGTTTAGGCTCGGTTGAAGGCGTCCTGTTCACCCGCAAGTAGAATTGGATACCCGAACTAGACTCTTTCTCTTTCTCTCACTCTCTTTCTTTCTTTTTTTTCTCTCCCCTTTCTCTCTCTCTCTCTCTCACACTCTCTCTCCCTCTCTGTCTCTTTCTTCCTCCCACTCTCTGTCTTTTTATCTCTCACTCTATTTCTCTCCCACTCTCTGTGTTTCTCCCATTTTCTGTGTCTCTCTACCTCTTACTCTCTCTTTCTTCTCTCTCCCACTTTTTGTCTCTCCCTCTCTCTCTCTCTCTCTCTCTCTGTGTCTCTTTCTTCCTCCCACTCTCTGTCTTTTTATCTCTCACTCTATTTCTCTCCCACTCTCTGTGTTTCTCCCATTTTCTGTGTCTCTCTACCTCTCACTCTCTCTTTTTTCTCTCTCCCACTTTTTGTCTCTCCCTCTCTCTCTCTCTCTCTCTCTCTCTTTCTCTCATTCCCACGCTATATCTCTTTCCCATTCTCTCTGTCTCTTTCTTTCTCCAACTCTCTCCCTTTCTCTCTCTTTCTCTGTCCACTTTCTGTCTTTCTCTCCCATTGTCTCTCTGTCAGACGCATACACACATGCATACACACTTATTTTGCCGTAATTCAAACCCATGTTTCCTGAATGGGAAATGGTGTGACGTGATATCAAGTGGCAAACCCTGGGTTTATCTGGAAACCAGAAACAATCAAATATTGGAGAAACCTTTCAGGAACATAGAAAGATTCAGGAAGGAAAGTGTAAGGAAGGCGAGGAGTTGTATGTTAGCTGTTTCTAGAAAATGTTGAGAATGGACCAATTGGGAAATGGTTAAACATTCAGGGTCCGTGATGACAACACTATGCAGAAGACAGCTGAGAAAGGGCATGTGGCAAGAATCGATGATAGCCATTTTTAAAAGCCGGTTTTGTATGGCGAAGTTATGAAATGAAGGTAACAACTGTGGCAGACCAGAAATCATCAGCGCGGGATTTCTTCTATCAGTCGATCTGGGAAGAACTTGCTAAATACAGATTCACGCGGAGAACAAATCGATGTATGGGCGCAGCATCTTTTTCGGACAAAATGAGGACCAAACCTGAAGTTCAGTCAGTCAGTCATTTGCGTATCTCTTGCGGAGCTTGTCTCCTTAACAGCTCTCCTGTAGGCCTCTCTGTTGTAAGCAAGATGCCCTGCTGCTGATGCATCTATTTGCAGATCATCAACAGTGTCTTGCAGCCATCCTCGTCTTCGTCTTCCTCTCTTTCTATTTCCGAAGACGGTATTCTCTAAATTCTGATGACACTTAATGTGTGCAAAATATTTAAGTTTTCTCTCTTTAATCTTCTTTACTAGCCAACCTTCTTCGATATTAAGTTCTTGTAGTATGGATATATGTGTTCTTTTTTGTGCGTGATATTTGAAGGACTCTTCTGTAGCATTTACATTCAAAGGCATTTATGTGTTTTTCAGCTGTTTTGTTAAGTGTCCAGGTCTCACAGGCATATGTTGCGATGGGAAAGATGCATGACCTTAAAAATCTTATTTTTGTAGTTCTGTCTGTTCCTCTCCACAGCTTCTTTAGTTGCTTTATTTTTTGAAGAGTGATAGATGTCCTTCTTTTAGTTTCCATGATTGTATCTCAATTATTACGAGTAGTTAGTTATGATCCAAGATATTCAAAACTCTCCATCTCTTTCAATTTTTCTTCGTTGACATACAGTTGCCTTATTTGTTTTGTCAGTTGTCATCATTTTAGTTTTCTTCGCATTAAGATAAACGTTTTTCTCTTCACTATTCTTACGGACTGCCAAGAGCAAAAAAAAAAGGCAAAGGACAAGCATTTGTGGAAAACCCTTGCGGAAGCTCCATGTGCCCTGGGCACTTAAGATTCAGAGAGAGAGAGAGAGAGAGAGAGAGAGAGAGAGATTCTTACGGACTGACATAATTAGTTTTTCCATTCCTTATTTGTGTCGTGGACAGTAATACTATGTCATCAACACATCTAATCTCTGGTATTTCATAACCTCCAATTGTTATGGCATCGTAATATTCTTTGTCTACATCTTCTCTAACATTCCTCACTCTATTTTCAGTATACAAGTTAAATAAGTAAGGCGATAGTGTGTTCATAACGTTAGGAGACGAAAAAAAAAAACAATGGAAACTGGACCCTGTAGCACAAACATTACCTGTTGTTTCTGTGACCAATTATACTATTCCGACATTGGTAGAGTCAGCCAGATGATGCTTGGCAAACATTCACAAAAGCCAGAGGATGCCTGGCAAACATTCACAAAAGCCAGATGATGCTTAGCAAATATTCACAAAAGCCAGATGATGCTTGGCAAACATTCACAAAAGCCAGAGGATGCCTGGCAAACATTCACAAAAGCCAGATGATGCTTAGCAAATATTCACAAAAGCCAGAGGATGCCTGGCAAACATTCACAAAAGCCAGATGATGTTTGGCAAACATTCACAAAAGCTGATATCTGTCTCTTCAAACTTTTGAAAGCCGTTTCTTGGACGTAAAATGCCTGTACCGGTCTATGTCGTGAATGTGTTGAACGTTGGCATGTATGTTCTGCTAGCATTTTTGGCCGGTGCCATTTAGTTTTCATTCTCTTCTTTTGCTCCCTGTCTTTGGTCAAATGTTTTTTTTTAAACAAATTGTTAATGTTGTACGTAACATTTTTACAACTGATTCCTGATACTGAAATCCTCACAAGAGCTAGAATTCCAAGCATCTACACAAAACTTCAAAAGGCGCAAATTCGATGGACAGGGCACTTAGTCAGAACGAGTAACACTCGACTGCCCAAACAACTCCTTTATGGGGAACTTCTGAACGGAAAGCAGGAGGGCAAAAAAAGCGATACAAGGAAACGCTCAAAACCTCACTCAAAGCCTTCGGGATAGACACAAACTCTTGGGAGTCCAAAGCACAAGTCCACCCATCATGGAGGGCTTTAACCACCCTGGGTGCCCAGAGAGCTGAGCTCTCAAGAATTGAAAGTGCCCAGCACAAACGCGCAATGCGAAAAGCCAAGGCTGCATAAGCACCCACAACTGAATCTGGACATGTATGTTCCGTGTGTGGGGAAAATTTCAAAGCTCGTATAGGGCTAGTTGGTCACGCACGGACACACCTCACACTACACCATATTTAGACCGAGATGAAGCTGTGGTCATCATCGAAGACGATGGACGAACAACAACAACAACGTAAATTTTTACTATCATAACGAGAATTTGGGTAAGAGAGCACATCTTTGTTTTACACTCTTGTTTTAATCTTGATATTCGCGTATACCAGTTGTTTCCAAACCTATTATTATTGGGGTGCTGTCCCCTTGTCACTCAAAAAACTCCAAAACTTTTTTTCTGTTTTGTTTACTGGATAACTTCAGATGGGAAATGCAGAACAGAAATTACGAACAGAATAGGCCAAGCAAAGACTACATTTCAGAGAATGAGAAACATATTAGCTAACACATCTTTATCAATGAATGTTAGAAAACGAGTCCTAAAATGCTATATTGAACCTATCTTGTTATATGGAAGTGAATCATTGACAATAGGCAAGTCTGCACAAAAATCGTTGGAAGCAGCAGAAATGTAGTTTATTAGAAGAATGTTGCGAATCCCCTGGACAGCAAAAATAACTAATGAAGAATGTATGAGAAGAGCTGGAGAGACAAAAAACCTTGTCAAAAAGATAAGAGAGAGACAATGTACTTTCATAGGACATGCAATGAGAAGAGGGGGCATTGAAAATATTATAACAACAGGAAAAATAGAAGGAAGAAGATCAAGAGGAAGACCAAGAGAAATGATACTGGACAGTCTGACGGGATGGTGTAAGAGGAGATCACCAACTGAACTGATGGCCTGCATGAAGGATCGGGTACCCTGGAGAAGCATAATAGCGAACGCCAGTCGGCACGGCACATGATGATGATGATTACTGGATTGCTGTCCCCTTTGTTTCTCAGACAAAAACCTTCCATTTGGTTCTGATGTCCTGTACCGTTCCATTTTCTCTCACCGCGGCACTTTGATCCCATTATGTTCTCTTACTAAATTCCATATCCTTTTCTTCTGCATCAGCTTTCTCAACATTTTTTTGGTCATGCCATAAGCTGCCAAAGAGTTTTTTTTGTAATTCCAAGCACACGTGTATAAGTACGAGAATATGTAAAACCAAATATATAAATATACACAGAGTCACCGCAGTAAAGCTGTGATAACCAAATGTTAAAACTAAAACAAAAGTTGAAAGAGCTTTTTTTTTTTAAACGAGCACACAGTTGTGACTTTGCGTTTGTATCTTAATCATAGAAGACAAAGAGACAGTTGTAACGTTGGGTTTATATCTTAATCATATAATATCTTAATCATAGAAGACAGACAGTTGTGACATTTGGTTTATATCTTATTCATAAAAGACAAAGAGACAATTGTGACGTTGCGTTTATATCTTAATCATAGAAAACAAGGAGACAGAAACAAAATTATCATGGATGATATAGAACAAATGAAACTAGGGGGACAAAAATAGCAGAAAAGGGCTCTAACTTGCAAAAGTTACACCCGAGTGTGTGCTAGTTAATTAATGAAGCTGTTCCTACTTTTGTTTTAAATAGTCGAACATTTTGTGTAACCTGTGGTATACACGCCTACAGGAGTGCTGTTTGGGAGGCAAAGTTCCGCAAGGGACATGCAAATGAATGAATGAATGTGGTATACACATCTTTGCTTACCTTAAGAGATCTTTCTGTAACTGATCTTAATAGAAAAAGTCTTATTATTTTTTTTTGTCTGCAATTTGTCAAGATTATCGTTAAGCTGAAAGTTGACAAACTAAATATTATGTCAGTGATTATTATATACGAAACCCTGTCAGTCCTGTTCCTCAAATAGCTATTACTTCAGGTCGATTAAAAAAATAGTATATAAGTATTCATTCGTGTTTGTTGTCAAAAAGGATATGTAGCTGTAACGTGATTCGTTCTACTCAAGGCCTCATTCTGCAATTACCCAAGACGATCTTCTTCTTTTTCTTCTTCTTCTTCTTCTTATTCTGCCATTAGCGTCACAGAGGAGTGGAGTCTTTTTTTTTCTTCGGATATCTGTCCAGAGCTAGGTGAGAGGCCTCGGTAGCTGTCATGTTATGTTTCCACACTGTGTCTTTCGCCCCATCTATTCACCTTTTTTTTCCTTCCCTAGGTTGTCCTCGTGCTCTATATGCAAATGTTTTCGAGTTGTAAGCACGTGCAACTGGTTGTTTTTGGGTTCATGGGTATCGAGTACCCGAACCACTTAACTCTCTGATTTGATGTAGTCCTTGACCGGGCGTTCTTGACAGAGTATTTCATTTCGCATTTGATTTCTTCTCGTCTTATTTACCATTTTTTTCTTAAGCAATTTATCCGGCATGTTGTTATCTCTCTCTGTTCGTGGTGTTTGGTTAAGTGTCCATGTTTGGCAAAGATAGCGCAGAATAGGGATGAATACAGAAATAAGACTAGACCGAGAAAATAATATGCACTTTGAGATCACTCGCTTACTGAGAGCTTTTTTTTTTTTTTTAGTTAAATGGAATACGTATTCTTTATTAAGCGTCATATTTTCTTAAGTGTTAAGTGTTTTAAAATATATATTTTTAATTTACAGTTCGTCAGTATGTTATTTGTTATTTGGATGCTTAATTATTGATCGTTTGATGCTTAAATCATTGAGTCTAATATTTGCTAGTTGGATGCTTAATTATTGAGTCTAATGTTTGCTGTTTGGATGCTTGATCGCTGAGTTTGTTATTTGCTTTCTGATTATTTAATCAATTATTTGCTTTTTGATTGCTTAATCAGTGAATCTTTTATTTGCTGTTTGGTAGTTTAATTAATGCCGGAATTATCTACCACTGTACTTGATTATCTAATCATTCGATGCATTTTGTTTTCATTTTGGCTGAGTAGCCTCAAAAGTTCAAATTTATTTGACAAGTTTTTGTCAGGATAGTCAAAATCCGGTAATTACGCGCCACTTAGATGTGTCCAGACATTGCGCTGAATCTTTTTTTTCCTATTCGCCACTTACAAACACCTTCATCATAGAAGGAATGGAAATTTCCGAAGTGAGTCAGTGATCTGGATAAGGAAGTTAATAACAAACATGATGCAACAGACTTTGGGTTATTTGGGCAGAGCGCCAGCTTTAGAAAACCAATGAAGTTACAGAGATCCAAGTAAGACTGGAAAATCCCCCAACAAAAGTCAGAAGCGCTATCAATGCCTCCAGTAGCGGTCCGTAGAAGCAGTTTCTGTTCCTTCTCTTTTCCCCTGCCCCCCCCCCCTCCTTGCTTCAGAATTAAATGTTATCAAGAATTAATCCCATTTACCTGGCCCGGGGGTGGGGGGGGGGGGAAACACGAGTAAAGGTAGACAAAAGCAGACATGGAAGAGAACAACAGAGGGGATGTTGGATAAGAGAGAACTCTTGGGCAAGGAACGGAGGGGTAAAAAGGGCTTTTGTGGGGGAAAACCCTTGCGGAAGCCTGTTGTGTTCAAAGATTTGTCCAGGGCTTCCAAGAAGAATTTTGTAAGTCGGTGACACCCCCCCCCCCACCTCAACACCCCCCCCCCCTCCGACCAACTTATCCTATTGATTCAGCTGTTCTATTTTTACCACATCTCTCCTTTTCCGGGGGGGGGGGTGCTCTAATGATTAGGCATTGTTTTGATCCATTAGCCCCCCTCCCCTGCAAATAAAGGAAGCCCTCCAGGCCTAAACGAAATTCCCCCCCCCCCCAAATGCACCAACTAGACACCCTCTTCCACCACCACCACCCGCTAGAGCAGGTAGAACTGACTGATGTTTAAAGATGATGTAGAGACTGCTTCATATACAGCACTGTCTTGTTTCTTGCTTGCCTTATCCCAGTCACCCTGTTTAGCTGAACTCTTAACAAAACGTTCGCTCCGGGTATCACCCGATCTTTTGAGTTTTAACGAGTGTAATTAAATTAATCCGCTTAATTTTTCTGTTCTGTTATTCATACAACCTATTGTGGTGTTCCCTTTCATTAAAAGGAAGCAAGATACTCGACGGACTAAAAAAAAATTGGCGCAGAGTCTAGTACAAAACACAGCTGATAGAAAGAGCAAAGGATAGATGGTTGTGGAAATCAGTAACGACCAACGCCTGTTAGCATTGACCACTAGGGAGAGAGAGAGAGAGAGAGAGAGAGAGAGAGAGAGAGAGAGAGAGAGAGAGAGAGAGAGAGAGAGAGAGAGATTTAGGAAAAAAACTTTCATTATTGTTTTTAAAAAATGGAAAGTCAAAATATCACATTGTCTATTATTGTAGTGATTTCAGTACAAGCACTGAGAACATAAATAATTTCGTTTGTCACAACCAATACCAGTACTCCGTAGCTAAATCGCTAAAGACGCACTTCAAAGTGCAGTGCCAACTCAATCCCGGGACGAAAAAGCAACAACTCGCAAGACCTCTGGGAATCATGACCCAGAGGGGCTCATCCCCTTTAGAGTGTCAGGAGTTTAACAGGGCCGAAACACTTATCTGAGGGGGAGTACTTCCTCTGATGATATGAAGGAGTTGTGTTGTTGTTCGGCTCTCTACAGTAGAGAGTTTCCTGCATACAAGCGAAGCAAGGGCGAAGACGTTTTGTCCGCTTTGGCAAACAGCGACCCATATCTGACATGCTAACGGCAGGGTTGGTCAACCAATAGTACCCTATCCCACCTCTCCGTTGGTACCCCCTCAGTAACAGACCTAGCCTGATTAACGGGGGCAGGGATCGATGTAGCCCCCCCCCCCCCCCCCCCCCGTGGTGGTGGAGACTGCTAAAGAAGGTACGCCGCCTCTTTTTTTTTTTTAAACTGCGCTCAGGGACTGAAAAAAAAAACAACCCTGCCATGACCAGCTCCCAAGCCGACATGATGTTATGTCTCAACAGCTTCACCGCACTGGATGCAAAGTGCAGCAGCTCGCAGTTCAAGAGAGACTGCAGAAGAAGAATGTTATATCAGGGAAGGTTTCTTCTTATATATCTTATACCCTTCCCGTGGCGTTAAACGTCACATAGGGCTCGCAAGGTAGTTCGCCAATTTTTCCTGTTTTCGGCGAGTCTTTCAACCTCATCAAGGGATTTTATGCCTGTTAATTTGGCCTCTCTTAACAATGTCCTCTTCAGAGTTTCACGTGGCCTGCCTCTTTTTCTTTGGCCTGTTGTGTTCCATTTGATAGCTTGTTTTTGGGATTCTCTGATCGTTTCTTCTCATCACGTGACCAATATATGTCCATCTCCTTCTCCTGATCACCCATGAGACTGGTTGTTGTTCAGCCATCTGTCTTATCTCTGCATTGTTATTGAATTCGTTCCACTTGATGACGAGTATTTTTCTTAGGCATTTGTTTTCAAAAGAGTCTAATTTCTTGTCTGTTTTAGTTGTTTTCCAGTTTTTACATGCATAAATGAGGGTGGATATTACATTTGAATTGAATAGTCTTAATTTGGTTTTTGTGCTTATAACTTTTGAATTACATATGTTCTCGAGATTCTTAAAGATCTACGGTGTTTTTGCAATTCTAACTTCCTTTCTGGTGTTATCATCCTGGTCCATGTAGCTGCCAAGTTATGCAAATTGATTGACTTCTTCAATATCTATCCCTTCTACGTGTATTTTTCATTTTTATTAATGGGAATTTTCATAATTTTTGTTTTGTCCTTGTTAATTTCAAGTCCTATTTTGCTAGCCAGTGAAGACAGGCTATCTGTTTATGGGAAGGTTTATCCTACGTTATTTTCGTCATGTTTCTGACAGTGGATATTCTTATTTTGTTTGCACTCATGAGAAGATAGAATGCACAGCACTGAGCTTGTTATGTGCACCTAGATTTTGCTACCCGGTAAAATCTTGATCAGTGTTATTAATAAACAGTTATCCAGAAAGATAACGCATACTGTACTAAAAATGCTTATTTGGCCTTCACCTCTGACCTCTGAAAAAATAATGACGTCACCGACTTCTGTGTTGACATATATAGTCCGCCATATTGAGCGTAACCGGAACGACAACAATAAGGCATATACTACCAGACAGGGGGAAAAAAAAGCGTTTCTTTCCAGGATTGCTGGTCCTCTGTGACGGATTGAAGGTCCAGAATCCTTCATAGGAATCCATTTTTCTCAGGAGACAGTAAGGTAAAGATGTATGCTTGATAAATGTAATGCTTTTTGAAACAAAGAAGTGACAACAGCCCTATTCGAAAAAAAACCAAGTGTACCAACTTTAATGACAGGATCTAAGCCTGGGAAGAAAGAGAAAAGAAAGGATAAAATCTCCGGTGGTTTAAATGTTAGGAGTAAAGTTCTTGGGTGTGGCCTTTTGTAATCGACGGCCGTGGTAGTCGTTATGTAGAATATGATGCCTCAAAGTGTAGCCTATTTATCGACGCTGTCACGTGGTTTATCGAGTCTCTCGCGATCGTCCAGCAATTTCGATGTTTGTTTGGTGCAGCTGTGATACCGATCCACTAAGATCCGGGCAAGAAAGTCCCTTATGTTTTCGGGTAACTGCTCTCATACAGAAGTACTTTGTTCCATCTTTAACATATATTTACACGTAGAGATACCAGAATATGGGATTTGCCCATGTAATGGAGAAAATGATAATTAGTCGTAGGGTGAATTTCATCATTCATACCAGTGTAGCTTATTGTGATAGGCATGTCATAAAGATTTGGTTTTTGTAAATCAGGCAAGAATATCCGATACTGTTACTCATATCTGACATTTATAAATAGGTGGCTAAAAAATTTTTTTTTGCGGGGGGGGGGGGGTTCTGACATTGATTTGCATAAATTTATTTGACATTGGTTTTCATTCATTAAGTTGGATCTGGTTTTCATTCATTAAAGTTAGGATCCATTAACATATGGGTGCCTCTGTAATGGCAATTATCAAGAATATTCATAATGACCCATGGAAGATAAAAGAGATATGTCTTAGAGGGTTGGTAGCTTGTTGATCGACATACAGAAAAGAGAAATGTGAGACTTCCATTCAGGAAGCGCAGGGGGCACTGAATAATTGAAATGAGATTGAATTTCTTTATATAAACACAACCATGTTCTGGATATTGAACCTCCCCTCATCAACATGCAGAGTTATGGAGATAACTTCTGTATATCAGCACAGCAGATCCTGGAAATGGGTCCATAGAGCACACAGGATTGCTGGAGATTGTAACCTAAAATCTACATAACACATAAGATCTGTGTTCGCGCACAGTGGTAGTACAGACAGAATACCCACACGACATTCAAGATGCATGTTTGGATAATGTCCAAGAGAGTGATGTTTTATATATATGTGCAGAGAGTTTAATGTGAATCTATATTTATCCTTTATAGACTACTCAAAGGCATTTGATTGTGTACAACACCAGAAACTCTGGGAAATAATGGAAAAAATGGGATTTCCAACACATTTGATACAATTAACATCACTGTTGTATCTAGACCAACAAACATCAATAAGAATAAATGGTGAAACAACAACTTAGTTTGACATAAAACAAGGGGTCTGTCAGGGGTGCATATTGTCACCTTACTTATTTAACTTGTGTACTGAGAATATAATGAGCAATGTTAGAGAAGATGTAGACAAAGAATATTACGATGCCATAACAATTGGAGGTTATCAAATACCAGAGATTAGATATGCTGATGACACAGTATTACTGTCCACAACACAAAAAGGAGTGGAAAAACTAATTATGTCAGTCCGTAAGAGCAGCGAAGAGCAAAACCTAAACTGATGACAGCTGACAAAACAAACAAAGCAGCTGATGTATGTATCAATGAGGAAAAACTGGAAGAAGTGGAGAGTTTTAAATATCTTGGATCACTGCTAACTAATAATGGAGATACAATGAGGGAAATTAAAAGGAGGACATCTATCACTCTTCAGAAAGTAAAATAACAAAAGAATCTGTGGAGAATGAATGAATGAATAATCTTTATTTTTCAAGGGTAAAGAATTGGGCACGCAGGCCCGTCTTACATTCTGCCCTTCATCACTCCATCTTTCATTCTTCCCACATACTTGATTTAGTACAAATATACAAATTAAATTAGGAAAAAAACAACAGAGAAGAAGTAATTAACCTAATAAAATAGCACTCATGCACACATACGTATGCAGACATATACATAAAAAAATATACATTGTAAATACAGATCTTCTAACATATGTTTTTTTTAACAGACATTAAAATAATTTCTAACAATATCGAGAGGAACAGACAGAACTACAAAAATAAGATTTTTAAGTGCATGCATTTTTCACATTGCAACATATGCCTGTGAGACCTGGACACTTAACAAACAGCTGAGAAACACATAAATGCGCTTTGATTGCTACAGAAGAGTTCTTCAGATACCATGGACACAAAAAAGAACAAATATATTCATACTACAAGAGCTTAATATTGAAGAAGGCTGGCTAGTAAGGAGGATTAAGGAGAGAAAACTTAAATATTTTGGACACATTAAACGTCATGATAATCTAGAGAAGACCGTCTCGGAAGGGTACTTAATGGGGAAAAGAGGGGAAGACCAAGGCAAAGATGGCTGCAAGACATTGTTGATGATCTGCAAATGGATGCATCAGCAGCAGGGCATCTTGCTTACAAGCGAGAGGCCTACAGGAGTGCTTTTAGGGAGGCAAAGTTCCGCAAGGGGCATGCAAATGAATGAATGAATGATATATATATATATATATAGATTTTATGTCAGTCTCTTCAGTTTATGTTTGGTAGTATGTGGAGCAGATGTTGCTAAGTGTCAACAAAAGACAATAAACTGAACAGTGAATGTTAACAACACATAAACAAGAATGTACTGCAGAGAATATTTAGAATTTGTACTCGATTTCTAAACTTTGGGAGAGGAAATTGGCAGGAGGTTTTAAAATTTATAACTCTGAGTCAGGTTTTAGTTTAGTTTTTTTTTTTTTTTAATGATTGAAATAGGATTATTGGGAACCTACCAGATCGTAACATTTTGAATTGTAATTCAGGCACACTTTATAAACATTGAGCTTATCTTTTAGATTAAGTTTCAGTTTTTTTTTTTTTCTGTTTTGTTGCTCGTGTTTTTCACATGCTCTTTCACTGTGTCATCAGCATATCTAATCTCTGGTATTTGATAACCTCCAATTGTTATAGCATCGTAATATTCTTTGTCAACATCTTCTCTAACATTCCTCATTATATTTTTAGTATACAAATTAAACAAGTAAGGCGACAGTATGCATCCTTGACGGACCCCTTGTTTTATGCCAAACCAAGTTTGTTTCACCATTTATTCTCACTGCTGCCTGTTGGTCTAGATACAGCAGTGATGTTAATTGTATCAAGTTTTTTGGAAATCCCATTTTCACATGCTGTGTTCCTCAATTTATTGTTTGCCAAAACAAATTTGTTACGCATGACTGGCTCAGGCCAGGTAGATCCTGTATATTGTATGAGTGAAGTGCTGTAGTGTGTAAGATTTTATGATTAAAATGTTTTAGTGTGTAAGATTTTATGATTAAAATGTTTTAGTGTGTAAGATTTTATGATTGAAATGTTTTAGTGTGTAAGATTTTATGATTAAAATGTTATGGTGTGTAAGATTTGGAGCTTTTTTTTTGGTGGCATGTTGCTTTATGGGCCACTTAGCATTCTGGGTAGTAAAAAAAGGCCTTTTTTCTGTTATCAGTTCACTGTTATCATGTACATCAATTGTTCTATCTTTTGTTGATTTATCAATGGGTCCTGTCATCTTTTTCTTTTTTTTTTTGATATTCAGTTTTATATTTGTTTTGTAACAGTAAAGTTCTTTATTGGCAATACCTGGGCTTTTACTTTGAATGCAAATGGCAGGGTAGGTGAAAGATACAAACCATGAATGTGGAGTAAGTTTAATATTTGATATTCCCTGTCACAGTGGTTCCCAACGTGTGGTCTTCAGCATGTTATCAGATTGGTATTAAGTACTTTCTGATGAAAAAAAAAAATATAAGGGTTTATGGCTTTATGATATTACATATAAGATGGTGGTCCATAATTAGTGATCGTGCTAGAATATTTTACAATTGGTAAGCTTTTACTTGTTTTTTCGCTTTGCACGAAGCGCTTTCTGAAGTACCATTGTTTTTTTTTTTTTTAACAACGTTCAGTACCTTCCACCTTTTTTTTTCTACAGGGTGTTCCACAAGTAACTGTGCACTAACTCAGTATCGATTCTGGTATCGTAGTGATATCTTAATGTCTGTGGTATCTAGCCACATTTACCTGTTGCGGTCATTAAGATATCACTACGAATTTGGAATTGATACTGGGTTAGTGCACAGTTATTTTCTGAATGCACTGTAGTGTAACTTCCCATTAATGAAAATGGAAAAATACATGTAGAAGGGACAGATGTTGAAGAAGTCAATCCATTTGCACACCTTGGCAGTTACACAGACCAGGATGGTGACACTAGAAAGGAAGTTAGAGTTAGAATTGCAAAAGCAGCATCGATCTTCAAGAATCTTGAGAACATATAGGATTCAAAAGTTATAAGCACAAAAACCAAATTAAGACTATTCAGTTCAAATGTAATATCCACCCTCATTTATGCATGTGAAAGCTGGAAAAACAACTAAAGAAATAGACAAGAAATTAGACTCTTTTGAAAACAAATGCCTAAGGAAAATACTCAGCATCAAGTGGAACGAATTCAAGAACAATACAGAGATAAGACAGATGACTGAACACCAACCAGTTTCATAGGTGATCAGGGAAATGAGATGGACATATGTTGGTCACGTGATGAGAAGAATCCCAAAACAAGCTATCAAGTGGAACACAACAGGCCGAAGAAAAAGAGGCAGACTGCGTGAAACTCTGAAGAGGACATTGTTAAGAGATGCCAAATTAGTAGGGCATAAAATCCCTTGATGAGGTTGAAAGACTTGCCGAAAACAGGAAAAATTGGCGAACTACCTTGTGAGCCCTATGTGACGCTTAATGGCACGGGAAGGATGTAAGATAATACTGTAGTATAGAGTTAAACATCCTTTACAGAGAGCGGGAATTAAATTTTCCTGTGAGGTTTGTTTCTAACCTTATTTGCAGCTAGATTTAACATTTACAGAATGCTCACATGTTAGACCAAAGTCAAAGTTGGCTGACTCCCTTCTATTAAAATTGAGCATCGTCATCCAACTGGCTTGATTATCCTATGGCTGATTTCACTGTTTGCTTTTTTATTATGTTTTTTGATAATGTAAACCAGGTGTGGTAACCAGTCCTCCAAAAGTTTCAGCGTTTCTCCTTTATTTATCAGTAATTTACCAGTAATTGCCCGTTAAATACGATCACTGTCCTTAACGTATATGCAGTTGGAAACGTGGTTCTTGGATGTAGAAAGGTTGGGAGCCATGCCTTGGTTCTTGGATGTAGAAAGGTTGGGAACCATGCCCTGGTTCTTGGATGTAGAAAGGTTGGGAACCATGCCCTGGTTCTTGGATGTAGAAATGTTGAGAGCCATGCCCAGTTCTTGGATGTAGAAATGTTGGGAGCCATGCCCTGGTTCTTGGATGTAGAAAGGTTGGGAGCCATGCCTTGGTTCTTGGATGTAGAAAGGTTGGGAGCCATGGCCTGGTTCTTGGATGGAGAAAGGTTGAGAGCCATGCCTTGGTTCTTGGATGTAGAAAGGTTGAGAGCTATGCCTTGGGTCCTGGATGTAGAAAGGTTGAGAGCCATGCCCTGATTCTTGGATGTAGAAATGTTGGGAGCCATGCCTTGGTTCTTGGATGTAGAAAGGTTGGGAGCCATGGCCTGACGCTATTAGGTTTCAGCGTTACAGAGTTTTAGTTTGTTATCAAAAGCTTGTGTTGGTTCTAGCATAATTTATGTTGAAAAATGTGCAGAACAGATGTTGCATTGCTTTGAGTGATATAATACGAGGCCGGTATCCCATCCTCCTCCTTTCCCATAAAACCAGCGTGTTTGTGTGCTGAATTTTGTAGTAGTTCATAGTGTCAGTGGGATTCATGAGGTTCTGCATGGGGGATTGCATATAGTGAAACATCTGTGAAGTGGATACTTGTGAGGAAGCTGTTTTGTTACACTTGGTTTTAGAAGAAATTAACCAGAGCTAGGGCTATGTAGATTTAATTTAGCATTAAGTTTAACTAGCAAGTTGTTTTATTTTCAGCAGAATGAGATCAGAGTATTATATGAGTATATATGACACTAACGCCATATATACATATGAACCTTAAGTGCACAAGGCACACGAGGCTTCTGCTAAGGTTTTCCACAAACACTTGTTCTTTGCCTTTTTTGTTTTTCCCCACTCTTGAAGAGGTGAGCCCTCTGTAGCTCAACGTTCTCTCTTTTGTTCTTCTCCATGTCTTCTTTGGTCTACTCTTACTTCTGTTCCCCTGTGGTGTCCATCTCAGTGCTATTTTTAGTAGTGAGTCATCAGTCATCCGGAGCACATGTCCCAACCATCGTCAGCGTATTTCCTCAATAATTGCTATCAGTGGCTTTTATATTTATATATATATATATATATATATATATATATAATTTGCTGTTTTTGAATATAGTTCAGAATGGGTTCAACTCCTACTTTATTTCTAATGACATCATTTCTGGTTTTGTCCATTCTTGATATTCCAAGAATTCTTCTCAAGAGTCTCTTTTCAGTTGTAATTTTTCCTTTTGTCTTTTGCTGTCAGCGTCCATGCCATCTTTGGCATGATGGTTCACAGTAATGAATCTACAGTTTCTTAACTCCCACACCTTAATGGCACATTCCTGTTGTGTTACCTTCCCACCTACATCTCTTGTCTACCTCTCACTCTTTTTTTTCCTGTTCACTCATTTAGTATGGTCTTCAGTATATTATTATGTCTTTTGATGTGGCCAGGATGTTTTATTTGCTTGATCCTCATTGAGAAGTTCACACTGCACCTTTAGTCGTTCTAACACTGTGCGTTTGTTCTTTTTTTATTTTTCATGATATATTACATCCTTTCTTGTGGATCCACATTTCTGTTGCAATTATCATTCTGTCCAACTTTTTACTTACAAGTTGAAGTTTCTGCTGCGTACAGAATAAATGAACAGTAGTACTGGGTGAATATTACATTTTATAGGTCTCATTTTTGTTTTCATGGACAGATTCCTGGATAACAGCATTGTCTTCATGGTGTTGAATGTACGTCTTGCCATTTCTTCTCCTCTGTCTGTCTCAGTCTCACATCGTATCCATGGAGGGGAAAACCTCAGACAGGCTGTAGAAATTTAAACCTCATGAACTTCCACAAAATTTGACGGAGAAGAGACTGTAACTTCAGCCCAGCCCAAGTGGGTCTTAACGTAATTCCGTAATTTCTTTTATCATGGCTGTTTTTCCAACTTTGCTGTGATCTTGTTTCTTGCTGTCTCCTTTGGAGAGGGACATGAAAGAAGAACATGGAGAATTTACCTCCATATCCTGTCATTCAGCTTTATTTTTATTGATCTCTGAAACAAAAAAAAAAAGTTGTGACACATGTCATTGTTTTTTTGTTGTTTTTTTTTTAAATGCATATTATTTTGCCGTTGGGTGCCAGAGTGGTGAAGTGGTTGATGCACTAGAAGGTTGGTAGTTTAAATCCAGCTGGAGGCATCCCAGTCACCCAGCTGTAGAAATAGGTGTCTGGCTTATTCTGGAGCTGGCTTCCCAAAGTGTTAAGTTGTCTCCACACCCCCCCCCCCCCCCCCCCCCCCCCCCCCCTCATGTGTTGATATGTCAGGGAAAATACGAGCACTAACACCATATCCCCTTGGTGTATCCATGGCATGACAGGGCTACTTTTACCGTCACTTTACAAAGATCACTTTACAAAGAGCTTACGAATATTTTAAAGATGTTTTTAAAAAAGTCATTAATAAGTAGCATAATGTACAGTTCAAACATGTGTCCCAGATAAAGAGTTGTGAAAATGCCTTTTTTTTGTACAGTAAATAGGACAAGTTCTGCCTGGTAGTAAGACAGCAGTTTGATATTTTGATTTTCTTCATCATCATCATCTTCATCATCATCATCAGGCAGCAACAAGAAAAGTAGTGAAAGTTTAAAATATTTTAAAAAAAAACAAATAAAGGCAGAAATTTTAAATTTAAATGCAGTAATTTATAGATTTAAAATGATGCATGTCATGGCTGTTGGTGATTGCTGGCAGCTTGAAAGAGTGGAATAAAGTGATGGATTTATACCTTCCAGTGGCTATTTCAGCTGGCAAGTCTGATAAACCAGAGTGCTTATGATTCACATGTAAAATATGTGATAGTACCGAATCAATAGACCAGCTGTGTCAGTGGCTGAGATGTTTGATTGATCAGGTAGAGGTTTTGTTTTAATCCTTGTGGGTCCCTTGGAAACAACTGTGTTAAGAACACACTTATCTTAACAGTGTTTGTGAGACAGGGAACACAAATCTGTTTGCTTAAAAACTCTGACTTACTTCTGTAGCCCAGAAACCTGTAGTAGTCAACACTAATTGTAATTGCTATTTTTGTAAAATGTAATGTCGGGTTGGTGGATGGATGGGGACATGGAGATTGCTGGCAGGGATGAGGAAAATCTGGCCTGAAACCAATGACATGACAAGCCTGTGGGTCTTTACAGCAATGGCTATCAGAATGATGTAAACAAAACAGACCCAGCAGATTGTAGGTAGTGGGGAATGGATATCGTTGAGGCTCTCATCAGATTCCTCATCCCAAAGTCGGAGTGTCTCTGTGGAACTGTCTCAAAGCCGTCTGCCCAGCCAGCGTTGCATGCTGGATCTGACATGGAGAAAGGGCTTAAGTACAGCCACCAGAGGCTGGAAAACAAAGTTTTGGCCAGGCCAGCCTACACCACTGTCTTCATGGCAGTCTGAGCCAAGACTGCAGTCTGCCCTAATGAGGAAAGATGCTGAAGTCGGAGGTACCCAGCCAAAAGGTACATCGCAAAAATCAGGGTACCACGCATCATCGCCACTGTGTGGTATTGGTATCTTCTTAATGTGTTAGTGTCCTTTGTCTAATCTTCATAACTGTAAGTGGTCCCTTTTAATTGATGTCTTCATTATTTATGAATGTCTTTTTTAGTGGTATTTTCATAATGTATAAATGATCTTAGTATTAGTATCTTCATATAAGTTATAAAAATCATGTCTAGGAAGTGGAGATGGATTGGCCACACTCTGAGGAAACCCAGCAACAGCATAGCAAGACAGGCACCGACATGGAATCGTCAAGGAAACAGAACATGAGGAAGACCTAGACTTACTTGGAGAAGAGAAATTATGACAGTGCTCAGAGACAAAGGACACACATGGAAGGAAGCAGAGAATAATTCCAAGAACAGGGATGACTGGAGAGCCTTTATCCGTGGCCTATGCTCTCAAGGGAGTGAAAGGTGATGATGATGATAAGTTATAAGATGAACAATTGCAGGTCTTTGAGAAGAAGATGTTAAGAAGAATCTTGGGTCCATAAAGGATACCAACAGTGAGGAATGGAGAGCTAGAAAGAACACTGCACTTAACAGCTTATTTAAATCACGGCGGATTATAAATGTCTTGAAACTCAACATATTAAGCTGGTTGAGTCATGTAGAAAGAATGGAAGAGAAAATAGACAAATGAAAATGATGTATGTACAAGAGTTGGAGGGAAACAAGACCAAGAGGTAGATGAAGACAGAGATGGAGAGACAGCATAAAAGAGGACATAAACTGGTGTTACCAACAGGAGAGAGAAGATTAGGAATAGAGAGGAGTGGAGATGAACTTTATCTACAACAGTGAGCCGTAATGGCTTGGAAAACTGAAGAAGAAGTTATAAGAGGTTGTTGCATATGTTGTAAGAGTTCTTTGATTACCTTCATAATTTTAAAATTGTCTTTGTGTTGACGTCTTCATTATTTATAAGTACTATTGATTGGTGTATAGTGAGGTAATGATTGAGTTTTTAAAAATTTTGCATTCATTTTCTTTTAGCTAAATTAATGTGAATACAATTCCCCCCCCCCCCCCCCCCCCAACATGTGCACCACCCTTTTAAATTTAACTAAATTGGTTTTCATCTTCTAGCAGTGAACATTTGGCAGGCTGTCATGTGATAAAATCAGTTTTTCTAGGACCAAAGATGACTCTGATAGAGAGAACTGACATTGCTGTCTGTGCCAGATAACAGAAGCTGGACTGACATTGCTGTGTGTGCCAGATAACAGAAGCTGGGCTGACATTGCTGTCTGTGCCAGATAACAGAAGCTGGACTGACATTGCTGTCTGTTCCAGATAACAGAAGCTGGGCTGACATTGTTGTCCATGCCAGATAACAGAAGCTGGGCTGACATTGCTGTCTGTGCCAGATAACAGAAGCTGGACTGACATTGCTGTGTTTTTTTAGATAACAGAAGCTGGACTGACGTTGCTGTGTTTTTTTTAGATAACAGAAGCTGGACTGACATTGCTGTGGTTTTTTAGATAACAGAAGCTGGACTGACATTGCTGTCTTTTTTTAGATAACAGAAGCTGGAATGACATTGCTGTGTGTGCCAGATAACAGAAGCTGGACTGACATTGCTGTCTTTTTTTAGATAATAGAAGCTGGGCTGACATTGCTGTCCATGCCAGATAACAGAAGCTGGACTGACATTGCTGTCTTTTTTTAGATAACAGAAGCTGGACTGACTTTGCTGTCTTTTTTTAGATAACAGAAGCTGGACTGACATTGCTGTCTGTGCCAGATAACAGAAGCTGGACTGACATTGCTGTCTTTTTTTAGATAACAGAAGCTGGAATGACATTGCTGTGTTTTTTTAGATAACAGAAGCTGGAATGACATTGCTGTGTGTGCCAGATAACAGAAGCTGGACTGACATTGCTGTCTTTTTTTAGATAACAGAAGCTGGAATGACATTGCTGTTTTTTTTAGATAACAGAAGCTGGAATGACATTGCTGTGTATGCCAGATAACAGAAGCTGGACTGACATTGCTGTCCGTGCCAGATAATAGAAGCTGGACAGACATTGCTGTCTGTGCCAGATAACAGAAGCTGGACTGACATTGTTGTCTGTTCTAGATAACAGAAGCTGGGCTGACATTGCTGTCTGTGCCAGATAACAGAAGCTGGGCTAACATTGCTTTCTGTGCTAGATAACAGAAGCGGGGCTGACATTGCTTTCTG
Source organism: Achatina immaculata (assembly GCA_009760885.1). Classification (NCBI taxonomy): domain Eukaryota; kingdom Metazoa; phylum Mollusca; class Gastropoda; order Stylommatophora; family Achatinidae; genus Lissachatina; species Lissachatina immaculata. The sequence goes on along the minus strand of CM019693.1, from coordinate 19,121,411 downwards.
TGCCAGATAACAGAAGCTGGACTGACATTGCTGTCTGTTCCAGATAACAGAAGCAGGACTGACATTGCTGTCCATGCCAGATAACAGAAGCTGGACTGACATTGTTGTCTGTTCCAGATAACAGAAGCTGGGCTGACATTGCTGTCTGTGCCAGATAACAGAAGCTGGGCTGACATTGCTGCCTGTGCTAGATAACAGAAGCTGGGCTGACATTGCTTTCTGTGCCAGATAACAGAAGCTGGACTGACATCGCTGTCTGTTCCAGATAACAGAACCTGGACTGACATTGCTGTCCATGCCAGATAACAGAAGCTGGGCTGACATTGCTGTGTTTTTTTAGATAACAGAAGCTGGACTGACATTGCTGTCTTTTTTTTAGATAACAGAAGCTGGGCTTACATTGCTGTCTTTTTTTAGATAACAGAAGCTGGAATGACATTGCTGTCTTTTTTCAGATAACAGAAGCTGGAATGACATTGTTGTCTTTTTTTAGATAACAGAAGCTGGGCTGACATTGCTGTCTTTTTTTAGATAACAGAAGCTGGAATAACATTGCTGTCTTTTTTTAGATAACAGAAGCTGGAATGACATTGCTGTCTTTTTTAGATAACAGAAGCTGGAATGACATTGCTGTGTGTGCCAGATAACAGAAGCTGGACAGACATTGCTGTCTGTTCCAGATAACAGAAGCTGGACAGACATTGCTGTCTGTGCCAGTTAACAGAAGCTGGACTGACATTGCTGTCTGTGCCAGATAACAGAAGCTGGACTGACATTGCTGTCCAAGCCAGATAACAGAATTTGAGAATGACCCCCCCCCCCCCCTTGCTTCCAAACTGTGCAGCTCTTTGTAGCAGAGTGTTATGTTGCTAATCTGGCCAGTGAGGGCAGAGATTGATGTGTTTATCAGAGTAGTGGAGCCTGTTGGGAAACCGACAATTTATTATGTGCTGTGCTGGATAGCATTGACGATCATGTTTCTTTGTCTTGTGCAGTTAATTTTGATGCTTTTCATTTTTTGTTTTTCATGCCACTTGGTGAGTCAGTCCATTCTCTTGGCTTTCATCTCTTCTTTTTCCCTTTAATTTTCCAGTCATTGCTAGATAAAAAGTAAATAAATTCATTTACCTTGGAACAACAGTAACAGCTGATGGCAAGAGCAGAAATGAAATAAAATCACGAATAGGTATAAGGCGACGGGGACTTTTTTTATGACATAAAGAAAATGCTAACAAATATGTCCCTAAAAGTGAGGAAAAGAGTATTACAGTGCTATATAGCCCTATTATTGCTGTATGGTTGTGAAACTTGAACAGTCAAGAAAAAAGACATTGACTGTGGCAGACATATTTGCTGTTTAAATATGAGGACAAGAAGAAGAAATAACGCCGTCATAATTTCAAGCAAGGGGCAAACAGATCAGTCATGCAAACAAGGGAGAGAACTTGCTGAGTTTATGGGTAGCGGTGAGAGAGGTTATCAGAGTATGGTCAAGCCCCAACCCATAGGATAACATTAGCAGGTTGGAAGTAGAGGACCCAGCTACATTATATTGGAAGCACAGATCTGAAAAATCTTATCAGTGCAGTGTGGCCATCACATGCCCCCCCCCCCAATTATGCTAATAAAGTAAATGTCCTTAATGAAGGTATAACACGCGGAGAACTCCAGATGTCACTATGTGACATTGAGGCCGGCTGGTATCTATTGTAAGTTGTGCATGCATTATTTACTTTCTCGGCCTTTTGGCCAAGATCAAAGTGGCTGAGGTCAAAGTGTCCTCTTGGCAGGTACACTGATCAACATGCCCTTTGGTCAAAACAAAAACGTCGTTATTTTTTAACAAATTGGGATGTTCGAGACCTACCCTGCACATTGAATACCGGGGGCAGGATCCACGTCTCATTATGGGTGGACCCGGTTTTCGTCGTCTTAAAAAAAAATAATTATTTACCTACCTTCGTGACTCTTTCAGGCATAGCAAGGGCCTCTGAGAGTTGTTTTTAGGGCCTTCCAACCATATTGATTGACATTCTGTTTTCATCCACAAAGCGCCCCCCCCCCCCAAAAAAAAATGTAGAACCACACCCACACCCCTCACCCACATTTGGTCAGAGCATAGTTATAAAAAAAAAAAAAGGTAACCCTGTCATGCTTTAGAGGCACATAGGGATATGGTGTTAGTGTCCGTATTTTCCTTGACCTGTCAGCACGCTAGAAAGTGAAGTGGTCAGTATCACGCCTGGCCCCTTTCCTTCCCCAGCTCTAGGAGAAGTCGGGCACCCGTTTCTTACAGCTGGGGTAGTAGTTCTGTAAATGATTCTTTCTGTGGTCCCCTCTTTGCTTGTTCTGAAACATACTTTTATTTTCTTGGTATATGGCATGCCGTGGTCACGTGAACTGTACGTGTGCCTTACATATGTTTGTTAGTCGGTGCAAGGTTAAACTGTGAGCGTGCAGGAGAAGCTGTTCACACTGACTTGTATAATCGTAATGGTTTTGAATGATGACTTGCATGTGAACATTCACATTTATCAAGTGATCCATGTGTTATCTCTCACAATAGTGGAGTTGGTTTGCAGGCTGTGATAAATGGGTTTTTTGTTGTTGTTGCGCAATAACTAGTCAAGCATTCTTTGTCTGTATTTTTTTTTTTTTTTTGCGTGATTTTGGTGCATGGGCAGTCGCGCTTTATGCGCTGCTAGCAGAAAGCATGGCATACACGTGATATTCTTGAATAACTTTGATTTATTTCGATTGAAAAGTCAGTCGCTATTGTTAAATTGTCATGCGAGGCCAAGTTATACAAGAAACATGTAGTAAAGTCTAGTCGTGTCTTGGTCTCCTTCCGCGTGTACTTTTTAGTGTTGAGGGTACAAATAGGCTTCTGGGTAAAGATTCTGCGGTTTGCTTGTTATAGTGGAAGTTCCAAGGTTTCTGTTGCATCTTCCAGCCAGCTCCTGCGTGGTCGACCTCTCCTTGTTTACTAGCATTCCTAGCGTGAATGTTTTCTTTGCTATATTGCCTAAGGGTTGTTGTTGACTGGATGTGAAGGTAGACAGAACTGTATGATTCAGTTTTGCTAAAAGTTATACCGACTCTGGGTATTGCACTGATACCGACTCTGGGTATTTCACTGATACCGACTCTGAGAATTGCACTGATACCGACTCTGAGAATTGCACTGATACCGACTCTGGGTATGGCACTGATGCCAACTCTGGGTATGGCATTGATACCGACTTCAGCTGAGTATGTCACTGATACCGACTGTGGGTATTGCACTGATACCGACTGTGGGTATTGCACTGATACCGACTCTGGGTATTGCACTGATACCGACTCTGGGTATATCACAGATACCGACTCTGAGTATTGCACTGATACCAACTCTGGGTATTGCACTGATACCGACTCTGGGTATGGCATTGATACCGACTGTGGGTATTGCACTGATACCGACTGTGGGTATTGCACTGATACCGACTCTGGGTATGGCACTGATACCGACTATGGGTATGGCACTGATACCGACTATGGGTATGGCTGTAGGTACATTTGCCACCTTACTGTCCTAGTTTTGAGCTCATCAGTATTTCTTTAGTTCTGTCCTTTCCACATCTCATGTTCTTCCTTCTCTAGCGCCCCCCCCCCCACCCGGCCTCAAAGGAAGGAGGTCAGACCAGTAGGGAGTGCTTTTTAAATCGACAGTAATAGCAGGGTATACATTGCGTCCGTTTTTACTTTGTTTCACGGCAAGATGCCTCCTTCCCCAACATTTAGCTTAATAGAAAGCAGTACAGTATTAGCTACGGTTTACTATACTGAAGCCTCGTTGTTTCTCAATGTACAAAATCTGTTCCTGGAATCATAAACTGAATCTACCTTTGTGTAATAGGCATTCGTGTATTTGTTGACGTTGTTTGTGCAGTATGTGCTAGATATTTGCAGGAGACCGTGCGCGGCGTATGTTTGAGTCTCAATAACTCGGTGCCTGCGAGAGGCCGAATCTAAGCAACGTGATTTCTGTGTCATGACCTTGTTCAGTTTCCAGGTGTCAGGATTTTAGGCCAGACAACCAATGAAGACATCGTTGTCGAACAAATGTTATGTTGTTGTTGTTGTTGTTGTTGGAGGTGGAAGATAGCGAAGTTGACTAGTGATCTGTACTCTGGTGGGGCTAGATGGTTGCTCCGGCCCGTGGTTCAAGTCCCAGGTAATTCTCTGGTCATTTTTTTCCCCATCTAACGTCGAAAGTGTTTCGTCTGCGATTTTTCGAATTTAGGCCATACAACACTGTTCTCTTTCGCTGTGTTAGCTAATAAGACAGACAGGTCAACAAATACCCAGGACAGCCAGTAAAAAAACATCAAAAAGGTCCTCAAGTTTCAGAACAGCGAAACTAGTTAAAAATTATAAGAAAAGACGGTCAAAATTTGTTGGATATGTCACGAGAAGACTGAAATTAGAGAGCTTGGTCAGTGGAAGCGAGAAGGGTCATGAGAGGAATAGTCTTAGAAGACTGATCAAGTGGCATAGAACGAGAAAAGCATTTTGAGTTGAATGGAAACAACCCGCTGCTGTCGAGATTCTTCAGCTGCCGTGCGTGGGGTGAAACTCCTCCCGGCCAATGTAGAAAAAATGCGACTATGGTTGCTGCGCAGCGCCGTCGTGGAAAAGGTGAAGGATTAGTTGAAGTGACCAGTAGCCTCGAGGTCAGGACTACTCATATCACGGCAACTCTGCTCTAGAGGCCGGCCACGTCCGATCTACACCCATACTGGTGAAATATGCCTAAACTGGCTTAACCCAGGGGTGAAACTTGATGATTACTCATGACACGGTACCTCCGCTCTAGAGGTCGGTCACGTCCTAAGCACGCCCATACTGGGGTAATACACCTAAACCGGCTTAACCCAGGCGTGGAACTTACTAGTGGCGAGGATTCGTTCTCCTGGACAAAAGCTCCGTCCTGGTCACAAATAGGAAGGGTAGCGGCCACGACCACAAAATGCTTAAGTCGGAGACACTGGACCAGTGAATCTTGATAGACAACCACCACTCACTCGACGGGGATGTATGCGTATCCTAATCACGCTGAGGTCTTCTGGTGAAAAAGTCCAACGCTAGACTGGATGGGCAACCACCTCTCACCCGGCGGGGATACATAGGTATCCCAAAACACGTCGAGGTTTTCCGATGAGAAAGTCCAACTCTAGATTAAACTGGTGCAACGAAAACAACGGTGTCATGCAATCCCGCTTCTGAGACCCACCAAGAATACAGGCTCAAGACCTGCGATACTCTGAACCTCTTGTGGTCCTTGTTTCATTATTCAAATACCTTCTTTTTTTCCACCTTGACAAATGTGCATTAGGCATGTGCCCATAACTCACACTTAGCGCTGTCCGTCTGTGGAAGTGTATATTTATATTTTAACATTCACAACACTGCATTGTCTTGTCTCTTTACGCCAGATGGGGGAAAAAAACAACTGTAGGAGGGAAAAATTCCCTAGATTTTAACAGTTTAATCGATTCTGTTTACGAGGAGGAAAACATTTTGTTTTGTTTTTCTTTTTTTTTTCTTCTTGCGGTTTGTTGCAGTAAGGCTGATTCATTGTCATGTGTAAGATAAGGGGGGTTATGATTCAGTTTGGTTGTGTATAGATAGGATTCAGTTTGAATGTGTAGATATATTTGCTGGTGGGAGTAGATTCCATTTGGCAGTGGATTTATAGACAGACTGTGTGTGTGTGAATAGATCGGTTTGGCTGTGATTGCGTGGATAGTCTTTCTTGTAAATAGTTTTCGTGTGTATGCGTGTGTGTGAATATATTCGGCAGTGGTTGTGTAGATAAGCTTGCGAGTGTAAATATGTCAGTTTATTCTACGTGTGGATAGTTGTGTGTGTGTGTGTGTAAATAGATTCATATGAAAGTGGTTTGTGTAGATAGGCTCCTGCGTGTGAATAGATTCTCGTGAAAGTGGTTGTGTTAGATAGGCTTGTGGGTGTAAATAGATTCTTTTGGCTGTGATCGTGTGCGAATCTCCTTACTGTGTTTAGTGTTAAAAAAAAAGAAATGTATACGAAGCTGACATATGATGTGTGACGATGGTGTCGTTATATCTCGTTGGAACTGCAGACACGATGTTACTTGGCAGTCGACGAATTAGAACTGTTGTAAGATAGCATCGTATAGTATGGTGGGTAAGATAGCATCGTATAATATGGTGGCTAAGATAGCATCGTATAGTATGGTGGGTAAGATAGCATCGTATAATATGGTGGCTAAGATAGCATCGTATAAGTATGCTGGCTAAGATAGCATCTTATAGTATGCTGGCTAGCTTGAAGACCCGGATAGAACTTAAAAGAAATCATAAACATCGCTACAGACTCTGTTAACAAGGAAGACCACGGCAATGTAGTTTTAAGCGCTATCCTGGCTGAACTTTTTTTTTTTAACTAGGAGCAGTAACATAGAGGCTGGAAAGGGTCTTGATCAGTTCTGGTATGTCGGCCCAGATAATTATACTGTCAGTGTAGCGCAGTCTCAAAATATAATGATGATGATTTGTGGACCCGACCTCCCCCCAACCAAAAAAAACCCCACAGTCTTTCTTTCTTTCTTTCTTTCAAAGAGACGAGGAGTGTATGGGGCTTTGCCTAATTATAAAAACTCGTTGAATCTCACTCTGACGCTGCGGAACATTCAGTATCTTTTTTATCATCGTGTCTAGGGAGAGGGTTTCATGTGTGTTCTGTGTTCTCTTATCAGTTTCTCTTTGAAGTAGGTAGAAAGGCTTTGTGGTTCGGATCTCGAGGCAGTGACTTGCTGTGTTGGAAGACCTCTCTCTCTTTTTTTTCTTCTCTTCCTTTCTCTCTTCTCTTCCTCTTCCTTTCTCTCTCTCTCTTCTTCTCTTCCTCTTCCTTTCTCTCTCTCTTCTCTTCCTCTTCCTTTCTTCTCTTCCTCTTCATTTCTCTCTCTCTTCCTCTTCCTTTCTCTCTCTCTTCTTCTCTTCCTGTCTCTCTCCTCTTCTCTTCCTTTCTCTCTCTCTCTTCCTCTTCCTTTATCTCTCTCTTCTTCTCTTCCTTTCTCTCTCTCTTCTTCTCATCCTTTCTCTCTCTTTTCTCTTCCTCTTCCTTTCCCTCTCTCTTCTTCTTCCTTTCTCTCTCTCTCTCTCTCCCTCCCACTGCAGATAGAAACTAGAATGTTTGTTAGTTCTATTTATTTATTTTACGACACGAGAAATAGCGGTAGAGGAAATTACAAGCTATTTACGTTGTTGACTGTCACCCTCATACCTAAAAACATTTGCCACATATCGTCACGTGATAAAGGCCTTCTTTAGAATATGGTCACGTGAAACTCTAAAGAGAACAATGTTAAGAGAGTTCGAATTAGTAGCCATAAAATCCCATGATGAGGTTGAAAAGCTCGCCAAAGACAGGAAAACTTGGCAAACTACCATGCCAACCCTACGTTTAAAGGCGCTGGAAGGATGTAAGAAATAAGATAGTCTAGACTATAGTAAGCCGACAAAACTCTGTATCATCTCTCTAATCTGAAGCCATAAAAATTTACTCATCTGGATAAAAAGAAAATGGCAATAACATACTGTCCAATTTCGGCAAGGAGAACTTTAAACCGTAGAAGATGCCTAATGTCAGCACCTGGGCCACGAGACGTGACTAGATGTAAACACTATAAATAGGCCACTGCTGGCGCAGTACACACGCAAACGCGATCACATGTTCCGCATGCCGTGAGATAAAACTCTGGAATGTGTACGCAGACATGTGAAATACAACACGATGTTTTGTTTGTTTTTAGGAATCATTTCGGTTGACCGAGGCACCTTTTAAAAGTGATCTGGGAATTGGCTTCATTTACGTAGTTTTTTTTCTCCATTTTAGAAATCCATTTTTGTTTGTTTTTTTGTGTAAATATTGGAAATAATGGAGTGCCTATTTTTTTTTTTTTTAGTTTTTACAGCAGGTTAAAATTCTAAGCTCTGATCTGCAAAACGGAGCCATGTGACTTGTTAAGCCGTGAAGTGCCGTATGGCTAGTTGAGTTAATTCAGCATGTTCTCTAGAGCTGGGAAAAATAGCTGACAAAGACTGTCTGATGATTGTTTACACAGTAAATAATATACCTCCTAGCTAACTGTAGCATCAGTCTAATAGCGCTTCTTAGCTTTGTTCTGGCAGGCTGTTTTGCAAGAAACCAAACATTCCGGCCATTGGTGTGAGATGTGTTCTTCCTTGTATATACCCTTTGCTTGGATTGCTGCTGCTTTCTCCATAGTACATCTTTAGCATTTTTTAAAGCACATACTATCATGTCATACATAAGACAACTGCGGAGAATGTTTAATAAGATTTAGAAAGAAGAAAAGGTCCCTTCTAAGTGGAAAAAAAGGAATCATTGTTAAAATACTCCCCCCCCCCAAAAAAAAAGGCAACCTTAGGGACTGCAACAATTGGAGAGGAGTAACCTTAGTATCAGTTGTGTCAAAAGTATTTTGCAAGGTCATTTTGAATAGACTTAAAGATATAGTGGATACTGCGTTGAAAGAAGAACAAGCAGGATTTCGAAAAGGGAGAAGCTGTCTCGACCAGATCTTTACTCTAAGAATAATACTTGAAGAACATATTGAAAAAAAGAAACCATTAATTGTGAACTTCATAGACTTTAAAAAGGCATGTGATAGCATATACATAGATTCATTATGGAGAATTTTAAGTCTATATGGAATACTATCTAAAATTGTCAACATCATTAAGGACCACTACAATGGATATGTTTGTGCAGTCAAAACAGAAGAAGGGATGAGCGAATGGTTCCAGATTGAAACAGGCGTAAAACAAGGATGAATACTGTCTCATATGCTTTTTGGAATTGCAGTAGACTTCATAATGAAAAAAATGCTGCACTGGTATTGATTGAGTACATGGGAACCAGCTAGAAGATCTTGATTATGCTGATGATATAACTGTCAGTAATAATGTGAATTCCATGCAATAAAAAACAGATATCCTGTCTTCACTGACTAACAAAATAGGGTTTGAAATTAACAAAGACAAAACAAAAATAATGAAACTACCCATTATTCAAAATGGAAAAATACATGTAGAAAGGACAGATGTTGAAGAAGTCAATCAATTTGCATACCTTGACAGCTACACAGGCCAGGATGTTAGAATTCGAATTGCAAAAGCAGCATCGATCTTTAAGATTCTTGAGAACGTATGGCATTCAAAAGTTATAAGCACAAAAACCAGTTAAGATTATTCAGTTGAAATTATGCATGCGAGAGCTGGAAAACAATTAAAGAAATAGACAAGAAATTAGGCTCTTTTGAAAACAAATGCCTAAGGAAAATACTCTGCATCAAGTGGAGCGAATTAAGAACATTGCAGAGAGAAGACAGATATACGAGCAAGAACCAGTTTTATTGGGTGATCAGGAAAAGGAGATGTTGGTCACTTGATGAGAAGAAACGATCAGAGAATCGCAAAACAAGCTATCAGGTGGAACAAGAGGCCGAAGAAAAAGAGACCGACCACGGGAAACTCTAAAGAGGACATTGTTAAGAGAGGCAAAACTAATTGGCATAAAATCCCTTGACGAGGTTGAAAAGCTCGTCGAAAACAGGAAAAAATTGGCGAACTACCTTGCGAGCCCTGTGTGACGTTTAACGGCACAGGAAGGATGTACGATGCTATCCTGAACTCTGCCTGCTTACCTACCTATCTACCTAAGTAACACGTCGTGTAGACACCCGAAGCAGATCATAGTGTCATGTTTTTATTTCTTATTGTGCTAGGACATCTGTCAATGTTCCCCATAACTGCATAACTGCCGCGACTGCGAGAGAAAGCGGAAAAACACTTGCACACGAGTCTCGTTATCTTAACTGCTAATGGAAATAACAGTGTACTAGCTAGATCCTTTTTAAAACTTCATCTTGTCTCGTAGAAGTGTAACCGCTTAACACTTGAGGTTTATCATGTTTTGCAGTTTCTTTGCTTCGTGTTAAGTGAGCAGCTGGTTTAGAAATAACCATTGTATGTTTGGGGGGGGGGGCGGCGGTTATTATGAGAACAAAAATAAGGTCACCGTGTTAAGTGAGTGTGAGTTATTGGTGGCGGTGTGACCGTGGGTGGTGTGTGGCAAACACGTCTGTGTCATTTCGCATAGCCCGCCCGCCTGCCTGCCTGCCTGCCCGCGCTCATGGTGGTGACGCGTCGAGTGGTGGATGAGCGTGAGAGCGGTGACAGTACATTGTCGCTGTGGTAGCGTCTTCAGCTAGACACTAGCAGAAAGTATTTTTATAAAGAGTTAAGAAAAAGGGGGTGACCTCGTCAAAAAATGACGGGAGAAATAATAATAAATTACAATTCTCTTTACATGAAGTTGTTACTTTTTCAGGATTTTATTTTTTTAAACTCTCCCCTGAGTATAACAACAATCTCGGGTTAAAAAGTAATACACATTACGCAATAATAATAATAATAAACAATTTGAATGATTCCTAAAAATCAGCGTAGCAGAGCTTACCGTCCGTCGAACAAACGGATGTTTTTAAGATACCAGATTCCACCCCCCCCCCCATCTATACTGAAAAGACGTGTGCATTCCACTATCTGGCACAAGGGAAAAAGAGAGCTGCAGAATTCATAAAGCCAAGGATCAAGGGAAAAAAAAGTCAAGTTTTTATCCACTTGTAGTCTTATTTTTCCTTTCGTCTTGCGTACAGCTCATGGCAAAGCTATTTCGCTTGCATACCTGGTATAGTTTTTAAAAAAAAAACAACCAACCCCAAACCATTTGTCCCGCGTACCGCTGATAGTAGTACTGATACCTTTGTGCGTATCCACCTTCTAGAAGTTCTAGTAACCTGTTGTATGTTACTTTCAAGATAGCTTAACGGAAAAGAAAACAAACAAGTTAGTGACAGCGATGTTTTATTTTGTTTTGTGGGAAAAAAAGTTACTCAACACCGACATGTGGATTCTAGATAAGGCAGCGGTGGTCCGCGTCACGTGTCTCAAGAGCGATTGTTTGGTCACACGGGCTTCGTTAAGAGTGATGAAGTGCCCAGATCCGTCATAAGAAAGACGTATGTAAAGTCATTATGTGTTTGTCTGTTTCTATAATGCATGAAAACCATCTGTACTTATATATGTGTGTGTATATAGCTTGAAGGTAAAGGTAAGGTAAAATCCTTGTTCCCATACCATTAAGACATATTGGGGATACGGTGTTAAGGCCGTATTTCCAAGACCTTCGGCACATGAAAGTGTGACGTGGTCAGTATCACGGCTGGCCGCAGTTACCTTTCCAGATTTCTCAGGTATCAATTTTTTAAGAGGTTGGGTGGACCCCAGACCGGAGTGGGGGGGGGGGGGGAAGCGTGACAATTTTTTTTGTCCCAGTAACAAATAATCGTACACTAGCCCCAAGCCATCAAAATATGTAGGAGAAAGAAATGAAAGTGTGAAAGTCACAAACCTCCCAACCCAAGAAAATAGCTAATTCTAAAATTTCTCAGTATTATCGAGGTAATCAAGACAAGTACTTCAGTGTAATTTATCCAAAATTTATCAGGTGTAGCAAAATTTACTCCTACCCGGTGAGAATGATATAAATAAATGAGCATTATTTAAAACAAACAAACAACAAACTACTTTTCTGATACTGAACTTGCAACACAATTTAAGAAGAAAAAAAGCGTAATTACTTCTTTTGATAGGATTATCTACTGTGTTGTTTAGTTGTAGTTCTCTGTGGCCTCTCGCTAGCGCTGTTTGTACTAACTGAAGAGGGAGACCCAAGACTGCCCCATATGGGATCAACAGACGCGGCAGGTTATTATACTTACGAGACTGTTTGTCATTTTGTCTTTTAATTTCCTGAAATGCGAACTGGTGTGCGCTGTGTTTCTAAATATAGCTGTGGAAATTTGACTGTGCTATAATGGGAAGTTGCGGTATGTTTTCAGCGGTGTAGTGGAAAGTCGAATGCTATATTGTTGTAGTTTTTAATGTGTTAGTGAGAGTTGGTTCCCGTACGTTTTTTTTTTTTTGATTCAGCAGTTTGAAGTTGTTTCCACAACATTTTTAATATAATAGTGTGTAGTTGATTCCATTACATTTTAAAAACACGATAGCGTGTAGTTGATTCCAGTACATTTTTAGTATAATAGTGTGAAGTTGATTCCAGTACATTTTAAATGTAATAATAAGAAATTGATTTCCATACGTTTTTAATCTAAGGGTAGACATTTGTTTCCAATACAAGAGTAGGTATTTGGTACATGTGACCAAACTAGAAGATCTTGATTTTTGCAGATGACATAACTCTTATCAGTGACAATGTGAAATCGATGGAAGGGAAAAAAAACCAGATTCCCTGACTTCCTTGGCTGGCAAAATAGGTCTTGAAATTAACAAAGATAAAACAAAAATAATGAAACTTCCTATTAATCAAGAAGGAAAAATACACATAGAAGGAACAGCTGTTGAAGAAGTACACCAGTTTGCATACCTTGGCGGCTTCATAGACTAGGATGGTGATACTAGAAATGATACTAGAATTAGAATTGCAAAAGCAGCATTGACTTTGAGAATCCTGAGAATATATGGCAATCTGAAGTTATACGCACAAAAACCAAGCTAATGTTATTCAATTCAGCTGTAATATCCACTCTCCTGTATGCATGTGAAAGGTGGAAAACAAGTAAGAAAATAGACAAGAAATTAGACTCTTTTGAAAACAAATGCCTAAGGAAAATACTCGGCATAAAGTTGAACGAATTCAGGAACAACGCAGAGATAAGACAGATGAGCGAACAACAACCTGTCTCACGGGTTATCAGAAAAAGGGTCACGTGATGAGAAGAAACAGTCAGAGAACCCCCAAAACAAGCTATCAAATGGAACACAACAGGCCGAATGAAAAAAAAGGTCTACCAAGTGAAACTCTAAAGAGGACATTTTTAAGAGAGGCCAAATTAGCAGGCATAAAATCCCTTGATGAGGTTGAAAAGCTCGCTGAAAACAGGAAAACTTGGCGAACTACCATGCGAGCCCTATGTGACGTTTAACGACACGGGAAGGATGTAAGATGTAAGTAAGATTGGTTTTTAATATTACAGAAGATAGTTCGTTTCAATGTATTTTAAATGTACCAGTGTAAAGTTGATTCCAGTATGTTTTTAATATAACAGTAGACAGTTTATTCCAGTACGTTTGTAGTATTATAGTAGGTAGTTTATTCCAGTACGTTTGTAGTATTATAGTAGGTAGTTTATTCCAGTACGTTTGTAGTATTATAGTAGGTAGTTTATTCCAATACTTTTTAAATACAACAGTGTAAAGTTGATTCCAGTACGTTTGTAGTATTATAGTAGGTAGTTTATTCCAGTACGTTTGTAGTATTATAGTAGGTAGTTTATTCCAATACTTTTTAAATACAACAGTGTAAAGTTGATTCCAGTATGTTTTTAATATAACAGTATAAAGTTGATTTCGGCGAGAGGTTTTAAATGAAATGTGATTTTCGCTTGGCAGTCATGTTCTCTCTACACATTCTCACCGGATCGGTATCATGAAATGAGAAAATCATTTAAAGCGTTAATTGGAACGACCACTTTGAGAAATAAACAAGTTTTTTAACGTCGTGATTTTATCATTTTACGTCGGAATTGAAATCTGAAGTTGAAATTATCTGGCAAGTCTTTCATCTCATGTTAAAAAAGTAATTGTTAAATTGAGCTGCCAAGAATATTCGTTCTCCGTTGTTTCCCCAAATGATATGTATGTGTGCGTGTGTGTGTGTGCGTGCGTGCGTGCGAGAGAGAGAGAGAGAGAGAGAGAGAGAGAGAGAGAGAGGGAGAGATATGTTAACTAGACCGTTTTGTCTAATTTCAGATACAGAACTTTCGGTCAAACTGGAGTGGATGGGAGGGATTGTAAATTAACATTTTTAACCCAAAATGTTAACCTGCAGACTAGGGTTCCCCACCCCCTGGATTGGTATAAAGTGTACTAGTCAAGCTTACTTGTTTTGTAGTTCTGTACCTTCTTCAGAATAACTTCTTACACTATGATAATTTTAAAATATTCAACTCGGCAATCAGAAATGAGAATACGGGGCCAGTATGATGCATGTGTTTGAAAATAGGGAGCGTATAGGCAGCCCAACAGATGTAATTGAGATACCTGAGACAGACCCTTAGAATACGGGACTGTCCTGTATAATACAGAGAGAGAGAGAGAGAGAGAAAATGTATCCTGCTTGAACGGCATGTGGTTGCCTTTAATCTCTCTTGTTGCCTCTCTTGCCTTCCTGATGGAGGGAAAGTCCTACCGCGTTCGTGTGCTTAGTAGCGTGCATGATTCCATTTCCCTTGTTCCAGATTTGGCACCCATGAGTCACATCCAGAAGTTCTTTAAGGGAAACAACAAAAAAAAAAATGTCGCCTGATATCCGTGTTTCCATTTTCAGAGACGGCTTTGGTGGTGTAGATTAGTTGTGGAGCGATGAAAATGGTCCCGTAACTGAGCCTTTAGTAGAGAGAAGGGAAAAGAGTAGATATGCAGGTGCGTTAGATAGGACTACCAGGAAGTTCACTAGGGTATATGTTTGAACAACGTGAGATAGCGCAGATGACACGGTCTTATCAGCAAGGAGTGAAAAAAGAATTGCCGGACCTGACGAATAGGATAGTTATGGAAAGTGAAAAAAAAGGAGAGGAGTTTGCCGGGGGGGGGGGGGGGGGGGAGGAACTCGGCCTGAATGAGATGGGAAGAAGAAGTCTCATGGTTATCCCAGAAGAAGACAGTGATTCTGAGTTGTAAAAATAACAGTCATCAACAACACAGCATTGAAGAGGGTATCGCAAGTTCAAAGCGCCCGGGGACATTAATAACTTGGGGCAGAAGATGTGGAAGTGGAGATGGAAGAGCAGAATAACACCAACTAACATAAAAAAAAAGATATGTAACCAATCACTAACACTGAAAGCGAGGAAGTGAACGTTCCAGGGCTAAATTGAACCAGTCCTGCTTCATGGATGTAAAACATGGACAGGGACCCAGGGAAATACATCGCCGCCTGGAAGCCGTTGAGAGGCGGGTCTTAAGGAGAGTGCTAAAGATAACATGGGCGGCGAGGAGATCACGAAAGAGGCACGAGAAGAGAAACAGGCGATAACAGAATTCAGGAAGAGGCAGTCCAGATTCATGAGAGCAGGTGGAGTGGAATGTTTGATAACAAGGATGATAGAGGGGGAAAAGAGACCGAGGCAGAGAGGATAATAGATGAGCTGGGATTGAGAAAGAACACCAGCCCAGTTCATAATTAACGCCTGGAATTGAGAATTGGTCTGCATGAAGGATCGGGTACTCTGGAGAAGCATACTAGCCAACGCCAGTCGGCACGGCACATGATGATGATGAATAGAGAATTGTTTAACTCTCCGCTTATAACAGCCGTTATGTAAAATAGGAGACTGAGGTGGCTCGGACATTTAGAGAGAATAGAGGAGGATAGACGAACAAAGGTGGCCTATACAGAAGTGATGAAAGGGAATAGAGCAAAAGTTAAGCCCAGACAACAGTGATGAGACAACCTAGAATAAGATATACGCCCACTTGGAATCGACTAAAGACAACAGCAGGAAAAAAAAATTAATCAAGAACAGAGGCGTGTCATATCGGAATGGGGGCGTGTCTTATCTACAGCCCTTAATGGCTCGGAAAGCTGCTGAATTCAGCATCTGCTGAAAGATTTCGTCTAGACGTACTTTATGTCCGGTTTACTTGCATGAGACCAGGAAAATACATTGTCATTACAACTACTGACCCCCTCACCCGCCAGTCAAAAGAGCTGTGAATCAGTTCATGTTGGTTCCTTCCGGCATGGAAACTCAGGCAGGAAGTGCCAGCTAAGAGGATTGTCACTTTGGCTCCACCTTTCCATCCCCACTCTTATTTCCCCAGTCCCCGCCCTACCTCCGTGGCCGCAGGACCAAAAAAAAAAAACCCACATAATATTAACGTATATAAGGGACAGACAGTGAAAACGGCAAGTAACCTTTTGCTCTATTTCTGCATTGCTCCCGTGGAGGCTAGAGGGAAAGATGGCAGGTCCACACGTAGCAGTTTTTTATGGCTGGATGACTAAGCCGGGCCCAGATGGGGTCAACAATAAGCTTAGATTGGTCTAGTGACCTTGTTTTTCTATGGCGGGGTATTTTGGTTGTGGGGGGAGGGGGTGTTCGACTGTTTGTCATTTGTTTATTATTCAGGCAGTGGGAACTCGAATGTGTAGTTGTTTGTATGTAAGATTTTTACGTGAATGTGCCGGTGTGTCCCGGTTTACTACATTGGTTAGATCAGTGTTTCCCTAACTCTTTTTTTTTGAGGGGGGGGGGAATCATGTCCCATCTCAATATCTGAAAGAATTTGACACCCCCCCCCCCTCAATAATATAAATGTATTCTGATTCTCTCTTCCCCCCCCCCCCCCCCCAATACAATTTGAAGCGGCTGCTGCTTGAGTAGTCAGTCTTCTTTTTCTGGGTATAATTACGTGCCGTCGTGTAAAGATTACATCCATTTATTGTTATTATGCTCTCTCTATCTCTCTCTTCCACAACCCCCTCTTCCCCCCCCCCCCCAAATTTTAGCAGCGCAGATATGTTACACTAGAACAATATCTCATATTGCAGTTTGTAGTAAGTATTAATTTGGTTTCGTCGAGATGTCCAGGAAATCCACTTAAAAGACAGGACTGTTTCTCTATATAAAATGTAACCAAGAAGGAACCGCTACTGTGACCTATTCTTATTCGTCAGTGCTTTCCGCCGGCCGTTAAGTACGTCGCCGGTAGCGACACGTAAAGGCCTGTTGCGTGTGTCTGTGCTTCATGACTTCAACGCCTACATCGAGCCCATGTATACTATTATCATTTGCGGGTATCGTTCAGTAGAGCGAAAACCAATCACCTCTTTCGAGGGGGTAGCAACATAGCCCAGAATGAGAAAGTTTGAGAATCAACGGCCTAGAATAGCGGCGTTAAACTCGTTCCAGGTGAGTATAGTGGTAGGCCCTTGAATTGAATGGGCATTTCTAGAGCAAGTGAAATTCTGATAACGTTATTGCCGTTGTTCTCTTGTTACTTGTCCCTATTAATTCTGGAACTGTTTTTATAATGTTTCAGAACTTCCCATACGGGAAGTATAAATCCGAGTAATGTGAACATGTATGAATGAATGGTTACTGCAGTTACAAACTGCAAGTTCAGTAACTTTATATATGAGTTTTCTTACCTTGGCCTCGTATGTTTTTATGTATGTTTTCTTTCCTTGGTCTCTTTTTTGTTTTTCTTTTTGTATGTTTTTTCTTACTTTGGCCTCTTATGTTTTTTATGTATGTATTTTCTTTTCGTGGTCTATTGTGTTTTTCTTTATATATGTATTTTCTTTCTTTGGTCTCGTATGTTTTTCTTTACATATATGTTTTCTTATCTTGGCCTCGTATGTTTTTCTTTATCAGTGTTTTCTTAGGTCTCTTATGATTTTCTTTATATATGTATATGTTTTCTTACCTTGGCCTTTTATGTTCTTCTTTATATATGTATGTGTTTTCCTACCTTGGGCTCTTATGTTTTTATGTTTGATATAATATACCGTAGAAGAGTGGAGTTTGAAGCCTGTAAAGGTTTGTTTGAGATAACTGGGACCACTGTGGCAGTGCTTGAAGACAAGGATGCCGTGAGCGATGAGTCAGTGCTTTAACGGGTGATTTTTGTTGTGACGGGTAAACTTTCCTCGTTTCCAGGTACATCTGTAGCTTCTATCGCTGCAGCGATAAAATTACGCTCAGATTTTGGGACCTGGGTTGGGCCGATAACTTTTCAGCAACCCCCCTCTCTCTCTCTCGTTAAATAAAGCTCAGTTGTCCATGCATCAAGAGCTTTTCCCGTGTGAGAATTTTGCTGAGATATTTAGACGATCTTATTTACAAAGTGTACAGGTAGTCATTCTGGACAAATTCAGACCGTGTCGATTTAAGACACCCTGTAGGGGTAATATAAAGTGTCAGACATGACATCTTTATATCAGTCACTCATTCACCAGCGGCATTTACACGTCTCTTAGCCCATTAACTTTTGTTTACAGATGCCAGTAGCGCGCCTTGTCAAAGATGTGCAGTGTTCTGTGTTAAGTCCTTGATTTATAGCCGGGCCTGTGTATCGTATAATTATGATGTTTCTTTTTTTTTTTTGGGGGGGGGGGCTATCTGTGGTGGCGTTGTAGGGGTGGATAGGTTCAGGATTTTTTCATGCACAGAGCGAAGGGTTGAAAGTTAGTGTTAAAATGGTGAAAGAGATGGTGTCGCCCATATCGGGCAAGTATTAAAATGTTAAAAGAGTTAGGGTCGTCCCATATCGGGCAAGTATTAAAATGTTAAAAGAGTTAGGGTCGTCCCATATCGGGCAAGTATTAAAATGTTAAAAGAGTTAGGGTCGTCCCATATCGGGCAAGTATTAAAATGTTAAAAGAGTTAGGGTCGTCCCATATCGGGCAAGTATTAAAATGTTAAAAGAGTTAGGGTCGTCCCATATCGGGCAAGTATTAAAATGTTAAAAGAGTTAGGGTCGTCCCATATCGGGCTAGTATTAAAATGTTAAAAGAGTTAGGGTCGTCCCTTATCGGACAAGTATTAAAATGTTAAAATAGTTAGGGTCGTCCCATATCGGGCAAGTATTAAAATGTTAAAAGAGCTGGCGTCGTCCCATATCGGACAAGTATTAAAATGTTAAAAGAGCTGGCGTAACCTCATATCGGACAAGTCCGATCCTACCCTGTGGATAAAGGGTCTCAGTATTTTGCACGAGCCCCTTAGCACCGGCGAGAACTCCGACGAATTGGAGGTGGCGGGTGTAATTCTACCCCGCACCCCAAAGTCTGGGATAAAGTTTAATGTAAAACCCCGTATTTACGAAAAAAGAATCTCCTTGATGCTGTGTTGTCAGGCGGTCCCAGAACTAGATCCTTGACCATTGAAGGCCTGTGTGGTGGGTGTTGGCGATGACTGTGATGACACGGTTGTCAGAGTCAACGAACAGAGGCTGGCTAAGATGCTGTATCACCTCCACCTGGTGTTCCGCGAAAAGAGACCTTGAAGTGTACTCATCCCAAGGGGGAAAAAAAGGGGTTAGTGTCAGGGGTCGGCATACAGCCCTCCCCCTCCCTCCACACACACACACATGTGACGCTGAGTTGGCTGTCTACTGGGACGCTTGCGGTAATCTAAATAGAATCACTGCCAACCTACTCCTTATCCTGCCCTTTCAGAATGTCGATGGCTTCGTTGTTATGTAGGGATACTGCAATGTGATATTCATTACAACGAATTCTCTCTTCCCTCCCCCCCCCCCCACCTGAACCATAAAACTACCATACACAGTTAGCCACTAACATGCGCATCTTGTTTCATGACATTGTTTAACCTTCATTCATATCGTATATAAGAGTTCTATCTATCTATCTATCTATCTATCTATCTATCTATCTATCTATCTGTCTGTCGGTCTGTCTGTCTGCCTGCCTGCCTGCCTATCTATCTGTCTGTCTGTCTCCCCCCCCCCCACACACACACACAGATACATCCCCTCCCCACTCCAAAGTCAAGTAAACAAACATTTTGCATGAGCACACCAGAATAGCCGATAAACCCAAAAAAGAAATTGAACTACGGGGATTAACAGATTTGAAAATTCATCAAGAAAAACAACAAAAATTGAACTGCTGGTGTTAATAGAATTGAAAGATCCTTAAAGAAATGGAACTTCAGGAGTTAACGAATTGAAAACTCATAAAGAATTGGAACCGCAGGGGGTTAACAGATTGAAAACTGTACACCATTACATGTCTTGCGTTGGCACCGTTAATCCTTTCTTAACAGAGCAATGTGGCTGTGTTTTGTTAATTTTGATTCGAAGACGAAGTGGACAGCCTGGCATAGTTCCAACTACAGGGGTTAATGAGTTGAAAGCCCATGCCCAAGCAGTGTAACCAAAGCGTCGGTTTTTTTTTTTTTTTACTAAAGGTTCTACTTTCCGCATCAATACTTAGACCTTCAGTTCATACGTTTAGGTGGTCTAGCGGTTTTCAGACCTTCATTCGTACGGTTAGGGTTAGTTGGTCTAGCGGTTTTTAGACCTTCATTCGTACGGGTAGGTGGCCTAGCGGTTTTTAGACCTTCATTCGTACGGGTAGGTGGCCTAGCGGTTTTTAGACCTTCATTCGTACGGGTAGGTGGCCTAGCGGTTTTTAGACCTTCATTCGTACGGGTAGGTGGCATAGCGGTTTTTAGACCTTCATTCGTACGGGTAGGTGGCCTAGCGGTTTTTAGACCTTCATTCGTACGGGTAGGTGGCATAGCGGTACATATCTCTGATTTCTGAAGTGAGAAGAAGTGAATTTTCGCTGAGCTCGTGAATTAAGTCCCGGGATCCACCCGAGCCCAGAATGGGTTTTGTCATGTCTTGTCATTGGAGTCATCTTGGAATCATCAGCTGGCAAGAAAAAAAAACACAATCAAGAACGTGTCTTGTCTGCACCAGCGAGCCTTAATGGCTCGGAAAGCTGCTGAATTTAGCAGCTGGTGAAAGAAGACGTTTATCAAACATACGCGTCAGGGTGTTGATGTAGCTAATGGATGCAGTGCTAACGGCAGCTTTTAAGTAGATCACATAAGCAGTCGTTTGGTCTTTCAAGAAATAAAAAGAGATTTAGCGTATTAGAATTTCCATATCAAATGTTAAAAAATAATTATTAAGGAAAGGAGGAAAAAAAGGATCAGTAAAACAAAATATTTCATGAATGACCCAAATTATCTTGCAGTTGTCGGTCATGGGATTTTCGTTATCGATCTACACTGGAGATGATTAAGTTAGTCCCTGTTACGTCCTCTGGATCAACTTTAGGCCACACCGCTCCAGGCGGAATTACGGGGAGGAGAGAGAGGTGAGATGAGATTAGTCGCGGAATTAACACGTTTTGGGATGGGAAAGGTGTGTGTCAGGGGAAGGAACTTGTATAAATAGACGGGTTGGCGGAGTGGAATGATGAAAGTCTGGGAGACCATGCTGGGCAGAGTGACACCACGCACGGATCCTTTGTAGCAGTGGTCCTCAGACGGTTTCAGGCCGTGCACCCCAGTGATAATTCACCGTCGACCTTCCCCACATTACAGAAGCATTAAATATCCCATTATATGAAGCAAATTGTCGAGCCCTATCAAGATGTCTATTTGTCCCCCTCTCACGTTTCAAGTAATCTACCAAATTAAAATTTGTTTCATGATCCATGAGATCCGCAGAGCATAGTTTGGGAAGCGTTGCTGAGTAATCTATATCATATGTTCAGGGAACGTGGGATCCGTGAAGTGACATGTGGCTGGCTGCCCGCGTACGCGTATAATGTACAAAAAACTAGAAGCATATAAACGTTTGGAAATTAATACCAAGTGGCAAAACAGGGTGTGTTGGGGTCGCGAGAATTACTGTATATCTGGCTTCAAGGGTCCGCTATCTCAATAAAAGATTGAGATCCACTGGGCTGTATTTTTTTTTTTTTTTTACAGTTTCATTTAAGCATAAGTTGGAGGCCTTAAGACTAGTAAAGTTTTGTGGTGAATGAAGACATACCCCGGGTCGTTTTGGTGTAGGGTGCAAAGCGTTTTGTAGCATAGCAGTGAAAGGCCTTTGAAAACATTTTAATAAATAATATTCATGTTTAGGTTTTCAGCTGTTGGCCTGTTAGGACTTCTTCCTTGCGTCATCCAACACCTGGTTTGGTTGGAGGGGGGGGGGGGGGGGTGGGTGCAACTTCAGCTTTTATTTCCGACAGAACTGACTGTGTATGGATGACCTTGCATATCTGGGCTTGTGTGTCTCTGTGTTGTTGGATTTTTCTGCTGGTGATTTTCCTGTTGTTTTTTTTTGGAGGGGGGGGGGGGAAGGATGGAAAGAAGATGCTGTCCGATTTGTTAATCAACGACCCCACAGCTAAAGCCCTAGAGTGGGTTAGCGAACTAAACTGATCAAGACCCTGTCCCACCTCTCCGTTGGAACCCTCCCCAAGTAAATGGTCCTGTTTGACTAACAGACATAGGACCCCCCCCCCCCATGGTGGTGGAGTCTGATAAAGAAGCATTGCATACATCTCGCCTGCATTTTCTTTTTTTTAAACCTCCACTCATGGACAGAAAAAAAAAGTTGCCGCCGTAACCCACTCCCAAGCCGACACGATCCTGTGCCCTCAACATCTTCATAGCATTAGCTACAAAAAACAGCACACGCAGTTCAAAGGAGATGGAATAGAAAGAATATAGTTTCTGTGGAATAGAAAGAATATAGTTTGTGTTTTGTCGAATTTTTTTTTTAAAAACACGTTAAATCGCTGTTTATTTTCGGTAAACCAGCGTTCTCCAATTCTCTGCTGTGTCGTGGACCGGCTTATAATGGTGGGCCATATTCCGAGGAATCCAATCAGGAAGGAACCCGATAGGCCGGTGTGCTAGGTCGTGAGCTTTATTTTCTTTTTTGTAACCATGATTTTGTGTTGAGTGTGCCACACACAATTATCTAATGTGTCCTGACAGGGATTTGTCCGCGGTACATATTTTATGTGTATGTGAGGGAACCTGTTTTCCATAATGTTGTACAGAGTAACAGGTGGCATTGGGAGTTACATCGGACATTGATTTCTTTCTTTCTTTCTTTCTTTCCTTTCTTTCTTTCTTTCTTTCTTTTCAATGTATTCAATGAAGTGGAGATCTCGAAGCACGTCCATTGTGAGGAGTGTAGTCCCGCTATGTGCGCCCGGAAAAGTGGAGAGGGGTGAGGAAAGTGGGGGTGGGGTGGGCTGGCAGTCTTACTCCGAGGCCAGGTTGAACCCAGAACAGTAGGTTATTATTAGAAGCAGTGAGAAGGGGTAAAATACTTTTTTTTCTGTGTCTGTCTTGGTTTATCGCCCTTTGGTACCTGCTCGATTCCTCTTTCTGAGTCAGTTTTCGCTAGGTGAAGCTCTCCTCTGTAGATCTAGTGCTTAGTTTCCACTAGGTGAAGCTCTTCTCTGTAGATCTAGTCATCTTGAGACCATGTCCAGCTCTAACTCTTTAGCCGGAATGAAGTTAGGATAGGGGTCTTGATTAGCTGTAATGCGACGACCCAGGTAGCAGCTGTGGTTATTTTTGTAGTCTTGTGAGCGAAGAGGAGTGTTGAGTTAAATGGGTTTAGTTCTGAGGCCCATGGGTCGTAGTCATCGTCTCCACTCATTCCTTTTTATCAGATCTCCTGTACCACCTTATCTGCAGGTGACTGGCCCTTTAGCTGTAAGCAGCACATGCCTAATACTTCCTTTATCGATGTGTATACCATTTTAACAGATCATTCTAACAGATAAGACATTTGGCATTGAAAAAGTAGGGAGGTCACGTGGTTTTGGGCAGATTAATGGCAAAAGCAACTAGACGCAGAAATATACGTACATAGAAGCGCGTGTGCTATTTTATACGTGGATAAATAGAGCGTACATTACGTTTGCAAAATCAAAGACGCCCTTACCCTCGAGTTCAGAGCACTTTATCGCATTATACGGAAGATTTTTCGTGTGTTCAGCATAATCAGAAACACGGACAGGTGTGCAGGAGCACGGACAACAGAATGATAAGCTGTTTAAATGCTTTATCCGTAGATGTGGCTGTACTGGTTGACTTAAAGCTGACATTTGAAAATCAGGGCATAGGTTTTAGTTGTTCTTTGATTTCTCTGTTGAGTCAAGATTACGCTAAAGGTTCTGATGACCACGCCGCTGTAAAGATTCTGATGACCAAGCTGCTGTAAAGATTCTGATGACCAAGCTGCTGTAAAGATTCTGATGACCACGCCGCTGTAAAGATTCTGGTGACCACGCCACTGTAAAGATTCTGATGACCACGCCGCTGTAAAGATTCTGATGACCACGCCGCTGTAAAGATTCTGATGACCACGCCACTGTAAAGATTCTGATGACCACGCCGCTGTAAAGATTCTGATGACCACGCCGCTGTAAAGATTCTGGATTCGTTTCCGACCATTTGAACATTGCGCGTATTCGAGGGAACGTGTCTTGTACATGAAGAAGCTGTTGATTATACATGAGGTATTATTGAAGATATGAATTCTCGATCGTCATTAATATGTTATATCTGGATATATATGTTTATATGTAAATTTATATGTTTATAGCTCCTACATGGGGACCGGCTAGGGTAGTGGTTAGAGCACTCGTCTAGCAACTGAATGGTCGAGGGTTAGAATCCCCAGAAGGGAGGGGGAACAACCCACATCGCCTTCAACTTTCTTGGAGTTCCACTATGTTCTCAAGATTTTTGAAGGACAATGCGGCTTTTGCAGTTTTAATTATAATTTCATTCCTGGTGTCACATCCAGGTCTATGTAGCTGCCCAAGGTATGCAGATTGGTTTACTTCATCAACAGCTGTTCCTTCTACATATATTTTTCCTTCTTGATTAAAGAGAAGTTTCATTATCTTTGTTAATTTCAAGACATATTTTGCTAGCCAAGGAAGACAGGGAGTCTGTTTTTTTTTTCCTGCATCGATTTCATATTGTCACTGATAAGAGTTATGTCATCTGCAAAATCAAGATCTTCTATTTGGGCCCCATGTACCCAATCAGTGCCGGTTTTACCCGTACAGCATTTTTTCATTATAAAGTCTATGGCAATTCCAAAAAGCAAGGGAGATAATATACATCCTTGTTTCACACCTGTTTCAGTCTGAAACTTTCGCTCTTTCTTTCTTCTGTCTTGACTACACAAACATATCCGTTGTAGAGATCTCTAATGATGTGGACAATTTTGGATGGTATTCCATATAGTCTTAAAATACTCCACAATGAATCCCTATGTATGCTATCAAATGCCTTTTTTAAAGTCTATAAAGTTTAGAATTAATGGTTTCTGCTTTTCAGTATGTTCTTCAAAGTATTATTCTTAGAGTACAGATCTGGTGGAGACAGCTTCTCCCTTTTCGAAATCATGCTTGTTCTTCTCTCATTGCATACGGACGGTGTTTAAATGAGGGTAATCTGTGCCCCGTGTCATTTACACAGCGTAGGGGGTGTGAAGTGTCAGTGCCTTCACATTTCTAGGCCACCTCAGCATTTTAAGTTGGGATGCCAGCACCTGTCCTCTCTGCCTGTGTTTTTTTTTTTTTTGAGGTTGGGGTGACACCAGTGCCGACCGGTCCAGAGCGCGAACTCTAACCACGAACCTTCTGATATGCAAGCGAGTGCAATGTCCACTACATCATCGTGGTTAAAATGAAATCTGTAGATATACTATCTGGCTTGTCAGTTCCACTTTTAAAAAAATTATTATTAATGTAAGAGTTACACCATGCAGTGAGAAGAGGGGGCATTGAAAATATTATAACAACAGGAAAAAAATAGAAGGAAGAAGATCAAGAGGAAGACCAAGAGAAATGATACTGGACAGTCTGACGGGATGGTGTGAGAGGAGATCACCAACTGAGCTGATGGCCTGCATGAAGGATCGTGTACTCTGGAGAAGCATAATAGCCAACGCCAGTCGGCACGGCACCTGATGATGATGAAGAGTTACACACATGTTTGGAATGTGGATACATAAAATTCCCACCAAACGAGGCAGATCCACAAACACCTGGAAGACATCCCTCGCAAAAAAAGACTGTTAACAGACACATTTCCTAACATACTGACAGAAAAATGCACGGACTGCAGGCAGACACAATTAAGTATTGACAGGGTGGGCCCGAGGAGAGGTGCACGCTATTTCCCCCCCCCCCCCCCACCCCCACACACACACACAGAGAAAGCTGACGGCGCAGGAACAAGAATGTGTGAACGGCTGCGACCAGGTCAGGCAAATTACCTGCCCCCTTCTCTTTACAAGTGGCGGCGTTGTTTTCAACCGCAGAGAAGCTAGTCCGCCGCTGAATCCAAACGCTAAAGAAGTTTTCTGCCCCGTGTTTACATTAACGCTCAGTTCGGCTAAGGTCAGCGCGTCTCCCAGCTCCGGTGACATTCGCCGGCGGAGCAGCAGGGGGCTGAGAAGAAGGGAGGGGGGAACTCTGGTCTACAAATGTGAATGCTGGCTCTCTCTCTCTCTCTCTCGCTTGCTCTCGTGAAGGTCCCCATGGCAGCCTTGAGACTGGAGTGTCTGTTGAATATTGTTTGGTCTTCTCACCCTTAAAAAAAATGTGGTAATAATGAAAACGAAACCAAATTTAGCGCGAGGATTGATGTGTGCTAGGAAATTAAAAGGCCACTGCTAAAGGTGACTTGTCTGCAAGATAAGCCAGCAAGTCGGTGTTGCCTTGTCCTGCAAGAGCATTGGGGGAGGGGGCGGGGTGGACTTTCAGCGTCTTGTGTTTATCTGTGCAGTAATTTTCCGGATCATTTAGACAGTTCTTTTTTTTAACTTAAAAAAACTTGCTTCAGTCTGTTCAGTAATTGTCCGGTTTGGTTTATACTTTTTTTAAAGATTTTTTTGTTTTTTAACCGTTGTATTTTCAGTAATATTCCGGGTGATTTATAGTTTTTGAAGGTTATTTTTTTATGTATACTTGTGTTTGTTCAGTAACTTTTTACTTGTGATTTTTTTCTCTCTTTCTCTCTCTCTTTCTCCATCTCTCTCTCTTCTTTTTTTTCTTTATCCTTCTTTCTTTCTCTCTCTCGTTCTGTCTCTCTCTTTCTCCCTCTCTTCCAGTCTCTTCTCTCTCTCCTTTTCTCTCTTTCTTTCTCCCTCGCCTTTCACTGTCTGTTCTCTCTCTCTCTCTCTCTCTCTCTCTCTCTCACTCACTAAAAATTGTATGATAAAGGTAGAATGTGTCCAGTTATTAACGTTCTTAAAATGATGCCCCCCCCCCAAAAAAAAAAAATCACTCTCTCACTGTCTCTCAGAAAGTTGTGTGATAAAGGAGATAATGTGCCAAATTCTTCAGTTCAAGTGCTGTGCCGCGTGGCGTAGGCGATCATTTCTCTCCACAATTCCCTGTCTTTAGACTTGATTATGAGATCCGCCGGTGACTTTCTTCCTAGCCACACTGACAGTCCATCCAGTAACTTCTCTCCCTGTCTTCCTTTGTCTCCTTCTCTTCAATTTTTCCAGTTGCCATACTGTGTTCCAATTTTCCTCTTCTCAGAAAATGTCCTATAAATCTCGCCTGGCTGCCTCTGATCTTTGCTATAATTTGGTTTTTAACTCCAACCTCTCTTAAGACTTCTTCATTGGTTTTCTTAGCTGTCCTTCAACATCCTTCTTTTAAACCACATTTCCATGGCCTCCATTTCTCGCTGTACTCTCTTATTCATGGACTATGCTTCACATCCATAAAACAGAATTGCCTCGATTTAACATTTAAGTACTCGGAATCTTGTTTCCATTGATATGGATCTGTTGCACAAGATGTTTCTCATTTTCTGGAATGCTGACTTTGCCTGAGTACGTGTGCTTTTTTATTTCGTTGTGACATTTCTCATCAGTTGTTATAATTGTTTCTAAGTACTTGAATCTGTCAACTTGTTTCAGATTTGTGCCATCGATGGTAATGCTACATTTTGGTGGTATTCTTTTCTGTGAGATGACCATCACTTCAGTCTTCTTTTTATTCAGGCTGAGACCTTTACTTTTACTTTCATGAACCACGACGTCCAGAAGAGCCTGTAGCTCTCCTTCACTTTTAGCAATCAGAACTGTGTCGTTTGCATATCTTAAGTTGTTAAGGTTGTACCCGCCAGCTGATATTCCTTGAATGTTCTCTATGTCTCATTATGTTTTCGCTGTACAAGGAGAAGAGGTCAGGAGATAAAACACATCCTTGTCTCACTCCCAATTTTATGTCTTGGAATGCTCCTATTTGGTTCTCAACCCTCATTGCTGCTGATTGCTGCCAGTATATGTTTTTGATAAGTTTCAAATCTTTCCCATTTATGTTGATGTCTTCCAGCATTCTTATAATTTCTGTGTGTCCCACTTTATCGAATTTTTTTACAGTAGTCTATGAAGCATAAATATATGTCAATCTTTACTTCTATTGATCTCTCCATCAATGTTCTTGTTACGCATATATGACGTTACTTGTACCTTTTCCTTCGACGAAGCTGCACTGTTCTTCAGCGATTTCTGGTTTTATTTTGCTCCTGACTCTTCTCGTAACAATACGAAGCAGGATTTTTGTAACAGGGCTCATAAGACTAATGGTTCGATGGTCTTCACATTCAACTGCACCTTGTTTCTTTGGAAGGGCAATGAAAATTGATTGCAAAAGGTCTGATGGGACATAGTTACTGTTGTAGATGTCATACAATAATCTGATAATTATTTCTGTGCCAAACTCTCCTAATGCTTCCAGTTCTTCCTTGGTGATTTTATCTGGTCCTGGTGCTTTGTTGTTTTTAATGTGTTTGATGGCTTCTTCCACTTCTGCTTTTAATATGGGAGGTCCATCATTATTATTTCGTATATCTGTTTCGCTTCTGTTGTCCTTATAGAGTTCTCTAATGTATTCGCACCATCGTGCCATTATTTCATCTCTGTCCATTATTTTATGCCCCTCCTTTGACTTCAGGCAACCAGTCTTGTGGTATGCCCTTTTGTTTGTTAACTCCTTTCTTTGTTTGTACATATCTCTTGCGTTTCCATGATGGTGTGTCTCTATTTCACTACATTTCTTATTTAGCCACTCCTCCGTAGCTTTATTGCATTTGTGGCTTATTTCTTTATTTATTTTGTCATATTCATCTTTATCTTCCTTAAGACTTCTCCGATCCATTAGTTGCAAAATTTTTACTTGTGATTTTTTTTCTCTCTTTCTCCATCTCTCCTTTTTAGCGTGTATTTTATTTGGAATTTGCATAGATGTTTGCCGAATAGAGTCTTGGAATATGCTCAGAGACTCTATTCAGCGAAATTCTTAACGTTATTAAAATAATTTTCTCTCTCTCTCCCCCCCCCCCTTTCTCTCTCTTTCTCAGAAAGTTGTATGATAAAGGAGATAATATGCAAAATTCTTAACGTTATTAAAATAATTTTCTCTCCCCCCCCCCCTTTCTCTCTCTTTCTCAGAAAGTTGTATGATAAAGGAGATAATATGCAAAATTCTTAATGTTATTAAAATAATTTAATATGCAAAATTCTTAACGTTATTAAAATAATTTTCTCTCTGTCTCTCCCCTCCCTCCATCTCTCTCTCTCTCTCTCTCTCTCACGCACTGAAAGTTGTAAGATAAACGACAGAACGTGCTCATTTCTTCACGCATTTAAAATATTCTTCTTTGTCTGTCCATAAAATGTCACCGATTAAATTCTTAGAATATTTATTGCCTGTGATCTTTGTATTTCATCTCATTTGATATTTTCCCTCGTTTCTCTTGGAGGTTGGAATCTCCATTATTTTGATAAATGTTTTCGTGACTGTAAAGAAAAAGGGCGCTTTGTTGCGCGAATCTTCTCTTTTGAGAAACTTAAAAAGCAAATGTGCTTACCAAGCTAAAAAAAAAAACCGGGTAGCAGACAACAATAAAAAAAAAAGTAGATACCCGACCTTGATCCTTTTATTAGCAAGGATTCTTAAACTGGGGGCATTCGTCTTCATAGTTCGCTCAGACATGGACACCAGTGTCTCGTGAAATGTGGCGGTCCGTCTCAGGTTTTCAGCATCGCTGTAGAGCTTCTCTCGTAGGGGTCCGGCCAGACCCTTTTTGCCAGAGTGAGTTGTATAGCCTGCAGCTCTGGAAGATGTGATGCTGTGTCTGGTGCTCTTTGCAGAAGGCATATAGCTCTGTCGGGGCCAGTTTTCAGCTTCTAGTTGTAGATGGTGTCTCAGCCTACAGCGTCCTGTTCTCAGAAGAAAGGTTATCATTTGCTTGTTTATTGAGGCTTATTGTATTCGTGGGATATTCAAGCTGCATGCTCGCCGCCGGTGTGTGCTTGGATATGTCGGTCGAGGTGAATAAATAACGCTATGGATTTTTAATTTTTAATTTTTAACCAGTAGACGCTGGAGCAGTTTTTATCTTTCAAGGACACCTACATTTTGGTGCATCATGGGAGTCGCTTGTTGTGTGTTGGGACTGTCCGTGACCGCATTTAATGAATGCACTTCAAGAATTGAACGGCCTGAGTTCGTATTTACAGGTGATAAACCGTATGTATGGTTATATTCACCGTAGAAAATATAAGTATACGTTATATTCACCGTAGAAAATATAAGTATACGTTATATTCACCGTAGAAAATACGTTATATTCACTGTAGAAAATATAAGTATACGTTGTATTCACCGTAGAAAATACGTTATATTCACTGTAGAAAATATAAGTATACGTTGTATTCACCGTAGAAAAAAAAATAAGTATGGCAGGTCAAGGAAAATATGGGCACCAACACCGTACCTCTATGTGTCTCTAATGCATGACATGATTACTTTTACCGCTTCCTTTTTATACTCACCTTGGATAAAATAGGTATACGTTATATTCACCGTAGATAAGAGAGTATGGGTTGTTTTTTGTCGTTTAAATACTTTGTTTTTATCGTTGATTAACAAAAATAATTCTCATGGGTAGATTTTCTAAGACCTGTCCCCTTTAGAGGAGAGGTCTTAGAAAATCTACCCGAAGAGAGGTTTTATGAAAAATTCTTTCCAAGAAATCTTTTGCCCGAGGAGATGTCGGGAGAAATCTTTTACCAAAGTAGTGTTTTAGAAAACTTTTTCTCAAGGAGGGGATCTTAGAAAATATATCCAGAGAGAGTTCATAGGAAGTCTTCTGCCCGAGGAGGGGTCTTAGGAAATCTTTTACTCAAGGTGGGGGGGGGGGAATCCTAAGAACTCTTTTACTCAAGGGGGTATCCTAAGACATCTTTTACTCAAGGGGGGGGGGGAATCCTAAGAACTCTTTTACTCAAGGGGGTATCCTAAGAAATCTTTTACTCAAGGGGGGACCCTAAGAAATCTTGTGCTCAAGGGGGAATCCTAATAAATCTTTTACTCGGGGGGGGGGGACCCTAAGAAATCATATACTCAAGGGAGGGGGGACCCTAAAGAATCATATACCCATGGAGGGGTCTTAAGAAAATATTTACTCAAGAGGGAGTCTTAAGAAACTTTTTACTCAAGAAAGGGTCTTAAGAAATCTTTTACTCAAAAGGGGGGGGGGGCCTAAGAGATCTTTTACTCAAGGGGGGACCCTAAGAAATCTTTTACTCAAGGGGGAGGGAACCCTAAGAAATCTTTTACTCAGAGAGAGGGAAGGTGAAGACGCTTGTCCATTGAGGAATCAGCGACCCATAGCTGACCAAGACCCTGTCCCATCTCTCCTTGGTACTCCCAGTAACAGGCTTAGCCTGGCAGGGATCGTCATAGTCCTCATGGTGGTGAAGTCTGCTAAAGAAGCATTGTACACCCCCTGCTTTTTAGCTGTGCTCCGGGACTGACAAAGTAGCTGCCGTAACCCGGTCTCACGCCGATACGATGCTGTGTCTCCACGCCTTCACAGCATCGGCTGCAAAGAACAACAGCTGGCAGTTACAGGGAGTTCGTACAAGTTACTCAGAGAGGGGCCTTAAGAACTCATTTTCTAATTTCGAAGGCAGACGTTATTGCCGTGCATTCTGTTGTTTTAGATTACCAGTTGAGTTTTTCTTTTCCACTCAGCGAAAATATATTCCCCTTGTCAGTGAAATTTTATGTGGCTGGTACGCTTTTTTTTGGTACTTTTTTTAAAAACTGCTTATCAGTGCCATTATCTGTCATTATCAGCAGAGTGACAGGTGACACTGACCTCACAGCAGGTTTCCTTGCCAAGGCAGTCGCTTGTTTTGTCAAGCACCTTGCAGGCGCGAAATGCGTATCTCTTTATAATTGACAGATTTCTCTCTCTCTCTCTCTCCCTGTGTCCCCCTTTGCCCCTTTTTTTCTGTGCCCATTAAGTTGCTCTATATCAGCAGGCCCTGTCACAGGCAAGGGTTCACATGTATCTTCAGGTGAGCCCCGGGAAAAGGAGTGTTGCCATCTAGTTCACCGTGACCTAGCTGTGGCAAAGAGCAAGTTAGGATCTCTCTCTCTCTGAACCTTAAGAACCCAGGGCACATGGGGCTTCCGCAAGGGTTTTCCACAAATATATTAATCTGAAGGATTCTGTGTTGGTTCTACTGTGTGTGTGAGAGAGAGAAAGCGAGAGAGAGAGAGAGCGAGAGAAAGAGAGAGGGAGAGAAAAAGAGAGGGAGCGAGAGAAAAAGAGAGAGAGAGTGAGAAAAAGAGAGAGAGAGGGGGGAGAGAGAGAAAAAGAGAGAGCGAGAGAGAGAAAAAGAGAGAGAGTGAGAGAAAGAGAGAGAGAGAGAGAGAGAGAGAGAGAGAGAGAGAGAGAAAGAAAGTGAACATACTTTATTTTCGAAGAGTTAAGAATTGGGCACGCAGGCCCGTCTAACATTCTGCCCTTCATCATACATCAGTCACATTCATTCAGCATTGTAAAAGAAATGTGTAAATTGACAAAACAGCTAGGAAGAATCAGTTAAATGATTACATAAACAATAAACTCATCTCTTGACCATACACTCCACACTGTGATTTACGTAACTGCATGAAATACACTTACATTCTTACATTCATTCAAAACTAACACATTTATAAAAAAAACCTATTTTAAAAAATACAGCAAATCAGTCATGAGAGAGAATATGTGTATGTTTATGAGTGTGTGTGTGTGTGTGTGGGAGGGGGGACGATGACGGTGTCCCTGTAAAACTTCGCTGGTTGCGAAGTCCACATATTGGGCACACTAAAGGGTGGGACAGGACAAAAAAGCCCAACTGCAACTCCAAAAACCCATGGCCTATGTACAGGCGCACCGCGTGGCCAGACTCAAACCCATAACTAACCTACAACCCAGGATTTTCCCTCCAAAGGATACTGTATGCCAGTCGTGCAGTAAATCACACACATTCATACAAACTACGTGACATGGTTTACACGGTACAAAGTCAGACATTTAAATCAACCAATATTTTTATTATACACCACGTTAAAACGCCACACAGACTTACATGCGTAGAACGAAAACAAATATCATCATGATAATAATAATAAAGCATGATGACATAATTATAATGCATCATCAAGGTAACACATTCAAGTATGACATGCATCATCAGTGTAGCATAGACACCTCTAAGCATAACTAATTTATAACTATATGTGCCCGATGCTGGCCTGGGCCATCCTGGCCTTGACAAGCCAAGCCTACACTCTCATAAAACTAACATGTGCCAAAGCACTCATTAACATTTTGCAGCCACTGCTGCTACGAATCCACCCCTCATATCACGCCCATCATCATCTTGTGCTGATGCACTAAATATCATGAAATATCCTCCAACCCACCTCCCCACAAGCTCCAGTTGTGCTAATGCACTGAAATAACGAAATATCTTCAATCCACCTACCCAAAAGCTCCATTGGTGCTAATGCACTGAAATAACGAAATAACTCCAATCCCGCCTACCCAAAAGCTCCATTGGTGCTAATGCACTGAAATAACGAAATATCTTCAGTCCACCTACCCAAAAGCTCCATTGGTGCTAATGCACTGAAATAACGAAATATCTCCAACCCACCTCCCCTCAAGCTCCATTGGTGCCAATGCACTGAATTATCGCTCAGCTGCTTCTGTGCCCCCTCAGATGATCAAATCACCGGTGCCATGCACCTCATTGATTATGCAGCCGATGCCGCCGGATTTGGGCATCTCCATATCCCATTCCAATAATAATCACAATGACAGGAATGCTCACGATGGACCTTGGTGTGGCCATCAATACGCAAGACTTGACAGAATTATCGACAATCTCCACGAACAGGGACAGTTACGATATTCCACAGCACAGATATGATTTCCGTAACATCATATATGAACGATTCCAGGACACAGTATAACAATAACACAATATTAATCAGCAGTATGAATCGGCTGGACTGAGTATATCACGATACAAGGCAGACGAAACAACTCAGCAGCCATAGATTCTCAACTTTCACTGTCTCGCGTGTCAGCAACCTTCTCCCTTTATATAACATTCACAATATGCGTGGGCGATGACGTCACACCACGCGCTCGCTCTATTCTGAGCCATGCGTCGTCGCCCACATCCCATTTTGCAATTAGTGACCCATGGCCGACATGCCATCGTCAGGGTTGGCGAGCCATAGCAGGCCAAGACCCTGTCTCTCCTCTCCGTTTGTATCCCCAGTAACAGATTTAGCCTGTCTAAGGGGAACAAGGATCGCAAGTCTCCACGGCGTTGGGGTCTGTTAAAAAAAAAAGCACTGCCTGTTTTAGCTGCACGAAGAGACTGAGAAAATAGGCCGGCATTACCCTCTCCCGAGCTGACACGAGGCTGTACTTGAACATCTTTCAGTGCATCGGCTGCAAAAGACATCAGCTTGAGGTTCCAGGCAGACAGAAGAAGAAGAAGAATTGAACAGATAAAGATAGCATTTTTTATTACAGGAAAGACCAAAGAAGTTCAGCGTTAGTGGTCGTATTTTCTTTGACATGTCTGCAGACTAGAGCATAGTTTTTCGAACGTGTTGTGCCGCCGCGACGGATAGAGGTGTGCCGCCAGATTTTTAGAGTAAAAAAAAAATGTTTTTTCTTTCGCCAAATTGCAGGGCATTTTTGCTTATATAAATATATGATAAGTACCCGCCAGGTAGAGAACCAACGGTCCTAGCCCAGGACAGCTGAAACAAGATATCTGCATGGTCTTCCTCTCTTTCTTTTTCCCATTATGTATCCTTCCAATACGGTCTTCTCTAAATTATCATGACGTGTAATGTGTCCAAAATATTTAAGTTTTCTCTCTTTCATCCTCTTTACTAGCCAAGCCTTCTTCAATATTAAGCTCTTGTATAGATATATTTGTTCTTTTTTGTGTCCACGATATTTGGAGAACTCTTCTGTAGCATTTACATTCAAAGGCATTTATGTGTTTCTCAACTGTTTTGTTAAGTGTCCGGGTCTCACAGGCATATGTTGCGAAGGGAAAGATGCATGTCCTTAAAAATCTTATTTTTATGGTTCTGTCTGCTCCTCTCCACAGATTATATAGTTTTCGAAAATGCTAAAAAAAAAAATATAGGGCTTACTGCAAGAGTTTGGTATTAACAACTCCGGTGTGCGCCGACAGAAATGTGCATTGCCAAGTACGTCGCAGTCTGACAACAAAAAGTCTGCATTAGAGGATGATGTGGTCAGCCATCATGCCTGGCCAGGTTTCTTTCCCGAGGTGCGACAAGAAGGCCACTGCAGCAGCTGGATAACAGGCGCGCCACCGATCGAAATCACGTGGCCGTATTAAGTGCTCCAGTTGTGAGCCAGTGTCACCCCAGGTCATATATCAGGTAATAGGTCAGACAGACAGACATTCCGCTGATTCTGATTTCACCATCATCATCATTTCTCTTCTCTCTCCCCCCCCCCCCCCAACGGAAGGTTGGCTGCAGTGCATCTCCACTCTGTTCTGTTTCTTGTTTCGCCGAACTCTGCGAAAACATTGAGTTTTTTTCAATGTCTTAATGTAAGCTTGCGAATTGATTGTCTCTCCCCTTTGCATAACATCCACAATATCACAAAAGACACTGATCAGGACCTTTCCCGCTGAAAGAATTGTCTTGAATTTCTTTCTTCGTGGTGATTGTAGATGATGCCCCTCCATTGACTGTCTTTTTGTCACAAGTTCAAAATGATGTGCCCAGTTTTCGTCACCTGTTACGATCTTAGCCAAAAGGTTCTCTCCCTCTGCATTGAAACGCTACAACAATTCAGAAGAAATTGCTTTCCTTTGCAATCGATGGTCATTTGTGAGACTTCGAGGAAGCCGTCTTGCGCAAACCTTAGAAAATCCGAGAGCTTTTATAACTGCATTTACAATACCATTGGTGACTGACAGCTTTAAGGCCAATTGTTGAGTAAGAATATCAGTAAGAATAATGCCCTCAGCACATTTCAACATGTCTGCCATGGTGGCTGTGGCAGGACGTCCAAAGCGCGGCCGATCATGCAACTCATTATCTCCACTTATTGATTCTTTGATTCTCAGAACCCAGCGACTGACTATACTCCTGTCGACTGCAAAACTTCCATACACATCACATAGACGCTTGTGAATGTTCACAACAGTTTCCTTCTCTGCAACGAGAAAATCTATCACAATTCGCTGCTTATACCGCAAGTTGCTAACACACTCCATTTCAGCGGTTAGGGCAGCTATATTCTTTGGCCGGTTGCGGTGCAATTTGGTTCACACAATCGGCACATGCATTTTTAAAGTGTGCAACATTTCATGCTTCTATCTTCGTTATTTGCTGAAAAACAAACAAATGATGTGGTGCATTACTTTCTAAACGCCCCTCGTATCTTATATCCTTCCCGTGCCGTTAAACGTCACATAGGGCTCGCAAGGTAGTTCGCCAATTTTTTCCTGTTTTCGGCGAGCTTTTCAACCTCATCAAGGGATTTTATGCCCATTGATTTGGCCTCTCTTGACAATCCCACAATCCATAGTTGGACCTGTGAAATCGACGATTCAGTGATAAAGTGTAGATAACTCTGGCACCAGATTTGAGTAAATGAACGGATGCGCGAGTGACTTTTCCTTTGTCGAACCCCGCGGCCCCATACCTCCTCCTATTTAAACGTTTTTTGTTCTAGCTCATTCCAAGCCATTGCAACCCACATAGAACACTTATCGTGGGGTACAGAATTTGTCATTGAACCCCCCCCCCCCCCCCTTTTGTGAATGCTCGGGGTATGTTCTGTCGTTTGCTTATTTAAATAAGTACGGTAAAGAATAATTAAGGTCGAAGTTCACTTATGTGCTGCTATGTACCTACGTGTTAACTCTCCAAAGTTTGACTTGAAACCAGTTCAGACGTTTTATACGGGGTAGATCTGGAGTTAGACTTTGAAGATAAGAACAGCGGTTCTTTAGATTATGGGCCTGCTGGAACTTGGCCATAGAGGTCTCTGTATATTAAGTAGCTGGGTTCGTATTTGATACCTTGTTAGAAGGGAATTTGCTTGGGATGTTGTTGTTAGCTGAAGCGTTTATTTAGTATGGAAATGTTTAGTATGTAATGGCCGGATCGTTTATTCTGTATGTAATGTCCGGATCATTTAGTGTGTGATATTGTCATTATTTATTATGCAGTACAGTGATTATTTAGCTTGTAATATCCGGATCGTTTAGTGTGTGATACTGTGATTATTTATTATGCAATACAGTGATTATTTAGCTTGTAATATCCGGTTCGTTTAGTGTGTGATATTTGATTATTTATTATGCAATACAGCGATTATTTAACATGTAATACCCGGATCGTTTATTTAGTGTGTGATACTGTGATTATTATGACATACCATGGCTAAAAATATGATTTTTATGATTATTTATTATGTAATACCATTATAATTTAGTGTGCAGTACACTGATGATGATTATTATTATTTATTATGTAATAGCATGATTATTTAGTATATAACTCCGTGTGATTATTTAGTATATAACTCCGTGATCGTTTATTTAGTACGTGACACCGTGATCGCTTATTTAGAGTGTAATGATGTCGTCTGGCAAGGAGATCAGACTGACGTGAGCTTTCAGCTTGGCTCACCGTGTTTTCGACCGTGGTGCAGTGATCACGCTAGAAGTTTATGAGACCCATACATTTGTGTGTACCGGTCTTGGAATCTTGCATGAAATGCTTTCCGAAGTACTGGGTTTGCTTTTACAACCTTCGGTATTTTATACATTTTTTTTATGTAAAATGAAATCCACATTACAAATATCATCCGGAGTTTAAATGTGTGTACCCCCCCCCCCCCACCCCGCCCTTGCCTTATATGCGCAAGATTTAATCTTTACAAAGTGCCTCCATGAAAACTGACCATCATCGTCATCATCATCATCATCCTTCTGGCCTGAAACCAGTTCATCCGTGGATTTCGCTGGTTGCTTTTTTTTTTAACTAGATATTATTATGATATAAACCGGCGACCTCGGAAAAAGTATCTATTTGTTAACATCAGTAATTTACTTGTAATTACCTGTTAACGGGAGCCGCGTTAGCGCAGTGGATTAGTCACAAGCTCGTTGACCAGGCGACCCGGGTTTCGGTTCCCATTCACTACAGTGGCAACCCAGATCGTGGCTCGCAAAAAAAAAAAAAACTCCCGGGGTTTACCCAGCCTCAAGGGCACCAGGGTCAGCGGTGTGGGAAGGAAAAAAGAAATGACGCCTTTAGCTACGGAGTTCCTGCTGACGGCAGTTTCTGGTCAGCTAAGCCCTTGTGGTTTGACCGCGTGCGATGATGCTGATTCACAACTCGCACTAACACCTTTACACCGGTTAACGCGATCGTAGCTGTGGTGGCATCTTTTGAGAAGCTGCGAGTCTTCAAGTAAGCCACTGTAATCCGCTCCCCCTCCTCTCCCCCCCCCCCCCCCCCGGTCCGATTTGACAAGCGTCTTTCAGTTTAACGTGTTGAGGGCAGTGGACAGCAGTTAGCATTTCCAGGGAGAGGAGAAAAGTATAAACTCCTTTAACACGTTTATTGTATCATGTGTCACATGTCACATACAATAACAAATGTCGTTGGAGTGAGTCACCGTTTGGGAGCATTACTTCGTAGGGATTGCATTCGGCGCTTTTTTTTATCAGTGGTTATAAAACTTTAACGAACTTACGGCATAGCACGTAAAGTAATAAAACGTGGCATACTCATGTCTGAAGTAATAGGTAAGACAAGGGTGCGAGATAGCTACGTTGATTAATGCAGATAATTATACTGTCAGTGTAGCGCAGTCTCAAAATATAATGATGATGATTTGTGGACCCGACCTCCCCCCACCCAACCAAAAAAAAACCCTACAGTCTTTCTTTCTTTCTTTCTTTCTTTCTTTCTTTCTGTCTGTCTTTCTTTCTTTCTTTCTTTCTGTCTTTCTTTCTTTCTTTCTTTCAAAGAGACGAGGAGTGTATGGGGCTTTGCCTAATTATAAAAACTCGTTGAATCTCACTCTGACGCTGCGGAACATTCAGTATCTTTTTTATCATCGTGTCTAGGGAGAGGGTTTCATGTGTGTTCTGTGTTCTCTTATCAGTTTCTCGTTGAAGTAGGTAGAAAGGCTTTGTGGTTCGGATCTCGAGGCAGCGACTTGCTGTGTTGGAAGACCCCCCCCCCCCCCGCTCTCTCTCTCTCAAAGGGCAGAATGTCAGACGGGCCTGCGTGCCCAATTCTTAAGCCTTTTGAAATACAGATCAATCAATCAATCACTGCACTGTTCTGTCGTGGCTAGACACGGAATCCGTGGTTCATTCATTTATTCGCATGTCCCTTGCGGAACTGCCTCCCTAACAGTACTCCTGTAGGCCTCTCGGTTGTGAGCAAGATGCCCTGCTGCTGATGCATCCATTTGCTGATCATCAACGATGTCTTGCAGCCATCTTCGCCTTGGTCTTCCTCTCTTTCTTTTTTCCATTATGTACCCTTCCAAGACGGTCTTCTCTAGATTATCACGACGTTTAATGTGTCCAAAATATTTAAGTTTTCTCTCTTTAATCCTCTTTACTAGCCAGCCTTCTTCAAGATTAAGTTCTTGTAGTATATATATTTGTTATTTTTTGTGTCCATGATATCTGAAGAACTCTTCTATAGCATTTACATTCAGAGGTATTTACGTGTTTCTCAGCTGTTTTGTTAAGTGTCCAGGTCTCAGTTGCGATGGGAAAGATGCATGCCCTTAAAAATCTTATTTTTGTAGTTATGTTTGTTCCTCTCCACAGATTCTTTACTTGTTTTACTTTCTGAATAGCGATAGATGCCCTTCTTTTAATTTCCCTCATTGTATCTCCATTATTGTTAGTAGTGATCCAAGATATCCAAAGCTCTCCACTTCTTCCAAGTTTTCCTCATTGATACATGTCGTGGTTCAGGCCCCGGTAATTCTCTTGTCATTTTTCTTTCTCTCACATCTAAGAGCCCATTGTCTAACCGCACAATACTGTGCTCTGTTACTTGACCGCGCGAAAGCCTCATTTCCTATTTCTAGAAATTTTGTATCACGTTTGTCAGACGGACCATACAGCAGCCTATGAGAAGCTTCCGTGTAAGAATTACCGATATCAGTTAAAGAAAATGGAAATCCCCGTAATCTTTCAGGACTGTTTGTCCTGCTGGAAGTTGGCGCTGTGCTAGTTCGCCGTTGCTCTGAGCTGGCGCACGTACCGTTGTCTGAAAATTGTATATTAGAACACGTGTGGGGTGGAACTTCTTATCAGAAAGGTCACGGACGTGACAACTGTACACACGACGAACTGTGACCTACATATTTATCGTTTTGTTTTGGCTGCGAGGGGCCCAGTGGCCGTGTCACATTTACCACCAGACCGGCGGGTCGTATTTGTACCGTTTATAATATCGGGGGGAGGGGGGGGGGCGCTGGAATATGCTTATTCAGTTAAGTCAGGGTTGGTTGCTGCCTGCAGCGAATGGTGCTATAGGAGATATTGGGTTTCTGGTAATACACTTGTGTGTAGTGTGTGTTGGGGAGTGGAGGAGGGAAGGGGGAAGACCTTATATGACATTGAAAACATACATATGTATATCTCGCCATTTTCCCTGAATATAAAAAAACTGGCATTCCCCCCAAGGTTTGTAGGGCACCGTGTGTCGTCGTGTTCTCACCCCCCCCCCCCAAACCAAAAACCAAAAAAAAAATTTGTAAAATGCCGATTACTCAAAAAATCGGAAACTCCCCGTTGCCAAGACTTGTAGAACGCCGTTTTTCCGATCTGCGAACACTCCCGTTATTTTCCAACATTAAAACACCATTTCTCCAAACATAGAAAACTCCTCCTCCTCTCTCCCTCCCCCCGATTTGTAGAAAACCGTTTCTCCGAATATCGAACATTCTCTCTTCCCCCCATCTCTCCGAAATTTCCAGTAAACGCCGTTTCCCCGAACCTTGAAAACTCCCGTGTTGTTTTCCAAGATTTATAGAACACAGTTTCACCCCCGAACATCAGAAATTCCCGACTTTCCAAGAAGTCATTTCCACGAAAAGTAATTCCGGGAATGTGCATAATTACGCAACACATAACGATAAAAAAACACAAGTAAGTTGTGTGGGTAGTTTGAAAAGAGTGTCCCTTCACACGCAGAACACAACTTCAGCTTTGATTTCTGTTTGGTTTTTGCTTGGCAGGTTGAGCAGTGGTATTTGAATCTTTGCTTTTAGGTTAGGTAGTCTTCATTGATTTGTACTGTGTACTAGTACATGTTACAAAATAACCGTATTCGCTGTGTACGCTTATCTTAACATAGTCTTTATAGGACATGGAACATAGATCTGATTGCTTAAAAACTTTGACTTGCTTCTGTAGCCCAGAAATCTGTATCAATCAGCACTAATTGTAAATTGTTATTTTTTTAGAATGTAATGTCAGGTTGGTGGACGGATGGGGACATGGAGATCGCCGGCAGGGATGAGGAAAAATCTGGTGTGAATCCAGGACGTGATAAGCCTGTGAGTCTCTACAACAATGGCTATCAGAATGATGTAAACAAAAACAGAGCCAGCAGACTATAGGTGGCGGGGAATGGATATCACTGAGGCACTCATCGGATTCCTCATCCTAAAGTCTCTGTGGAACTGTCTCAAAGCCATTGTGCCTGACGTGGAGAAGGGGCTTAAGTACAGCCAACAGAGGATGGAAAACACAAGTTTT
This sequence comes from Achatina immaculata, assembly GCA_009760885.1. Taxonomy (NCBI): domain Eukaryota; kingdom Metazoa; phylum Mollusca; class Gastropoda; order Stylommatophora; family Achatinidae; genus Lissachatina; species Lissachatina immaculata. The sequence goes on along the minus strand of CM019693.1, from coordinate 19,079,490 downwards.
GGCCAGGCCAGCCTACACCACTGTCATCATGGCAGTCCGAGCAAGACCACAGCCTGCCCTAGCAAGGAAAGGTGCTGAAGCCGGAGGTACCCAGCCAAAAGGCGCATCGCAGAAATCAGGGTACCCCGCATTATCGCTAAAAAATGCGTACGAAGAAGAAGAAGAAGCTATGTAGGTAGGCGGCGTATAAATGTGTGCGATTAGAATACATTTCCTGTTGATTAGTAAGTAAAAAAAAGTTAAAATTCCCGTTTCGGTGCCATTAAGGCATATTGGGGATACGGTGTTAGGCCCGTATTTTCCTTGACCCTCGGCAGTGTGGTGCGGTCAGTATCACGCCTGGCCGCTTTACCTTCCCAGATTTCTCTGGTGCCCATTTTTAGAGGTTGGGTGAATCCTCGGGACCTTTTTGGTGCGTGCAAGAAAATCTCACTGCTGGGACTTGAACCCATACCACTGGATTAGTAAGCCGAGCGCTTAGTAAGTGTAAATATTACAATTTTAGTTTATTTGTTGTTGTTGTGTTCTTCTTCTTCTTCTTGCCTCCTGAAACTGTGAGCTGGTGTTCTTTTGCAGCCGATACGGCGGAAATAGACAGTTAGAAAGAACCGTCATAGAAGCACTCTTGATACATACATAGGTACATACATTGATCTTCTCTTTAGTGTCTTCTTCAGTGCGCTGTAACTGATTACATCCCGTGCTTTATTGCTTGACCGTCCGCCTGGAGTTGTTGATGAATATATGCCTTCCTAATATGTATTTGTGCGTATTTTATATACACGTATGAATAGGTGTAAGTGTATACAAGGTATGTATATGTGTGCGTATATATGTATATGTGCATGTATGCGTGTATATGTATATATATATGTGTGTGTTTGAACATACATGTGTGTACATGTCTATGTGTACATTAAAGCGTGTGTGTATGCACATGTCTGTGTATGATTGTGAATGTATGTGTGTATATGTACATGTGTGAATGTGTTTGTATATATGTGATATGTGTGAATAAATGCATCGGTATGTATTTGCAGTAATAACTTCAGATGGGAAATGCAGAACAGAAATTAGGAACAGAATAAGCCAAGCAAAGACTGCATTTCAGAGAATGAGAAACATATTATCCAACACATCCTTATCAATGAATGTTAGAAAACGAGTCCTAAAATGCTATATTGAACCTATCTTGTTATATGGAAGTGAATCATGGACAATAGGCAAGTGTGCACAAAAATCATTGGAAGCAGCAGAAATGTGGTTTATTAGAAGAATGTTGCGAATCCCCTGGACAGCAAAAATAACTAATGAAGAATGTAGAAGAGCTGGAGAGACAAAAAAATCGTGTCAAAAAGATAAGAGAGACAATGTACTTTCATAGGACATGCAATGAGAAGAGGGGCATTGAACATATTATAACAACAGGAAAAACAGAAGGAATAAGATAAAGAGGAAGACCAAGAGAAATGATACTGGACAGTCTGACGGGATGGCGTGAGAGGAGATCACCAACTGAGCTGATGGCCTGCATGAAGGATCGGGTACTCTGGAGAAGCATAATAGCCAACGCTATGGTGATGATGATGATATGTATTTGCCATACAAGGAGATGGACATATGTATGTCACGTGATGAGAAAAAACGATCAGAGAATCCCAAAAACAAGCCATCAAATGGAGCACAACAGGCCAGAGAAAAAGAGGCAAATCACGTGAAACTCTAAAGAGGACATTGTTAAGAGAGGCCAAATTAATAAGCATAAAGTCCCTTGATGAGGGTGAAAGACTCGCCGAAAACAGGAAGACATTGGCAAACTACCTTGCCAGCCCTATGTGACGTTTATCGGCACGGGAAGGATATAAGATAAGATGTATTTGCTTTATGAAAAGTATAGGTATATGTACTATCAAAGTCTAAATTAGTTTAATCTAAAGTATGATTTGATTATTGTATCTACTATATTGCTGTTCTAAGTATGTGTTAGTTTATAATGAATGTGAGAATATAATAACGTTTATTTCATGTAGTTGCATAAAGCAAAATGTGGAATGTATGGAAAGAAAGGGTTTATTAATTATTTACTTAACTTTTTTGTTTGGTTGCTTTTTCATGCATATTTATGTTCAAAAACAAATGCTGAATATCTGTGACTTAATGAAAGTTGTATGATGAATGGCAGAATGGTAGACGGGCCTGTGTGCCCAAGTCTTAACTCTTGGAAAATAAAGACTGTCCTTCGTTCATTCTTCATCACCCCCAAGTTTCGCCTCCCAGTTCCTACTTTCTAACACCGATAAACTGTTGTCAGCGAAGTCCTTTGTCCGATCAGCTTCACTTACAGCACTGATGATGTATGCTTGATCCATTGCCTGCCATTCTTCTGTGACAGTCTGAGTTGGCCATTTGATCTGCTCTTTCGTTTTTTTCTCTAATACCTGGATATAAAAAAATGAGACACAGCATTTGTGTCGGCTTGGGAACGGGTTATAGCGGGTACTTTTTTTTCCCAGTCCTTGAGTGATGCAGTGCTTCTTTAGCAAAGTCCATCGCCATGCAGACTACGGCGATCCATGCCCCCCCCCCATTAGCCAGGCTAGGTCTGTTACGGGGGGGGGGTACCAACGGAGAGGTGGGACAGGGTCTTGACCAACCATGATTCACCAACCCTACTCTAGCATATCAGCTATGGGTCGCTGACTGTCAAAACTGGCAACGCCTCTAACGCGGCAGTTATCAGGTTAACTGCATTAAAATAGATATTGGCTGGATATCGTTATACCTGGCGCATTCAGTGGATATTAGCTGGTTGTATGGGAGTTCTGTGCTGTCCTGTGTGATATACGTGCCTAGCCAGTCTCATTAAAACAGATTTCTGGTATAAGTATATGAAACTAAATACAGTGCGTTCGGAAAATAACAGTTCGCTAATCCAGCATCGATTCCGGTATCGTAGTGACTGCGGTATCTGCTGACATCCACATGCGTATGTTAATGTGTTGAAGCCTGCTGTTGTGTAATATTCGCGGTATTCAGTCTGTCTTTGTGTATTCAGTTAAGCAGCGAAGAAGTTGTCGAAGCGCACGACGGGCGAATTGTTTAAATCTGTTTGTTAAATATGGTTCCTTCACTAGAAGAGCGTAACAGAATATTACACTATTGTAAGAACATTTTTTTTTCATAAACGAACACAGTGGTAACTTATCCGGTTTATACTTTAATTATTTTAAAAAAACGTGGCAAAGAAACAGAAAAATCAGAGAAAGTCTTGATACACATATATGATATATAACAAATAAGAATGGAAAAAAGGTGTGGGGGGGGGCTTAGCTGTGACTTGTATGTTTATAAAACAGTATCGTGGTCCTGGAGACAAGTGTTTTGATGCACACTGTAGTTATACTGACAAGGCCGATACCGTAAGTGCACGGTCGCGTTGGAGGGTAACATGTTTGCTTAACGATAAGGCCACGAGTTATAAATATATTAAGTACATGTACTGTGTTTCGCTGATTCAGCTTGTTCGAGTTATTCCCCCCTCCTTCTCCTCCTCTGCCACAATAGGGTTCGCAGCATTGGCAGGAAACCGTCGTTTAATATATGCCGGCTTTTGACCTCAATCGCGTCTTTCACAGCGAAGATTTTAACAGCTACATTTAATGATTGTTTTTTTTTTTTTTCAAATTTTCGTAGCTTGGCTGTCATTCTCTTCACGCCGTTTCTGCGAATTTTAATCGGAGTTGCTGAACCTGTGCACATAGTTAATTTGATATCGTGAACGTACTTGATTTTTACAGTGTGTATTATTTGTTACTTGCTTTTTACAGTGTGCATTATTTGTTATTTGCTTTTTACGGTGTGTATTATTTGTTAGCGGTGTTTTTTGTTACGCGAACTCCCAAGGTGTGCGCGCGCCCCGGATGACGTTTGTTAATATTGTTTATTAATGTTGTTAATCATACAGCTGCCATATAAACAGTGCTCACTTTTAGTTGGTTCAAGTATGTTGAGTTTTAGTTACTTGTTTTTAATCACACGCGAAAACATCCAGAGTTTGGTTGGTTTTATTGTTGTGTGTGGCCGCGAGAATACAGTGGAAGCCCGCGTTGATGTTTTGTTAACCTCTGACCGCGGATTGTGGATTTGTTAACGTATGGAAAGCTGAGCACGGATTGTGGATTTGTTAACGTATAGAAGGCTGAGCACGGATTGTGGATTTGTTAACGTATAGAAAGCTGAGCACGGATTGCGGATTTGTTAACGTATAGAAAGCTGAGCAGAGATTGTGGATTTCTTAACGTATATATACGAAAGCTGAGCACAGATTATAGATTTGTTAACATATTGTGGACTTTTTCAACATTTATAAATTTGAGCATGGTAAGTTAACATTTTGAAATTGAGCACAAACCTTTTATTTATTTATGTTTGACAAAATAAGGTGCATTTATTAACATTTGTAAGGATTATAAGTTTGTTAACATTTAGAAAAAATGAGAGCTATTAGGAAGTTGAAAAACAGATAATGAAATTATTGTGACCTAGAAAGTTGAGCACAGACCATGACAGGTTTGATGATAAAAACCGAGTACAGAAGCTGAAGTTCCTTGAACTAGATTCGTGGAAATTAAATTCCTTGAACTAGACTCGTGCAAATTAAGTTGCGCGAACTAAACTCATGGAAATTAAGTTGCCTGAACTAGACTCGTGGAAATTAAGTTGCCTGAACTAGACTTTTGGAAATTAAGTTGCCTGAACTAGACTCTTGGAACTTAAGTTCATGCTTTTTAAGTTGAAGTTCATGCTTTTTAAGTTGCCATAAATGATTGAGAGTGATGACTCTGCAGACAGCATATGCTCTCCTGTCTGTTTCAGGTGTCTTCAAAGATGGAAGTTGGTGATTCTGTGCCACAGTATCAGCGTTCCAACCCCATTGCTCAGGTAGCGTTATACCATAATATTCTGCATTTTTTAGACTATGTCCTGTTGTTAGTTAACATGAGAGTTGTGTGGATTATTTTTCTTTGGTGTAAGCTATTATGAGGGACAGAGGTCAGAAATACGCCCAGGGGATTTCAGTGATAATAATCATTTGGGATTTTTTTTTTTTTTGCTGGGGGGGGGGGGTGTTTAATGAGGTATAAAATTATGAGATCTGCTCGTATAGTTCTTAAAGGATGGTAAATGTCATTCTTTAAAAAAGTAGCTACTTTGAGTAAGAATCAAATTTTCATTTCTCCTCCCGTCATTTTTTTTTGGTGAGTTACAACTTGTTTTAATAATGTGGCATTCAGTTATAGGTGGCATCCATGGATCTCTGGCTGTGGTAATGTGGGTCAGGCTTTGGTAGTGTTAAGCTTTGAGTTCTCTTTCTCTCTCTCTCTCTCTCTCTCTCTCTCTCTCTCTCTCGACCTGCGTATGGTTCATATCCCATGTTTATCATTCCATTTACGAAGTTCTCAAGCCCTGGCCATGAATTGTCTCAAGTCTGACTTCGTAAGACATACAGAAAACCAGAACAGGATAAGGCTAAGGAAATTGGTTTCATTGTGTTGCAGTTATACGCCATTTGGCCTCAAATGTATGACTTTTGGCATCGCACATTTCCAAGACCAGGTTCGTCTTCCCACTGCGATCCCTATTCACTTGACCAGACTGCTGCCTTGTTTCCAGGGCACCACTGGGAGGCAGAATAGGGTCTTGGACGGATATGTTTTACCAACCTGATGCAAGCAGCTGGGAGCCACTGACCACTGTCTCATTCAGCTCAAGTAGCACGTCCTTACCCCCCCCCCCCCCGGGGGTTTTAGCATAGAGTCCACTGAGTAATGGAAGAGGATGTTAAATTATATCATGAGAACAGAATCTGAAAGAACTTTTTAAAATTTGTCATAAGAAATGAAAAGTAATGAAAGATGAGTGACAGTCTTCAGGCAACGGCAGGACACTGCATGCTTAATGCTCATCTCCACAAGATAAAGGCTGCGCTAACAGCTCAGTGCATGTGCCAAACCGCACCCCCTCCCCCTTCCCCCCAGACTTCTGAACACCATACAACAGACCCAGGTATGGCCCTGAGAGAGAAGCTTGGAGGAGAAACCCTGGGGTTACTTTGAAGACCTCCTGCTGACAGCAGGATTCATGGAGGTGACCCAGCTCCATGTTTAGAAAGCTGAGCATATGAAACTGAACACAGAAGAAGTGGAAGAAGAAGAAGAAGAAAGATGAGTATAACAGATTCAAGAAGAGCAGAGAGAGGCTCTGGATCAGTGGTTCTCATACTTTTCTGAGCTGACACCCTCACACCTCTCAGGTCATACCCATGCCACCCACATAAATACACACAGTTCTGATGCCTTCACAGTGCCTTCCTGGATCTACCCAGTGCCCATAGGAGGGAAGGTACAAGTACTGCCATCTTTAGAAACAACTGCTCTAGATGGTCATGTATGAAGGTCATGTGGTTGAAGCTCTTGGAGACTATACTCCTTCATGTAGTGCTTCAGGAAGCAGGCTGCTTGCTGCATTACTCCAGTCTGCCCAGTGACATACAGATCATGGCATTGGAACCTGCTAAGTCAGTTTCTCAAATCACCTTTGCATTTAAATAAAGTCACACTGTAGAATCCATCGGACTTGATGTCAGTGGTTCAAGATCTTCCACAGCATGGTGTCAGTTTTGGGAAGACATGGTCAGAAAGCAAGATTACTAGACAGGCAACCAGTAGACATAAGAATAATGCAGAGCCTGATGTTTTTTTTATGTAAGAAGATAATAGATGATTATATACTTGACCTTACAATATAGTTTTTAATAACCTGTCACTTGGCTGTGCTTTTGTGCCTATTGAAGACATGTCTTATAAAAAGCTACTTCAGTAAGCATTCACCGAGGACACGGACACACTGTCTTCCCATGATTCTTTTTTTTTTCATGATAATCTGTTGTCATTCTTATTCTTTTTTTTTTTTATAACCATGATAATCAATTGTCAAATTTTTTTCCCCGTAATAATCCATTGTCATTGTTTTGTGTTTTTTTTTTTTCATTATAATTCATTGTCATGATTCTCCCCGTTCTGCAGCTCCCACCATTTCCAACCTTGACTGGAGAGTACCCCCTTCTCGTTTCCAAGACCGCTGATGGAAATGCCATGGTGACCAACTATAGATTCTGTGCCAATGACCGAAGGACATTCATCAACATTCCACTAATGATGATTGGAGAGCTGCTGGTGTTTGAAGCTGCTAAGCGACTGAGGATTGGAAGCAAAGATGGCTCCTCCTACAGGCAAGTGTTAGATTGGCTCTCCGATCAGTGATCAGTTTGTGATGCCTGTAAGGCGAACCTAGCTCAGAGGACAGGGGTACACATGGAAAGAAGCGGGGAACAAATCCAATAACAGGAGCGATTATAAAGCCTTTGTTCATGGCTTATGCTCTGAAGGGAGTGAAAGACAAATGATAAATGTGAAGCAAAATGCTCTAGGACAGTAGTTCTCAATGTTATTCAGGTTGTGGAACCCCCCCCCCCCCCCCCCCCCCCCTGAGGGCACTATTAATTTGCCATGGCCTTCCTACACAAATTTAGTATAGTACATAATGTAGACCTGCTGTGTAGATCCCTGGAGGTGTATGGGACCCAAGTTGGGAACTGTTCTAAAGGGATATAAGTCAGTGAGGTAGAGCAGAACAGGACCCTTGCTTACCTCTTTACAGTCTTCTTTGAGAGGGGTTTAGCAGTTCTTCATCCTGGAGGTGATAGGGTCCCATGGCAGTGGATCTTAGTGGGAAGCATAGTTTTTGGGAATTCATGTAAACCCTAAAAACCCGTGACTCAGTATGTTAGGTTGTACTAGATCTGAGATCTTTGTGCAGATGATTCTGAGTCATGTTAGATGTAAGTGCAGAGCACAGACTCTTTGAGCAGATCTTTCTGGGTATCACTGGATCTAGATTGTTGAATAGATTGTGATAAGGACCGGTTTGGCCCTGGTTGCTAAGGACAGTTAAGTTGAAAGCCCCGGTTAACAACAGTGATAATGATACACAAATTGAACTATAAATTGTTTTTTTTTCTTTATAGTTACATAATAACACAAGTTTAACAAGACAGGCACTGACATGGAATCCCCAGGGAAACAGAAATCAAGGGAGATCTAGAAATACTTTGGGAAAAAGGAAATTATGACAGTGCTCAGAGACTAGGGATACACATGGAAGGAAACAGAGAATAATTCCAAGAACAGGGATCACTGGAGAGCCTTTATCAGTGGCTGTGCTCCCATGGGAGTGAAAGGTGATGATGTTGATGATGATGATGATGATGATGATGATATAGATGATATAATAAAGGAAATCTTTTAGTATGTAATTGAACTTTCAGTAAAATAATTTCTGCTTAACCAGAGATTGAGAGAGAGAGAGAGAGTCATGAACAATGTTGCCAACTTTTTTTCTGGGAAAAAAAAAAAATCTGTAAAATATATCTAGAATTGTCACAATTTAAGAAAAAAAATTATTTTAAAAAATAAATTTGTAGGAATTTTAAAAAATATGTATAAATGAAAGTTTATGGGTAATTTAAATTAAGTGTTATCCTACCATGGTAATAGTAATAAATATTTGATCAAGTTATCCAAAAGATCATCGTCATCGTTATTTGAGGTTTCTTCTCCTGCAGATATTTTTTTTTATGTAAAAGTTCGTTTTCGTGCCATTTAAGGCATCAGTGGGATACAGTGTTAGGCCCATATTTCCAAGACCTTCCACTCGCGAAATTGTGATGTGGTCAACTGTCACGCCTGGCTGCATTTACCTTCCCAGATTTCTCTGGTACCCATTTTTAGAGACTGACTGTTTTATGTGCAACCATCATTTCCATATCTTTGATAACTTTGATGGGGGGAACTTTATAAAGGTAGCAGCATTTTCCATGTTTTCATAAGCTGAATGTGACCAGTAAATTAGCAGGAAGAAGTTTGTGGTTCATTTTATTTCTCAGTTTAGGTTTGAGCCAGAATCTGGGGACAACTCTCAGTGTCAGCATTTGAATGTGGTAGTATTAGAGCTGTGATAGCACGAGCAAAGTTTTTCATATGGATTATATCCACTGGCGCTTGTGTATAGCTTTAATTCACTCCAGACCTCTGTGTCTTGTTTATTAGTCCAGGCGACTGTTTTGAATCGTGTTAACTGCAGTTCTGGTTTAGTGACTGAGTTTACAGATGCGCTGAAATATTTCGTTACTTTACGTACTGAAGAGATGTCCTTCGTTGATTACAGAGCATAATTTACAGAGAAGAGAGACATTTTCTTTGTTTTTTTTGTTTTTTTTCCCACACTCAGGAAGTTTTCATCATAACTGTGTAAATGAGACAAGAAAGTGTCCACGCTGGTCTCTTCTCTTCATTTGTTATGTAAACTAGTTCACTTCTTAACTTTGTGATGTTTGACTCAAATTAGTAGCCTACATATGGTGCTTTTTTATTTTGTTTTTTTATATGTACATTGTGTGCATTTAGAAACTCAGGACTTCTTGGGAAACACTCAGAAGAAGATGTAAAAATTGCTAATTGCAAAGATTGACACATACATTTAATTAAAATAAGGGATGAACACGTCCAGATTTAAGCTTCCCATAAAACCAATTTTAACTACAATGCGAGCTCTGTGTGACATATAACAGCAAGGGAAGGATGTAAATGTCCATTTGTTGAAGTCCTAAGTCCAGTTTCATCTCAGTCAGTTTATTCTTAAGTTCCTGCACAGCACTCTCAACATCACATTTGTCCCGTTCAGGATAATAAGTGTGATGCAGGTGCAGAGGTCATTAGCGTGGCAAAAGTGAGTCCCAGAAAGTGGCAGCTGTAGGTCTGGATCAGTGCCTGCTACTTTGTAATAGCTTTAAAGAACTGAACCATTTATTCGTTCACTGAGAAAGGTTAATTATGGAGGATTTACTCCGTTTTTTTTTTTTTTTCCTTCTTTAGGTTGGACTGTAATAAAATTATCCAGAATGGTCTGTATTCAGTTTAAAATTATCTAGATTCTCTACCGCCTAGATGACTGAATTCATTATGTAGATGGGACCAAAATGACCTAGGTCTAGATATAAAATAAAGTATTTAAATTGGCAGTTCATTATCTAGATGGGATCAGAATTATCTACATCTAGATGTAAAATATCTAGATTGACAACCCTGGTCACAAACGGCCAGTTTTTTGCCACATTTGAAATGATAATTTAATTTGGGAGCCAAAATGGAGCCCACAGAATATCTTGTAGCTCAAGATGTCCTTGGCTTATTCTCTTTGCCCTACTTTTGCTAGTATTTAAAAAAAAAAAAAATTGGATGAGAAATTTGTTCTATGGTGGCACATGAAAGCAGTACAGTTTCTCAGTTGTAAACTATGTCCTACAATCTCATATTTAGAGCTGTAGTAGTTTTGAGTTTTATGCTGACTGCTTGCTTTTGATGTCTGAATGCCCTAGTACGTGGGTTCGTAACTCCGGGGGTAACCATACCTATTTGAGGTGTTTGAACCAAATGATGGAGGTATGGGGTTTCAGTCTTTTGTGTCAGATTAGAATATTCTTTTGGTTGTTCTGTTTATAGCCGTCCATATGTAAAATACAAGCCAGCTATTGACATCTTTTGAAGCCATTGAGGTAAAACTCCCATTTCTATGCCATTATGGAATATTGGGGATATGGTGTTAGGTCTGTATTTCCAAGACCTTTGACATTTTTTGTGATGTGATGCCTGGCTGCATTTTCCTTCCCAGATTTCTCCGGTACCCATTTTCTTAGAGGCTGGGTGGACCCCGGGGCTTTTTTGGTATGGTGGTGCCAGAAAATTCCCCACTGGTGGGACTTGAAGCCATACTGGTATTTAAAAGAACTAGTAATGACGATGACTGGTATATAAAAGAACTAGTAATGACGATGATTTAAACAGTCGGGTGATGTGGGGACATATTGGGAAATCATTTGGGAGTCTGTAGTAGTAAAAGGGTTAACAATCATTCTTCTGGTAGGCCCTGTTTTTGAACAGTGATCAGTGCACAAGTCATAGGTTGTCAGTCGTTATATCTGATTGTAGTCTTGTGTCAGGACAGAATTAGCTTTTTTGTGAGACAGACATTATGAAGCAGAGGTGTTGTTGGGTGGGAGGTAGCCATGGATGACTTTTCATCTCATTTATTCATTCCTTGTGTAGAAGTTTTTTTATTTCATGTGAAGTTTCCTATTTTCTAGAAAGATATCTTAAATAGCACCTGGGACGAAGACTGCAACAGTCCATCAGACATGCCATTTGAGTATGAATGACAGTGACAGTGTCACAAGTTATAATGATCTAGCATATTATTATCATCCTGTGCCCTTCCCCAGATAATGTCGGCTGCAGTGGTTCCCGAGCTTGCAGTGTTCCACAGAGCACTCACTGAATTCAAGGCACATTTTATGTTGTCCATCAATGTTTCATTGTTGTCCTCTTGATTGACATGAATAATTTAGCTATCTGGTTGTTTTGTTTTTCCTTTATTTCTCTTTCAGTTTAAGTTGATATAGTATTCCTTTGTTTTTTTTTTTTCTGTCCATGGGATTTGACCTATTCTTCTGACATATTCGTTCCATGACTCCTGCTTCACAGCTGCGTATTTGCTACTGTCGAAGACTGTGCAGCATGCACAGCCTTGCTGAAAGAGAAAACAGGCCAGCCTCAGAGCTGGATGGCTCTCTTTGCCTACACGTTCTACGAGAAAGTTATGAGCAAGAAGAACTCCGGAGCTAGTCTCACCAAGTTGGAAGAGGATCACATGCAGCTCTGTCAGCCGAGTAAGTTGGTGGCTGTGTGTATATATATATTTGCATTTTGCTTTATTTCATTTTCTTAAGTGTTAGAATACTTTGCGTGTACATAAGCCCTTAACCCACCAAACAGGATCCACGAAACATGAACATTCTTTGTAAAAAAAAAAAATCGTGACCACAACGGTTTTACTGGGAATTGATACCATGGCTGTTTTTTTTTTTAGAATTTATTGTACAGAAGTTCCTGAGGAAGTTCTACAACTCTTTACATAAGTAAGTTGTTAATGTATGTTGAATTTGTGCGAGAGCCTTTTTTCACAGTGATGTTCACAGTTGATGCCGCAGAACCTGGTTTATGTACAGTTGAGGATAAAACTTTCGCCTGCTTTTCATACTTTCATATCATTCTCAATTTCACTTCTGGATTGATTGAAATGTGTTTGCGAGCTGGCTTTTTTTTCACCCCTTCATGTGCACATTTACTGCTGGTTATGCTACGGAATAAATTCCAGTCTTTAAGCAGAGGACACAAAAACATTGGGAAAAAAAAGGTTTTTAAAGAAACTTTGTGGTATAAAAGTTTTAGCAAGAGGTATTTCGCAATCAGGTACTTCATATTTGTATCCTTTTATTTTACGTTAGCTGATGTAACAGTCTCTGGAATGTTAATAAATCTTTTGGTTTGTACGTCTTGTTTGTATTGGTTCTGTATATTCTTTTTCCAACCCCCCCCCCCCCCACTCCCCAGCATACAAAACTATGTCCCATGGCATTTGCATGTCGCAGGGATGTGAAATGTTAGCGCCTTCACATTTCTAGATAGGGATACCAACACCCGTCCTCACTGTCTTTGTTTTCCAAGGAAAACCCCAGGTACTCATTTTTTTTTTTTTTAAGACTGGGTTGATGCTGGTGCCAGTCAGTCTGAAAAAAAAATTCTACCTGAGTGCAGAATCAAACTAGGGCCATTCTGATAAGCAAGCGAGTGTGCTAATCACTACACCACTGAGGCACATATACACTAAAAGCCTTTTAAAAAGTAATACATTATTCTGCCTTATGAATTTGTTGTTTTAATCTCTGTTCACAAAGTTACATATATTTTATACTGCATATGCCATTTTGTCAGATGCTTATTTTGATTTATGTATTGGTGGTGTGGCTTCTCCACAGCGGTTCCTCCGTTTACGTACAGCTTTGGCAGGGAAGTCGAGCGTCTGGGGTTTGACACCAGCAAGAGAAGATTCTGGCGAATGAGCTATGCCAATGAAAATTACGAGTAAGTCGGAAGTTCAGATGATGATATGCTGGGAATGATGAGAGGCTAGAGGCATTTATGTTTAAAATAATGCAAAAATGAAGCCTGCCTTTGAGTAATTTTTTTTTTCTATTTTTGTTTTAGTGTGAGATTTATGTTGTTGCTTATCAACAGTTTTTGGGTTCTTCTTATATCTTATATCCTTCCCGTGCCGTTAAACGTCACATAGGGCTCGCAGGGTAGTTCGCCAATTTTTCCTGTCTTCGGCGAGTCTTTCAACCTCATCAAGAGATTTTGTGCCTGTTAATTTGGCCTCTCTTAACAATGTCCTCTTCAGAGTTTCACGCGGTCTGCCTTTTTTTCTCTGGCCTGTTATGTTCCACTTGATAGCTTGTTGTGGGATTCTCTGATCATTTCTTCTTATCATGTTTCTCTTCATCTGTTTTTGGGTTACAGAAGCAAAATTTTCCAATTTGTTTGTATTGTTATACTGTGGTTACTCATTGTTTGTATTGTTATACTGTGGTTACTCATTGTTTGTATTGTTATACTGTGGTTACTCATTGTTTGTATTGTTATACTGTGGTTACTCATTGTTTGTACTGTTATACTGTGGTTACTCATTGTTTGTATTGTTATACTGTGGTTACTCATTGTTTGTATTGTTATACTGTGGTTACTCATTGTTTGTATTGTTATATTGTGGTTACTCATTGTTTGTATTGTTATACTGTGGTTACTCATTGTTTGTATTGTTATACTGTGGTTACTCATTGTTTGTATTGTTATACTGTGGTTACTCATATGGTGAGATTAAATACCATAGAATACATAGAAGGGGAAAGGCATGTAACGACAACTCGAAAACAAAACGCGCACAAAAAAATAGGGTCAACAAGCAAGAGTTGGTTTGGCAATTTTTGGAGGATGAAAGTCACATGTTAAGTAAAAATAACCCATATGGAGGGTCTTTTATTCATGAGCTAACAAACAGGGTTTAATGATGAGCATGGATTAAAGGGGGTGGGTGTAACCTCAAACTGAAATGGCAACGAGGTTCTTATAAGAACAGTTTGTATATGTAAGGACCAAATTGGCAATAGAAGCAAATGGAATTCTTTATTAGGCAGTATTTTGAAGTTTGGAAAATAGAATTCTATGACACTAGTGGGTCATGTTTGCTTGTAAGATGTTTGATCAAGACCGGGTCAACCAGGCAACAGTTCACATGCTTTATTCTATACAAGTTTATGTCCTCCATCAGGTTAGTGTCATTGATAATAAAATTTTCTTGTTTTATGCTAAGGTTAAAAAAAAAAAAAGTAAAGGTAATCCTGTCGTGCCTTAGAGGCACATAGGGATATGGTGTTAGTGCCCATATTCTTACGTCCTTCCCGTGCCGTTAAATGTTACACAGGGTTCGCAAAGTAGTTTCCTGTTTTCAGTGAGCTTTTCAACCTTATCAAAGGATTTTATGCCTACTAGTTTAGCCTCTCTTAACAATGTCCTCTAGAGTTTTGCTTGACCAACCTCTTTTTCTGCGGCCTGTTGTGTTCCATTTGATAGCTTGTTTTGGGACTCTCTGACTGTTTCTTCTCATCATGTGACCAACATATGTCCATCTCCTTTAACATGGATGGGTCAGATTTACTGTAAAATATTGTATCTCATGTTGTAGTTTGCTTCTTTCGTTTTATGAAAGTCCGCTCTGTCTTGTCATAACACAGCATGATTTTGTGATGAATCGACATGACAGGAGTGTTTGTTGTATGCATTCAGTGTTTTAAAACAAAGAATCAAGAAAACTGCTAGGACAAGAGGGTAAGCTAGAACATAATGTGCCAAAGAGACCTGACACAGTTTGCTAAAAGGTCTTTCTGTTCTTTCCAGGTTTTGTCCTACCTATCCCAAGATTCATATCCTTCCGGCTGTAGTTGATGATGACAAGCTGAAGATCAGCCTGGACTTCAGGGCCATGAAGAGGTTCCCATCTGTTGTGTGGAGGTGAGGAGCATGTTTGTTCCTTCATTTTACGTCTGTTGTTTGGAGGTAAAGAACGTCTTTGTTTCCCTGTTTAAATGTTGAGGGTCAAGTCCATCTTTTGTTTGGAGGCAAAGAACGTCTTTGTTCCTATGCTTAAATGTTTTGGTTCAAATCCATCTATTGTTATCTTTGTTACCATGTTTAAATGTTGTGGTTCAAGTCCATCTTTTGTTTGGAGACAAACAGCATCTTTGTTCCCATGTTTAAATGTTGTGGGTCAAATCCATCTATTGTTGTCTTTTTTCTCATGATTAAATGTTCAAATTCATCTATTGTTTGGAGACAAAGAACATCTTTATTCCCATGTTTAAATGTTGTGGGTCAAGTCCATCTATTGTTATCTTTGTTCCCATGTTTATATGTTGTGGGTCAAGTCCATCTATTGTTATCTTTGTTCCCATGTTTATATGTTGTGGTTCAAGTCCATCTTTGTTTGGAGGCAAAAGGTAAAGGTTACCCTTTTATGCCACTGAGGCACATAGGGAGTATGGTGTTAGTGCCCATCATATTTTCCTTGGTATTTTGGCTCACCAGGAGGGTGATGTGGTCAGCATCTTTCCTTCCACAGGTGCAGAAGAAGTTCGGTTCCTTTTTCTACAGCTGGTTGACTGGAGTCCCTCTGGGTGGATTCATACTGCTGACCTTTGTTATGAGAGACTAGTGCTCTAACTACTTCACCACTTAAGACTCCTTTGTTCGGAGGTGAGGAACATGTTTGTTCCCATGATTAAATGCTGTAGTTTAATTAGTATCAACAGGTCTTCTGAGAAGTAGAGCTATGATAGAATAAGGATAACATACCCCTCTTAGGAGAGCTTTATGATACTACTGCTAATGCTACTGCTACCACTACCACTACTACTACTACTACTACACTGCTACTACTACTACCACCACTGCTACTATCACTACTACTGCTACTACTATTACCAGTACTACTACTGCTACCACTACTACTACTACCAATGCTACTACTACTACTACCACCACTACTACTACCACTCCTGCTACTACTGCTGATACTACCATTACTACTACTACTACCACTGCTACTGCTACTACCACCACTGCCAACACTACTACTACTACTACCACCGTTATCACTACTACCACTGTTACCACCACCACTGCTACTACCACCACCACCACTACTACTACCACCACCACTACTACTACCACTGTTACCACCACCACTGCTACTACCACCACCACCACTACTACTACCACCACTACTACTACTACCACTGTTACCACCACCACTACTACTACTACCACCGCCACTACTACCACTACTACCACTGTTACCACCACTACTACTACTACTACCACTACTACTACTACTACCACTGTTACCACCACTACTACTACTGGCACCACCACTACTACTACCACCACCACTACTACTACCACCACCACTGCTACTACTACTACCACTGTTACTACTACTACCACCACTACTACTACCACCACCACCACTACTACTACTACTACCACTGCCACCACCACCACTACTACTACTACTACCACCACTACTACTGATACTACTACCACCACCACTACTGATACTACTACCACTACTACTACCACCACCACCACTACTACTTCCACTAATACTATTACTACAGCCACTACCACCACCACTACTACTACCACTACTGATACTACTACTACCACCACTGCTACTACTACCACTACTGATACTACTACTACCACCACTGCTACTATCACTGCTACCACTACCACTACTACTACTGATACTATTACTACCACTACTACTACCACCACCACTACTACTACTTCCACTACCACTACTACTACAGCCACTACCACCACCACTACTACTACCACTACTGCCACCACTACTGATACTACTACTACCACCACTGCTACTATCACTGCTACTACTGCCACCACTACCACTGCTACTACTGCCACCACTACTACCACTGCTACTACTGCTACTGTTGCCACTGCTACTACTGCTACTGTTGCCACTGCTACTACTGCTACTACTACCACTGCTACTATCACTGCTACCACTGCCACCACTACTACTACTGATACTACTACTACCACCACTACTACCACTGCTACTACTACTGCTACTACCACTGCTTCTTCTTCTTCTTCGTTCGCTTCTACCACCAAAACCGCACTGTGATCCTACTGAATTTATGCCTGTGGTCCTCGTTAGGTCCCGTGGTCTCCTGTGTGGTCCCCGAAAGGACCACACAAGATCCACGAGAGGACCACAAGGGGTTCAGAGTATCGCAGGGCTTTAGCCTGTATTCTTGGTGGGTCTCTGAAGCGGATTGCGTGACACCGTGGTTTTCGTTGCACCAGTTTAGTCTAGAGTTGGACTTTCTCACCGGAAGACCTCGACGTGTTTAGG
This sequence comes from Achatina immaculata, assembly GCA_009760885.1. Lineage (NCBI taxonomy): Eukaryota > Metazoa > Mollusca > Gastropoda > Stylommatophora > Achatinidae > Lissachatina > Lissachatina immaculata. The sequence goes on along the minus strand of CM019693.1, from coordinate 19,061,979 downwards.
ATATCAGTGCATCCCCGCTGGGTGAGAGGCAGTTGCCCATCCAGTCCAGAGTTGGACTTTCTCACCGGAAAACCTCAGTGTGATTCGGATACGCAAACATCCCCGCCGGGTGAGAGGTGGTTGCCTATCTAGACTGCCCTGGTCCAGTGTCTCCGACTTCAGCATTTTGCGGTCGTGGCCGCTACCCTTCCTAGTTGTGACCAGGATGGAGCTTTTGTCCAGGAGGACGAATCCTCGCCACTAGTGACTTCCACCCCTGGGTTGAGCCAGTTTAGGCATTATCCCAGTATGGGCGTGTTTGGGACGTGACTGACCTCTAGAGCAGAAGTACTGTGACATGCATAGCCTTCAAGATTTTCCCCTGGTGTGAGCCGGTTTAGGCAAAATTCACCAGTATGGGTGTATATCAGGCGTGACCGACCTCTAGATCGGAGGTGGCATGACATGTCTAGCCATCAAGTTCCACCCCTGGTGTGTGCTGGTTTAGGCATATTTCACCAGTGTAGGTGTATTTCAGACGTGGTCGGCCTCTAGAGCAGAGGTGCCGTGGTATGTATAGCTCTCGCAGCGATACTACTGGACATACCGATTAAACTTCACTTTACCCTTTCCACCACCTTTTCACATTGGCAGTGCACAGCAACCTTTATTTCTTTTCTGCATTTTCTTCCTTGACCGGGAGGAGCTTCACTACACGCGCGGCATTCGAAGAGTCTCGCCAGCAGTGTCTTAACCTCTGAGACAATCCGGTTCATGCATTTCACCCGATAGGACTGCACTCAGGACGTGGCCGACCTCCAGACCAGAGGTGCTGTGATATGACTGTTTGCTTCGCTTTATCCTTTCTACCACCTTTTCCGCAGTGATGCTGCGCGGCAACCCCATTTGCAGCTTTCTTCGTTGGCCGGGAGGAGCACTGCTCTACGCACGGCAGCCGAAGAATATCGCCAACAGCGACTACCACTGCTATTACTACTACCACTACCACCACTACTACTGCTATTACTGCTACCACTACCGCCACTACTACTGCTATTACTACTACCACTACCACCACTACCACTACCGCCACTACTACTGCTATTACTACTACCACTACCACCACTACTACTGCTATTACTGCTACCACTACCGCCACTACTACTGCTATTACTACTACCACTACTACCACTGCTATTACTACTACCACTACCACCACTGCTATTACTACTACCACTACCACCACTACTACTGCTATTACTACTACCACTACCACCACTACTACTGCTATTACTACTACTACCACCACTACTACTGCTACTACTGCAACTACCACTGCTACTACTACTGCTACTACCACCACTGCTACTACTACTACTACTGCTACTACCACTACCACTACTTTTATCACTACCACCACTACTACTGCTATTACTACTACCACCACTACTACTGCTATTACTACTACCACTACCACCACTACTACTACTACTATTACTACTACCATTCCTACTACTGCTACTACTATTTTTATCACTACCACCACTACTACTGCTGTTACTACTACCACCAATACTACTGCTATTACTACTACTACCACTACCACCACTACTACTGCTATTACTACTACCATTGCTACTACTGCTACTACTACTACCACCACTACTACTGCTACTACTTCTACTACTACCACTACTACCACTGCTACTACTACCACTGCTACTACTACCACTGCTACTACTACTGCTACCACTACTACCACTGCTACTACTACTACTACTGCTACTACCACTACCACTACTTCTACCACTACTACTGCTATTACTACTACTACTACTACCACTGCTACTACTTCTACTACTACCACTACTACCACTACCACTGCTACTACTACTGCTACCACTACTACCACTGCTACTACTACTACTACTACTACTACCACTACCACTACTTCTACCACTACTACTGCTATTACTACTACCACCACTACTACTGCTATTACTACTACCACTACCACCACTACTACTGCTATTACTACTGCCATTGCTACTACTGCTACTACCACTACCACCACTACTACTGCTATTACTACTGCCATTGCTATTACTACTACCACTACCACCACTACTACTGCTATTACTACTGCCATTGCTACTACTGCTACTACCACTACCACCACTACTACTGCTATTACTACTGCCATTGCTACTACTGCTACTACTACTACCACCACTACTACTGCTACTACTACTACTACCACTGCTACTACTACTACCACTGCTACTACTACTGCTACCACTACTACTACTGCTACTGCTACTACTACCACCACTGCTACTGCTACTACTACCACCACTGCTACTGCTACTACTACCACTGCTACTGCTACCACTGCTACTACTACTGCTACCACTACTACTACTGCTACTACTACCACTGCTACTACTACTGCTACCACTACTACTACTGCTACTACTACTACTACTACTACCACTACTACCACTGCTACTACTACTACCACTACTACTGCTACTACCACTACTACTGCTACTACCACTACTACCACTGCTACTACTACTACCACTGCTACTACTACTACCACTACTACTGCTACTACCACTACTACTGCTACTACCACTACTACCACTGCTACTGCTACTACCACTGCTACTACTACTACTACCACTGCTACTACTACTACTACCACTACTACCACTGCTACTACTACCACTGCTACTACTACTACTACCACTGCTACTACTACTACCACTGCTACTACTACTACTACTACCATTGCTACTACTACTACCACTACTACTGCTACTACCACTACTACTGCTACTACCACTACTACCACTGCTACTACTGCTACTGCTACTACTACTACTACCACTGCTACTAATGCTACTACCACTGCTACTTCTACTACCACTACTACTACCACTGCTACTACTGCTACCACTGCTACTACTACCACTGCTACTACTGCTACTACTACTCCCACCACCACTTTTACTACTGCTACTACTACTCCCACCACCACTTTTACCACTACTACTACCATTGCTACTACTGCTATGACTACTTCTTCTATGTTGTGTCAAAGTAGAAGTGAAGTGTAAGGTGTAAGCAGGCAACTTTCTTTTTGTTGAGCATCTAGTGACTTGTGACGTGTCACAATCATCTTTTTTTTTTTTCTTTTCATGCATATAAAATGGCTAACCTATCTCCTCCTCTTTTGCAAGTCCTTAGGTTTTTTTTGTTTTTTTTTTTTTTTTGGCCTATATGCTGTGCTTTGCTAATAGTCATGTATTATATTATAGTTATATTATTAAATGTCATTTATGGTCGTTATAATTTCCATAGAGATAAACGAACTGGGATGGTGCTGATCCGTAGTAGCCAGCCTTTGTCGAGCTTTCTGGGAGTGAGCTACTTCACAAATCATGCAGATGTTTTTTTGATTGAGGAGATAGTGAAAGCTTGTAACAAGTGAGTATGGTGATTGAGGAGAGAGTTATAGCTTGTAACAAGTGAGTACGTTGATTGAGGAGAGAGTGAAAGCTTGTAACAAGTGAGTACAGTGATTGAGGAGAGAGAGAGAAAGCACATGACAAGTGAGTACAATGATTGAGGAGAGTGAAATCATCTGACAAGTGAGTACAATGACTGAGGAGAGTGAAATCATGTGACAAGTGAGTACTGTACATTGAGGAGAGAGTGAAAGCACATGACAAGTAAGAATTGTGATTGAGGAGAGAGTGAAAGCACATGACAAGTGTGTACATTGAGAAGAGAATGAAAGCACGAAACAAGTAAGTACATTGAGAAGAGAATGAAAGCACGAAACAAGTGAGTACATTGAGAAGAGAATGAAAGCACGTGACAAGTGAGTACATTGAGAAGAGAATGAAAGCACATGACAAGTGAGTACACTGAGAAGAGAATGAAAGCATATGAAAAGAGAGTACATGGAGAAGAGAATGAAAGCACATGACAAGTGAGTACACTGAGAAGAGAATGAAAGCACATGACAAGTGAGTATATTGAGAAGAGAATGAAAGCATATGACAAGTGAATACACTGAGAAGAGAATGAAAGCACATGACAAGTGAATACATTGAGAAGAGAATGAAAGCACGAAACAAGTGAGTACATTGAGAAGAGAATGAAAGTAGCATTGGTAGTAGTAGTGGTGGTGGTAGTAGTAATGGTGGTAGTAGTAATAGCAGTGGTAGTAGTAGTAGTGGTGGTGGTAGTAGTATTAGCAGTAGTAGTAGTGGTAGCAGTAGTAGTGGTGGTGGTAGTAGTGGTGATAGTAGTAGTGGTGATAGTAGTAGTGCTGATAGTAGTGGTAGCTGTGGTGGTAGTAGTAGTGGTGGTAGTAGTAGTAGTAGCTGTGTTAGTAGTAGTATTAGTGGTGGTAGTAGTGATGGTGGTAGTAGTAGTAGTGGTGGTAGTAGTAGTAGCTGTGTTAGTAGTAGTATTAATGGTAGTAGTAGTAGTGGTGGTAGTAGTAGCATTATTGGTGGTAGTAGTAGTAGTGGTCAATTCTTTTCCAGGCGTAGCAATTTCAGCCACATTTAAGAACTGGCTACTGAATGATTTTTTTTTCTTTTGGAAGTGTAATATGGCCTAGTAAATAGTGCAGTGTTTCTTGTGGCTAGGTGTGTGTTCAGTCTACATGGTTCAAGTCCCAGGTAGTTCTTTCATTTTTGGTTTTATCACGTCTAAAGTAGTTTGTCTACTTTTTTTTCTTTCAAATACTAGTCATAAAAAAAAGAACAAATATACCCAAACTTCAAAAACTTAATATTGAAGAAGACTGGCTAGTAAAGAGGATTAAACAGAGAAAATTTAAATATTTTTGACATATTAAATGTCATGAGAATTTAGAGAAGACTATCTTAGAAGGATACATAATGGGAAAAAGAAAGAGAGGAAGACCAAGGCTAAGATGGCTGCAAGACATCATTGATAATCTGCAGATAGATGCATCAGCAGCAGGGCATCTTGCTTACAACCGTGAGGCCTACAGGAGAGCTGTTAAGGAGGCAAAGTTCCACAAGAGACATGCAAGTGACTGACTGACTGAGCCATACAACGCTGTGCTAAATCATTTTACTATGCACAGGGTTCATTGTTTCTTGTTTGAAAAATTTGTACCCTCGTTAATCTGGAACATTGAATTCTGATGAGAACGATAAATGTGGAAAGGAATATATGCAAAAACTGGTACAAATATGTAAGGGGAAATGCAGGTTAGGCTTTAAAATTGTCAGACAAAGTTAGCATAGTATAGGGTCGATCTGGGGAGAGATGTTTTATTTCTTTAACGTTCAGTTACTGTAAACATTGTAAAGAGTTCTGAAAAGTATTTGTTTCTTTGTGCAGCGACTGGATGGAAATAATTAAAGAAGAGCAACAGCGAGCTGTTCGTGCCCTACCAGAGGCCAAGGTCAACAACGGTCGTGGTCAAGAAAACGGACAGAGAAGTAGCTGCCGTGCTAATGCTGTGAAACTAGATGGGGCGCAAGGTGATCTGGTGAGTGATGATCCAGCAGCTCATGGTGGTTATGGTGCAAGCAATGGAACATACTATTATGGTGAGCTTTGTTGTTTTATTAATTTTGTAGGCTCATGGCATTTAGTGGGTGATTTTTAGGTTTATTACTACTTTATGAGAAGAGACAGGCAGCGGTGCATGTCCCAGGTTTTGGAAAGGAGAAAGAAAAATGAGCAAAAATGGCAGAAGTAATAAGGTGAGCATATGGAAAGAAAATAAATTCAGTAATGATTCATAATTTTGGCAAAATGCCTTTGTCAAGGACAACAGAAGTAACAGAAAGGAGCAGAAGTGAGGAGAATAATAAGATGAGCATGTAGAAAGAAAAATAAAAAACAGTAACAGTCTAATATTTAGGCAGAAAGCCTTTGACAAGGACAACAGAACAGCAGATAAATGCATGCAAAACAGTAAAAGTGGGACCTAAGCTGTCTGATATCCCTGTAGGAGGATATAAGTGTTCTCATAATATGTGCTCCGATAGTTTGTGTCTCCTTTCCTTCATCTTTCTTTCTGTCTGTCTGTTTATAAAACTGAAACAGTCAGTTTTATTCGGCAGAGTAGGCATGAACTGATACCACACAAGCCCAGAAGATCAGAAGCTGAGGAATTAGAATGAAGACATGAATGTTGAAAGACTTAAGATGGAACGTACCAAAGGTCTCTTCAATATGATTCATATTCAAATGTCCTTTCTTTGTCCTGTGTGCAGTTTAGTATCTGTACACCCCAGTGTGATGATACTCGAGTAGTGAGATGGTTAGTGCACTGGTCTGTCATAGCATGGTCTGTCTGGCTTGATCTGTCTGTCAAGCAAGTCTGGCTTGAAGGTGCCCAAGTCACTTAACTGTAGTATAGGTGGGGTAAACTGGCTTTTCTTGGAGCCGAGGAAGTATAAATGGCCTGGCATGTTGTGAAGGAAAGTATGGGCACTAACACCATACCCACCAGATGCCACAAATGACATGATAAGCTACCTTCTTTTACACACCAGGATAAAAGATATGATCTGTATGAACTGAAACTGTCAAGAAAAACATAATCTTGAAGTACATTAGGCGGCCTGGTTTGCTTGGTGGTTAGGCACTCAGTCTACTAATCTGGTGGAACTGGGTTCAAGTCCCAGGAGTGGGTATTTTTTTCTGGTACACACCAAAAAAGGCCCTGGGGACCACTCAGCCTCTAAAAATGGGTACCAGAGAAATCTGAGAAGGTAAACATGGCTAGACATAATACTAACCACATCACACTTTCATGTGCTGAAGGTTTTGGAAATGTGGGCTTAACACCGTACCCTCAATATACCTTAATGGCACAGAAATGGGGATTTTACCTTTTTAACTACATACACATATGATTTTCTAGTTCATGCTGCAGTAGCGCTCATATATATTAGCTAGTTAAATATTGTAGCATATTTTTTAAATACTAGCAACAACTCTACAAGTTGTTGAAAACTGTGCCTGGAAAATCTAGAATTTACCACTCTACGCTTTTGCTTATAAGGTTATTGGTTTTTTTTTTCCCCTTTCTCCATTCAGATGATAGCCGTGTTCCTAAGAAATTGGCCATAGTTGACTGCCGTAGCCTGGCTGGTGTGTGGGGAAACAGTTTTAAGGGTGGCGGCACCGAAGATGAAGGTAAAACAATGGCAGAAGAAGAGAAATCTGAACTCGTAATGAGCAGACTTTATTTTCAAAGGTTAAAGAATTGGGTTAGCAGACATACCTGTCTTTCATCCCTCAGCCTTTTTTTCCTAACACTTTGTTCGGCATAATTTTGGTACTAGTTTTATGTGAGTATAAAAGCGTGTGTGGAAACAAGGAATGGAATGCTTGTGTTACATTATAATGTTAACGGTCACATTTTTTTTCTTTTCATTTTGTTGTTTTGCAGAGAGTACAAAACTTACATAACTTCGTGTGTCGTGTCCTTTCCAGAACGTCGCCCCTCTCTCTGCCTTCCTGAAAACAATGCGGTCTTGAGCAAGCTGACCAACATCTCTCAGTGACATGTTTATGCTTTCTGTGATGTCCCGAGTTCACCCCTTTTTCCCTTTTTTTGCTGGGCATCATGCCTTCTACTGTCAGCCACTTCAAATCATTGTCCCTTGATGTGACCAAAGTATCTCATCTTTCTGACATTGATGGTGTTTACAAGCCAGTTTTCTGTGACACCTAATCCCGTCAGTATCTCTTTATTTAATTTTCATTCTATCTATGATATCTAAGTGCCATTCTGTAGCATTTCATTTCAAATGCGGTTATTCTCTTTGCTAGTGATTTGTTAAGTGTCCACATTTTGCATCCGTTTGTTGCCACCAGTAATATATTAGCTCTTAGTAAACATAGCTTTGTTTTCCTGTTGGTCCCTTGCCACATATTCTTCATTTGCGTCAGTTTGGTTTTTTGTCATAGAAAAGAAATAATAAATTCTCGTCCTTATTATCTAAGCATCACCTACAGAGTATTTTAAATGGGTCTTGGAGAACTTGCTATAGTCAGACTTGCTACAAAATTGTTGACAAGAAAAATTGTGATAGTGCAGTTTTGCCACAAGTTAATATTTACTACATTGAAATCTCGTTAAGATGGACACACACAAAAAATTGCGTGCAACATAATTTCCTTCAAACGATATTAATTTGCTGTGACAGTAAATAACTTTTGTATGATTTCAGTACAAAACGTGCTATATTCAGAGAACTTGCTGAAGGTCTTGAAATTATTCTTGTATTTTGAAACTTACAGAAACATAATGAATAATACCCGAAAGTCATAAGAGTAATAAAAGTATTATAAGCTTGTTTTGAATTGTATAGCATATTATTTGCAAATAGTTTGTACATTTAGTGAAAAGAGCTATTTATGTAACAATTTAAATTGTAGCAGAAAATGCATTGTAGCAACTTTTCATGCAGTGATTTTGCAGTAACAAGCTTTCTGAACCAGTCTTAATGCTAAAATTTAGGATTTTAATAAAACTTTTTTTAAAAAAATATTTAACCCACTTTGTTAATATTTGTACTTGTCTTTTTTAAAACATAAAGGACAGATTTCTAAAGGATATTACAGTATTGTCACTGATATAGTTTAAAAAAAAATGTAGCAGGTAATTTCTCATTCCAGATGGATAATGTGTATGGGATTTCTAAAAAAAAAATTTTTTTAAATTAAAGGATAGTTGGGGTCCCACAGAAAGTTTCAAGCAAAATTCTTTGCATCACGCCAAAAACACATCTGTAGAAAGGCTTCCATGTATTTCATGATAAAGAGTGCTTTTGTTTGGAATTAAAATGTGTTTATATATAGGTAGGAGGAGTCCAGAACTTGAAGCATTATTTGATAGCATGGGAGCAGTATTGCAATACAGTGAATTCTCACTTATCCACAGTTGTTTATAAGTGCAACACTGTACATCTGGACCTGGCAAACATTCATACAGTAAGGGACAGCTTCAATAAGTTACGAGCTTTGTGTCACGCCTATGTGGAAGGAACGTAAGTGCACACATGGCTCAGTGTGTCTGTTTGTGGAGTAGGTTAGATCTTCTCCTTCTTCTCTTCTTCTTCTTCTCCTTCTTCTCTTCTTCTTCTTGTTCTTCTTCGGTCTCGCTGGAACTGCGAGCTGGTGTTCTTTGCAGCCCTAATGCTGTGAAGATGTTGAGGCATCATGTCAGATTGGGAGCATATCATGGCAGCTATTTTTTTTTTTTTTTTCAGTCTCTGAGTGCATCTAAAGAGCAAAGGGGGTGAGCAGTGCTTCTTTCACAGGCTTTGTTGCCATGGGGACTATGGCTGTCCCTGCCCCCATTAGCCAGGCTAGGCCAGGGCTGTTACCAGGATTACCAGTGGAGAAGAGGGACAGGGTTGGGGTCAGCTGTGGTTCACCAGTCCTGATTCCAGCATTTCAGCTATGGATCGCTGATCACCAAAACGGACAGCATCTTCACACCCCCCCCCCCCCCCAGGAGATTAATTAGCTAATGGTATTGGAAGTAAAATATATATATTTATCTTGTCATTCTTCTTGGCCAGTCTGCTTTTGTGTTAAAGAAAGTACTGTGATGGTCAGGAGGTACTGATTAAAGATAAGATGTACGGTGGTCCGCGAATAATGAGGTTTTAGATGGTGGTCTGCGAGTAGTGAGGTTTTAGACTTGTACATGCCTGTACAGTTCAACTCACAATACCTCTGGGAGTCATGACCCAGAGGGGCCCAACCCCCTCAGTATGTCAGGAGTTTAATAGGGCTGAAACATTTGTCTGAGGGAGTTGGGGGGGGGGGGGTTACTTCCTCTGATGATCTGAAGGAGTTATGTTGTTGTTCCACTCTCTACAGTAGAAAGTTTCTTGCATGCATACAAGTGTAAGCACATTACTACATCATGTTTCATTATTGAAGGTAAGTTACAGTGATGGACATTGTGCATTATTTTGAAATTTGGAGATTAGCTGCCCATGTATCATTGTATTTTGAGATAAAATTTTTTTTTTAAAAAACATTTATTTTGGAGAGCAGTATTTAATTTTAAACGTCATGATAATCTAGAGAAGACCATCTTGGAAGGGTACATAATGAGAAAAAGAAAGAGAGGAAGACCAAGGCGAAGATGGCTGCAAGACATCATTGATGATCTGCAAGTGGATGCATCAGCAGCAGCCCATCTTGCTTACAACCGAGAGGCCTACATGAGTGCTGTTAGGGAGGCAAAGTTCCACAAGGGACATGCAAATGAATGAATGAATATTTAATTATGCATAAAGGCTTAACGAGTAATGTTTAATTAAGCATTGATGATTGGAGATTTATTTTCAGCCAGGTGTGTCATAGAAACTGAATGAGACATCGGAAGAGGCTTAGTATTACGATTTTTCACTTTGAAATATTTTTTAGTAATCATATCTAGCCAGAACTTCATTGTTATGTCACTCCTTCAGTATGGTGTTTATATCACTCCTTCATTATGTCACTGCCTCCTAGATTAGAGCCAGTGGAATCCCTTGTCATATTTTCATGTAACCCAAAATGATTGACATCTTCATTTCTTTTTTGCCACTGCAGATTTTTCAAGAACCTGACAGGTTGCATGTGGCTGACCTACATATCTGCACTCCTGCGTGGTGCTAACATTGTGGTGGAGCTGATGCATGTGATGAAACGGCCGGTTCTCGTTCACTGCTCGGACGGATGGGACAGGACATCCCAGATAGTGTCTCTTTCAGAGCTCATGATGGACCCTTACTATAGGACAGTGGAGGTGAGGAGGCTGGAGTAGACCTAGTCTGTAGTGAAGTGCAGGAGGTTGTAGGTTTGGGACTCTCTGCCAGCACTTTCTGATACACCTGGCTGTAAAATATAGGTATACGACGCACTAGAAATGGAGAAAAGATCTTCAGAAAAATGGAGAATGTCCTCCTGCAGGGCACGGCACACTTGATTGCACAGCACATACAGCTTTTGGTGAATGAAGACAAGGTATATTGTGCTAAGGTCAGTCCAATGAAAAGAGGATTTCAGCCAAATCTTCAGTGGCTGCATCAGTTTTTTTTTTTTTTTCAAAGCATACATCATTTTTCCATTTTTTTTTTTTTTTTTAGTACATTTAGCATGTCACCTGCTGAGATTTCCCACTTCAGCATACCCGGATGTTGTCAGAATGGTTTTAGGAAGTACATTTTACGTTCTTGCTAATTCCTAGTGTCAAACTGTGCTTTAATTGACTCGTATTCTACAGTTCTACAGCTCCGTTTCTGCAGTTTTGAAAAAAAGAAAAGAGATTTAAAACACCAACATAGTTTGTCTGTTATTGAGAATTAGTAAATTTAAAGTTTTGTGAACTCTAAAAATGTATACATCTCACCAGTTTTCAGGACCAATTTTTTTTTTTTTTTTTATAAATAGGAAACTACAAGGCTTTGGTACGGTAAAGTAAGAGAACACAGTTTTGTAGGATTAGACCTCGAAAAAATTGTAGACAAAGCACTTTAGTGAGACGTGAGAGAAATAAACATCACAAGAGAATTACCTGAGATTCGAACACGGACTCTGGTAGGACAAGCAGCCGTCTAGCCACAAGAAAACAGCATACAATTGACTTAGCCAACTAAATTTTTCGAGGTTTAATCCTACAAAACTTCACAGTTTTCAGGACGTCCGTTACTGATGTGTGAGATTTTTGTTATAGCCCAGCTGTAGGATTAGAGTTAAGGGGATCAAGAGTCTGGGAATAGTCCTGGAAAAAGGTGAAGCTCAGTTTCCTGAAAGCACTTCAGTCTCATCAGATTTCATCATTTTGTCGAGTTATCTGTTGCCTGGCTTGGTTCATGAATACAGGAAATACAGCCAAAAAAAAAGGAGAGTTGTGAATGTAGTAAACTTTGTGGCAGTAGAAATTTCAGAGAAGAATGGAAGAAAGAATAGAAAAAAAAAAATCATCGAAGGAAAAACATTCTTTCTTGATGGGCAACAGGGGAGATGTAACTGAATGCAGAAAAGGGAAAATTTGCAGAGAAGTATAATTTCTCCTGTTGTTGAGAATGAGGTTTTATTATCTGCTCCCTCTCTGGTTTTGTCCAGCAAGTTTTGCATGATAGATGTTTTCCATGATGGTAGATAGATGTTTTTTTTATCTATCCTTGAAGGTAGATTAATGTTTTCCATGAAGGTAGATAGATGTTTTTTTTTTTAATCTATCCTTGAAGGTAGATTGATGTTTTGCATCTATCCATGAAGGCAGATTAACTCTTTCCATGCCTCAGGAAGAAACGCGGATGTTCAGTTGGATGCCGGATTAAAAGGATGGGTCTTGATAAGTATAGGGGGTATAGTTGCAAAATTGATTGAAAAACAGTATTTCCGTGTACTTCCACATACCTATTACGTTTCAAAATATAACTAAATATATGAAGATTTTGTAAATGCAGAGTTTTTTAGGAAAAAAAGAAGTAATGTGATGTTTTTAGACAATGATTGTGTCCAACTTACCGTCAGATAAGCCTTAGGGTACAGTACTTACCATGTGAGATGCCTAGACCTACCTGTCGGTCTCATCTTGTGATAGTATGTTACATTATCGGTAATATAATGTCTGAAATAACCTTCTGACCTCTTCTCCAGTCGTCTAATATGTCTAGATCTACTTGGAATACATTCAAGAACAATGGTCTGGCCACAGGGCATGTCCATACCCCTATCTACCCCTATCTGCATCACCAAGAATTGAAATTTCTCGCAGAAAACTTCAATTTTCTTCCTCATAACTAAGCACTCTTTGGCCATTTTGAAAAAGGTCATGGGGTATGTGCACTAAATGTTTACGGTCTAAACGTTACACCGGGTTTTTAATGAAACAAACCAAATATCGCCTCAGTGACGAAAGCACCACATCAGAAACTGGAAGTGTCACTTCTATGATGATAAGCACAGAAAGAGTTAAGGCATAAAATTGAGGGCTCAAAGCTAAAAAAGAGTAAATTGATAGCAGGCGTGAAGCTGTGAAGAGGAATTTCTAAATAAGGATCTGCAAGTAAAGATACATGTAGGATAAAAATAAAAGTGGAGAGGGAAAGCTTTCTTCTAAGTTTGCACAGATAAAGGGAGGAGAAGAAAAAAACATTCAGATATAGCGGGGTTTATTATTTTTGCTTTTTTTTGTGTGTGTTTTTCTTTGTAGGGCTTCCAAGTGTTGGTGGAGCGGGAGTGGTTGCACTTTGGTCACAAATTTGGCGAGCGAGGTGGTCATGACCCCAACTGCAGTGATACTAACCAGATCAGTCCAATCTTTCTCCAGTTCCTGGACTGCGTCTACCAGCTGACTCTCCAGTACCCTGCTGAGTTCCAGTTTAACGAAACATATTTGGTATGTTTTCTGTGGAGGTTTTGTTAGAAAGCATGAAGTTTTAGATTCATATCATCAACATTTTCTGTGGGTAAGACAGATTTTAAACCCGGTGACCCATCATCCATCCTGTGGCCCCCATCGACAATCCATTTGGGCTTTTGCTGTAAATCTATAGTTAATAGAAAGGTGTTAAAAATTTAAAAGATTATCGTTGTTAGAACATGTTTGTGGCTGCTCAGATCTCTGCCTTGGAAGTAGCATCTCGACATGGTATGTGTACTCCCTAGCACCAGCTTTGGCCTTGACTGAGGGAAGTAGTGATGGCAGCAGGGGTAGAACCAACCATGTATTTTAATTAGTTCTCATTTTCATCTGTAGTTTTTTTTTTTTAAAATTTCCTGTATTTTTTAGACTTTTCACCCGGTGAGGCATGTCTGTAAGGATTGTCTCTGATACTGGCAAAGGAGCATTTTTTGTTAGCGAATATAACATCTGAGAAATTGTAGTTCCAGTTCAAAGATCCATTATTATTATGTGCTACCTCTCAGAGATTATCTGAATGGTATTGGTCTGCCACTGAATTGTGGGTGGTGACCATCTTATGAAAGCGGTCTGTTAAACCCTTTTTTCTCACTATGTACATTTTTTTTTCTCCTATCCATAGATTTTGCCATACATGGAGTTAAGGAGTTGCAGAAAGTCGATTTCTTATATAAAGAGTGTGGCTTGTAGACATACTATTTTTAATCACTTCTGCAGCCATTTCAGCTGTCAAAATAGGTACCTGACCTGCTTGAATTAGGGAAAACACTTCCGATATTTGAAGTGGTTTAAAGGAACTTGCTACTACATAGCATTTGACGGAAAAGGGGCAAACACTCGCAGACAGCTGTACCTGTAACATCAACAACCTCTAACATTGTAAAATGTTGGCCTGCAAAGTGAAGCATGCCAGCATTGTATACATTGGGCATAAACATTTTACAAAGATGAAACAGATGGCAGTAAAAAATTGGCTGCATGTGATTCTGAGACTGCGTATTAGTTAACAGTGGATGTGTGCAAAAAAAAGGGCCTGTTCTTATCTGTGATTTTTGGTGAAATTGTTCAGTATTGTTTTGGTTTTTTTTTAAATGCAGTCCTGTCATGCCATAGAGGATCTTAGGGATATCCTGTTGGCGTCCGTATGTGCCACATATATATCTAGTTTCTCAGCAAACTATATGTGGTCAGCACTTCCTGGCTGCCTTTTGTTCCCAGGGTCTAGATAAGGTGCTGGGTGATTGGGGCATCCTTGAGCTGGATTTAAAACCATCAACCTCTATATTATGAGAGGACTAGTGCACTAAGAACTGTGCCACTTAGGTGCCCTATTCAGTAATGTATCATCATCATCATCATCTTTCACTCCCTTGAGAGCATTGGCCACGGATAAAGGCTCTCCAGTCATCCCTGTTCTTGGAATTATTCTCTGCTTCCTTCCATGTGCATCCCTTGTCTCTGAGCACTGTCATAATTTCTCTTCTCCAAGAAAGTCTAGGCCTTCCCCGTTTTCTGTTTACTTGAGGGTTCCATGTCAGTGCCTGTCTTGCTATGTTGGTGTCAGGTTTTCTCAGAGTGTGGCCAGTCCACCTCCACTTCCTAGACATGATTTGTAGGTTCATAGGTTCTTGTCCTGCCCTTTCCCAGACCTCCTCGTTCCTGATCTTGTCCTGCCATTTAATTTTAAATCCTCCTCAACCAGTAGTTCATGAATGCTTGTATCCTCTGTTGTATTGTCTTGGCCATAACCAGTGTCTCTGAACCATATAGTAGGACAGTCTTTACGTTTGTTCAGTAATGTATAAGGTATATTAAATATTCTCATTTTGCTTGTTAGTTGAAGAAATGGTGGTAGTTATTATTGATGTCTTTCATTTGTACAGGTGAAGTTGCTCCAGAGTTCACAGTCATGTTTGTATGGCACTTTCCTTCACAACTGCCAGAGGGAGAGGGAAAACTGCCAACACAAGACAGCATCACTGTGGGCAAATCTGAGACCTGAGAGGCAGGATTACATTAACCTGCTCTACAGGCCATCGGATAAGGTAGTGTTAGAATGTACGCACAAGTTTACCCCCGATATCTGTCTTGAGGTCCCTGCTGACAAGCTTAGGATATCATGTCCTTCCATAACTTTCAATCATTAGTGCATCTCAGCAGGCTTGTCACTGAGTATTTCTCGTGCCAGAATGCCAAACCATCAGACATCTTTTCTTGTGCCAGAATGCCAAACCATCAGATATCTTTTCTTGTGCCAGAATGCCAAACCATCAGACATCTTTTCTTATGCCAGAATGCCAAACCATCAGACATCATTTCTCGTGCCAGAATGCCAAACCATCAGACATCATTTCTCATGCCAGAATGCCAAACCATCAGACATCTTTTCTTGTGCCAGAATGCCAAACCATCAGACATCTTTTCTTGTGCCAGAATGCCAAACCATCAGACATCTTTTCTTGTGCCAGAATGCCAAACCATCAGACATCATTTCTCGTGCCAGAATGCCAAACCATCAGACATCATTTCTCATGCCAGAATGCCAAACCATCAAACATCTTTTCTCTCCATCTACCTCTGCCTCTTCTACCTTCAGTCTTCCCTGTGGCCATAGGTGCTCTATCTCACCTCTCCTCCAGATGTGCACCTCAAATTTGGTTTGTCTTTTTTTTTTCTGATATTTGTTATAATTTTCCTTGTTTCTTGTGCCTTTTTCAGAACTTCCTCATTCAAATTTCTCGTTGTCTGTGGTGTCCTCAGCATTTTTCTGAAGAATCACATTTCAAATGATTCCAGCCTTCTTTGTATCTCTTTGCTGACTGTCCAGGCTTCACATCTGTAGAAAAGAATTGATTCGATGTAACACTGCAATGTAACTCTTCCTTGTAACGCTGCAATGTAACTCTTCATTGTAACACTGCAATGTAACTCTTCCTTGTAACACTGCAATGTAAATCTTCCTTGTAACACTGCAATGTAAATCTTCCTTGTAACACTGCAATGTAACTTTTCCTTGTAACACTGCAATGTAACGCTTCCTTGTAACACTGCAATGTAACTCTTCCTGACACTCACAGATAGTGACTTATTGCAAAGTATGTATTTTAACTTTTGAAAGGAGGTCTTGGCTTGTGATACTTCCGTGATACATCTTCTGTCTGATGCTGAATTTAATGTCTGGGACTAGAAATTCCTGACTAAATAAGTTTTATTTGACTAAAAGTGCGATGGTAGTATGGGTTAAATCTGTAGCGGTGAAGTTTCCTGGTCCGTCACAGACTGGAGGCACGAGAAGCACCTCATTGGCCCAGCTGTACAAATGGGGATGTGGCGTGCTGTGCTGAGGACAAATTGCCAGCAAAGTTGGAGAATGTGTGCCTTATTTCTGAGGCACACTGGATTACACTGCCCAGGGAACGAAAGTCAAAATAGGATATCAGTCAGATTTTTTGTCCGTCTTCTGCCCTGCCAGCAGGCGCCGGTGATCATGCTTGTCAGCAGTTCCTTGTTCCAAGTGCTGATTATGAGCTGTACCATCTTGTTAGTCCGTCCAGCATCTTCTCTCACTCTGTCAGCCCCAGTCTCTTTTGCCCTCTATCTTTCCCGTTGTCACAGTGTATTCTAGCTTGCCTCGCCATAGAAAATGTCCTGTGAATTTGAATTGTCTTCTTTTTTTTTTTTTCAGACTTTTGTTGTTGTTTGTCTCATCCCTCCAAGCTCTCTCAGAACTTCCTCATTTAATTTCTTTGCTGTCCATGGTATTCTTAGCATTTTTCTAAGGAAACACATTTCAGGAATCACATCTCAGTCATAAAATTCCCATTTTCATGCCAGTTTTGAATGTTTGGGTGGGCGGTGGGCAATTAGAGTATATTTATATCATACTTTTTCAGAACTCAGTTGACTGTTATGGGGGGGGGGAGTTACCAAAATCATTCAGGTGGGACATGATCCAAAAAAGGTTGGGGAACACTGCTTTATCTGTACATGCATTTCATTGTTTTGTTTTTTTTTTATAGTTGGTACATGAACCCCATTGACTTCTGGAGTTAGTGCCTGAACCTTGCTGACTTTTGTAGTCAGCATACAGACCTCACTGATGTCTCTGGTTCTCACTTGAACCTCACTGACTTAATGTTAGCACATGAACCTCGCTGACTTCTCTGGTTCCCACATGAACCTCATTGACTTAATGTTAGCATATGAACCTCACTGACTTCTCTGGTTCTCACACAAACCTCACCAACTTCATGTTATCACATGAACATCATTGACTTCTCTCACCAACTTAGTGTTTGCACATGAACCTCACTGGCTTCTCTGGTTCTCACACGAACCTTACCAGCTTCATGTTTGCACATGAACCTCACTGACCTATCTGGCTCTCACATGAACCTCACTGACTTAATGTTGGCATACAAACCTCACTGAACACTGACTTCCCAGGTTACCACATTGCATTATGTTTGATCTCCAGGTGCTGACAGCCAAGTTCAGCGAGCATGATGTTGTCCTGTGGAAGTCTGTTTACATGGCTGGTCTGTCTCCAAGGCCCCACTTTAGCCAGACGGATTTCTATTATGACTCCACCCAAGCAGTGGTGGGCAGTGAAGAGATTAATAACGCCATGACCGATGGAATGCCCAGATCTAAGTAAGAATATTTATGATATTGAGCGTTGAATTACATGTATATAGGAAGCCTGCCGCCTTCCCAGGCCATACAGGCATATTGTATAGGATTGCTTTAGTATCGTTTATTTCATGCTGGCATATTATTCAGTTTAATTCAAGTGCCGTGCCGCGTGGCGTAGGCGATCATTTCTCTCCACAGTTCCCTTGTCTTTAGACTTGATTATGAGATCCGCCGGTGACTTTCTTCCTAGCCACACTGACAGCCCATCCAGTAACTTCTCTCTCTGTCTTCCTCTGTCGCTTCCTCCCTCAATTTTTTCCAGTTGCCACAATGTGTTCCAGTTTTCCACTTCTCAGAAAATTCCCTACAAATCTCGCTTGTCTGCTTCTGATCTTTGCTATAATTTGCCTTTTAACTCCAGCCTATCTTAAAACTTCATCGGTTTTCTTAGCTGTCCATGGTACCTTCAACATCCTTCTTATGAACCACATTTCCATGGCCTCCATTTCTTGCTGTGCTCTCTTATTCATGGACCATGCTTCACATCCATAAAGCAAAATTGGCTCGATGTAACATTTAAGTACTCGGAATCTTGTTTCCATTGATATGGATCTGTTGCACAAGATGTTTCTTATTTTCTGGAATGCTGACTTAGCCTGAGCAGGTCTGCTTTTTATTTCCTTGTGACATTTCCCATCAGCTGTTATAATTGTTCCTAAGTACTTGAATCTATCAACTTGTTTCAGATTTGTGCCATCGATGGTAATGCTACATTTTGGTGGTATTCTTTTCTTTGAGACGACCATCACTTCAGTCTTCTTTTTGTTCAGGCTGAGACCTTTATTTTTACTTTCACGAACCATGACGTGCAAAAGAGCCTGTAGCTCCCCTTCACTTTTAGCAATCATAACTGTGTCGTCTGCATATCTTAGGTTGTTATGGTTGTACCCACCAACTGATATTCCTGGCATGTTCTCTATATTTCTCATTATCTTTTTGCTATACAAGAAAAGAGGCCAGGAGATAAAACACATCCTTGTCTCACTCCCAATTTTATGCCTTGGAATACTCCTATTTGGTTCTTGACCCTCATTGCTGCTGATTGCTGCCAATATGTTTTTGATAAGTTCCAGATCTTTTCCATCTATGATGATGTCTTCCAGCATTCTTATAATTTCTGTGTGTCTCACTTCATCAGATGCTTTACAGTAGTCTATGAAGCATAAGTATAGGTCCATCTTTACTTCTATTGATCTCTCCATCAATGTTCTTATTATATATACGGCGTTACTTGTGCCTTTTCCTTCGACGAAGCTGCACTGTTCTTCAGCGATTTCTGGTTTTATTTTGCTCCTGACTCTTCTCATAACAATACGAAGCAGGATTTTCGTAACATGGCTCATAAGACTAATGGTTCGATGGTCTTCACATTTAGCTGCACCTTGTTTCATTGGTAGGGCAATGAAAACTGATTGCAAAAGGTCTGATGGGACATAATTACTGTTACAGATGTCATTCAACAATCTGGTAATTATTTCTATGCCAAGCTCTCCTAATGGTTCCAATTCTTCCTTGGTGATTTTATCTGGTCCTGGTGCTTTGTTGTTCTTCATGTGTTTGATGGCTTCTTCCACTTCTGCTTTTAATGTGTGAGGCCCTTCATTATTATTTTGTATATCTATTTCGCTTCTATTGTCCTCATACAGTTCTCTATGTTTTCGCTCCATCTTGCCATGATTTCATTTCTGTCCATTATTTTATGCCCCTCCTTTGACTTCAGGCAACCAGTCTTGTGGTATGCCCTTTTGTTTGTTAACTCCTTTCTTTGTTTGTATATATCTCTTGCTTTTCCATGATGGTGTGTCTCTATTTCACTACATTTCTTATTTAGCCACTCCTCCGTAGCTTTATTGCATTTGTGTCTTATTTCTTTATTTATTTTGTCATATTCATCTTTATCTTCCTTAAGACTTCTTCTCCGATCCATTAGTTGCAAAATTTTTTCTATCATCCACCCCTGTTTAGCATGTCTTTTATTTGGAGGTAGAATTTCAATAGATGTTTGCTGAATAGAGTCTTTGAGCATATTCTATTGTTCATCAATTGTTTCAATCTTCATGGCATATTATACAGGATTATTTTGTAAAGATTAGCCATGTTAGCATATTTCTTCTTATTCTTCATTGTTATCTATCCTCAGAAAGGCATTTTTTTTTTGGCTTTGCAGTCCCTATTCCTCAGCCTGACAACTTGTAGGGGCATTACTGGTCGGGTCTTGGTCAACTGTGGTTTATCACAAGACGTTCCTCTGCTGTTCGCGCTCAAAACGGCATTGGTTGCATTGTGCCATAAAGCACTATGTTACATAGACAAAGACGCCATCCAATTTGATAATAGGGCTGACATGCTAGCATCAATGTTAGTGAACCATAGCTGATCAAGACCTTTCCAGCTTCTCTGTTGGTACCCCTAGGAATAGGTCTAGCCTGTAGGCTAATGGGGCGGGTTGCCATAGTTCTCATGGCAGTGGATTTTGTTAAAGAAGTGTTACACACCCTCTGTGTTTTTTTTTAGCAGCATTCAAGGACTGGAAAAAACAGCCATCATAACATGGTCACAAGTTGACATAATGCCTTGCCTCAACATCCTCACAGCATTGGCTGCGAAAAAAAACACCAGCTCACAGTTCCAAGAAGATAGAAGAAAAACAAGACTACATAGGCAATAACTTCTTCTTCATACGCTTCTATCACCAAGATCGCCCCCGTGCTGCTACCGAATTTACTCCTGCGATCCTCGAGATAGCTCTCATTTATGATGGAGGCTCAGTGCGTAGGGGGCTGTGGCCTGTATTCCTGGTGGGTCACTGAAGCGGAATTTGCGTGAAACTGTGGTTGTCGTTGCACCAGAGAGCTTCGAGCTGGACTTTCCTCAGTGTTACCTTGATGTGGTTTTGATATGAAATCCGCCGGGTGAGAGAAGGATGCCAAATCTAGGCAAACCTGGTCCAGTGTCTCTGACTTCAGCATTTGGTGGTTGTGGCTGCTACCCTTCTTGGTGGTGACCAGAATGTAGCTTTTGTCGAGGAGGACCAATCCTCGCCACGATTAAATTTCACCCCTGGGTTAATCCGGTTTAGGCATATTATCCCAGTTCGGGTGTACATAGGACGTGGCTGGCCTCTAGAGCAGAGGTGCCGTGATATGGATAAGCCATCATGTTTCACTCCTGGGTTATGCCGGTTTAGCCATATTGCCCCAGTTCAGGTGTATATAGGATGTGGCCAGCCTCTAGAGCAGAGGTGCCGTGATATGGGTAGCCCTCATCGCGAGACTACTGGCCATACTGATTAAACTTCACTTAAGCCTTTCCATTGCCTTTTTCACAGTGGCGCAGCGCAGCAACCCTAATCACATCTTTCTTCACTGGCCAGGAGGAGTTTCACCTCACGCATGGCAGCCGAAGAATCTCGCCATCAGCATATAGACAATATAAATTACATTATATAAATGATTTCATACCAATAAATAATGTAATATTGTTACAAATAGAAAGTGTCATGCTGTCATCTTTTAATATCATAAATTTGTGACATTTTAAACAAAATTGAATTCAAGTATGTATATTGACAAATTGTCTCCCAAAATTGTGACTGTTGACAATTAAATTTGGTTCCAGTGTGTGACTGTTTTGAAGATAAATTTGATATCATCATCAGTATTGACAGAAACTTTTGATTCCAGCTTTGTCATTTATTAAGGTAAATTTGATTTCATTGTGACAGTGGTGGGCATAATTTTATTGCGAGTTTTAGTTCTAAATTTGTTTTGTTTTTCTAGCCAGAGTGACTGATAATCAGTTAGGTTTTAAAAAACTCAAAAATGTAAGATTTATATGCCTTTAGGATGTTTGGTGTATGTAAAAATACAATGGTAGGTAGAATTGCCAGGAGAACATACAGGATTGGTGGTATGTAATCCATTGTAGAGAATGAGGGTTGGTATTGTTATATAATACTTTTTTTTCTTCTGTGGGTTTCTATTTATTACTTGAAAGATGAAAACCTCCCTTCTGCCTTTTCTGTGACCTGTTTTTTATTTTATTTTGTTGTTGTTCTTCTTCTTAGGTCAATGGATGATTTGTCAAAGATCAGCATAGACAACGGACGTCGCAACAGTGACCCCAGCATCGCCCAGAGCCAGGAGATCACAGCAACAGCTTCTGACACGAATAGCGCACAGGATGAACCAGTTTCTGCTGATCACTCGCATTTTTCAGAGGATTTTTCTCATTTGGCCATGAGACCCAGTCAGTCTGCAAATAATCCCGAGGAGCATTTTAAAGATACCCCAAAGAAGAAGAGTCCCAGCACCATGACCAGCATTAAAAGTCAGACTGCGAGTGAGATTTCATATGTAAACGGTGATGTGTCATCAACATGTGTTGCCCAAGAGGGTTGTCCCACCATCTCATTACAAAGTACATTTCCTGAGCTTGCCCAGTCTTCACCAGAACAGATGTATGTAAATGGTCGACATGATAGTGCTGAACTCTCAGACAACAGTAACGAGATAAGTGATACATTTCTAGCTGAGGATTCCACGGCGGAGAATCTGAACCCCTCATCATCAGCCGTGTTTTGCCAAGAGAACGGTTGTGTGAACTGCGGTGAACAGACTTTGATTTGTGATAATCATGTACCTAGTACAAATTCCCAAGTGCTTTCAGCTAAAAGACTTTCCACCATAAATGACAGTTCTAGAAAAACCAAAAGCTGTGACAGAATTAGCAGTAAGTCAGTGGACTGCGTTGCTGCTCTGGTTACTTCTTCACCGAAAATCACTTCAGATAATAGTTCAACAACTTCTGGTTATAATTCAAAACAAACATCGTTGCTGTCGGAGCGCTTGGCAACTTCTAGGAGTTCAGATGTAGAACAGAATGGCACAGCACAGAACATCGCAGTCATGAATGGCAAAATAGCACACAGTAGCAGTGAGGTTACTCAGCATTCCAAGAAATCTGACGATATTAGTGACCTCCATGCCATGTTGAAAATTCAAACTCATAGAGAATTATCTAAAAAGTTGGTAGTGGTGGATTCAGGCTATGTGGCCAGCTACTGCAGTGGCAGCGATAGAAACTGTGCCCCGATCATTACGGCTGATAATGTAGAGACTTGTTATGTGAATGGTAAATCATCCCCATCTAAGTCACTGGACTCAGAAGAAGTCGGCAGTATGGATGGTTTAAGAGCCAGCACCAATTCTGTTTCGACAGATACTTTAATGGGTGATTTAGAGCCTGGAGATATTGATTTAGCACCACCTCCAGCTTCTCAGTGTTCAAATCCCTTGGAGGTGAACACACGACAAAGTGAGAGGTTTGCGGCGATGGTTCCTTACTCGTCTTCATTATCATCGGCTTTGCCTTCAACACCTATGAAACGGGACAGCTACCCAGTGGACTTGAGCGAAGCTCCTGGGTCTAACGTGATCTCCAGAAGAGTGAGAGTTGCTTCTGGTGCTAGCCGAGATCTGAGCATGTCACCCTGCATGTGTCGTGGTAACTGGTCTGACACCGGGCGCCTACGCCATCCTAGCGGAAATGAAATAGCATCCAGGAGAATGCTGGGAGCCACTGTGGCAACAAGTACCACAGACATCAGTGACTCCCATGTTGGCCAGGTAAATAGTTTCTTAAATACAAGACAGTAATCAGAAATGCACCCATTTCCTCTTTCTTCCCCCCCCCCCCCCCCAATTTTATTTTGTTATTCATGGGAAAAAAAAAAAGTGAATATAGATTTTATAGTGTATTCAGTTATTTATTGTAAAGTTTTTTTCTTTTGTTTCATTTATTTACAGACTCAGAATTTGGTTATACGAAAGTAAAGGTATTGGGGATATGGTGTTAGGCATGAATTTCCAAGACCATCAGCACATGAAGGCGTGATGTGGTCAGTATCACTCCTGACTGATTTATTCTTCCCAAATTTCTCTGGCACCCATTTTTAGAGGCTGGGTGGACCCTGGGATCTTTTTGGTGTAGTGATACCAGAAAAAGGGTCCCTACAGCTGAGACTTGAACCCGGTACTGCCAGATTAGTAGATTTGAGCCCGTAACCACTCTTCCAACAAGTGAGACAAAGATGACATATTTTAAAAGTGTATACCATGTGCGCCCCAGTGATAAGATATGAAAGAGGGAAGAGGAGCAACGCAGAGCAACATGTTTAGAAAAAGGGTGTTGGATGTTTTCAGTCACTAGAATACTGCTAAAATAAGAAACTATTACTAACAAAATTTTGATATAGCTCACACGACTTGCAGAATATAAGTTACGACATGCTGGTCTGTTTTTGTTTTTGTTTTTTTAGTAGGCCATTGTCTTCAGCTTATTACCGTTGTCTGATTGTTCACCAATGTCTGGGTTTTTTTTTTTTTTAATCAGAAAGAGATAAATGATACATGAAATGCCATCGTCAAATAAAAAAATGGGCCAAACAAAGACAGTGGCTGACTGCAGACCGTGAAGAATAGAGAGAGTTTAGTTCCATCCAACAAGATGTCACATGTTGAACTTGGTGGTGATTGTTTAGTTGATCATAAGCCAAAGGCAAAGGTGGATGCTTTCTTGCCTGTGCTGGCCGTGATTAATTGTGAAAGAAAAGTTTGTGTGTTTTGTTCATGTTAAATGTCGTGTTTATTTTGTCAAGTGACGCAAGCATGTGTGAAGGTAGCCCCGTTATGCCTTGGAGGCTCATAGGGGATATGGTGTTTAGTGCCCTTGTTTCCTTGACCTGCTGGCACTCTAGAGGGCGATGTGGTCATCATGATGACTGGAACCTTCCCCTTCCCAGCTGCAGAAGCTAGGTACCCATTTCTACAACTAGGTGATTGGGGGGGGGGGGGGGGGGCGTCCTCCAGCCAGATTCAAACTGCTGACCTTTGCCATGAGACTAGAGTGCTAAGAACTTTACCACTGTTCACAAGCGTATGGCCAGGCTCAGTAGACGTTGTAGAAATCAATGTTGTTCAAAATTAGTTTTAAGAGTTTGGCTATTGCTATAATTGCATGAGAAATTACCATTTTCATGGCCTTCATTTGAACATTGTTGCAGTACTGTGCTGGCCAGCCATCCATCTCCTTGGTCAGTGATTAATTGAGCAGTTACCTTCTTGTGATGTCTCACATGCCTGTAACAAATTCTCTCTCCACTTCTCACAGTCTGCAAATTCTAGTCTGCAGCCAGAATTTGCATAGTGCTCCAACTGTATTTCTTGCAGTCAGTCTTGGCTTCTGTGGTTCTTTCACAGGACTGGCTTTGATTCAGCTTTCTTTTCTCCAGGTACCCATCACATGGCTGTTCCAGCTGTTGTGTTAAATCTTTTTTAGGACACATGACCAGTCTAGTTCCAGTCCCCCCCCCCCCCCCCTCCCCAGATTTTTAAATCGCAAGCATGCTTTCTTATGAGCTTTGAGCGAGTAGTGATATTTTAATAAATGAGTAATTAAAAATGCAAAACGTACACAAAAATGACTGGACTGAACACATATAATTGTGGCTGTCAGCATGGAACATTCAGAAGCTTCTGTGCTGTTCTTGAAAGCCTTATCAGTGATTGAAGAATTTGCATTCCTTCAAAATGGGCTAATAGGAGCATCTTTTATAGAAGGATGTTTAGAAATAGCACCTCTGTCATTCTGGTTTTCAGTACAGTTTTCACCATTTCAGTTGATGACACCTACTGTTGACCGACAGCCGAGCATTGCACAGCACATTGATATCGACGGGCTCACCCTGTTCTGTGATGAGAGGCAGGACCTGCTGGCCGAACTGGTGGCAGAAAAAGACCGCAAAATTCTGGAGCTAGAGCGTCGGCTCAGCAGCGCTTTGAGAACCATGAAGATTCTCGAGGCGTCCAAGGGACGCCTTTCCCAGGAGCAGCCACAAGCTGCGCTGGATGATTTTGTAAGTAACGGGTAATAAATATATTCTGATATAATTTTTTTCTGGTTTGAATTATTTACTCCTGTTTATAATCCATACATAATCCATCGTGTGGTACCCGGGATCTGCAAAGAATAGGACCACTGTACCCTACCATGCATGATCGTAAAAGGCGACTAAGGAGGGTTCACCGTAGGGCCAGCAACCCTATCTGGTAAAAAACTATCAGACTGCTACAGAAACAGAAGCAAGGGAAAAAGCAAATGCAGGTGGAAGGAGAAATGCGTATCAGGAAACTGAGCCCATGAAGGTTGTGGATGAAAGCCAGCCACTGGAAGTCCCCAGCCCGACTGCAGACCTCCTGGAACCTAAACAAATGATGCAAATAGGCAGCTGGAATGTAAGAACACTAAACCAGACTGGAAAACTAGCACAAACCATCAAGGAAATGCACAGATACAAACTAGACATACTAGGAATACAAGAAGCAAGATGGACAGGACAAGGCAGAAGGAAATTAACAACACAGCACACAGAAGATACAATAATATGGTCAGGTAAAGAAGATCTTCATGAAGGAGGAGTAGCATTGATTATAACAAAAGAAGCATCAAGAGCATTGCTGAAATGGACCCCAATAAATGAGAGATTATTATATGCACGGTTCAACTCAAGATTCACGAAGCTGTCTATTATAGTTTGTTATGCACCAACAGAAGCAGCTGAAGAGGAATTAAAAGAAGATTTTTACAACAGCCTCCAAGCCACAGTAGAAACAATAGCCAAGCATGATATGCTACTCATCTTGGGCGACTTCAATGCAAAAGTAGGTGAAGGAAATGAAGATAGAAGAAGAATCATGGGAAGAGAAGGAATCGGAGAAATAAATGAAAATGGAGAAAGACTGTGCAGTTTCTGTGAAGAAAACATGATGACCATTGGAGGGACAATTTTCCAACACAAAAACATCCATAAGGTCACCAGATAAAACCACAGAAAACCAAATCGATCACATACTAATAAACAACAAGTGGAAACGGTCACTACAAGATGTGCGAGCAAGGAAAGGAGCAGATGTAGGAAGTGATCACAACCTTCTGGTAGCAAAAATAAAACTAAAATTAAGGAAAGCCAGAATCGGAGAACACAGAAAGATACATTTTGATACAAGAAAACTGATAGACCAGCAAACAAGAAATGAATTCTCAATAATACTTAAGAACCGCTTCAGTGTCCTACAAGACGAAGCAGAAATGTCCATATTAGAGTTCAATAAAACACTACAGGAAACAGCAAAAGAGGTGCTGGGATATCGGAAAAGGAGAAAAGAGGAATGGATAAGTGAGACCACATGGGAAAAGATAGAGCAAAGAAAAGAAATCAAGAAAAAATTACTGAACACCAAATCACAACGGCTTAAAGAACGAGTTTTAAGTAATTATGCACAAAAAGACAAAGAAGTGAAGGAATCATGCCGTCAAGATAAACGTCAATATTATGACAACTTAGCAGAAACAGCAGAGAAAGCAGCATATACAAATGACATGAAAACCATATATAAAATCACAAAGCAGATGACAGGTAACTTCAATACAAGATGTGAAAGTGCAGTAAGAACACAAAATGGACAACTGGTCAGTGGAGAAAGAGAAAAAATTGAAAGATGGAGGGAACGCTTTAACACCCTACTAAACAGAACACAAGCAGCACAAGCAATAGATATACCTGAAGCAAAAGCGGAACTAAACATCAATACAGGACCAATAACAATAAATGAAGTAAAAGAGGCGATAAAGATGCTAAAATCAGACAGGGCACCAGGTGAAGATGAAGTGACTGCTGAGATGTTGAAAGCAGAAGAAACAGAAACACCAAAACAACTTTGCCGGATATTACAACAAATTTGGGATTTAGAAAAAGCCCCAGAGGAGTGGAAAACTGGTCTTATAGTAAAACTACCAAAGAAGGGTGACCTCAGAGATTGCGTGAACTGGAGAGGCATTACCCTACTGCCACTCACTAGTAAAGTATTTTGCAGAATAATCATCAACAGAATTGTACCAACACTTGAGGAAAAACTTCGGAAAGAGCAGGCAGGATTTAGGAAAGGAAGATCATGCATAGACCACATATTTGTACTTAGACAAATATTAGAACAGGCAAATGAGTGGCATAGCACAACATATGCATTATTCATAGATTTTGAGAAAGCCTTTGACAGTGTCAACAGAGATGCACTGTGGAAAATCCTAAGATGGCATGGCCTCCCCCATAAAATAGTTAATGTAATCAAAGCCCTATACGAGGGTTTTCAGTGCAAAGTTATCTGTGGAGAACATACCTCCAGCAGCTTTAGGGTACAAACAGGAGTGAAACAGGGATGTGTACTATCACCAACATTATTTATCTTGGCAGTAGACTGGTTAATGAAGGAGGCAACATCAGACAAACGCAGAGGATTACAATGGACCCTTGACACAGTGCTGGAGGACCTTGACTTTGCGGACGACATTTGTCTATTATCAAGCAGTCACAAAGATATGCAAGATAAAATAAACAAGTTAACCCAGAATGCAAACAACATAGGACTAAAGATCAACGTAGGAAAGACAAAGTTAATGAAGCAAAATGTGAACAACAGAAATGTACTCAGAGTAGATAACAAGTTAGTGGAGGAGGTCAACGAATTTGTATATCTTGGCAGCAGAGTAGTAGAAAATGGAGACAGCACAGAGGACATCAACAGCAGACTTACTAGAGCAAACCAGGCTTTTGCAATGCTACAGAATATATGGAAATCAAATAAACTAAGCATAAATATGAAAATCAGGATATTTAAGAGTAATGTTCTAAGTGTACTACTCTATGGAAGTGAATGCTGGAAAATCACCAAAACCATAGAAAACAAGTTGAATTCTTTCCAGACTAAATGTTTACGAAGAATTAGAAAAATATTTTGGCCAAACACCATAAGAAATAACATCTTATTAGCAGAAATGCAGATGAAACCACTGACAATAATTATTGAGGAAAGACGCTGGCGATGGTTGGGACATGTGCTCCGAATGACTGACAACTCACTACCAAAAATAGCACTAAGATGGACACCACAGGGGAGCAGAAGTAAGGGTAGACCAAAAGAGACATGGAGAAGAACAACAGAAAGGATGTTGAGCAATAGAGGACTCACCTGGGCAAGAGCAGAAAAAAAGGCGAAGGACAGGCATTTGTGGAAAACCCTTGCAGAAGCCCCATGTGCCCTGGGCACTTAAGGTTCAGAGAGAGAGAGAGAGATAATCCATACAAGAAAAGTGTGTGTTTATATCTTCTTCTTCTTCTTCCTATGCACTTTTCTGTCTATATCTGCAGTTCAGTCTCTTGAATAAATGAGACTTTTTTTTCACAGTTCCTGTATGGAAGCATAGAGTTGAACTTCTTGAGTGGTTTCACTGGGCCAATAATTGCCTTTCAGTGTCTCATTGTTGGTGCAGTTTTGGAGGATGTCTTTCACAGTTTGAGGCACCTGTGCACATGCACAGAGAGAATTGCCAACCGTAAACTGTTCTTGCATGTGACTGCAGAGTCTGTTTCATCCAGTTCTGAGGCAGAAATTGGTGACTTGTTCTTTTCAATGTAGCATATGGTAGTCATCATGTGTTGTGGCTTCCTGTAGGTTTTTGTCACGTTTTTCTTATGGTTATAGGTAACCAGTATGTCTGGTGGTTGCTTCCATTTTGGTGCCCTCTGTGGCCAGTCTGCTTTCTCGTTGCCTGGTATCTCAGTGGGCTGGAATCCACAGCAGGATGGCTCCATGTCCAGTTGTGTGAATATTGTGGTGCATATCTAGAACTGATGTTGGCTGGTCTGAATGTATGCAGTATGTCTCATGACACTTAGATATATTTAGATTTTGAAAAAAAAAAACCATAAGAGTACAGCATGAATTGCTTTTCAGGAAATGGGGTCATGCACTTGCTGTCCTAGTGCTGTGGTCAAAATGTGTGCTTGGGTCCAAGAACCTCCTGCCTGCAGTTTAAAGCATGCCAGGGTACATTATATGCATGGATGTCAATGCATTAAGGATTTTCAGATAAAATATCAGTTCCACTTCTCTGGGGTTCACATGGATCAGTTTCTCACTCTCTCTCTCCCTCTCTCTCTCCTTCTCTCTTTCTCTCTGTCTTTCTTGATCCTTCTCTCCAGACGGGCCTGCGTGCCCAGTTCTTAACCCTTTTGAAATAAAGATCAGTCAATCAATCAGTCTCCCTCTCCCTCCCTCTCTGAAACAGAGAAAGTTGTGCAATTAACCGATTATTTTATTTCATCTTTCCTAATTAGTTGTTTTGCAGATATGTGTTAGTATGAGTCACTTTCTGCATTGAGTGCATAGATGTGAGTGAAAGGTAATTGCCTTATTTCATATTATTGTATTTTCTTCAGTCTTATGTTTTGTATATGTGCATCATAATTGTTGAATGTCTGGAACAGAGAGAAAGTTGTGTGTTAAAGGGCAGAATGTCAGATGGGCCTGCATGTCCAATTCTTAACCCTTTGGAAATAAATGTTAATCAGTCTTTCTATATATCTCTCTCTCTCTCACATTCTCTCTCTCTCTCTCACTCACTATCTTTCTAGCAGTCCAAGACTTTAAGCCTCATTGCTGCGGATACAGTCCACAATCCATTCATCAGAAAATGGGTGAAGGAGAAAGAACCCTGAAAGTAAACGTTGATATGCCACATCCCCCCTACACTCCACTGTCATTTTACATTTACACTGCATGCTCTGTGGATAAGAGTTGGTATAATGATGCTTCTCCATCTTGTGTGATCCTAGGTGTTTTTGATCAGTTTAGATGAGTTTCTTTATCCCCTGTGCCACATGGTCAGTCCACTGAGGGTTTTTTTTTTCTTCTGGCCTGTGTCTCCTAGCATGAAACAAGTCTTAACACTTTGGGAATGAAGATCAGTCAGTCATCATTCGGTGTTATTAAATACATTCCTAGTATTTAGACTTCCTGCATGAACCTTCAGGGATTTACAGAACCCAGGTGTGAAATTAATTTTCTAAAGGTTTAAGTGGAGGCCAGGGACTGTTCATGAAGCATGGCATTAACTCTTTGGTGGGCAAGTTATGACATATTGTTAAACTGGCTCAGTTCTCATGAATTTGAAATGAGCAAGTTCTGTATGGTGGTGACAGTGAGATAATGGTGTAAATATCATTTAGCATTGTGCTGGGCCATCAGCGTATGAGGTAGGGTGGCCAGTTCCTTTCCTCACTGCCTTTCCTTTTCTGGTACCCATTTTATGAGGCTGGATCAACCCCAGGCTGGGGATTCGAACCCTTGACCATTCGGTTGCTAGATGAGTGAACTAACCACTACGCTTACCTAGTCCCCAAACTGTTTAAGTGACTTTAAAAAAAAATTTTTTTTTAACTCCAGTAAATGCTAAAAAAAATAGGTATCAAGTCATTTCCCACAAAGACATGGCGGCAGTGATGGATGACCATAAAAAAAATTTTTGTGTGTCCAGGGTGCTGTTCGTTGATTTAAGAGTTATTTTTTTGTTTGTTTTTATTGTTTTGCAGATTAATGACTCGGACGCGGGTGATTTAGGCTCATTGGGCGCTATCAGTAATGCTGCTTCAGATGCAAGCTGGGAAACGATTGACGAGTCAGAAGCTAAGATTGTCCTGTGGGTTCCCGACTCAGCTGTGACACACTGTGCCGGATGTGACGTGGAGTTCAGGATTTACAAACGGAAGCACCACTGTCGGTTAGTTCATTAAAGTGTGTATCAGGTGTGAGGAAAAAAAATCGGCTTGAATGTGGGTCATTTTGTATTGCATGACTTCCCCTCCCCTCTGCTTTATATGTCCTTGGATATATAGTCTTAGAAGGTCTATTTCATGTGGCCGTAGTTCTTCAGTAGTACCTGGGTGCATGCAGTGGTTCTTGGGTTTGAATGAAATTTAGTTACAAAGAACAACTGATAAGGTCTTTGCCTGCCTTTCTAGCTCTTTATAAAAGGCACTTTGGGAGATTGGCAGTAGATGAACAAGATGCTTACCACAAAGAGCAAGTTCATTACTGTCACAGACTTCGGTAATCCAGAAGAGTCCAGATTTGTGGTTTCTCAGGCTATGACCCTCAGCGTGTAGCAGTGGACATGCTACATTTCGCTGTATTTAAAATAGAGATCAGTTTCAAGGCTGAAAAAAAATTTTTTAAAATAAAGAAAGGTGGATGTTTTGACGTGAGTAGTGCTACAGACTTGTGTGGTTCACTTGCATGTGTATTTGGCGACTGTTTCCGAAATGAATGATGAGCATGTATGTAGCAGTAGATTTTCTCAGAGCACAGTGAAAAGCTTTTGCTAGATACCACATATAGTGTTTTGTCTAGTTTTGTGTCAGGTGGGTTGTTCAAACTAGAAGTGTTCAGTTTATGGTACATGCTTAGAGCGTTGGCTTATTAAAGCAAGGGAATGGGATTGAATGCCCAGTTCCAGGTATTCTTCAGTTAAATCCAGCTGAAGGTGCTTTTGTACTGGAACTCAGACTCATATCTTACTGAATAACACTCAAGACAACATGAACATTTTTTATAATCAATCAAGATAGCTGTTACATTTTACCAAAGGCTTATGAAGGACATTGAAATGTTTTGTTTAAAAATGTGTGTTTAGCAATTGTTTTGTTATAGTTTTAGACTTTGCAAATGCTGAAAAAAGTAACTGATTACATTTGTCTGGTGTAGACTTGCAAAGACTGAAAAAGTAACTGATTATTTAACAAAGCTTTAAGGTCTGTGAAAATGTTAAGTGTTCTTATCTTCATGAACATGGTCTCCTGTATGTGAATGTACCGTATTTTCAATCATTTTCTTTTCTTTGTGCCTGTAAGTCAGGCCTTCTCCTAAAAAAATGAGCAAATACGATTTATTTTTTAAAATAAGCCTTTCCAATATGTTTTAGACTATATTTACTGAAGTAATAAGAACTGAGTATGAATAGACATATTTGTTCATATTTATCAGTATTGATCTGGTTCACTAATGCCAGATTCTTTCTAAAGTGTACTACTAATATTAAACTATATCTAATGTATGCTACAAAAGTTTAGACTAACAAGTATACCACTAATGTCAGATTCTTTCTAGTGTGTACTACTAATATTAAACTATATCTAATATATGCTACAAAAGTTTAGACTAACAGGTATACCACTAATGGCAGATTCTTTCTAGTGTGTACTACTAATATTAAACTATATCTAATGTGCACTACAAAAGTTTAGACTAACTTAAGTATACCACTGATGCCAGATTCTTTTTAATGTATACCACTAATGTCTCATGTACACTGACATCTTACATCCTTCCCATGGCATCAGGCATCACACAGGGCTTGCAGTGTGTCTCCCATGAGTCTCTATTTGGCGAGCTTCTCAGTCTCATCAAGGGATTTGATGCCAGTTATCTTAGCCTCTCTTGTCAGTATTCTCTTTAGGATCTCTCGAGGTCAGCCTCTTTTTTTCTTTTACCAGATGTTTCCTGTGTGGTGGCTTGCTCTGTGATTCTCCGATTTGTTTCTTCTCATTACATGGCCCACATGTGCCCACCTTATCACTGCTGAGACTGTTCATGTCTCTTACCTCCGCTTTAGACTTCAATTCATTCCATTGTATACAGAGTATTTTTCTTAGACGTTTGTTTTCAAAATGCATTGAGTCTTCTGTCTATTTCTTTGTTCTTGGGCTCAAGAATTTTGATCTCCATATTTTCTTAAGATTTTTAAAGGCCAATGCTGGCTTTGCTGTTCTGGTTCTAACTTCATTTCTCATGTCTCCTTCTTGATCTATGTCACTTCTGATATACACATAATGATCTACTACTTCTATTGCTCTTGCTTCTGGATATACTTTTTTTTTTCTCTTGCATGACTAGATTCTTCATTATTTTTGTCTTTTCTCAAGTCCTGTTTTTGCTGGCCATTGATTGCAGGACATCTGTTTTTTTCTTGTAACATTTCCACTAAAAAGTGGAAATGAACTATGCTAGCTAGCACCCCTACTTTTACCAGTGAACTACGAGGGATGATTGATAAGTTCTCGGCCTAAGGTACAGTGGATTATTTGTGGACAACTTTTTTTGGTTATTTCCCAACATAGTCCCATTGCAAGTTTCTGTACTTAGTCCAACGATCCTGGAGCATACAGATCCCTTCTTTGCAAAAGTCAGCATCTTGTGCCAGTAGAATGACATCATCATCTGAAGCAAATTTGCGACCACTGTCTTTTTTGAGTTTGGTAAACAGGTAATAGTCCGAAGGGGCCTAATCTGAGGAATAAGGATGTTCAAGAAACTGGAAGCCGCATTCATGAATGGCAGCCATTGCCACTGCCAG
Organism: Achatina immaculata; assembly: GCA_009760885.1. Lineage (NCBI taxonomy): Eukaryota > Metazoa > Mollusca > Gastropoda > Stylommatophora > Achatinidae > Lissachatina > Lissachatina immaculata. The sequence continues at coordinate 19,027,550 of CM019693.1, read as the reverse complement.
CTTGTGAACCGGAGCATTGTCTTGATGAAAGATGACTCCTCTTGTCAATTTCCCTAGTCACTTTTCCTTCAGTTTGACCTGCAGTTGCTTCACAAGATTAGCGTAATAGCCCCCAGTGACCATTCTGCCCATTTGAAAATAATCTACTAATAACACAATTTCTGAATAACAAAAGATGGAAGGCATCATTTTGCCTGCAGAGAGAATCACCCTTGCTTTCTTTGGAGGTGGGGATCCATGATATTTCCACTGCTTTGACTGTTCTTTCGTTTCTGGTTGAAAATGATGAACCCAAGTCTCATCCATAGTCACAAATTGCTGAAGAAACTTTTCAGGATCTGCAGAAAAATGGCCAAGAGTGTCTATTGACATGTTGAGATGCTGTCGTTTGTGATCAGCTCCAAGAAGTTTCGGGACCCATCAAGCAGAGACCTTTGTCACTTAAAGATCATTGTGAATAATGGCATGAACACATTCCTGAGAGATGCCCAACTCAGGAGCAATGTACCGCTCAGTTAGTTGTCAATCCTCCATTATCATTATCATGTCATGGATTCTACCGGTGGTTTCATCAGTGGTTACCGTTCTTGGTATCCTGGACAGGGATCATCTTCCAGACTCTCCCTTCTATGTTTGAATTGAGCTGCCAAGTTCTTCACTGTGCTGTAAGAAATACATATCCTCTACCATATATCTCTACCTTATGGATCTCCTTCGATGATAAGGCCTTGATGCGGAGGTAGCAAATGACTGCTCGATGAGAAATTTTATCCGTTTTCTCAGTTTCTGCCACCCTTTACCACTTCAGTAGCCTGTAAAACAAAATTAGTTACAGTTAATTTCTTGAAATTTGGTGTTTAATCTTACGTTAACCTGATCTACAAATGCATCTAATATCAGCTGTGTGTTTCAAGTATTTGTACTTTAGGCTGAGAACTTATCAAATCGCCCCTTGTATACTGTCTAGCACCTCTACTTTTACCAATGAACTATGCTAAATAGCACTCCTAGATGTCCAGTAGTTCGTTGGTATGCTGTTCTCTCACCGGAGTCCATGGTTCAAATCTCGGGTAATTTTCTTGTGATTTTTCTTTCTCTCACATCTAAAAGTGCTCTCACCTCTGCTAGGTGTGCTAGATAGCATAGTTCAGGTACACTGTTCTCTCGTGGCTAGACGGCTTCTCATCCTACCAGAGTTTCGAATCCCAGGTAATTCTCTTGTGGCTTTTCTTTCTCTCATATCTAAAAGTGCTTTGTCTGTGATTTTTTCGAGGTCTTATCCCACAAAACTGTGTTCTCTTACTTTACCATAGAAAGCCTCGTTGTTTCTTATTTATAAAAAAAAATTGTTCCTGAAACCATTAATGTCAAATTCTTTCAGATATGTACTGGTAATTCCCAGACTGAGCATTATGACTGTCTTATATAAACCTCAGATGTGTACTGGTAATTCCCAGACTGAGCATTATAACTATCTTATATAAACCGCAGACGTTTGATGCTGCTTATCTCAAAGCTTAGTTTTTTAAAAAATCACAAATTACAATATTATATTGAATTAGCATGCTTTAAAACATGCTTTTTTTTTAAAAATTAATTTTTAATTCAACTTAGTACACTTCAGTACACTTTTTTTTTTTACATATCAGGTCAATCATTCACTGGAGTCCCAGCCATCTTATTTGAAGTTCATGGCTCTTGAAGAGAAATCTGAGGCTGTTCTCAGTAATGTTGGTTCAGGGGAAGTGGTCCGTTTGGATCAGCCAGAGTTTCTTGTAAAATATTTTCACATCGGGTCCCCAAGTTAGTAATGGGATCGCTCAGTAGTTGTGAGCGTGAACCTTTGACAGCTGATGCCATGGCGATCTTCAAACAGGCATTGAGTCAGAAATGGATCTTCATGATTTCCTTGTGTGGACCCGTGAGCGGAAGCCTGATAAAGGCCCTGTTGTACATGTTGATCCCCGTTAGCTGGTCTAAATCATTACATTCAGACTGTCAGCATGGCACAGATATGAGATGTATCTTGAAGGTGATAGGGCAGAATGTGTATGATTAGCCTAACAGATGCAGGTAGCAAGCTAGTAGTGTGTTGTACTCTCATGCTTAGGCAGTTGCTGATTGTAGCAGAGTCATGTGGTTTAGGTTTCAGATCTTTCTGTATGAGAGGAAGTGTTCCAAATTATAATAATTGGTAGACATTTACTGTGAATAGTCAGTCTAATAGAAAACAAAATTTGTCCTTTTTTTTTTTCTCTCCAGTAATTGTGGGAAAGTTTTCTGCGCAGAGTGCTCCAATTACCTAGCGCCTGTGCCGGACCAGCACTTGAACAAGCCTGAGAGGGTCTGCCGGCGGTGCCACTCCCAACTCCTGCAGCTCAGCCCTGGAGCATCCTCGGACGGTCGTATCCCAACACTCGTGGCTGATGGTTAAGTCGAGAAATGGGCGTGGTTTAGGCACTTACATAAATTCATTGTCATCATTTGGCCATTTGTTTTGTTCTGTTTTTTCCCCATGATTTTTTTTTTCACTACAGTGTTTGTTTCTTCTCCGTTAATTTTAGTTATTGTAAAAAATATATATATATAATAAATGTTGTGAAACTTTTGTGACAAAATGAAGTTTTTGACAGTGCAACAGTTGTTTTTCATTATTAAAAAAAATTAGACCACTTAATTAATTGTTTGTCTTTGTTTTTTCTTACTTAAATAGTACATGTATGTCCATTGAAATCAAAGCAGAAACAGTTTATTTCGAAATATATTATGCTTTATCATTATAAAGCTAACATAAATAAGAAAATAAAAATAGTTACTGTTGGAACTGTATTATCACATTCTGTTGCAGGATTTGTCGATGAGTTTAGTTTAGCTCCCACTTGATGTTTTGAAATGCCAGCTGGTTACACTGAAGCCGTACTCCTGATAAGGCAGGCCGGCGCTATAGAGTTTCACTATCGGAGAGCCAGAAAAATGAAACTTAAATCCCCGAATATATTTCCATGATGCATCCCTTGAGCAAATGTAATTTCGAGCTGGTAAGGTGGGACATAAGGTTAGCGGAAGTCACAATTTTTGTTTTTTGTTAAAATTGTCTTTTTTTTTTTTTTAAAGAAAATTTTGTTGATGAAATGCGCCCATTAATGTTTTGGTTGTCTATAAATAGAGACTGGAAAGCTTACTTTGAATTGTGCAGAATATATGAGAACTTTCATTTCTTTCCCCCCCCCCCCCAGCATTTCTGGTATTTCATTCATTTCTTGTTCATACTCATCATTTATCATTATATATGTCAGTTGTCTGAAAGGTGCTGTGATTAGCTGGTATGAGTTTCAACTCTTTGCACCTGAGAATTTGAAGGAGTTTTAGTAACCTTTCTGTATCCATGTTTGAAAAGTGAGGACTTGGATGTAGAATCCATTTCCTTTTTTTTGTGTTTTAAATCAGCCTTGCTTTTTATGTTTTGTTTCATTTTATTCTGATTGCTGAGTGAAGTTTATAGTAGGTGATTTAAAACATTAACTGATAAGTAACCCCAGATTGCTTTTTTTCTGTATATAAATAATAAAAACTTCTTGACATGAAACACACGTATAAAATTTTGACACGTTTGATCACTAAAAATTGGTTTATATCAGAAAAAGATATGAAGTGGCAGTAAAGGGTTAATGTTCGCAGAGTTGTAAGAAGAGACAAATAGATGCAGGGGAGAATCTGAAAAGCTCTCGGAGGATAAGTTTATGTTTTTTTTTTCTCAGTACTGCAGGACTGCCAGTTTCATAACCAATGATCCATGACTTCGTTTGACTTTTGGTGTTTGCATCCGCAGAGATGTGGTCTAGAAATGTAGAAATGGGGTTATTTTAAGAGCCGTCTAAGAGAAGAGATAAAGATTAAAGCAGCTCTAATTATCATCAAATTTCATTGATTGTTGAAAGTAACATTTGAACAGGAATTTGATAATGTATCATGGAGGTTTTTTTTTTTTTTTTCAGAGCGTCCTTGAGCCTTGTATTTTTCGATACTGTTGTAAGTGGAACTTGAGTGACTCAGCAGAAATTATTCAATTTTTTAAATTGTTTTCCCATGATGCTGTGTGTTTTAGTGCTTATGGACAAGTGATTATAGCGTTAAGTCAATTCTTTTTTTTTTTTTGCTCCAACCCCAAGTCATAACATGAGCACCCATAACAAAAAAGAAAATTATTTCCAAGTTTAATTAAATTATTATAGGAACTCATTTATATTGTGTAAACTCATTTATATGCTTAAATTACTTAGGGGTTACTAACTTTTGTTTAAATTGTATTTTCTAGATCATTTTATTGTCATGATGACGATGATGATGGCATGTTCAAATGTGTTTACGGGCATAGTAAAGTCTGTCAAAGTGTGTTTCAGTGTGCGTGATAATTTGTCATATAGAAATGTAATCATCTGCCCAATATAAAATGATCAGGTCTGACAGAGAGTATGATGGATGAGTGCCAGGATGGATGACGTTTATACTCATTTGTTTCTGTTGTCATTCCGCCTCTTCCCCCCCCTCCCTTATTTGTGGACCCAATCAGCATGAAACTGTTTCTGTTGGTCTGAGGACATCGAGTTGTGTCATTTGCGTTGTTTGAGTTTCATTTGAATTCATTTGAAAAGTTCAGAACGTTGAAATGTTACAAAAATTAAACTTGCGCCTGGAGTGTTAGTTATAATTTTCTTAGTTATTAGGTTTTGTGTTGTTTTATTTTAATTACAGATTTTGTGCTGCATTTTTTATTATGACAGTGAAATTGTTACTTCGTACAAATACTGTGGCGCTATATCTGTTCTTAAGTTATTTATCTTATGGTGAAGCCTTTTAGCCCTTGAAGTTATGACTGAAAAAAAATAAAGCCAGTTTTTAAATGAATAGAAATAAAGATGTCAGTATTTTATTAAGTGTGAGATTTTCCTGGTTTATTTGAAGTGAATAGTCAAGATGGAATCTCAGCAGATGGGAATTCTTTTTCTGTGAACAGCTTCAGCTTGTGAGATATTGATAGCGGATTGTTGTTTTATATTCTTATTTTTTGTTGTTGTCTCACTGAAACTGTATGCAGGATGATCTTTTTTGCATCTGATGCTATGAAGGTGTTGTAGCACAAACATTGTGTAGAATGGGATGTAGGTTAACAACAGTGGCTAACTTGAGATCTGAAGTGAGGCTAAAAGAGGAAGTAAGAAAAAGTGCATTATGCCATAACAGTGAGGACAATGCCAGTCCATGTCCTTGCACTGGTCTCTCATGGCGAAGGTCCGGGGGGGGGGGGGGGTCTAATCTGGCCGGAGGCACCCCAGTCACCCAGCTGTAGAAATGGGTACCCGACTTCAGGAGTTGGAGAAGAAAAGGCAGCCAGGCGTGATGCTGACCATATCACCCTCTAGTGTGTTGACAGATCAAGGAAAATATGGACACTAAGACCATATCCCTATGTGCCTCTAAGACATGACAAGATTACCTTTACCTTAACAAATATGCTATCACTGTAGCCTCCCGTCCTTATGTAGAGAAGAGATAAAATGCAGTGTAATAGCTAAACACTTGGAACCACATGGGGAATAAGAATAGGATATAGGGACATAGGCATTGAATTACTGTCAGGTTTGAAATCTTGAAAGAAAGAGCCAACTAATGTCACTTTGTTCTTCCCACTAAATCTAAAATTCAAGGTTTTTATTAAAAAAAACAAAAACAAACCTGTTGATGATTGTCATATGGTCAGATACAAGAGTTTTATAAGTGCAAAAAAACAGTAGGAATATGACTAGAAGGACGAGACACATGATAGTGGTGAGCTTTTGAAAACAGCGTGGACCACGTAGCAGGTGAACCAGCTGTACATGTTACCAGCGATGCTTTCTCCAGAACCTCGGGGGACAAAATAGAAAGGGCAAGATCCTTATCTTCAAGACAAAAAAAAAGCGATGAGAATACTGAAAATTTGGGGCCAGATATCCCAGGACAAAAAGTCTTGTTAAGTATTGTTCAGGAGTTCTGAAAGATTAAAGGGCTGGATATGAACTTAGGCATACAAAAAGTCTGATGAGGACATTAAGATAAGGCTTGGAGCAGGGATCCTTGTTAAAAACTGTTCAAGAATTGCGAAAGATTGGAGAAGTAGTGATAAACTGCATCTGTTATGCATTAGTTTTTGTGTTACCGTTTCTCCACATTCTTCATTCTTATGTCATTTAGAAAACACATGATTAAGAGAAGCTTTCCTTTCTATCAGTGTAAGGGAGTTTAAAAAAGTGTGCTTTCCTTTATGATATTGGTTTTTTTTTTCTTTTTAATGTAGTAGATTGTTCTTTGCAGTGCAAAGTTGAAAACACCAGTGATATAGTTTTATTTTAGGATTATTTGAGTGACCACCAACACTTTCTACAATTAGGCTGCTAGTTATTTGAGTGACCACCAACACCTTCTACAATTAGGCTGCTAGTTATTTGAGTGACACCCAACACTTTCTACAATTAGGCTGCTACAATTATTTGAGTGACACCCAACACTTTCTACAATTAGCCTGCTACAGTTATTTGAGTGACACCCAACACTTTCTACAATTAGCCTGCTACAGTTATTTGAGTGACACCCAACACTTTCTACAATTAGCCTGCTACAGTTATTTGAGTGACACCCAACACTTTCTACAATTAGCCTGCTACAGTTATTTGAGTGACACCCAACACTTTCTACAATTAGCCTGCTACAGTTATTTGAGTGACACCCAACACTTTCTACAATTAGGCTGCTACAGTTATTTGAGTGACCACCAACACTTTCTACAATTAGGCTGCTAGTTATTTGAGTGACCACCAACACTTTCTACAATTAGGCTGCTACAGTTATTTGAGTGACCACCAACACTTTCTACAATTAGGCTGCTACAGTTATTTGAGTGACCACCAACACTTTCTACAATTAGGCTGCTACAGTTATTTGAGTGACCACCAACACTTTCTACAATTAGGCTGCTACAGCTATTTGAGTGACCACCAACACTTTCTACAATTAGGCTGCTAGTTATTTGAGTGACCACCAACACTTTCTACAATTAGGCTGCTACAGTTATTTGAGTGACCACCAACACTTTCTACAATTAGTCTGCTACAGTTATTTGAGTGACCACCAACACTTTCTACAATTAGGCTGCTACAGTTATTTGAGTGACCACCAACACTTTCTACAATTAGGCTGCTAGTTATTTGAGTGACCACCAACACTTTCTACAATTAGTCTGCTACAGTTATTTGAGTGACACCCAACACTTTCTACAATTAGTCTGCTACAGTTATTTGAGTGACCACCAACACTTTCTACAATTAGGCTGCTAGTTATTTGAGTGACCACCAACACTTTCTACAATTAGGCTGCTACAGTTATTTGAGTGACACCCAACACTTTCTACAATTAGGCTGCTACAGTTATTTGAGTGACCACCAACACTTTCTACATTTAGGCTGCTAGTTATTTGAGTGACCACCAACACTTTCTACAATTAGGCTGCTAGTTATTTGAGTGACCACCAACACTTTCTACAATTAGCCTGCTACAGTTATTTGAGTGACCACCAACACTTTCTACAATTAGGCTGCTAGTTATTTGAGTGACCACCAACACTTTCTACAATTAGGCTGCTACAGTTATTTGAGTGACCACCAACACTTTCTACAATTAGTCTGCTACAGTTATTTGAGTGACCACCAACACTTTCTACAATTAGGCTGCTAGTTATTTGAGTGACCACCAACACTTTCTACAATTAGGCTGCTAGTTATTTGAGTGACCACCAACATTTTCTACAATTAGGCTGCTACAGTTATTTGAGTGACCACCAACACTTTCTACAATTAGGCTGCCACAGTTATTTGAGTGACCACCAACACTTTCTACAATTAGTCTGCTACAGTTATTTGAGTGACCACCAACACTTTCTACAATTAGGCTGCTAGTTATTTGAGTGACACCCAACACTTTCTACAATTAGGCTGCTACAGTTATTTGAGTGACCACCAACACTTTCTACAATTAGGCTGCTAGTTATTTGAGTGACCACCAACACTTTCTACAATTAGGCTGCTACAGTTATTTGAGTGACCACTAACAATTACTGCTCTTCATCTGTGCGTCCATGTTTGTGAATGCATGGATGTAAGATTTTTTTAAAAATGTTTTCTTCATGTGGATTTGATGGCTGTTTCCACGTCATGTTCTACATCAGTCATATTTTGGGCAAGAGATTTCCTTATACCAGAATATGTTCTTTTTCATCACAAGTCGATGTTGTTCAGCTTTGTTATGACTCGACAGTGATGGTTCACCTGTTTGAAGGCTTTTGTTCTACTGTATACATAAAAATTTGGAAGAGTCTATGAAACAGTTTATTTAAAATATGTCTAAATTTTGTAGAGGGCAGGGAAATATTTGTCATAATAATAGAATACTAATATGCCACAGTTTTGGTGATCATTAGCTGTTAGACCTACATCCGATTGTTGTTTTTTTAAAATCTGTAATCTGGTCTGTTTGTTTTATTTCATAAATTTGTGCCAGTTTATTGCTTAGTACAATTTCATCAGCACAAAAGATTCTAGTGATGCATCCTATTTGTGTGTATTTTACACTGATGCATCTCATTTATGTGTATTTTACACTGATACAGTTAAAATTGTTATATATACCCCAGTTGTAAATTGACTTTCTCAGATTAAGCCATAAATATTAAAGGATGAAACAGTAATTCATGAAGGTTTCTGACACATTCACATGGTAGGTCCACACACATACACAGCAGCTATCCATGTGGATGTCATCAGGCAGACACAACAGTAGTTCATGAAAATGTCAGGCACACACACACACATGCAAAAGTTATCCATGTGGATGTTATTGGGCACAAAAGCATACACACAACAGTAGTTCATGAAGATGTCAGGCACACGCACACATGCAAGAGTTATCCATGTGGATGTTATTGGGTGCACAAGCATACACACAACAGTAATTCATGAAGATGTCATCCACACACACACTTGCAAGAGTTATCCATGTGGATGTTATTGTACACACAAGCACACACAAAACGGTAGTTCTTGAAGATGTTGGGCACACACACAGGCATTCATGAAGATGTTGGGCACACACACAGACATTCATGAAGATGTTGGGCACACAAATGTCCACAAAGATGTCAGGCACACACACACAAACATCTGTGAAGATGTTGGGCACACACACACCGAGAAGTGAATGAGTAGCAAGACAATGTTAGAAGCTTGCAGTGTCTGAGGTCGTCCGATTTCCACTTATATGTAACTGTATTTGGTTGTGTAATATTAAATCTGTTGCTTTAATAAATTTCCATTGCTCATAAAAATTCAAATGAAAAGCTTTAAAAACAATAATAATAATTCTGGCTGTGTAATTTCATTCAAATATTTAAAGCATTTATGTCGTAAATGTTCCCAGCAACTGAATAAGACTAATTGTATTCAAGCATCAAGTCTTTTTCTCCCCCCCCCCCCCCCCCCCCCCCCCCCCCAATGTAAAGACTTCTTATGACATGTCTTAAAAAGTTTTATCATTTTCTTATGGTTCTGTTCAGTCTATGGTGTCCAGCAGCTTCTTTGGGAATTTTTTTTTTCTAGTGTTTTTTCTGGCTGCTGGGGCTTTTGCATCTCCCCCCCCCCCCCCCCCCCCCAAAAAAAAAACCATTTCTTTGTTCCTTCCAGTTTCAACTTCTCTGTCTGTCTCACAAGCACATGATAAAGTGGTCTTTGTATAGTGGTGTAATGTTATTTTTGTTTCTTTCTGTTTTGTTTTTTTTAACCACAACAGACTCAGATAACATGATTTTACCTCCGTGATTTTGCTAGGAGTTGAAAGTAATGCGGTTTATCTTCGCTTATGATTGATTTGTGCATGGTTTTCTTCTCCAGCCTTGGCCCAAAGAGGGACTGCCCTATAACACACTGGGCTTAACTTGTTTTGCTTTGTACTTGTTTATTCGGGTGATTACAGCCAACCTCAGTATACGGAGACCATTCCACCTTCAACCCCTTCTGGTGAATGTTTATGACAGGATTGTCAGTTCCTTACGGACGGCAGGGTGCTGGTGTCATTGCCATGATACCTGCATTAGCAGCACTGCCAATTGTTAAAACAAGATTTCTGGGAATTATGTTTCATTTTATCACACCCCCCCCCCCCCATTTAAAAAACGTGTCAGATTCGATGATAAAATGGAGATAATGATTATTGAGATAATATAAGTTTATATCTCTTTGTATTTTGTGATGTGCAAACATAGTGGCGGTGGCTGCCATTTTAGAGTATCTGTAGCTCTTTACCAAATTTTACAAAATGTTCTCTTCCGTTTACGGTTGTAGGAAAGCCTCCATTCAAGCATCTCATGATGACTTGCTACAGAAAAACTTAGAAAACGGCAGTAGTGGTGGCTTACTTCTCGCTGGTCATCCGCCTGAACCCCTGACATCATATAGGATCTGTGATATTACGAGGTCATTCAGTAATATCTGCTGCAAAATTTATTTTTCCAAATTGGACTCTGCTGAAAATTTATTGACAGAAAAAATTTATATTCTGCCTCAAATAGCAATTTGGGGGGAGAAAAAAACGAACAAAAAAAAAAAAAAAACTTCATTTTTGTATATTCTGTCAGGGTAATGCTCATATACTGACTTTGGAGAAATGCGTTGTTTTAAAATAGTTCATGAATATTTTACTGTCCATTTTCAAAAAGATGCTTTAAAAGTTCAGTTCATTGAAAACAGTGGTTCTTAAACATTTCTTGGTCATGGAACCCCCTTTCTGGCCTGAGAACCACTGTGGACCCCTCTTTATAAAATTAAAGCAGTAAGTAGAACCCAGATGATGCAAAGATTTTTTTTTTTTTTTTGGATTGAGCCAGTACATTTGCTGACCTATGGGCCCCAGAAATCTTTCTGTTAGTTTTCTTTACATTGTGAATAAATAAGTGAAGGCTTATTTGAAATAAATTTTTCTTTTTATTCATTGTCAGTGAATCCTAAGAAAAAAATTTTTTTTTTCATGTTTGAGTTCATTTTTATCAGAAATAGGCTGTTTGTGAAAGATAGCTTTAGATGCAGGACGTGAGCACCAAAAGATATGTTTGTTTATACATTTTTGTCAGAAGATAGGAGAGAGAGAACAGGTGAAGCAGTGATTTCAGGTCATTGTCCCTTTTTCCCCTCTTAAAGCCAGTGATCATTTGCCACAGCCAACCCGTGCTCTCTCTTTCCGCCTTCCCTCCCCCCACCGCCACTTGTTTTTAATTAAAACACGTCACACATTTCTAGTATCCCACACAAGATTTGCTCCATGGACCCTCCTTACCTGACAGTTTACAAATCACAAGGGTCTCTGAATCACATTTTGTGAGCTGTTGGTCAAAAGCAGTGGTCACCAGCCTTTTAACAGTCAGGTACCACATATAAGTTGCTTGACCATCAGCTTATATATGCAGTATCATAATGCCATAAACCCGTAACTGTTTTTATTCGATAGATAGAACTTGGTACCAGATTAATTAATACCCAATTCATAGTAGGTTGGGAACCACTGGTCTGAAGAATAAATAAGTAAATAATATTTTATTATAAATTTCTTCACCTCTGTTTTCCTTCATTTGGTAGGGCCCGTGTGTGGAATTGGTGGATAAATTTAATAGTGGTAAACATCTAATATATATGTCGTCATTTTTCTGATTCAGCATATTTTTTTTTTTGCGTGAAGGTGACTTTGTTGCAGTATAGCAATACTTTCTTTGGTTTGGCTGTCAGCATTTGGAGTTCCTGGTATTCACAGGAAGTAGACTGCACAGAGAGAGAGCGATGAAATGAATTTTCATTGGTTCGTTACTTTCAGTTTTTGGTGTTTTACCTGAAATTCTGATCATGTGTTATTTATTGTACTTATGTGTGTCTGATCAAATACTTAATTAAATGTTTCCAGTTTTTTTAAGTGTGTATCAATATACTACACTGAGGAGGTAGTTTTGAGATGCTGGTCGCATTGTATATTGTTTTCTTTATTATAGCTAGGTTTATTTAAATGGCGATTACGTTTCATGGACCATAATTCTCTGGCGTACATTTTCATAACACGTTTTGTTTTCTATATGCTTCTGAGAAAATGCTGAAACATGCTCGGTCTAAACTGAGGAAAGTTAAAATTCATTCATTTCTTGTCACGAAACTATTTATTGAATTCCAGTGTCATTTTCTTGTTTCAAACCAGTTTTACTTGATGAAGATATGTGTTGTTGACCATGAAGGACTGATGATTCGGTTGGCTGTTGGTGGAATTTTGGCGCTGAAAGGTCACTAAACCCTTCCTCTTGTTGCACTCTGCACACTTTTTAATTTTGAAATGAACATTTTTCAGAGTGCATGATGACCTGTTCTCATTGCTCATTTTAATGATTAAACTTCACCAAAATGTTAACAGTTCTGTTGTTTGTTTTTAATTATTTGTTGTTGTTTTTTTTTTTTGTTGTTGTTGTCTTTCACCTTTCATTTTTCTTACAGATGACTTTACTTACCCGGTCATAAGAGGCTCATTATAACCTCGATGAACCTAACAATAAGAGGCTTATTATAACCTCACTTAACTCAGCCATAAGAGGCTCATTATAACCTCACTTTACCTAATCATAAGAGGATCATTATAACTTCACTTAACCTAATCATAAGAGGCTCATAACCTCACTTCACCTAATAATAATTGACTCATTATAACCTCACTTAACCTAATCATAAGTAGCTCACTATAACCTAACTTACCCAGTCATTTGAGACTTATTATAACCTTTCTTATCCAAAATGACTTACATTTGTCATAAGAGGCTCATTATAACCTCACTTACCTAATCATATCATATAAGAGACTCATTATAACCTAACTTACCCAGTCATATTTAAATATGTATCAATGAGGAAAAACTGGAAGAAGTGGAGAGTTTTGAATATCTTGGATCGCTACTAACTAATAATGGAGATACAATGAGGGAAATTAAAAGGAGGACATCTATCGCTCTTCAGAAAGTAAAACAAAGAATCTGTGGAGAGGAGCAGACAGAACCACAAAAATAAGATTTTTAAGGGCATGCATCTTTCCCATAGCAACATATGTCTGTGAGACCTGGACACTTAACAAAACAGCTGAGAAACACATAAATGCCTTTGAATGTAAATGCTACAGAAGAGTTCTTCAAATATTGTGGACACAAAAAAGAACAAATATATCTATACTACAAGAGCTTAATATTAAAGAAGGCTGGCTAGTAAAGAGGATTAAAGAGAGAAAACTGAAATATTTTGGACACATTAAACGTCATAATAATTTAGAGAAGACCGTATTGGAAGGATACATAATGGGAAAAAGAAAAAGAGGAAGACCAAGACGAAGATGGCTGCAAGACATCGTTGACGATCTGGAAATGGATGCAACAGCAGCAGGCCATCTTGCTCACAACCGAGAGGCCTACAGGAGTGCTGTTAGGGAGGCAAAGTTCCGCAAGGGACATGCAAATGAATGAATCATAAGTGGCTCATTATAACCTCACTCTACCCAGTCATATCATAAGAGACTCTTAGCCTCACTTACCCAGTCATAGACAGCTTATTATAACCTCACTCTACCCAGTCATATCATAAGAGACTCTTAGCCTCACTTACCCAGTCATAGACAGCTTATTATAACCTCATTCACCCAGTCATAAGTGGCTCACTTACCCAATCAAAAGTGGCTAATTATAACCTAATCATAAGAGGCTCGTAACCTCACTTCACTTAATAATAATTGACTCATTATAATCTCACTTAACCTAATCATAAGTAGCTCACTATAACCTAACTTACCCAGTCATTTGAGACTTATTATAGCCTTTCTTATCCAAACTGACTTACATTTGTCATAAGAGGCTCATTATAACCTCACTTACCTAATCATAAGAGATTCATTATAACCTCATTTAACCTAATCATAAGAGATTCATTATAACCTCATTTAACCTAATCATAAGTGGCTCATTATAACCTCATTTAACCCAATCATAAGTGCTCATTGTAACCTCACTTAACCTAATCATAAGTACCTCATTATAACCTAACTCACCCAATCATAAGTGGCTCACTATAACCTCACTTACCTAGTTATTAACAGACTCATAACTTCACTTACCTAGTCATAATAGACTAATTATAACCCCACTTACCTAGTCGTAATATACTAATTATAACCCCACTTACCTAGTCGTAATATACTAATTATAACCTCACTGACCTAGTCATAATATACTAATTATAACCCCACTTACCTAGTCATAATATACTAATTATAACCTCACTGACCTAGTCATAATATACTAATTATAACCCCACTTACCTAGTCATAATATACTAATTATAACCCCACTTACCTAGTCATAATAGACTAATTATAACCTCACTGACCTAGTCATAATATACTAATTATAACCCCACTTACCTAGTCATAATAGACTAATTATAACCTCACTGACCTAGTCATAATATACTAATTATAACCCCACTTACCTAGTCATAATATACTAATTATAACCTCACTGACCTAGTCATAATATACTAATTATAACCCCACTTACCTAGTCATAATAGACTAATTATAACCTCACTGACCTAGTCATAATATACTAATTATAACCTCACTTACCTAGTCATAATAGACTAATTATAACCTCACTGACCTAGTCATAATAGACTAATTATAACCTCATTTACCTAGTCATAATAGATTAATTATAACCTCACTTACTTAGGCATAATTGATTCCTTATAACCTGACTTGTAATAGACATAGTATAACTTCTTTTATCTAGTCATAATAAAACTCATTATAACATCACTTAGACTCATTATAACCTCACATAACGAATCGTGACTGAATCATATCTGAAATACCAGTCGCCATAGAGTCATGGCCTGGTATGGTTGTCATTCGCCGCAGGCACGTGGTAAGGGCATCAACTTGATAGGGGGCACCACAGAAATTATATTTTATGGTTTATTATTGTTTATATTTTGAATTAAATATATCTCTCTCTGAACCTTAAGTGCCCAGGGCACATGGGGCTTCCGCAAGGGTTTTCCACAAATGCCTGTCCTTCGCCTTTTTTTCTGCTCTTGCCCAGGTGAGCCCTCTATTGCTCAACATCTTTTCTGTTGTTTTTCTCCGTGTCTCTTTCGGTCTACCCTTACTTCTGTTCCCCTGTGGTGTCCATCTTAGTGCTATTTTTGGTAGTGAGTTGTCAGTCATTCGGAGCACATGTCCCAACCATCGCCAGCGTCTTTCCTCAATAATTGTTGTCAGTGGCTTCATCTGCATTTCTGCCAATAAGATGTTATTTCTTGTGGTGTTTGGCCAAAATATTTTTCTAATTCTTCGTAAATTAAATATATAGGGCCCACCAAAATCTTTCAGTGCTTAGAACCTCTGAGGGTATTAATCCGGCCCTGATTATAAACCTAAGTTGACAAATCACAGCACTCTTAACCTCATTAAGCCAATCAAAACAAGGTCATAACTTCTTTTAACAAGATAACAGGCGGCTAATTATAACCTCGTTGACCAAAATCACAAGAGACTTGTATGTTCTACGTGTCTTAATGTTAACGTGTCTACATACAGTACAGTACAATACAGTCCAGTTTCCTTGTGCACACGTGACAATGTCGCTCCGGGCAGTATGGGTTAAAATTTGTGACTTTATGGACATGTATTTTGGCCACTCACTCATCATCAGCAATTTTCTGTCAAAACATCATAAAATTCGTCATTAGAATATCTCAAAAGTACGATTGGCTTCGATTTTAGATTCCCAACGGGTGGTACTTGATGGTTTGAGCGCTAGAGTTATACTTACGTCCTTCTCGTGGTGTCAAACGTCACATAGGGCTCGCAAGGTAGTTCGCCAATTTTTCCTGTCTTCGGCGAGTCCTTCAACCTCATCAAGGGATTTTATGCCTATTAATTTGGCTCTCTTAACAATATCCTCTTCAGAGTTTCACCCGGTCTGCCTCTTTTTCTTGTTGTTGTGTTCCACTTGATAGCTTGTTTTTGGGATTCTCTGACTGTTTCTACTCATCAGGTGACCAACATATGCCCATCTCCTTTTCCTGATCACCCATGAGAAAGGCTGTTGTTCAGTCATCTGTCTTATCTCTGCATTGTTCTTGAATTCGTTCCACTTGATGCCAAGTATTTTCCTTAGGCATTTGTTTTCAAAAGAGTCTAATTTCTTGTCTGTTTCTTTAGTTGTTTTCCAGCTTTCGCTTGCATAAATGAGGGTGGATATTACATTAGAATTGAATAGTCTTAACTTGGTTTTTGTGCTTATAACTTTTGAATGCCATATATTCTCAAGATTCTTAAAGATCGATGCTGCCTTTCCAATTCTAATTTCCTTTCTGGTGTCACCATCCTAGTCTATGTAGCTGCCAAGGTATGCAAATTGATTGACTTCTTCAATATCTGTCCCTTCTATGTGAATTTTTCCATTTTGATTAATAGGAAGTTTCATTATTTTTGTTTTTGTCCTTGTTAATTTCAAGTCCTATTTTGCTACCCAGTGAAGACAGGCTATCTGTTTTTTCTTGCACGGAGTTCACATTGTTACTGATAAGAGTTATGTCATCAGCAAAATCAAGATCTTTTAGTTGGGTCCCATGTACCCAGTCAATACCTGTGTTACCTGTGCAGCATTTTTTCATTATGAAGTCTATTGTAATTCCAAAAAGTAAAGGAGACAGTATACATCCTTGTTTCACGCCTGTTTCAATCTGGAACCATTCACTCATCCTTTCTTCTGTCTTGACTGCACAAACATGTCCATTGTAGAAGTCCTTAATGATGTTGACAGTTTTAGATGGTATTCCATATAGACTTAAAATTCTCCACAATGAATCGCTGTGTATGCTATCAAATGGCTTTTTAAAGTCTATAAGTTCAGTGTTAATGATTTCTGCTTTTCAATATGTTCTTCGAGTATTATTCTTAGAGTAAAGATCTGGTCGAGACAGTTTCTCCCTTTTCGAAATCCTGCTTGTTCTCTCTCATTGCGGTATCCACTACATCTTTAAATCTATTCAAAATGACCTTGCAAAATACTTTTGACTCAACTGATATTAAGGTTACTCCTCTCCAATTATTACAGTCACTAAGGTTGCCTTTTTTTGGGGGGGGAGGTATTTTAACAATGATTCCCTTTTTCCATTTAGAAGAGACCTTTTCTTCTTTCCAAATCTTATTAAACATTCTCTGTAGTTGCCTCATGTTGTCACTATTGACAGCTTTTAACATTTCGGGTGTTATTTCATCTTCGCCGGCAGCATTGTTGTTAGCCATTAAATTCACTGCTGTTTCAATTTCATGCAATGTAATTTCACCTAGGTTTACATTTAGTTGTGGGGCTGGTATGTCGGCTTCAAGGTTTATCAGTTCTTTTGGATGTGGTCGATTGAGTATTTCTTATATCCTTCCCGTGCCTTTAAACGTCACATATGGCTCGCAAGGTAGTTCGCCAATTTTTCTAGTTTTCGGTGAGCTTTTCAATCTCATCAAGGGATTTTACGCCCATTAATTTGGCCTCTCTTAACAATGTCCTCTTTAGAGTTTCACGTGGTCCGCCTCTTTTTCTTCTTGTTGTGTTCCACTTGATAGCTTGTTTTGGGATTCTCTGATCGTTTAGCGGCACGGGAAGTGTGCAAGATGTAAGATATTCCCCAAAAGCAGGGCTGACGCTGAGAGATACCACATGTCATTTGTTAACTGTTTGAAAAACTAAAATTTCTTGATGAAATCGCGGCCTCATTGACAACTGAGTTGAGAGAATGAGAACAAGAGGAAGGGAGGACGCAAGAGTTCTAGTCTCTAATGTGTTGTTGACCTCCTGTCATATCTGATCTAATGTCATGTCATGACCACATTTGCCTGAGGTCGGGATATTCATGCCTGACAATTGCTTCAGAACATATTCATTTAACACTTGTTATGTTGTAATAGCTTCTACAAGAATGAAATATTCTTGAATATTGATATCAGCTGGATCTGTATTAGCAAGTCCTGCAGACAGTGTTAATTGTTCAGTACGACTTACATCTAGAGTGAAGTCAGTAACTAATCAGTTCACTTTAAACCCTTTCCCAAGAAAATAATGTTGGGCCGATCCACAGGCATTTGTGGAAAACCCTTGCCGGAGCCCCATGTGCCCTGGGAGAAAGAAAGAGAGAGAGAGAGAGAGAGAGAGAGAGAGAGAGAGAGAGAATCTACGAGTAAACTTGCTCAATAATAAATGAAAATTTGTTTTTTTTTAAACTAATTTATTTTCAAATTATTTTATTTCGATTTCTTCCAGTTCATCTCACTTTCCCCATTTTTGTTCTCTCTCAAAACTTGTCGCCCCATGCAAACGCAGGCGTTGCGCTACCAATAGAGCCAGACCTGATTAAAACTGTGGGTTCAGAACTGGGTGCTCTGCGTACTTTTATACATCACCGAAGACTGTAAGTTCTCAGAAAACGAATGTTCTCAGAATACCAAGTGTGGAGATGTATAAATTGCAGTAACGTTGGCTTCGTGGGGGCTGCGACCTGAAGGTTGAGAACCATTGGTCTAGTGCAACCCACACTGCACACAGACAGCTGGTGCTGGTGATATCGCTATATATAGAACAGACTTGTGAGAAACGTTACAGATCATGGGTCACTTTCGTTGCTTTTGTTTTTCGTTTCAGCATGTGAAAAACTTTGCTAACAAACTCTGAATACTTCCTTTTCTCCATAGTGAAAACTTTTAATGGTCGTGGGTGCTTCAAAAGTGTTCTGAAATTTTCAAACATATTTTTTTTTTTTTTAGGACGCGTCTTATACCTTTGGGTAAGCAGAACAACGTAGGCCGTTTCTTCCATCTTCTCAAAGGGCGATCATTTATACCGTACTTACTACAAACAGCATTTTCAGGCGGTTTTTCCCCTTGTTCACCAAACCACTCTGCAACAGTCTACGGGTATTTCGATCTTTCATTTCACCCGCACAGTCGAAAGATCGAGCGATATTTATACAGAAATCAAACACTCTTTGCGGCTGGGGAGTCTCTGCAAACAGACTAAATAAAATAGAATAAATTGCCGTATTTGTTACGAGAGAAAATGGTACTCCTTGTATGTACAAATAAAGTGGCTACATGCTATAAAATAGATGTAAATTTGGACAGGCATGAAGGATGTTGGCGAATTTGCTAACAAGGCCAGATATATCTAAGGACTTTCCACATCAGCATTTTGAGGACTGGAGAGCTATACACGAGAAACGAGAACAAAGAACTGCGTCGACAAATGGCAAACTTCCAGCAGTGGATGAGCTCTCAATACAGGGAGTTTTCAGTAGAGGACGAGCTTTCGGTACAAGGCGAGTTTTCAGTGGATGGTAAGATGTCGGCAGAGGGTGAGCTTTCGGTACAAGGCGAGTTTTCAGTGGATGGTAAGATGTCGGCAGAGGGTGAGCTTTCGGTACAAGGCGAGTTTTCAGTGGATGGTAAGATGTCGGCAGAGGGTGAGCTTTCGGTACAAGGCGAGTTTTCAGTGGATGGTAAGATGTCGGCAGAGGGTGAGCTTTCGGTACAAGGCGAGTTTTCAGTGGATGGTAAGATGTCGGCAGAGGGTGAGCTTAAGGCGAGTTTTCAGTGGATGGTAAGATGTCGGCAGAGGGCGAACTTTCAATACAGGGTGAGCTTGTAGAAGAGGGCGATCTTGATGAGGTTACCATAAAAATGTGACAGTAAAGTAAGCGGTCCAGGTTAATTGGTGAAGGTCTCCTACCACGCCCTCACCCACAGACGTTTCTTGTTGAATTTCGTTCACTCCACGTGAAATAACAATGTCGTGTTATTTGGTGGGGAAAAAATATAACCTACGTTTCTTATATTGGTGTCTGAGTGGCGAAGTGGTTAGTCGTTCGATAAATTCTCTCAGAGACGTAACAAAGGGGAAGAAAAAAAAAAGATGAGGGGAGCCAAAACAACCAATATGTGGTTGCCAAGTCGGAGAGCAAGAGGAGTGCAAGGAAGCCTTGAAGCAATAATGGTTGTCGTGTGTGTGTGTGTGTGTGTGTGTGTGTGTGTGTGTGGGTGGGTGTGTGGGTGGGTGTGTGGGTGGGTGGGGGGGTTGTTTTTTTTAGGGTTCTCGTGTGTCGTAGCTTAATCCAGCTTGAATCAGAACACGTTTTTTTTTATCAGGGGGCGGGGCGTAAATGTTACGCACTTGGTCATGTCACCGAGATCTGGCGTTCGGGATCTTGGCAGGATTTCTGGTGCGGATGTAGGCTTTTGAATGTGAGGTTGTGTTCATCGTTAGAAAGTACTGGGAGACTGATCTTTCCTAACTCGCCTTCCTAGAGTCTGTCATTCATGTCTGTAGAGGTCGTTACCGCCATCGCTGGGTCGTCGAGGAGAAGTATCTGTCTATGTGGGAGTAGCGAAAGCCGCTGAGATCATTGTAACTGTATCACCACACTTATCCACACGGTCACCAGCACGATCACATACATATATACAGGTATAAAAAAGGGTAAAATCCCTGTTTCCATGCTATTGAGACATTACAGGGGATAAGGCGGTGTTAGGCCCGAGCCATTGAGACATTATTGGGGATAAGGCGGTGTTAGGCCCGAGCTATTGAGACATTATTGGGGATAAGGCGGTGTTAGGCCCGAGCTATTGAGACATTATTGGGGATAAGGCGGTGTTAGGCCCGAGCTATTGAGACATTACAGGAGATAAGGCGGTGTTAGGCCCGAGCTATTGAGACATTATTGGGGATAAGGCGGTGTTAGGCCCGAGCTATTGAGACATTACAGGAGATAAGGCGGTGTTAGGCCCGAGCTATTGAGACATTACAGGAGATAAGGCGGTGTTAGGCCCGAGCTATTGAGACATTACAGGAGATAAGGCGGTGTTAGGCCCGAGCTATTGAGACATTACAGGAGATAAGGCGGTGTTAGGCCCGAGCTATTGAGACATTACAGGAGATAAGGCGGTGTTAGGCCCGAGCTATTGAGACATTACAGGAGATAAGGCGGTGTTAGGCCCGAGCTATTGAGACATTATTGGAGATAAGGCGGTGTTAGGCCCGAGCCATTGAGACATTATTGGAGATAAGGCGGTGTTAGGCCCGAGCTATTGAGACATTACAGGAGATAAGGCGGTGTTAGGCCCGAGCTATTGAGACATTACTGGGGATAAGGCGGTGTTAGACCACCTCTCCATGGTACCCCCAGTAACAGGCCTAGCCTGGCTAACGGGACAGGGATCACCGTAGTCCCCATGGTGGTGGAGTCTACTAAAGAAGCATTGCACACTCCCTGCTTTTTAGCTGTACTTCGGGACTGAAAAAAAAGTAGCCGCCATAACCCGCTCCCACGCCGATACGATTCTGTGCCTCACCGCCTCTACAGCATCAGCTGCAAAGAACACCAGCTCGCAGTTACTGGGAGTTCGTACAAGTTCCACGACCTTGGGAATTAGTAAACCGATCGCCCAACAACTCAGCTAATCACATACATGCAGCAGAGACAAAAGTAAAACAGTATACATGTACACACTACCTGTACTTGTACTACATGCACATGTACACAGAAACTTCTGACCACTCATCCTGACAGAAAACACGAGAACTCAAAACCAGCAATTATTTTCTAACGAAAAGAATCAAAATATTAACACCAGATGTGGAACAAGAGAGAATATGCTTGTGTTGGCAACATAAAAACAGCCAGAGACACAACCAATGCTTGTGTTGGCAACATAAAAGCAGCCAGAGACACAGCCAATGCTTGTGTTGGCAACATAAAAGCAGCCAGAGACACAGCCAATGCTTGTGTTGGCAACATAAAAGCAGCCAGAGACACAGCCAATGCTTGTGTTGGCAACATAAAAGCAGCCAGAGACACAGCCAATGCTTGTGTTGGCAACATAAAAACAGCCAGAGACACAGCCAATGCTTGTGTTGGCAACATAAAAGCAGCCAGAGACACAGCCAATGCTTGTGTTGGCAACATAAAAGCAGCCAGAGACACAGCCAATGGAAACTCCAAGCATAAAACTTACGGAGGCCAGGCGAGCAAGGCTTCTAAAAAAATGTGTACTGTATATCATGCAGCTCTACTACTACTACTGCTGCTGCTGCTGCTGTTGCTACTACTACTACTACTACTACTACTACTACTACTGCTGCTGCTGCTGCTGCTGCTGTTGCTACTACTACTACTACTACTACTACTACTACTACTACTGCTGCTGCTGCTGCTGCTGCTGTTGCTACTACTACTACTTATATATGTTTATCTCTGTAATTCAGACTTTTTGATCAACTGGACCGTACTTTTTTTTATTAAATAGTTAAGTACTTCAATCCCATACTGCCTCATAACCCATATTCTAAATGACCCCCCCCCCCCCCACATACACACAGTTCTCCTGTCTCCTTTCTCATATACCTCTCATATATCTCATATCTTATGTTGAAAGGACAAATATACGTCTTGACAGGGCTCAGCGATTTACTTCATATAATGGGATATTTAATGCTTCTGTAATTTCTTCAATCCATCTCTTGCATGGACGGTCCTCCTGGTGAATGTGTTCTGTGCTGTAACTGTCTTGTAACCGTGTAACACGGCCAGACCATTTGACCTGCTGTTACTGGATATAGTGTAATACTGGTATTACTCCTGATGGTATTATTTCTTACTGGTCTCTTCTTGTCACATTTAGTATTCTCCTTAGACATCTCATTTCTGTCGTGATGATCTTCCCTTTGTTTTGGGCTGTTAGTGTCCGTGTTTTACATGCTCCACCCACACATGGAGCAGTATTTGAGTATTATTAATTTGAGAACTGGGAGTTTCTGTCAGGAAAACAAAATATTTATTTGTTCCACGTCAGAACTTCTTCCCACGTTAAGCCGAGGGGCAACTTGACCCTGCGATTTGAGCCAAGATCAGTCCAGTAAAACTTAGCGTGGCTGTGAAACCAGTTCTCAGAACGAACAAAAAAAAAAAAAACGGTTGAAAGGATGGTAAACAAGACCTGTTAAAAGTACACGTTTATTTCTCGTTAGTGTGTGCTAAGGTGTGCCAGTGCTCACCTGAGTCAGTTCTCGTTTTCTGGCCTTTCACTGTGGGGGCTTATGCAAATAAACTGACGAGCAGCATCATCTCTTGCCTCCCGGACCAAAGGTTCTTACCCTTGGGTTCATGGACCCTCACGGGATCCACGGAAGGATTTTTGGAGATCCACTGACCAGTAAATGAACTGAGCTCGATTTAAAAACAAAGTTTTAGCATCATCCGTATTATATATTAGCCGCCATTAAAAACGCACGTGAGCGATTTTCAAGCTCCGAATTCATGCAAGTGTGAGACTTCTGTAACGAGATTTTCCCCGGCGATGTGATCTTTATTTTAAATTTGGCGTGCAGCAGGCGCAAAATAAACTTTTCCTTCATTTATGGCCTTATTAAATATCACATGATGTTGAAACTTAGCATGTGCATTAAGCTAGTTTAAGCAAGTAAAAGGTAATCATGTTTCCGTCGAAAGGAAGTCTGTTAATGTTCTTGGCATGCCCTGATTGTTGCCACAAGAGCGAGGGCAAGATGTTGGTATGATCAACAGTGGAATGACGACCAGAGATGTTCCCATACATTTTCATTGTCTTCTTCTTATTATTATTCTTTGTACGCTTCTACCACAAAAATCACCCCGTGATCCTACTGAATTTTACTCCTGTGGTTCTCGAGAGGACCACAAGAGGTTCAGAGTATCGCGGGGCTTGGGCCTATATTCTCTGTGGGCCATAGAAGAGGAATTGAGTGACACTGTGGTTTTCGTTGCACCATTTTAGCCTAGAATTGGACTTTTATCCCTGCCGGGTGAGAGGTGGATGCCCATCCAGTCTAGAGTTGGACTTCCTCACCGGAAAACCCCAACGTGTTTTGGATATCAGTATATCCCCGCCGGGTGAGAGGTGGTTGCCCGTCCAGTCCAAAATTGGACTTTCTCACCGGAAAACCTCAACGTGATTTGGATATGAATACATCCCTGCCGGATGAGAGGTGGTTGCCTATCTAGACTGCACTGGTCCAGTGTCTCCGACTTAAGCAGTTTGATGGTCGTGGCCGCTACCCTTCCTAGTTGTGACCAGGGCGGAGCTTTTGTCCAGGAGGACGAATCCTCGCCACTAGCAGGTTTCACCCCTTGGTTAAGCCGGTTTAGGCGTATTATACCAGTATGGATGTATAAAGGACGTGAACGGCCTCTAGAACGGAGGTACCGTGATATGAGTAACCATCAAGTTTCACCCCTGGGTTAAGTCGGTTTAGGCATTTTGCCCCAGTACTTTCTATACCAAAGGTTCTCAACCAGTGGAGAATTTCACCCTCACACCCCAGGGGAAATTTTATGACCACAGCAGATTAACATACTCAGAACTGTTGAGATATTATATGCATATTATTTGGAATAGTGGCCTGATTAGCAGAGTGGTTAGACGCTCGGTTTACTAATGCGGTCGTACCCGGTTCAAGTCCCAGCAGTGGGATTTTTTTTTTCTGGCACACCCAAAAAATAACCCCCCCCCCCCCCCCGAGGTTCACCCAGCCTCTAAAAATGGATACCAGAGAAATCTTGGAAGATAAAATGCACCCAGGCGTGATACTGACCACATCAGACTTTCTTGTGCCGAAGGTCTTGGAAGTATAGGCCCAACATCATATCCCCAGTATGCCTTAATGGCGTGGAAACGGGGATTGTACCTCCTTTTTAAAAAAAAAACCCTTTTTACCTTTTATTTGAAATAAAGCACATTTTGAACCAGGCAATCTTGGAAGTAGGAGGTGGCGTGTGTGACATGACATTCTGACATGTGCTGAAGACGGTGCCTCGGACAGCAAAGACTGAGAACCACTGATCTAGACAGCGCACTTTAGACTTAGTATCAGAAGACCAAGCAAAGTCTGAGAGCCACTGATCTAGACAGCGCACTTTAGACTTAGTAACAGAAGACCAAGCAAAGACTGAGAGCCACTGATCTAGACAGCGCACTTTAGACTTAGTAACAGAAGGCCAGGCAAAGACTGCATTTCAGAGAATGAGAAACATACTATGCAAAATATCCTTATCAATGACTGTTAGAAAACGGGTCATAAAATGCTAATTAGATGCAGATCTATTTCCTCGAATTGGGTCAATGCGGCGAGCATAGCTTGCACACTTGCAAGAAGCAAGAAGACTAGAAGTTTTCAGATGATCAAAGCGGGTTTATTCGTTTAGTGTCATGAATGAAGGAGATGAATATCGCGATGTAGGTAGATTAGGGCAGTAGCAGTTCAATTAAAACAGCCCAACATATACGTTGAGGGAGAATATAAAATGGCGTAACTAAAGTCCGCAACTCCATTCAGATGGAGGCAAGAACATTATTCATACGCGTATGCTTGTCATTTATAGCTCACATTTTTTAAAAAGCAATTTCATCTCCTGGGAAGTGGGGTTGGGGGGGGGGGGGTGTTCAACATTCAGTCTTAATCCAGGTACGTGTAGTATGTATTACTATACAATCTGTCTTACTTCTAGTGGTAGTCCATCAGTAGTATTTCTTGTAGTCAGTGGCTTCATAAATTTCGTATGATTTTTTTTTCCAAATATTTAGATTACCCTCTCCTTCCTCGAGTAATATCCTTTTTCTTCTTCTTAAGATGTCGATGTTTAGCTCTGACATGAATGTCGTTGTTGTTCCAAAGATTTCCAACGTGAATTGCACTGTTGTTCCATGGATCTCAGGCATGAATTAAACTGTTGTTCGTTCCAAGGATCTTATGCATGAATTGGACTGTTGTTCCAAGGATTTCAGGCATGAATTATATTGTTGATTCAAGGATCTCAGGCATGAATTACATTGTTGTTACACGGAGCTCAGTCATGAATTATATTGTTGTTACAAGGATCTCAGGCATGAATTACATTGTTGTTACAAGGATCTCAGTCATGAATTACATTGTTGTTCCAAGGATCTCAGGCATGAATTACATTGTTGTTCCAAGGATCTCAGGCATGAATTACATTGTTGTTCCAAGATTTCAGGCATGAATTACATTGTTGTTCTAAGGATCTCAGGCATGAATTACATTATTGTTGTTACAAGATCTAAGGCATGAATTTTACTTTTGTTCCAAGATTTCAGGCATGAATTACATTGTTGTTCCAAGGATATCAGGCATGAATTTTACTTTTGTTCCAAGATTTCAGGCATGAATTACACTGTTGATCCAAAGATATCGGGCATGAATTACATTGTTGTTACAAGATTTCAGGCATGAATTACATTGTTGTTCCAGGATTTCAGGTACGAATTACACTGTTGTTCCAATATTTCAGGCATGAATTACATTGTTGTTCCAATATTTCAGGCATGAATTACTGTGTTGTTTCAAGGATCTCAGGCATGAATTACATTGTTGTTCCAAGGATTTCAGGCATGAATTACATTGTTGTTTCAAGATTTCAGGCATGAATTTTACTTTTGTTCCAAGATTTCAGGCATGAATAACACTGGTGTTTGAAGGATGTCAGGCATGAATTTTACTTTTGTTCCAAGATTTCAGGCATGAATTACTTTGTTGCTCCATGTTCTCAGGCATGAATTACATTGTTGTTCCAAGGATTTCAGGCACGAATTACACTGTTGGTCCAAGGATCTCAGGCTTGAATTACAGTGTTGTTCCAAGATTTCAGGCATGAATTACATTGATGTTCTAAGGATCTCAGGCATGAATTACATTATTATTGTTACAAGATCTAGGGCATGAATTTTACTTTTGTTCCAAGATTTCAGGCATGAATTACATTGTTGTTCTAAGGATCTCAGGCATGAATTTTACTTTTGTTCCAAGATTTCAGGCATGAATTACACTGTTGATCCAAGGATCTCGGGCATGAATTACATTGTTGTTTCAAGATTTCAGGCATGAATTACATTGTTGTTCCAGGATTTCAGACATGAATTACATTGTTGTTCCAAGATTTCAGGTACGAATTACATTGTTGTTCCTAGATTTCAGGCATGAATTACATTGTTGTTCCAATATTTCAGGCATGAATTACAGTGTTTCTCCATGATCTCAGACATGAATTACTTTGTTGTTCCATGTTCTCAGGCATGAATTACGTTGTTGTTCCAAGGATTTCAGGCACGAATTACACTGTTGGTCCAAGGATCTCAGGCTTGAATTACATTGTTGTTCCAAGGATCTCAGACATGAATTACATTGTTGTTCCAAGATTTCAGGCGTGAATTACATTGTTCTTCTAAGGATCTCAGGCATGAATTACATTATTGTTGTTACAAGATCTAAGGCATGAATTTTACTTTTGTTCCAAGATTTCAGGCATGAATTACATTGTTGTTCCAAGGATCTCAGACATGAATTACATTGTTGTTCCAAGATTTCAGGCATGAATTACATTGTTGTTCCAAGATTTCAGACATGAATTGCATTGTTGTTCTAAGGATCTCAGGTATGAAGTACATTATTGTTGTTACAAGATCTATGACACGAATTTTACTTTTGGTTCAAGATTTCAGGCATGAATTACACTGCTGTTCCAAGGATCTCAGGCACGAATTTTACTTTTGTTCCAAGATCTCGGCCTTGAATTTTACTTTTGTTCCAAGATTTCAGGCATGAATTACACTGTTGTTCCAAGGATCTCAGGCATGAATTACATTGTTGTTCCAAGATTTCAGGCATGAATTACATTGTTGTTCCAAGGATCTCATGCATGAATTACATTGTTGTTTCAAGATTTCAGGCATGAATTACATTGTTCAGGCATGAATTACTTTGTTGTTCCAAGGATCTCAGGCATGCATTACATTGTTGTTCCAAGATTTCAGGCATGAATTACATTGTTGTTCCAAGGATCTCAGGCATGAATTTTACTTTTGTTCCAAGATTTCAGGCATGAATTACATTGTTGTTCCAAGGATCTCAGACATGAATTACATTGTTGTTCCAAGATTTCAGGCATGAATTACATTGTTGTTCCAAGATTTCAGACATGAATTGCATTGTTGTTCTAAGGATCTCAGGTATGAAGTACATTATTGTTGTTACAAGATCTATGACACGAATTTTACTTTTGGTTCAAGATTTCAGGCATGAATTACACTGCTGTTCCAAGGATCTCAGGCACGAATTTTACTTTTGTTCCAAGATCTCGGCCTTGAATTTTACTTTTGTTCCAAGATTTCAGGCATGAATTACACTGTTGTTCCAAGGATCTCAGGCATGAATTACATTGTTGTTCCAAGATTTCAGGCATGAATTACATTGTTGTTCCAAGGATCTCATGCATGAATTACATTGTTGTTTCAAGATTTCAGGCATGAATTACATTGTTCAGGCATGAATTACTTTGTTGTTCCAAGGATCTCAGGCATGCATTACATTGTTGTTCCAAGATTTCAGGCATGAATTACATTGTTGTTCCAAGGATCTCAGGCATGAAGTACATTATTGTTGTTACAAGATCTAAGGCATGAATTTTACTTTTGTTCCAAGATTTCAGGCATGAATTACACAGTTGTTACACGGATCTCAGGTACGAATTACATTGTTGTTCCAAGATCTCAGGCATGAATTACACTGTTGTTCCAAAGATCTCGAACATGAATTACACTGTTACTCCAAGGATCTTCAACATGAAGTACACTGTTGTTCCAAGGATCTCAGGTACGAATTGCACTGTTGTTCCAAAGATCTCAGGCATGAATTACATTGTTCCAAGATTTCAGGCATGAATTACATTGTTGCTCCAAGATTTCAGGCATGAATTACATTGTTGTTCCTATAATCTCAGGCATGAATTACATTGTTGTTCCAAGGATTTCAGGCATGAATTACATTTTTGTTCCAAGATTTCAGGCATGAATTACATTGTTGTTCTAAGGATCTCATTCATGAAGTACACTATTGTTGTTACAAGATCTAAGGCATGAAGTTTACTTTTGTTCCAAGATTTCAGGCATGGATTACACTGTTGTTCCAAGGATCTCAGGCATGAATTACATTGTTGTTCCAAGATTTCAGGCATGAATTACATTGTTGTTCCAAGGATCTCATGCATGAATTACATTGTTGTTTCAAGATTTCAGGCATGAATTACATTGTTCAGGCATGAATTACTTTGTTGTTCCAAGGATCTCAGGCATGCATTACATTGTTGTTCCAAGATTTCAGGCATGAATTACATTGTTGTTCCAAGGATCTCAGGCATGAAGTACATTATTGTTGTTACAAGATCTAAGGCATGAATTTTACTTTTGTTCCAAGATTTCAGGCATGAATTACACAGTTGTTACACGGATCTCAGGTACGAATTACATTGTTGTTCCAAGATCTCAGGCATGAATTACACTGTTGTTCCAAAGATCTCGAACATGAATTACACTGTTACTCCAAGGATCTTCAACATGAAGTACACTGTTGTTCCAAGGATCTCAGGTACGAATTGCACTGTTGTTCCAAAGATCTCAGGCATGAATTACATTGTTCCAAGATTTCAGGCATGAATTACATTGTTGCTCCAAGATTTCAGGCATGAATTACATTGTTGTTCCTATAATCTCAGGCATGAATTACATTGTTGTTCCAAGGATTTCAGGCATGAATTACATTTTTGTTCCAAGATTTCAGGCATGAATTACATTGTTGTTCTAAGGATCTCATTCATGAAGTACACTATTGTTGTTACAAGATCTAAGGCATGAAGTTTACTTTTGTTCCAAGATTTCAGGCATGGATTACACTGTTGTTCCAAGGATCTCAGGCATGAATTACATTGTTGTTCCAAGGATCTCCAACATGAATTACATTGTTGCTCCAAGGATCTCGAACATGAATTACACTGTTGCTCCAAGTATCTCCAACATGAAGTACACTGTTGTTCCAAGGATCTCAGGCATGAATTGCATTGTTGTTCCAAGAATCTCCAACATGAATTACACTGTTGTTCCAAGGATCTCCAACATGAATTACACTGTTGTTCCAGGGATCTTAGGCATGAATTGCACTGTTGTTCCAAGAATCTCTAACGTGAATTTTATTGTTGTTCTACTGATCTCAGAAGTGAGTTTCACTTTTGTTTCAAAGACATTTTATCTCTAGATTCATCTTCTTTTATTTAGACTGCTGAGGTCCTCATCTCTTCCTAAAACCTAGGGTACTGTAAGATATTTTTCCACTATCATTTCTGATTCACTTTAGGGGCATGTTGGACCGTCTTTTAACTTATGCTGATAGCTTTCCAGTCCGCAGTGTCGTTGTTCTTTTATCTGTATAAAACTGCTTGTCCCTTCCTCGTTAGATGTCGCTAGCTTGACATTCTGAATGTGGTTTTCATGTTCTTTGGCCCCCACCTTTTTTTTAAATAAAAAAATACAGGGTGTTCCATAAGTAACTGTGCACTAACCAAATATCGATTCCGATAATCGTAGTGATATCTTAATGTCTACGGTATCTAGCCACATCTACCTGCCGCAGTCATTAAGCTATCACTATAATACCGGAATCGACAGTGGGTTAGTGCACAGTTATTTTCCGAACGCACTGTACATTTGTGTGATTTATCTCCCTTGGCTATAAATTATGACAAAGTCTCTCTTGTAATGCGAATCGTCTTGTTTTGTCAGCATATCTGTTTCCGCATATATTGCTATGCCAGGGATGAGATGGAACCCGCTGTCTCGACATTTTGTGAGAACCCACCCTCCATACGAATCCATCAAAGGAATTTCCCCAGCATTCAATAATGTCTGGACTCGAGCCTTTATAGTGTTTATAACAAATATTGTTACATCAGTCAGTCATTTGCATGTCCCTTGCGGAACTTTGCCTCCGTAACAGCTCTCCTGTAAGCCTCTCGGTTGTAAGCAAGATGCCCTGCCGCTGATGCGTCCATTCGCAGATAATCAACGATGTCTTGCAGCCATCTTCGCCTTGGTCTTCCTCTCTTTCTTTGTTACATAGGAATGCAAAATATCGGCACATGCGCAATGATTGTCGCAACACCAGTGACAATAACAGAGATTCGGAATTATATCTTGTATAGGTTACTCTGAAAGAAGTAGCCATATTTATCTTTCATTAAAAAAATTACACAGAGCTGTGTGAGCTGTTCGTTCATGGAGGGTCTTGGCCCTTCTTCGGCCCTTCCCCTCGTCACATCTCTTCTAGGTTACCAATATCGTTTTTTCCCTACTCCTGTGGTTTAAGGTTCATATCATATTCAGGTTTATAGGAGCTAGTATGGCCTGAATGTTATCTACGCGGCTTCTCATACTGAAGGTAGTGAGTTCTGCCCGGCGCGCTGCCGGCAGCTCCAGTTCGTCAGAGTTCTCACTGGTGCACCGGAGTATACGTACTATCCTGAGACCCAGAACACTTATGGGCTTGTCCGAATGGAACTTATGATAACCTTTTAAATATGTTACGACCTTATTAAGTCCAGTGTTTCTCAGACTGTAGCTCGCGTACCATAGATTCAACGCGAGCGATCTTCATTTGATATTATAATTGGAGTTGTGCAAGTTCTGTAATGATCGTAACTTCACATGAAAGCAGAGGGCAGCTAGTCAGACAGGTACATGTATGCCCAATAAGAAACATAAGTCAGTAATGAGCATCCTTTCCAAATCATATTGCTCCTTTATATATGATAAATATTTAGGGTAAAATATACATATGAGTATTGTTATATATGTTAAAAAAAACTACAGGTATATCTGGCAATAACATGATTTATTGATGATAATATGATATAATATGATGGATAAACACTGGATCAAGTCGATATTATCAATGCGTTTAGAGAAATAGGCAGGGTGGAGGACTTCGAGAGAAGCCAGTTCTACATCGCTGCTTAGACCGAGAGAACTGGGATTATAGACTGGATCGGCCAGAAATGAAAGACACATTGGGGGGGGGGGGGTGTGGGGGGGAGCGTGAGAGGACTTGTAAACCAACACAGAACGGGCACTATCAGCCGCAGGCCACGAGACTTTGATGAATATATTGAGGAGGATGGGGAGGGGGATCTTAGCACCTATGGATACGTCCGAAGTGCATTAATGATGACCCAAATCATAAACCGTAAACCATGAACATGATTTATAATGTTGTTCCTTATTCTAGTTGTAAAAACACCTCCTCCTCCCCCCCCCCAAAAAAAAAAACAAACTCCTCTAAAAATTACAAAGAAGATAAATACAAATTATAACACAAAAACATGAGAACCACTGAATTATTTCTTGTACATTAAATCTGAATTCGCGAAAGTACTTGTTTCCGCATGAGAGTAGAGGCTGAAGTCTCCACGGGGTAAATTTAAAACTTGAATTTGATTACAGCCTGGAAAAACAGCCTGATGTGGGGTCTCCCCTGGCCCAGATGCGTTCAGATCCTCTGTGCTTTCATTGTCTGGAGAGAGAGAGAAAGGAAACAAATAATAATAAACGAAAACTTGTTGAGCTGTTATATACCAAGCTTAGTGTCTTTGCAATAGACAGACAGACAGGCAGGCAGGTAGACGGACGGACGGATGGACGGACGGATGGATGGATGGATGGATGGATGGGCCTCCGTGCTAAATTTAGTAAACTCTCTCCACTCTGATCTGTATTGTCCATTTGCTTGTGTGGCGTAATGGATAATCTGCCACTGAGACAGGCAGGCAGACAGACAGGCAGGCAGGCAGATAGATATATAGACAGACAGCCAGATAGATCAGACAGACAGACAAATAGACAGGCAGACAGACAGATAGAATGGCGTAATTATGTAACGCACAGAACTCAAAGAGCCGTCCACTAATTATGAACAGACAAAAGACCTTTTTTAATGCAAGAAGGTCAGCTAAATTATGAACAGACAAAAGACCTTTTTTAATGCAAGAAGATCAGCTAAATTATGAACAGACAAAAGACCTTTTTTAATGCAAGAAGGTCAGTTAAATATCCCCCCTACCCCATGAACCTGAAGCTCGAAATGAGTGGATTCTGCGCCCAAGCATAATTTTGCATGATAACAACATTTTTATCGCTGTCTTAGTAAGGAGGTGACGCGAAATGTCAAAAGCTAACCTCCAGGCACGTTAAAATCTGTGCTCTCTTCTCGTCGACTCTGTCAAGTCGAGGGTTAATCTGGTGATGACAGATGACGTGGGCAAGAATGAGGGGGCTCACACACACATATACACACACCCGAGCTATGCGAGTCTCATACTTATTTTGTTTTATTTTTTAATCCTCAAATTTTTTTTTAGTTCATTAATCTATTTATGAGAAATAGTAACAATTTCTGCTTGTTTGAAGAGAAGTGCTTTTATAAGTGTGTAAGATCATAGGGCCTGAAAATGCTCTAAGAGAGGCTGGAAAAAGAGAGAAATTATGACAAAATTCAGAACACGATAATCCAGATTTATAGGACATGCTTTGAGAAGAGCCAAACTGGAACACCTTTTGATAACGGGAAAACTGGTGGGACAAAGGGACAGAGGAAGGCAAGGAAACAAGGTACTTGACAGACTAAAAAGAGGTGTATGGTCCAACACACATCTTATAGAAAGAGCAAAGGTATATGGATGTGGAAATCAATAACGATTGGCATGGACCAGAGAGGGAGAGAGAGAGAGAGAGAGAGAGAGAGAGGGAAGAGAGAGAGAAGGAAGAGAGAGATATGTAAGATTTGCATGGAAATAGACAAAGGACATTTGACACGAGAGAAAGGAAAAGGACAGACTGGACTTCTCCAATAGGACAAGCAACAACCTAACCTTTAAAAAGTTAGAAGGGGTTGGGGGGGGGGGCTTTGGAGCCTCCCACAGAAGGAAAAAAAACTAAATCCCTGGCCAAAGTTTACCCCAACACTAGCTGAAGTTTGCGAGCGTAAATTGTGACCGTAACACAATCCGCAAAATGGCTGCCAACAACAGAATGCAGAACGAACAACCATCATTACGGATTCTCAAAGTCTACTAAAGAAGATAGAACCAGTCCTTGCAGTGGCTACAAACAGTGGCAAAATCGCAAAACCAAAGTATCATATGGATATAATGTCCAGGTAGTGTCGGATCGACTGAAATGAAAAAAGCTGACCAACCAGCAGCAAAGACCAACCAAGCTGGCCTCATCAAAATGAACAAAAAGGACCTATCTAACTCCATCCATCCAACAACAACAACAACAAAATCGAAAAACAACCCAAATATTTTCCCATCAACTAAATGAGCTACAAGTAACATGCAGTGGGTGCATATACCATTTTACACTCTAGGACACGGCGAATACGCAACCAACATAACATCGGAGTGATATCTCTTAAAAGCGAATACACAGCCAACGTAACATCGGAGTGATATCTCTAAAAACACTGAAGGACATTCTGATGTCGAAAGTCGAACACGCAAGGTTATGCTCCAAGTGTAGTGAAGCAGCTCACAGGACCAGATATAGAGCAAAGCCTTTTTCCAGTTTCCAGTTTCTAACTATCGTCAAAAATTCTATTAATATGATTATATTCTCTACGTTTGACTGATTTTTATCAAATTGCACAGTACAGTGTAGTCTGCCTACCTTTGTCCATATAAGGGTTCTTACTACATAATTACTATCAGGACATCATGGAAAGTCTGATTATGTCATTGCGAGATGTTGGTCAACTTGCTCAAGATCGTATTGCATTCAGGGAGGCAGGTGAGAGAGACAACGTTCCGGAAGGGACAAATCACGTGACACTCACTACCTCGCTGAGCGATACGAAGTAAATTTCTTTCACTTTCTAGAATCTGGATAGCTTCTCTCTCAGATCCACTCTCCTCGGTACATTCAGATCGTTGACCGACCACCACGGATCCCTGTCCCAGTCCAGCGTTGTTTAATCAGTCTCCGACTGACCAGTCAGAAGGTCATGATGCTTACATCTTACATCCTTCCTGTGTCGTTAAACGTCACATAGGGCCCGCATGGTAGGTTCGCCAAGATGTCCTTTCTTCGGAGAGTTTTTCATTCCCATCAAGGGATGCTATGCCCGCTGAATTGGCTTCTCTTAGCAATGTCCTCTTTAGAGTTTCACGTGGTCAACCTCTTTTTCTTTGGCCTGTTGTGTTCCATTTGATAGCTTGTTTGGTTATTCTCTGATTGTTTCTTCTCATCACATGACCGACATATGTCCATCTTCTTTTTCTGATCAACCATGAGACCGGTTGTTGTTTGCTCATCTGTCTGATCTCTGCGTTGTTCTTGAATTCATTCCACTTTGTACCGAATATTTTCCTGAGGCATTTGTTTTCAAAAGAGTCTAATTTCTTGTCTATTTCTTTAATTGTTTTCCAGCTTTCACATGCATAAATGAGGGTGGATATTACATTTGAATTGAATAATCTTAACTTGGTTTTTGTGCTTATTACTTTTGAATGCCTTATGTTCTCAAGATTCTTGAAGGTCATGCTGTTTAACCAGACGTTAATTAGGCGGCTACAGGAAGAGCGTCGGAGAGAAAGTCTGTAGGCCAGTGCAAGACTCCCCCGCCCCCACCCCCCAACTGGTTCTAACCATTAACTCTTTCATTCTTGAGTAATTTCCATGACGTGTCAGAATAAATTAAAATTTGTGTTTAAATTTCGGTATTAAGAAACTAGAAGGAAGCTACTCTATAATCTAAAAACGTGCACTGAGTTATAAATATGCTACTTTTCATTTTATTTAGACTTTAAAAAAAAAACCTTCTAAGCATTGATATGCACAGGCATGTAAGAGCTACCAACCCTGCCAGTGTTCTTTTGGAGCAAAAAGAGTTAAAACAGATAGCGATGCACTGGCTGGACCCCGTCCCTTTCTCTCCCGCCTCCCCCCACCCCCCAACATCCCAACATAGGACCCGACATTCAGGCATATTGGCCAGGCTGTGAGCAGACGACATCAAAATCCATTAAAAGGTTAGACGGAGGTGTATGGTGCAGATTTAAGGAAGGAAGGAAGGAAGGACAACCCAGTGTTTTGGCAAAATTGCCTCCATCAAGGACAATAAGAAAGGCAAAACAAACTAATAAAATACGCAAAGAAACCACGTCTGCGATCCGCTCTCTCTCTCTCTCTCTCTCTCTCTCTCTCTCTCTCTCTCTCTGCGGAAACTGGGCAGACTGTGGCCGCTGCAAGCAGATCAGGAGAAACGAAGAGTTAGACACTCAAGCGTGGGATACAAAATCAGTTGATGCACTACCAGACTTTGCCCGAACGTTCCATCTTGCTGTGTTCCCGACAGAGTTTCACTCGTTACCAAAATAAAAAAAAAAATATTTACGATTTTTGTCGTGACCCCAACAAATTCACCGCTTCCCATTACTGAGATATTTTAAGTATTAACAAAAATAT
The DNA here is from genome assembly GCA_009760885.1 of Achatina immaculata. Taxonomy (NCBI): domain Eukaryota; kingdom Metazoa; phylum Mollusca; class Gastropoda; order Stylommatophora; family Achatinidae; genus Lissachatina; species Lissachatina immaculata. The sequence continues at coordinate 18,990,956 of CM019693.1, read as the reverse complement.
TTGTTTCGTAATTCAACAACGAACATAGCTAGGTGAGTATTCAGGTATTTAGCTTTTTAAAGTTATATATATATCATCATCAGGTGCCGTGCCGACTGGCGTTGGCTATTATGCTTCTCCAGAGTACCCGATCCTTCATGCAGGCCATCAGTTCAGTTGGTGATCTCCTCTCACACCATCCCGTCAGACTGTCCAGTATCATTTCTCTTGGTCTTCCTCTTCATCTTCTTCCTTCTATTTTTCCTGTTGTTATAATATTTTCAATGCCTCCTCTTCTCATTGCATGTCCTATGAAAGTACATTGTCTCTCTCTTATCTTTTTGATAAGGTTTTTTTTTGTCTCTCCAGCTCTTCTCATACATTCTTCATTAGTTATTTTTGCTGTCCAGGGGATTATGAACATTCTTCTAATAAACCACATTTCTGCTGCTTCCAATGATTTTTGTGCAGACTTGCCTATTGTCCATGATTCACTTCCATATAACAAGATAGGTTCGATATAGCATTTTAGGACTCGTTTTCTAACATTCATTGATAAAGATGTGTTAGCTAATATGTTTCTCATTCTCTGAAATGCAGTCTTTGCTTGGCCTATTCTGTTCCTAATTTCTGTTCTGCATTTCCCATCTGAAGTTATTACTGCTCCAAGGTATTTGAATTTCTGCACCTGCTTTAGAATAGTTCCGTTTAATTTAATACTGCATGCTGGTGGATTCTGTTTCTTAGATATAACCATAGTCTCTGTCTTTTTGATGTTCAAAGTAAGGCCTTTCCATTCACTTTCTTTGGCCACTTTATCCAAGAGATTTTGCAGGTCTTGTTGGTTCTCAGCTATCAGTACTGTGTCGTCAGCATACCGAAGGTTGTTAATATTGTATCCTCCAATTTTTATGCCTGGTTCTGTGATGACTGTTCTTAGAATATTCTCGCTGTACAGAGAAAAAAGGTCTAGAGATAGTACACATCCTTGTCGCACCCCTTGTTTTATAGGTTGATATTTTCCAATTCTATTTTCAACTCGAACTGCTGCTTCTTGCTGCCAGTATAGATATTTTACAATCCTCAAGTCTTTGCCGTCTATATTGATGTCTTCAAGCATTTTAATAATTTCATTATGTTTCACCTTGTCAAATGCCTTGGTGTAATCAATGAAGCATAAGTAGAGATCTTTCTGTACTTCTAAAGCTCTTTCTGTTAGTGTTCGTAAAGCATAAATGGCATTGTTTGTTCCCTTTCCTTCAACAAATCCAAACTGTTCATCTGCTATTTCCATTTTTATCTTTTTCCTTGTTCTTCTCATAATTATTCCCAGAAGTAGCTTCGTTATGTGACATGAGAGGCTGATAGTCCGGTGGTCGTCACATTCCTTTGCACCTGGTTTCTTTGGTAGTGCTATAAACGTGAATTTAATCAGGTCACTTGGAATATAACCACTGTTTTAAATGTCATTCAGTAACTTGGTTATTATTTTTATTCCTGTCTCCTCTAGTGCCTCTATTTCTTCTATTGTTATATTATCAGGCCCAGTCGCTTTTCCTTTCTTTATGTGTTTGATGGCATCTATGATTTCATCTTCAAGTATTGGCGATCCATCACAGTTTTCAGTATCTGGTGTTAATTCTGGTCCTTCTCCTCCATATAGCTCACCGATATACTCTGTCCATCTGTCCACAATGTCTTCTTTTCCCATTAACATTTTACATTCTTTCGATTTCAGGCATCCTGTGGTATATTTTGTTTTCCTGCCTGTGAGTTCATTAATTCGTTTGTGCATGTTTTTGCTGTCTTTATTATGAGAGTCCTCTATCTGTCTGCACTGCTCATTTAACCACACTTCTTTTGCTTCTCTGCATTTGCGTCTTATTTCTTTATTTATCTTGCTATATTTTTCCTCGTTATTTTTACTCCTCCTCCTCTTGTCCATCAGTCCTAAGATGTCGTCTGTCATCCATTTATTTTTAGGGGCTTCTTTTTTCGGTGGTATTATCACCTTAACAGTCTGGTGGATAGAATCTCTTAACATTTCCCATTGTTCATCTATACTATTTATCTTTGCTATTGCATTGTATCTATTTGTTATAATAACTTTGTATTGTTCTCGCAGTTCTTGGTCATTTTTAAGAAGTTCTGTATTCAGTTTGATGTTTCTCACTTTTCTGCCTGCTTTCTTTAGCTTTATTCTAACTTTTCCACAGAGTGGATCATGGTCGGTTACTATTGCAGTCAGCTCCTGGCATGGTTTTTGTTGTCAGTAATGCATTGCGGAATCGTTTGTTGATTAATATGTAGTCTATCTGGTTATATATATATATAAGGAGAACTGAACCATTTTTTTCTGAAAATTAAAAATAAATTTCGCCGTGATGGTTCCCCATGAGATAATTCAAAACACGACCTCATTAGTGGTGACGCACAAATGTCAAGGTTATCATCGAGGTTATAAATAACCTCTCAAGAGGCTACCTTCAGGAAAAAAAAAAGGCATCACGTTTCTCAGCACTCTTAAGGAATGGAGTCACAAGAACAATGGTTCTCAACGTGAGGTCCATGGAAGAATTGGGGGGGGGGGTATCCATGGACGAGCAAAATCAATTTGGCTCGATTAAAAAAAAACAACTTAACATCATCCAGGTTACATTTATTGCTTTTTTTTCATTGAGGGATCCACAGCTGTTCACAGCCCGGAAAGGGGGGGGGGGGGGGTCCATGGGAAAAATGAGTTGAGAACCACTGTTCTAGAACCACCTCTGCATACATAATTATTAGCCAAGAATTAACCGCAAATGTAAAACTGTTTAGCCCTATTTCCTCTGGGTTTTTTTTTTTAAAGCATCGCTTTCAAGTTTTCATTCTTCTTTATTCATATTCTGTTTCTGCTGCCATTTTTGTATGGTAAACTTAGAAGAAGATTGATGTTGTGAACAAATAAGGGGGGACTCTCGCTTGTGGTTTTCGCTCTCTGTGTAGCCAGCGTAACATGAAATGGCGTAAACGTAGTAAAATGTGGTACTTAGGAACAAATATAACAACTGATGGGAAATGTCACAATGAAATAAAATGCAGACGTGCTCAGGCAAAGTCAGCATTCCAGACAATGGAGATACATCTTATGCAACAGATCCACATCAATGGACACAAGATTCCGAGTACTTAAATGTTACATCGAACCAATTCTGTTTTATAGGTGTGAAGCATGGTCTATGAATAAGAGAGTACAGCGAGAAATGGAGGTCATGGAGATGTGGTTTATAAAAAGAGTGTTGAAGGTACCACGAACAGCCAAGAAAACCAATGAAGAAGTCTTAAGAGAGGCTGGAGTTAAAAAGCAAATTATAGCAAAGATCAAGTGAGATTTGTAGAACATTTCCTGAGAAGGGAAAAATTGGAAAACACTGTGGCAACTGGAAAAATTGAAGGAAGAAAAGACAGAGGAAGACAGAGAGAGAGAAGTTACTGGATGGGTTGTCAGTGTGGCTAGGAAGAAAGTCACCGGCGGATCTCATAATCAAGTCTAAAGACAGGGAATTGTGGAGAGAAATGATCGCCTACGCCACGCTGCACTGCTCTTGAACTGAACTGTAAATGTAGTGCTATAATATACACTCACTCATTCACTCACTCACTCACTCGCTCGAAATCTTTGCTGTGATCGTATTCATCCATGTCTTTTAGTCGGCGATCGGCTAAAGCAATCACCGCCCAGTACGACCCGTCGTGTCTTGCAGGGCAGCAACAAATTCTCTCCACCTCCCACGGTCTGCGGCCAGCATCTGTATTGCACTTCAACTGTGCGGCATTATATTCAGTTTTGTTTCTACAGTATACATGCCATTACAATCATAGAAACAGTACTTTAAGTTAAAAAGGGGGGGGGGGGGGTAACCAAAACTAAACGACACTCAAACAACTGAAACGGTGAGTTTAATACAATCTGTACACATCAATGCAAAGCGCCGCCGTCTGGCCCAGCATTCCTCTCGTGCTTTCCTTCTAGCGACAACGTCTCTAACACGAGCTAAAATGATTATCTTCCCCAGCGTTGCTAAACTGGCTCCAAGTGGTGGTTTATCTCAGGTTTATAAATATTTCTCTGACTGTATGCTCTGATAGGAAGAAAGATGGAAATTATAGCAAGTCTGAGCACGCCATGCATTTTTTTAAAAAAGTTATTTTTCGTGAATATAGGAAACATATTTTCATACATTCAGTTATTTTTTTTTCTGAACCAGGTCTCTCTCTCTCTCTCTCTCTTTCTCTCTCTCTCTCCTTCTCTCTCACACTCTCTCTCTCCCTCACACTCACACTCGCATCTCCCTCACACTCGCATCTCCCTCACACTCACACTCACATCTCCCTCACACTCACACTCGCCTCTCCCTCACACTCACACTCGCCTCTCCCTCACACTCACACTCGCCTCTCCCTCACACTCACACTCGCCTCTGCCTCACACTCACACTCGCCTCTCCCTCACACTCACACTCGCCTCTCCCTCATACTCGCTTCTCCTTCATACTCACACTCGCTTCTCCCTCACACTTGCCTCTCCCTCACACTCACCTCTCCTCACACTCGCCTCTCCCTCACACTCACACTCGCCTCTGCCTCACACTCACACTCGCCTCTCCCTCACACTCACACTCGCCTCTCCCTCATACTCGCTTCTCCTTCATACTCACACTCGCTTCTCCCTCACACTTGCCTCTCCCTCACACTCACCTCTTCCTCACACTCGCCTCTCCCTCACACTCACACTCGCCTCTCTCTCACACTCACACTCGCCTCTCCCTCACACTCACACTCGCCTCTCTTCCCCAATACATATGAAAGCATGACATCTGATCAAGACCCTATCTCGTTTCTCCACGTGCCCCTGAAGTGAGGCTCTATGCTAGGGCAAAGGATTGTCCAACTTGCGGCCTCGGTGGTTATCATTATTATTATTATTATTATTCAAGAAACGATAAGTTTTGGCTTCACGCTGCGAAAGAAGGAAGTCATGGCGATTCCAAGATATGAAGATCGCTAAGAAATGATTTAGACAGTCATCGTTTTTCCAGTAGTGCCTGTCTGCTAGAGAAATGAAAATAAATGTCAGTTAAGAACGCGTGTATAGGTCATAAAAGCATGACCAGGCTCCCTGCAGGTGCGGCAGTGGGGGGTGAGGGGGGAGATGAGCACTAGCGCGTCATTTTCTAGACAGCCCGCGGGCATACATGGACAAGAAGATGAACCCATTCATCACCTACAGCAAGGAAGCAGATGACAACGTTTTTTTTTTTTCCTTTAGCGATGACCGTGGCGTACTCTTGGTTGACTTGCTTCCGCAGGGGATGACAATCAACAGTGCACGTTATTGCGAGTCATTATGAAGTCTATGCCTCTGAATCCAACAGCAAAGTAAGGGAAAGTGGCCCCGTCACTTTCGGTTCCTGCATGATAATGCACGAGCACACGCGAGCCGTGAAAATAGTGCTGAGTTGGAGTCCTTGGGATTTACGGTGTTGCCGCATCCACCGTATTCTCTCGACCTTGCTGCTCGTGACTATGCGCTGTTTGACGCTATGAAGAAGCCGCTGGGGGTGGGGTGGGGGGGGGGGGGCAAAAGGTTCAAAGGTAACGAAGAATTCCAAGAATCTGTCCGACAGTGGATGTGCAGTACCCCCGAAGACTGGCTCCGCGAGAATATACGGAAGTTACCAGAACGCTGGTAACAGTGCGCTGACATTGAGGCCGAGTACACCGATCATGTTGAAGTATAATCTGAGCGCTGCGCATATCCAATGCCTTCGTACTGCAAGCAAGTCTAAACTTATTAGTGACCTATTTACTTATAACTGTTTCTTCTACTTTCTCTAATTTTTTTTTCGGTCTATGTAATTCGACAAAAACTGGTTGGTTTACAAGCGGCCATCCACTTGGCTCATGGATATAACTGTGGCTCTTGGGCCCTATGAAACTAGACACTCCTGGTTCACAGACTGGTGAATGAGTTTTTTAAAAAAATAGAGATTTCATGGAGCCTAATGAGAACTCAGTTTCCTTTATAAACCTCCAGATCCCCTGCTACACACAGAGGACAGAAAATGTGCTGTATTAATTTCAAAACGATCTAGAAAAGTCGTCATAATTTAGTGGAACTGACACATGACAGAAGAAACGGAGACAATTTCTTTGAAGGACAAAAATCGAAACGTAATAATTCCACATTTGCTTATAAGTGATGATTCTACATTTGCTTACAGCTAATGATTCTACATTTGCTTAAAATTGATGACTCCACATTTGTTTACAACTGATAGTTCTGTATTTGCTTACAAGTGATACTTCAGCATTTTGTCTGCAATTGATAATTCTACATTTGCTTACATTTGATAATTCTACAGTTGCTTACATTTGATAATTCTACAGATGCTTACATTTGATAATGCTACACTTGCTTACATTTGATAATGCTACATTTGCTTACAACTGATTTTTATCTAAAGTGAGTGAACGAGCCTCCCTGTAGTTGTAGTCTTTTTTCGTTTCTTAGAAACGCACCAGTTCTCACATTCAGCGTTCATTTGGAAACGACTGGTAAGACTTCCATGTAACATTTTAGGGTCAGAAAATGTGAGGTTGTGACAAATAATTTACGTCAGTGGTTCCCTGATCGGCTACCCTCCTCCCCTCACCCTCCCCACCCAGAGTTAAGAAGGCACTAGTGAGGGACCAGTGAGTGGCAAGTGACATCAGAACCAACTAAGTGAAAAAAAAAAACGCAACATGAACCGCTATGGATGACCCCTGAGACAAAGAGGCCGCAGCCCCAACAGTTTTGGAACCTCTGATCTAGAACGACAGTATAATAAACGGTCCAGTTTGCGACCTTTGGGCTTAAAAGGTCGCTATAAAAGTCGCTTCGTTGAATCATAGATGCCGCACACCCATTCCGAGCCAAAGTTCGTCAATACATTCAAGGACTTTTCAATCGATTTAGACTCGCCTGGAAGAACAGGAGTGGCAGGAAGAAGTAGGCGAGCGCAAACACCGTTGATTATTTCTCTATGCGTGCCCCGACCTATCAAACCGGAGGAGTGTTCAAAAATGGCTTTCTCACCTGCCCTTGATACCTGTTGTAGTACTGTCAGCTGCCACAGTGACCTTTCCGCTAAGATTTCCCTGGAAATTGACAGCACAGCTGGTAGTTATTGCACAGACCGAAGTGGATTGGCGTCCCCTGACTTTGCCTGCAGGATGCCTCGTCCTGTACGCAGGTTCCGTTCTGGTTGTAACCTTCGCAGGCTGTTACATGAGAATAACAAAACTTTACTCCAGTTTACCGTGATTAATACGTTGTTCACGTTTAATTTTTTTTTTTAATCTCATAGTATTTTTTTCATCTATTTTTCTTACTTATAGCCAATATCCTTTCTTTTTTTTTCAGCGAAAAATGTACTTAAAACAAGTTTTTTTAGATCAAGGTTTGCAAGAAGTCTCGAAAAATTGTAACAAAGTACTTTTTTTTTGGGTACTAACAATGTTGCATTGGATCTGTATCGTTTATATCAAATACGGAACGTGAAGGCGCTGTACGACAGGCTGGCGTCAGGGTTGGCGAACCATGACTGAACAAGACCCTGTCCCACCTCTCTGTTTGGTACCCTCAGTAACTGGCTCAGCCTGGATAATGGGGCAGGGAACGATATAGTTTCCATGGTGGTGGAGTCTGCAAAAGAAGTAATACATGGTCTACTTTTTAGCTCCGCTCACTAGCTGGGAGGGAAAAAAACAGCCGTGGTAACCCTCTCCTCATTCCATGCGATGCTGTGCTTCAACATCTTCACTGCATCGACTACAAAAAATGTGTTTGCAGTTCCCGGAAGATAACAAGAACGAGAAAAAAATTGAACAATCTGTGTCTCTGTCTCTCTCTCTCTCTCTCAAGCTCTCTCTCTTTCAGACTCTCTCTCACTCTCAAACTCTCTCTCTCTCAGACTCTCTCTCAAGCTCTCTCTCAGTCTCTCTCACACTCTCTCTCTCAAACTCTCTCTCACTCAAACTCTCCCTCTCTCTCACTCAAACTCACTCAAACTCTCCCTCTCTCTCACTCAAACTCTCTCTCTCTCAAACTCCCTCTCTCACTCTCTCTCTCTCTCAAACTCCCTCTCTCTTTCCTCTCACTCACTCACTCTCTCACTCACTTTCTCTTGTGAAAGGGGGGGGGAGAGGGGGTTAAGGTTGAAATCTCATGGGATCATTCATTCATTCATTTGCATGTCCCTTGCGGAACTTTGACTCCCTAACAGCACTCCTGTAGGCCTCTCGGTTGTGAGCAAGATGGCCTGCTGCTGATGAATCCATTTGCAGATCATCAACGATGTCTTGCAGCCATCTTCGTTTTGGTCTTCCTCTCTTTCTTTTTCCCATTATGTGTCCTTCCAATACGATCTTCTCTAAATTATCATGACGTTTAATGTGTTGTAGCAATCAACATTAATTGTAATTGTTATTTTTGTAAAATCTAATGTCAGGTTGGTGGACGGATGAGGACATGGAGATCGCCAGCAGGAATGAGGAAAATCTGAGGTGAAACCAATGAATCCAGGACGTGACAAGCCTATGGGTCTTTACAACAATGGCTATCAGAATGATGTAAACAAAACAGAGCCGACAGACTATAGGTGGCGGGGAATGGATATCGTTGAAGCACTCATCAGATTCTTCATCCCAAAGTCAAACTGTTTCTGTGACTGTCTCAAAGCCATCTGGCCAGCCAGCGTTGCATGCTGGATCTGACATGGAGAAGGGGTTTAAATATAGCCACCAGAGGCCGGAAAACAAAATTTTTGGCCAGGCCAGCCTACACCACCGCCTTCATGGCAGTCCGAGCAAGACCACAGTCGGCCCTAGCAAAGAAAGGTGATGAAGTTCGGAGGTACCCAGCCAAAAGGCGCATCGCAAAAATCAGGGTACCACGCATCATCGCCAGTGTGCGTACGAAGAAGAGGAAGAAGAAGAAGATTATAGGCCGAGACACATCTATGAAGCAAAGCATGTAATCAAAAGAGGCAACCTTCATCTATGATCTGGCAACTTTTCATCGCCGCCCTATAAGCAGACGAAAAACAAACCGCCATTTTGTTGACCTAGTCAGACGTGCATTGTCACGTAATCAGCATGGATCAACATTAAATTCTGTTTAAAACTCGGAAAAAGTGCCATTGAGACAGTTGAATTGATGCGACAAGTTTATGGGGTAATATTTTATCTCGTGCACAGATATTTAGGTGGTATTCACGATTCAAAAATGGTGTGGAAACGATTAAGAATGCAAGTAGACATGGACGCCCAATTTCTGTTCGTAATGTGGAACTCATTGCAAAAGTCAGAGAACGGATACAAGAAGATCGTTGTTTGACTGTAAGGATGATGGCAAATGAATTTGGTGTTAATCGAGAGACTATTCTTAAAATTTTAGTGGAAGATTTGGGCAAGAAAAAAGTTGTTTGCCGGTTTGTACCACATGCGTTGTCTGATGACCAAAAACATCAGCGTGTTGAGTACGCAAAAGACATCATCAAAACGTGTCGCGGAAATAAACATTTCTTAAATTGATTGTTGTAGATGATGAAGCGTGGATTTTCCGCTATGATTCCACAACTAAACGCCAAAGTGCTCAGTGGAAGTTATCATCATCACTAAAAGGCAAAAGATGCGTCTCTAAAAGTCGAAAGTGAAGACAATGTTGGTATGCTTCTAGGATAGCAAAGGAATTATTCACAAAGAATTTATTCCAAAGGGACAAACTGTCACTGCCAAAGTTTATTTAAGTATTTTGAAACGCATATTGAAAAGGATTCTCCCAGTCCGATCTGAATATTCAACACCTGGCAGTTTTTTTCCTTCTTCATGATAATGCACCAGCTCACCGGGTGATAGTTGTACAGGAATTTTTGGCCCCAAAACAAGTGTGTGTTCTCAACCATCCACCCTGTTCCCCAGATTTGTCTACCTGGGATTATTTTCTATTCCATTGAAAGGTCGCTTCTTTGATGATATTGATGACATTCAAAGGGCGGTAACATCGAGTTTAAGGGCCGGACCAACGGAAGAACTGCAGAGGTCGTTCCAGTGTTTATTACATCGTGCTACTCGCTGTATCAATGCACAAGGGGCTTACTCTGAATAAAATACATGTTATATCTTCAACTGTTGTTTATTTTTTTTTAAATAGAATTAGTCTCACTACTTAATTGTCAGACCTTGTGTGTATATATATATATATATATATATATATATATATATATATAATTCCCACAACTAAATGTAAACCTAGATTAAATTAATTACATGAAATTGAAACAGCAATGGATATAATGGCTAACAACAAAGCTGCAGGTGAAGATGAAATAACAGCCGAAATGTTAAAAGAAAAATATAAACAACTTGAAACCACTACAGAGAATGTTTAATAAAGTTTGGAAAGAAGAAAAGTCCCTTCTAAATGTAAAAAAGGAATCATTGTTAAAATACTGAAAAAAAGGCAGCCTTAGTGATTGCAACAACTGGAGAGCAGTAACCTTAATATCAGTTGTGTCAAAAGTATTTTGCAAAGTTATTCTGAATAGAATTCAAGATATAGTGGATGCTGCAATGAGAGAAGAACAGGCAGGATTTCGAAAAGAGAGAAGCTGTCTCGATCAGATTTTTACTCTAAGAATAATACTCGAAGAACATATTGAAAAGCAAAGACCGTTAGTCCTGAACTTCATAGACTTCAAAAAGGCATTTGATAGCATACACAGAGAATAATTATGGAGGATTTTAAGAATATATGGAATACCATCTAAGACTGTCAACATCATTAGTGACCTCTACAATGGATATGTTTGTGCAGTCAATACAGACGAAGGAATGAGTGAATGTTTCCAGATTTAAACAGGCGTGAAACAAGGATGTATATTATATTCATTGCTTTTTGGAATTGCCATAGACTTCATAATGAAAAAATGCTGTACAGGTAAAACGGGCACTGACTGGGTACGTGAGACCCAACTGGAAGATCTTGATTTTGCAGATGACATAACTCTTATCAGCGACACTATGAAATAAATGCAAGTAAAAACAGATACCCTGTCTTCAATGGCTAGTAAAATAGGACTTGAAATTAACAAGGATAAAACAAAAATAATGAAGGTTCTCATTAACGACGAAGGACAAATATACGTAGAAGGAACAGCTATTGAAGAACTAAACCATTTTGCATATCTCAGCATCTATATAGACCACAATGGTGACATCAGAAAAAAGTTAGAATTCGAATTGCAAAAGCAGCATCGATCTTCAAGAATATTGAGAACATATGGCATTCAAAAGTAATAAGCACAAAAACCAGATTAAAATTATTCAATTCAAATGTAATATCCATCCTCATTTATGCTTGCGAAAGCTGGAAAACAACTAAAGAAATAGACAAGAAGTTAGACTTTCGAAAACAAATGCCTAAGGAAAATATTCTGTATAAAGTGGAACAAATTCAAGAACAACGCAGAGATAGGGCAGTTGAGTAAACAACAACCTGTCTCATGTGTGATCAGAAAAAAGAAGATGAACATATGTCGGTCATGTGACGAGAAGAAACAATCAGAGAATCCCCAAACAAGCTATCAAATGAAACACAACAGGCCGAAGAAAAAGAGGTCGACCACGTGAAACTCTAAAGAGGACATTGTCAAGAGAAGCCAATTCAGCGGGCATAACATCCCTTGATGAGAATAAAAAACTCTCCGAAGACAGGACATCTTGGCGAACTACCACGCAAGCACTATGTGACGTTTAACGGCACGGGAATGATGATGATGATGATGATGATATATAAGAAGCCATTCATGACATTAAATTGTTGTTCTCACGTTTATACGGGCAGTCTCCAACTGTTTCCGTCTGTGTCATGTTAAACCAGATTCCGTGACACGAGAAAGGAGGTGGATCCCCGTCTGCTCTGACACATCCTGCTGCAAGGAACTTACATTTCAGCTTCTCGCACTCCCTGTTCTTCCGCCGTTCTTGGCGGTTTCCGTAAAACACCGCAACCTTTGGATAGTATTTGAGATCCTTGGCGGTCTGATCTGGGCTGGAAGTTGAAAGTGGAGAAAGGAAAATACAAAGATACGTTAACGATCTTCGTATGATACAGCAGCTCCCGTCTCAGAGTCTGATAGTTAGCTCAGGGAACCAGATTATTTTGGCTGATAATAAGTTTAATTTATTATTATATTATTAATATTATACATTGAGTATATGTTGTTACAGACAGTCAGTCAGGCTTTAGACCCATTCACTCCTGCCACACAGCTCTTACCAAAATGATAGAAAACTGGTTAGTAAACATAAATGACGACATACTATGTGGTGCCATCTTTATCGACTTCAAAAAGCCATTTGATATGACTGACAATGTTATTCTTGTTTAAAAAAAAAGACTTATAGACGGCACCCTGACCTAATAAAATTAATTGCATCATTTCTTTCAGACAGGCAACATGTAATACTCTTCAACAATTCTCTATCAAACTCTGCTATAGCTAACACTGATGTTCCGCAAGGTTCTATTCTAGGCCCGTTACTCTCGCTATCTATATCAATGATCTTCCACTTCATCTTAAACACTCTTCTTGTGACCTTTTTGTCAATGATTGCACAGTCTACACTAGTGACTACGATTATATTAACCTTGAATGAACTCTTCAGGTCGAGTTAAACAATCTAATTAGATGGAGTAACAACAATGGCATGATTATAAATGCTGATAAAACAAAATCAATGTTCATAACAACAAGACAGAAACTACAAAACGCAACAAAAACAACACTTCGGCTCTGTACTGAAACATCACAGATAGAAAACGTTAGCGAGCACAAAACACTAGGTCTTATTACTGACTAACATCTGACCTGGAACTCTCATGTGCACGGTCTAACAAAACTCATCGCGCAAAAAGTATATCAGTTAGCCAAAATCAAGCATTTCATCGATCAAGACACAAGGAAGATATACTACATATCACATATACAAACACATTTAGAATATTGCTCTACAATCTGGGATGGTTGCTCAGTGACAAATACAAAGAGGCTATACTCACTTCAAAAGCGAGCAGTAATGTTTATTAGTGAAAAAAAAAGATCAAGCACAAACAACTAACCAGCACAAAAGTATCAAAATACTGCCTCTTAAGAACAAGTTCCATCATCATCATCATCATCGTCATCATCCGTCACATGTGGCGGATGGTGAAAGTCCTCCAGATATGGAGGATCCCTGTGAATAAGGAGTTGTCCAAATAAGCAGGCGCGGACCAACTGGCGGTAGACTCCGAGAGCGAGGTGGGGTAGTAGGTGGCTCTACTACTCCTATAAAGTGCCTCAGGTGCTCAGTGAAGGGAATACCAGGCGGGTCAGAGGCGCCTTAAAACCTCTCGCTCCCGCTGCCTTGCGGGTAGGACAGGGAGTCCAAAGGCTATCGGAGAGTCCGTACACAAACCGACAGAAGGCAACGGGAAACCACTGTTGTAGTTCCCAAGAACAATTATGCTTATTCAGAGTCATAGATTTATCATGAACGACGTTAACGGATGTTCCTCTGGAACAGCCTCGTCCGGTAGGGCAGCTCACGAGCCACAGGTGAGGCCAGATCGTCATCAAGCTACTGGTGGCAAAACTAACAAGTTCAAAATAGCAACATGGAATGTTAGAACTTTATTCCAGGCTGGAAAATTAGAAAATGTAAAGATGGAAATGGAAAGGATGAAGATCAACATATTAGGAATGAGTGAAGTTAGATGGACAGGTGCAGGAAAGATAAACTCAGATAAATATACAATAATATATTCAGGAAGTGAGAAACATGAACGAGGAGTAGGAATTATATTTGATGAAAAAACGGCAAGGACAATTGTAGGATATTTGAACATCTCGGACAGAGTCCTGCTAGCCCAACTGAAAGGACAACCAATAAACATAAATATTATACAAGTGTATGCTCCAACATCTGAAAGTTCTGAGGAAGATATACAGATATTTTATAATGACATAGAGACAGCACTAAAACACACAAAGTCACATGAAGTTACCATAGTCATGGGAGATTTTAATGCCAAAGTTGGTAAAGGAAGAACTTGGACATCGTTGGTGACTATGGACTGGGGGAGAGGAATGACAGAGGTTATAAATTAATTGAATGGGCAAGAATACATAGCATGGTTGTAGGAAACACCTGGTTTAAACAACATCCTCGAAGACTGGCAACGTGGTGCAGCCCAGACAAAAAGACATTTAACCAGATAGACTACATATTAATCAACAAACGATTCCGCAATGCATTACTGACAACAAAAACCATGCCAGGAGCTGACTGCAATAGTGACCATGATCCACTCTGTGGAAAAGTTAGAATAAAGCTAAAGAAAGCAGGCAGAAAAGTGAGAAACATCAAACTGAATACAGAACTTCTTAAAAATGACCAAGAACTGCGAGAACAATACAAAGTTATTATAACAAATAGATACAATGCAATAGCAAAGATAAATAGTATAGATGAACAATGGGAAATGTTAAGAGATTCTATCCACCAAACTGTTAAGGAGATAATACCACCGAAAAAAGAAGCCCCTAAAAATAAATGGATGACAGACGACATCTTAGGACTGATGGACAAGACGAGGAGGAGTAAAAATAACGAGGAAAAATATAGCAAGATAAATAAAGAAATAAGACGCAAATGCAGAGAAGCAAAAGAAGTGTGGTTAAATGAACAGTGCAGACAGATAGAGGACTCTCATAATAAAGACAGCAAAAACATGCATAAACGAATTAATGAACTCACAGGCAGGAAAACAAAATATACCACAGGATGCCTGAAATCGAAAGAAGGTAAAATGTTAATGGGAAAAGAAGACATTGTGGACAGGTGGACAGAGTATATCGGTGAGCTATATGGAAGAGAAAGACCAGAATTAACACCAGATACTGAAAACTGTGATGGACCACCAATACTTGAAGATGAAATCATAGATGCCATCAAACACATGAAGAAAGGAAAAGCGACTGGGCCTGATAATATAACAATAGAAGAAATAGAGGCACTAGAGGAGACAGGAATAAAAATAATAACCAAGTTACTGAATGATATTTACAACAATGGTTATATTCCCAATGACCTGATTAAATCCACGTTTATAGCACTACCAAAACCAAGTTGGTACATCAAATTCTTTCACGGCATGCTACGTCTTATCTATGGAACATGTTTAAATTTAGTCCAAAGTGCAGCCAACGCTTGAACAACATAAGTCTTCCAAAAATCTAGACTTGACCTTTACAAGAAAAGCTTTACTTATTCTGCTGCTCATCTTTGGAATACCCTCCCATCCTGTATAAAAAATATAATATATACTCCTTCCTACAACTACACACTTTTCCAATATCTATTTGATGTCGACTACATGCTTCCATGAATCGTAAAACGTAAAAGTTTATTTTAGACTGCTCTCTCAGACACCGAACTCATTATTCTGAATAGTAATGACATTTTTGTTTGGTAGATAGTCATTAATATGTGTATGTAATCGGTCATTTTTATGTGTATGTAGTTAGCCATTAGCAAAATAGGACTTGAAATTAACAAGGACAAAACAAAAATAATGAAAATTCCCATCAATCAAAATGGAAAAATACACATAGAAGGGACAGATATTGAAGAAGTCAATCAATTTGCATACCTTGGCAGCTGCATAGACCAGGATGGTGACACTAGAAAGGAAGTTAGGATCAGAATTGCAAAAGCAGCATCAATCTTCAAGAATCTTGAGAACATATGGAATTCAAAAGTTATAAGCACAAAAACCAAGTTAAGACTATTCAATTCAAATGTAATATCCACCCTCATTTATGCATGCGAAAGCTGGAAAACAACTAAAGAAATAGACAAGAAATTAGACTCTTTTGAAAACAAATGCCTAAGGAAAATACTCGGCATCAAGTGGAATGAATTCAAGAACAATGCAGAGATAAGACAGATGACTGAACAACAACCAGTCTCATGGGTGATCAGGAAAAGGAGATGGACATATGTTGGTCACTTGATGAGAAGAAATGATCAGAGAATCCCAAAACAAGCTATCAAGTGGAACACAACAGGCCGAAGAAAAAGGGGCAGACCGCGTGAAACTCTGAAGAGGACATTATTAAGAGAGGCCAAGTTAACAGGCATAAAATCCTTTGTTGAGGTTGAAAGACTCGCCGAAGACAGGAAAAATTGGCGAACTACTTTGCGAGCCCTATGTGACGTTTAACGGCACGGGAAGGATATAAGATAAGATAAGATAAGAATGATCCAAGATATTCAAAACTCTCCACTTCTTCCAGTTTTTCCTCATTTATACATATTTCAGCTGCCTTGTTTGTTTTGTCAGTTGTCATCAATTTAGTTTTCTTCACAGTAAGATAGAGGTTTTGCTCTTCACTATTCTTACGGACTGACATAATTAGTTTTTCCGTTCCTTTTTGTGTTGTGGACAGTAATACTGTGTCATCAGCATATCTAATCTCTGGTATTTCATAACCTCCAAGTGTTATGGTATCGTAATATTCTTTGTCAGCATCTTCTCTAACATTCCTCATTATATTTTCAGTATACGAGTTAAATAAGTAAGGCGACAATATGCACCCCTGACAGACCCCTTGTTTTATGTCAAACCAAGTTGTTGTTTCACCATTTATTCATACTGCTGCCTGTTGGTCTAGATACATCAGTGATGTTAATTGTATCAAATGTGTTGGAAATCACATTTTTTCCACTATTTCCCAGAGTTTCTGGTGTTATACACATCCAAATGCTTTTGAATAGTCATTGGTACAAACTTTTATACTACGAACCATAACCATTTAAATGGCTTTTTTCAGAAAACAAAAATTAACTGCATCCTTCTGACTTTGTTCCTGGCCTTGTAAATTCATATTTTAGATACTATACAATTCCTAAATACACACTTCTGCTCATTTCCTGTAAAAGCGTAGGTTTATTGTAGATTTTTTGTGCGGACTTGGGATTTTTGTGAGACTGCGGGTACAAATAAAATGAAGAGCTTTCGTGGTAATATTTCCATACATCTCCCAGGCTGCCATTGTTTAGCTTTTGTTTCAGTGTGTGCGCAGGCATTGTTAATAGTTACAGTACACCATTATCATTACTGACCCATCACTTCCAAAGGAGTATCTTACATCTTACATCCTTCCCGTGTCATTAAACGCCACATAGGGCTCTCGTGGTAGTTCGCCAATTATTCCTGTTTTTAGCGAGCTTTTCAACCTCATCGAGGGATTTTTTGCTTACTAATTTGACCTGTCAAAGTGTCCTCTTTAGAGTTTCACGTGGTCGACCTATTTCTTCTTTGGCCTGTTGTGTTCCACGTAATAGCATATTTTGGGACACTCTGGTTGTTTCTTCTCATCATGTAACTGATATATATGTCCATCTCCTTTTTCAGACCACCCATGAGACAGGTTGTTGTTCGCTAATATGCCTTATCTATGCGCTGTTTTTTGAATTCGTTCAACTTTACACTTAATATTTTCCTATGGCATCTGTTTTCAAAAGAGTCTAATTTCTTGTCTATTTCTTTAGTTGATTTCCAGCTTTCACATGCATAAATGAGGGTGGATATCACATTTGAATTGAATAATCTTAACTTGGTTTCTGTGCTTATAGCTTTTGAGAGCCATATGTTCTCAAGATTCTTGAAAGTCAATGCCGCTTTTGCAATTCTATTTCTATCTTCCTTTCTGGTGTCACCATCCTGGTCTATGTAGCTGCCCAAGGTATGCAAATTAGCGTACTTCTTCAACAGCTGTTCCTTCTACATATATTTTTGCTTTATAATATAATATAATATAATATAATATAATATAATATAATATAATATAATATCTCTCTCTGAACCTTAAATGCCCAGGACACATGGGGCTTCCGTAAGGGTTTTCCACAAATGCCTGTCCTTCGCCTTTTTTTCTGCTCTTGTCCAGGTGAGCCCTCTATTGCTCAACATCCTTTCTGTTGTTCTTCTCCATGTCTCTTTTGGTCTACCCTTACTTCTGTTCCCCTGTGGTGTCCATCTTAGTGCTATTTTTGGTAGTGAGTTGTCAGTCATTCGGAGCACATGTCCCAACCATCGCCAGCGTCTTTCCTCAATAATTGTTGTCAGTAGCTTCATCTGCATTTCTGCTAATAAGATGTTATTTCTTATGGTGTTTGGCCAAAATATTTTTCTAATTCTTCGTAAACATTTAGTCTGGAAAGAATTCAGCTTGTTTTCTATGGTTTTGGTGATTTTCCAGCATTCACTGCCATAGAGTAGTACACTTAGATAATATAATATAATATAACTATAAGACCGTATAGGCCACGGGTAAAGTCATTCCTGTTCTTGGATTTGTTCTCTACTTTCCTCCATGTGTAGCTTTTGTCTTTGGCCATTGTCAGAATTTCCCTTCTTTAAGTAGGTCTGGGCCTTCCCGATTTCTATTTCTGGGGGGGGGGGGGCGGTTCCATGTCAGTGCCTGCCTTGTTATGCTGGTATCTGGTTTTCTTAGTATGTGGCTAATACAACCTCAGTTTTCTTTTTACAATGCAGTGCAGATATGACTGTAATTATGAAGTAAATTCTCTCTCTCTCCCCTCTCCCTCTCTCCAAGTTCTGAAAGGACATAGTTCTACACATAACGTGTTAGATCTTGTTAGAAATTATTTAATGAATGTTAAGGAGTGTGATGTTAGAAGAACTGCATTGAAAATATATTTCTGTGTGTGTGTTTATGTCTGCGCGTGCGCGCGCTATCTTCTTAGATTAATTACCTCTCATGTGGTTCACTCTCTTATATTTGTAAATCTAATTGTTTCATTTTGTACTCTTTTTGGTGTGTTTTTCCCTCTCATGTAGTTTGTATACTTGTGTTACAATCAAGTGTGTGGGAAGAATGAAAGTTGGAGTGATGAAGGGCAGAATGTAAGACGAGCCTGCGTGCCCAATTCTTTACCCTTCGAAAATAAAGATCATTCAACCACGCGCAAGAGGGCACCAAGATTCTCATTTCCATGTTCCACGACCTGTTTAGTTTCAACAGGTAAAACCCAGTTGGCTGAGTGGTTAGGCGGTCGGTTTACTAATTCGGTGGCATTGGGTTCAAGTCCCAGCAGTGAAAAAAAAATTTTTTTCTGGTACCATCACACCAAAAAAAAAAGCCCCTTGGGTCCACCCAGCTTCTAAAAGTGGGTACCAGAGACATCTGAGAAAGTAAATGCGGCCGACATTTTCATGTGTCGATGTTCTTGAAAACAAGGGGCCTAACGCATAACTAACATGCCTGGCATGGAAAAAGGGATATATATATATATTATATATATATATATATATATATATATATATATATATATATATATATATATAATCTTATATCTTATATCCTTCCCGTGCCGTTAAACGTCACATAGGGCTCGCAAAGTAGTTCGCCAATTTTTCCTGTCTTCAGCGAGTCTTTCAATCTCATCAAAGGATTTTATGCCTGTTAATTTGGCCTCTCTTAAAACAATTTGGCCTCTCTTAAAACTTCAGAGTTTCACGTGGTCTGCCGCTTTTTCTTTGGCCTGTTGTGTTTCACTTGATAGCTTGTTTTCGGATTCTCTGATCATTTCTTCTCATCAAGTGACCAACATATGCCCATATCTCCTTTTCCTGATCACCCATGAGACTGGTTGTTGTTCAGTCATCTGTCTTATCTCTGCGTTGTTCTTGAATTCATTCCACTTGATGCTGAGTATTTTCTTTATGCATTTATTTTCAAAAGAGTCTAATTTCTTTTCTATTTCTTTAGTTGTTTTCCAGCTTTCGCATGCATAAATGAGGGTGGATATTACATTTGAATTGAATAGTCTTAACTTGGTTTTTGTGCTTATAACTTTTGAATTCCATATGTTCTCAAGATTCTTGAAGATTGATACTGCTTTTGAAATTCTGATCCTAACTTCCTTTCTAGTGTCACCATCCTGGTCTATGCAGCTGCCAAGGTATGCAAATTGATTGACTTCTTCAATATCTGTCCCTTCTATGTGTGTTTTTCCATTTTGATTAAAGGGAATTTTCATTATTTATGTTTTGTCCTTGTTAATTTCAAATCCTATTTTGCTAGCCAGTGAAGACAGGCTATCTGTTTTTTCTTGCATGGAATTCACATGATATATATATATATATATAATATATATATATATATATAGAGAGAGAGAGAGAGAGAGAGAGAGAGAGACCAAACACAGACACACTCACCTCAGTGAAATAGCCACTTTTCGTTCTTTCCACCTTTCCATGGCTTCAACGCTCCAAACACCAGCGACGTATTTGCACAACGACGCCATCACGACAAGCAACAACACTAGAAACTTCCATAAAGACGCTATGCTGCGCCTGTTAGTATTTAGACTAAACGCATTGCAGTTTTTCAGCTCCGAAAGCATGCTAGGGTTAACACTCTACAAAAGTGCCAAAGTCTGCGTGGACGAAGTTATCGCTGAGAAATTCCCAGAAAAAAAAAGCATAATCTTAGCAAACGTCTAAAGACCAAAAAAATACGAAATATTACTCGTAAAAGTGACTAAATACAACTATAAAAATGCACAGTTATTCTAGGCCCTGTAAAAACACAGTTATTTCAGGAAACGCTGGCTTATTTAGCAGTCACCAACCAGTAGCTGACATGCTAGCGTCAGAGTTGGCAAACCATAGCTGGCCAAGACCATGTCCCATCTTTCCGTTGGCAACCCCCACCTCCCATAACAGGCCTAGCCTGGTTAAAGGGGCAGAGATCGTTACATTTGCCATATTGGCGGAGCTTGCTAAAGAAGCACTGCACCCCACCACCACCACCACCACCACCACCCCGACCCCCGCTGCTTTTTAGCTTCATTCGCGGACTGAAAAAATAAAAAAATAGCCGCTGTAACTCGCTCCCGAGCCGACACGATGTTGTGCCTCAACATCTTCAGCACATCGGCTGTAGAGAACACTAGAGCACAGTTTAGTGGGAAGAAGAAGAAGAAGAAGAAGAATAGGAAGAAGAAGAAGAATAGGAAGAAGAAGAAGAATAGGAAGAAGAAGAAGAATAGGAAGAAGAAGAAGAAGAAGAATAGGAAGAAGAAGAAGAAGAAGAAGAAGAAGAAGTCCTTGTAAAGGATGTTCCTTCCAGCTTAAGTGGGAGAAAGTGTTGTAAGGAGAAGGATGGTGCCGGATGGGAAGAGGGTTACGGGGGGCTTTCAAGCCTGGATTAGAGCTAAAAAGCGCGGGGAGGGGGGAGGTGGAATGTTTGTCTGTGGACTATTGTCGCCCCCCAGGACCGTAGCGATTCCCGCTTCGTTGGCCCAAGCTGAGGCCGGTGATGGGAACACTAACTGGAGATGTGGGGAAAAGGGTCTTGGCCAGCTGTGGTTCGCTGACCGTGATATATGTGGCATCGCTTTATCACAGTCACATCAATTTCCTTCTAAGCACCACAGTAATGCACAATTAATCTAAGTTCAACATTAACGCACAGTTAATATAAACTCAGTACTAACGCACAGTTAATCTAAGCTCAATACTAATACACAGTTAATCTAAGCTCAATCTCTCTCTCTTTCTCTCTCTCTCTCTCTCTCTCTCTCTCTCTCTCTCTCTCTCTCTGAACCTTAAGTGCCCAGGGCACATTGGGCTTCTGCAAAGATTTTCCACAAATGCCTGTCCTTTGCCTTTTTTTCTGCTCTTGCCCAGTTGAGCCCTCTATTGCTCAACATCCTCTCTGCTGTTCTTCTACATGTCTCTTTTGGTCTACCCTTACTTCTGTTCCCCTGTGGTGTCCATCTTAGTGCTATTTTTGGTAGTGAGTTGTCAGTCATTCGAAGCACAGGTCCCAACGATCGCCAGCGTCTTTCCTCAATAATTGCTGTCAGTGGCTTCATCTGCATTTCTGCCAACAAGATGTTATTTTTTATGGTGTTCGGCCAAAATATTTCTCTAATTCTTTGTAAACATTTAGTCTGGAAAGAATTCAACTTATTTTCTGTGGTTTTGGTGATTTTCCAGCATTCACTTCCATAGAATAGTACACTTAGAACTCTTAAATATCCTGATTTTCATATTTATGCTTAGTTTTTTTAGATTTCCATATTGTCTGCAGCATTACAAAAGTCTGGTTTGCTCTAGTAAGTCTGCTGTTGGTGTCCTCTGTGCTGTCTCCATTTTCTACTACTCTACTGCCAAGATATACAAATTCGTTGACCTCCTCCACTAACTTGCTATCTACTCTGAGTACATTTCTGTTGTTCACACTTTGCTTCATTAACTTTGTCTTTTCTACGTTGATGTTTAGTCCTATGTTGTTTGCATTCTGAGTTAGCTTGTTTATTTTATCTTTCATGTCTTTGTGGCTGCGCTTGATAGTAGACAAATGTCGTCCGCAAAGTCAAGGTCCTCCAGCACTGTGTCAAGGGTCCATTGTAATCCTCTGCGTTTGTCTGATGTTGCCTCCTTCATTAACCAGTCTACTGCCAAGATAAATAATGTTGGTGATAGTACACATCCCTGCTTCACTCCTGTTTGTACCCTAAAGCTGCTGGAGGTATGTTCTCCACAGATCAATTTGCACTGAAAACCCTCGTATAGGGCTTTGATTACATTCACTATCTTATGGGGGAGGCCATGCCATCTTATGATTTTCCACAGTGCATCTCTGTTGACACTGTCAAAGGCTTTCTCAAAATCTATAAACAATGCATATGTTGTGCTACGCCACTCATTTGCCTGCTATAATGTTTGTCTAAGTACAAATATGTGCTCTATGCATGATCTTCCTTTCCTAAATCCTGCCTACTCTCGGGGTACAGCTAAAAAGCAGGGGGTTTGCAATGCTTCTTTAACAGACTCCGCTACCATGGGGACTATGGCGATCCCTGCCCCGTTAGCCAGGCTAGGCCTGTTACTGGGGGTACCACGGAGAAGTGGGACAGGGTCTTGATCAGCTATGGTTCGCTGACGCTAGCATATCAAGTGCTGGTACAATTCTGTTGATGATTATTCTGCAAAATAATTTACTGGTGAGTGGCAGTGGGGTAATGCCTCTCCAGTTCCCGCAATCTCTGAGGTCACCCTTCTTTGGTAGTTTAAAGCCAATTTTCCACTCTTCTGTAGCTTTTTCTAGATCCCAAATTTGTTGTAGTATCCGGCAGAATTGTTTTGGTGTTTCTATTTCTTCTGCTTTCAACATCTTAGCAGTCACTTCATCTTCACCTGGTGCCCTGTCTAATTTTAGCTTCTTTATCGCCTCCTTTACTTCACTTATCGTTATTCGTCCTGTATTGATGTTTAGTTCCGTTTTTGCTTCAGGTATGTATATTGTTTGTGCTGCGTGTATTCTGTTTAGTAGGGTGTTAAAGTGTTCCCTCCATCTTTCAATTTTTTCTCTTTCTCCACTGACCAGTTGTCCCTTATATGTCCTTATCGCACTCTCACATCTTGTGCTGAAGTTACCTGTCATCTGCTTTGCGATTTTGTATATGGTTTTCTTGTTATTTACACACGCTGCTTTCTCTGCTGCTTCTGCTAAGTTGTCATAGTACTGACGTTTATTTTAATGCCAAGACTCCTGTACTTCTTTGTCTTTTTGTACATAATTACTTAAAACTTGTTCTTTTACCCTTTTATGATTTAGTGTTCCGTAATTTTTTCTTGATTTCTTTTCTTTGCTCTATCTTTTCCCATGTGGTCTTGTTTATCCATTCCTCTTTTCTCCGTTTCCGATATCCCAGCACCTCTTTTGCTGTTTCCTGTAGTGTTTTATTGAACTTTAGTAAGGACATTTCTATTTCGTCTTGTAGGACACTGAAGCGGTTCTTAAGTACTATTGAAAATTCATTCCTTGTTTGCTGGTCTTTCAGTTTTCTTCTATCAAAACGTGTCTTTCTGTGTTCTCCGATTTTGGCTTTCCTTCATTTTAGTTTTATTTTTGCTACCAGAAAGTTGTGATCTCTTCCTACATATGCTCCTTTCCTTGGTCTCACATCTTGTAGTGACCGTTTCCACTTGTTTATTAGTATGTGATCGATTTAGTTTTCTGTGGTTTTATCTGGAGACCTCCAAGTCACTTTATGGATGTTTTTATGTTGGAAAAGTGTCCCAATTTTTTACAAGGCATCCTTAAGGTCTGGTAGTTTGTTGCTCTGAAGAGCTTCCAGTACTGATCTTGCATCTGTGAGAATTACTACAGGACATGTATCAATTCTGGAGTCTGATAGTTTTTCAACTGCAGCAATAATTGCCCTAACTTCTGCATCAAAGTTGTTGCAGTATTTACCAGTGGGTATGGAAATCTTGTCAATGGTGTTGTTTGGATATTCAATATATGCTCCTGCCCCTCCATTCTTTATGGCATTATGTGCAGATCCATCTGTATACACACGTATCCAGGTGTCACATGGATATTTGTCATCTAGAACACTAAGTGTGGCTGTTGATCTTACAAGACTGCTCTGCATCTCACCATTCTGCACACCTTTCACTTCAGTTTGAATAGTTATTTGTGTATAATCTGCTTCTTTCCATGGTGTATGCTCTGGTACAGATGATAATGGAGTGACTACAGTTGGAAGGTCAGGTATCAGCTTACGCATACGCTTGGCCTGGTGAATGAAGCTGCTTCTTTTAAGCCGTCCTAATGCCAAGTTATTGAATCTCTCCTTCAGGGAATGGCTTACAGAGCTAAGGAATTTTTCTCCGATGGTCATGACCTTTGTGTCTCTACGTTCCTTTAGCGCTTGAACACCAACTATTTTCTGCATTTCTACTATCGGTGTGGACCTCATGGCACCTGTGATAATCCGTAGTGACTGATTTTGAACCTTGTCTAGATTATGCAGCGTAGTGTTTGATGCTGTGCACCAAGATGTTGAGCCATATTCTAAATGTGGTAGAATACTTTGCTGATATACATTCTTGAGGATTCTTTCACTAGCTCCCCATGTGGTTCCACTCAATTTTCTTAATATGGCTACTTTTCTTCTGGCTTTTGCTTCTGCACTATTGATGTGTTGCTTTCACGTCAGTTTTGAGTCAAGAATCACTACTAAGTAAGTGGGTTGGTTGTCCATCCTTAAGGGTATTTCATTTACAAAGATCTTACCTGCTTTCTGTTTAGATGAGAGGGTGAACAGAGTGGTACTTGATTTCTCTGTGTTGATACTTACACACCATTTGTTTGTCCATGATGTCAAGATGTCTGCTGCTCTTTGGAGTCTCTGTGTAGCAACTGTCGCATATTCATCTGTACACCACATGACCAGATCATCTGCATACAGTGCTGCTTTGATTCCATAGGAAAGTTCCTTGACCAGGTCATTAATGAATACAAGGAATAGTGTAGGCGAAAGGACTCCTCCTTGTGGTACACCGTGTCGCAGAAGTACTTTCTGGCTTTTGTGTCCATCCATTACTACTCTAGCTCTTCTATTGTGTAAATAGGACTTTATCCAGTTGTACAGTCTTCCATTCACATTGCAGTTTCTTAGTTTCCACAGCAGACCTTTTTTCCATACTTTATCAAAGGCTTTCTTCAGGTCTATCCACGCTGCTAGTACAAGGTTTTTCTCTTGGAATGCATCCTCAATCTCTTGAGAGAGATAGGTCACTTGATCTTCCGTAACTGCCTAAATCCTGCTTGTTGTGGAACGAGAAGGTTTTCACTTTCTAGGTACCATTTTAGCCTCAGGTCAATGATTCTTTCCATCATTTTGCATAGGCAGCTAGTGAGACTGATTGGCCTGTAGCTGGAGGCAGTATCACTGTTTTTCCCTGGTTTTAGCAGTGGTACCATGCTTGCTTCCTTCCAGATTTGAGCTAACTCACAATTAATCTAACCCCAATACTAATGCACAGTTAATCTAAGCTCAATACTAGTGCACAATTAATCTAACCCCAATACTAATGCACAGTTAATCTAAGCAAGTAAAGGAAAAAAATAACAAAAAACTGTGTACAGAACGGGAAAGCCAAGTTTCTAGAAATATATAACGAAGCAGAAAAAAGCTCTTTTAGGGATTAGATATGGATTTATGGTGTCGGGATACCTTGTGGAGAAGCGGTACACGCTGGGGACTGTAGCAATCAACTTCTGGCACATAATCAAGTTTATATGATGATAAATATGACAAGAAAACCTAAGCTCTTTCTGAATTTATTTCTAGCCAACACCGATAAAGCATATTTTTGTTAAATGTATAAAATTTTAACAATGTTACATAAGCAACGCAGTTTGATGCTAAAGGCTCCTGGAAGTGTGTACTACTGAAAGAGAATCTCAAAGGCCACAAATAAGGTACTTGTAACTATCTTGACAGCGGGTAGAACATGTAGAATATAATCAGCGATGATGTTCAGTAGAAGGAAAATAAAGAAGATTTAATACTTTATACGACGAGTGATGTACATCTCACAGGTCACTATAGCATAAAATATATAACATTTTAAAAACACACATAGAACAATAGTCCCAAAAATACAAGATTAAAATAGCCTGAATATATCAGATTAGAACTTCGCTAAATAGTAACAATCTCATAAATGAAGTATAATGAGTTAAAAGGTCTGTGCTCCGTTCAATACGTTTTCTCTGGTAAGCAAAGGGTTAATAATGAATTACACCGGTTAACATAGATCTTAAACTTACATACTAAAGTGAATTTAACATGCCGAGGTGCGCCAGACTATGTGCAAGTGAGGCTAAATTCATCAAAAAAACATGTTTTATTCACAAGATCCACAAGGTATGCACAACCTGTGTTATTAGACACATCTGAACGATAGCATCGACAGAGTTCGCAAAAAGACAGGCCTAACACAACCGTGAAGCATATTTATCATGCACGCACACGACAATGAAAATGATATATTTCCGCCATATGTATTTTTCATTACCTGAACAATTAATTAAGTCTCTTGTACGATCATTGCTGGAGCGGGCTTGGCCATAAAACGTTCTCTTCCTCATGGCGCGACACGACCTCGGAGCAAGGGGTTCATAAATCTCGTCTTTGGTCGCAAGGACATTTAGCACGCAGGCTCTGTTGTGCATGTGTGTATATGTGTATGTGTGTGTGTGTGCTTTGAGAATTTTACCTATGTAAATTTAGGTTCGACAAAATGGATTAAATGTCACGTGGATGTGGTGTGTGAATAATGACAAACAGAGGCAAGACTAGTACATCTACGCCACAGATTGTCGACATCGTTATACAGTAAGGTCTGGATTGGTGCTAGGTGTTGGCCATGTGTGCCTTCTCTTGGTCCCCATATGCAGGGCAGCCCTGCAGCAGATACAGTGCTGTAATTTTTTTTTCCAGTCCTACAGGTGCACTCAACACTTGTGTCAAACTTCAGCTTGTCATATTTGTATCTCAGCCTGTTGTGGTCAGTATGAAGTTCTTGACCTGTTTTCCTCTTCCCGGATGATGATAGTGGCTTGTACGAACTCCTGTAACTGCAACCTGTTGTTCTTTGCAGCCGATGCTGTAAAGATGTTGAGGCACAGCATCGTATCGGCGTGGGAGCGAGTTATGGCGGCTTGTTTTTCAATCCCCGAGTACAGCTAAAAAGCAGGGGGTTTGCAATGCTTCTTTAACAGACTCCGCTACCATGGGGACTATGGCGATCCCTGCCCCGTTAGCCAGGCTAGGCCTGTTACTGGGGGTACCACGGAGAAGTGGGACAGGGTCTTGATCAGCTATGGTTCGCTGACGCTAGCATATCAGCTATGGGTAGCTGATTGCCTCATCAGCCAGCGTCTTCACCACTCCCCCCCCCCCCCCATGATGATAGTGAAGAGTCACTCCTGTCATAACCTGGATACTCTCTTTTCTTGCTTGCTTCTATATTTTGCTGTGATCAGTGTTTCGGCTTCATCACGTGATATATACTTCAGTCTAGCTGTGGGTTCTCAGGCCTTCTCTTGCCAGCTGAACCAGCCTCTTCCTCTTATCTTCATAAAGAGATAATCTTATATCTTATCTTATATCCTTCCCGTGCCGTTAAACGTCACATAGGGCTCGCAAAGTAGTTCGCCAATTTTTCCTGTCTTCAGTGAGTCTTTCAACCTCATCAGAGAATTTTATGCCTGTTAAAGAGATAAGAACTTAATATAAATCAGCGAACATAGACTGGTCCCGACCATTCAACATGGCGCAGCACAGATAACTCTTAAAGCGAGGTGCCACAGTTATCATGGGTTCTAAAACAGAGTTGGCTGCCACGGTTATCATGGGTTCTAAAACAGAGTTGGCTGTCACGGTTATCATGGGTTCTAAAACAGAGTTGGCTGTCACGGTTATCAGGGGTTCTAAAACAGAGTTGGCTGCCACGGTTATCATGGGTTCTAAAACAGAGTTGGCTGTCACGGTTATCAGGGGTTCTAAAACAGAGTTGGCTGCCACGGTTATCATGGGTTCTAAAACAGAGTTGGCTGCCACGGTTATCAGGGGTTCTAAAACAGAGTTGGCTGTCACGGTTATCATGGGTTCTAAAACAGAGTTGGCTGCCACGGTTATCATGGGTTCTAAAACAGAGTTGGCTGTCACGGTTATCATGGGTTCTAAAACAGAGTTGGCTGCCACGGTTATCAGGGGTTCTAAGACAGAGTTGGCTGCCACGGTTATCATGGGTTCTAAAACAGAGTTGGCTGCCACGGTTATCATGGGTTCTAAAACAGAGTTGGCTGTCACGGTTATCAGGGGTTCTAAAACAGAGTTGGCTGCCACGGTTATCATGGGTTCTAAAACAGAGTTGGCTGTCACGGTTATCATGGGTTCTAAAACAGAGTTGGCTGCCACGGTTATCAGGGGTTCTAAGACAGAGTTGGCTGCCACGGTTATCATGGGTTCTAAAACAGAGTTGGCTGCCACGGTTATCATGGGTTCTAAAACAGAGTTGGCTGTCACGGTTATCAGGGGTTCTAAAACAGAGTTGGCTGCCACGGTTATCAGGGGTTCTAAAACAGAGTTGGCTGTCACGGTTATCAGGGGTTCTAAAACAGAGTTGGCTGCCATGGTTATCATGGGTTCTAAAACAGAGTTGGCTGCCACGGTTATCATGGGTTCTAAAACAGAGTTGGCTGCCACGGTTATCATGGGTTCTAAAACAGAGTTGGTTGCCACGGTTATCAGGGGTTCTAAAACAGAGTTGGCTAAGACAATGTTTTACCTTTCTGTTGGTGCTCCTAGTAACAAGTTTAGAAAGAGAATACAGTCTCTTGTGAACTGCCGTAGCCGATTATTCGCAGATGTAGTCGGATGAATAATGGCTAGACTCGACTATTCATATTGGACCGAATATTAAATTCTTCTAACAGATCCATCCCATATTCATATACACTTAGACAGCCTAGCGCAAAAAACAACCAGACAAACCCTCACCTGGAATCCCCAGGGAAAGAGGAAACAAATATCTAGAAACACCTGACGAATGAGTACTGAAGTAGATAAAGAAGATAGACTACACATGGAGACGGGGAGGAGAAACAGCCCGGGATAGAGATGTACATGGAGAGCCCTTGTTGATCTCCAGATAAGAATGGGTAAAGAAAACGATGAGGGACTATACAAACAATCTTTCGTCGGACAAGAAAGCGCCAAGTTTAATTTTTTAAATCACCAGTTACCATAGTGACTCAATCATTCACATGTCCCTTGCGGCACTTTGCCTCCCTAACAGCACTCCTGTAGGCCTCTCGGTTGTGAGCAAGATGCCTGCTGATGATGCATCCATTTGCAGATCACCAACGATGTCTTGCAGCCATCTTCGGCTTGGTCTTCCTCTCTTTCTTCTTCCCATTATGTACCCTTCCAAGACGGTCTTCTCTAGATTATCATGACGTTTAATGTGTCCAAAATATTTAAGTTTTCTCTCTAATCCTCTTTGCTAGCCAGCCTTCTTCATTATTAAGCTCTTGTAGTATGGATATACTTCAAGATAGTGACTAAACAATAGAAATGAGTTATGGGACAACATTTATGCACGAAGGAAGAGATTTCAAAAAAAATTCTTCCTAGAGGTAGCCATTAGAATCCTACTAAACTTTATAAAGTGCCCCCCCCCCCCCGAAATTAATACACAGTAGGCCATGAAATGTTAATTGTGACACTTAACACATCTTCTAATCCTGAAACTTCCATTTTATCGTAAAGGATGGCTGTTAGGTTTCTAGCCGACGCCAAGACCGGTGTGATTAAAATGAAGCAAGGCAGGGAACATTTTAAAGAAACAATACAAGCAAGGGTGGGACTTGCTGAGTATGTTCTTTAGAAAATTGTAAAGCAAGACACGCCTACACGTCCCGGGCTGTTTCGTTAGCTGACATTTTAAATTAGCGTGACTAATGTGTGTGTGTATATATATACACTAATACGTGATGACAACTGACAAAACAAACAAGGCAGCTGATATATGTATCAATGAGGAAAAACTGGAAGAAGTGGAGAGTTTTGAATATCTTGGATCACTACTAACTAATAATGGAGATACAATGAGGGAAATTAAAAGGAGGACATCTATCGCTTTTCAGAAAGTAAAACAAATAAAGAATCTGTGGAGAGGAGCAGACAGAACCACAAAAATAAGATTTTTAAGGGCATGCAATTTTCTCATCGCAAAATATGCCGGTGAGACCTGGACAATTAACAAAACATCTGAGAAACACATAAATGCCTTTGAATGTAAATGCTACAGAAGAGTTCTTCAGATATCACGGACACACAAAAAAAAAGAACAAATATATCTGTACTACAAGAACTTAATATTGAAGAAGGCTGGCTAGTAAAGAGGATTAGAGAGAAAACTTAAATATTTTGGACACATTAAACGTCATGATAATCTAGAGAAGACCGTCTTGGAAGGGTACATAATGGGAAAAAGAAAGAGAGGAAGACCAAGGCGAAGATGGCTGCAAGAAATCGTTGATGATCTGCAAATGGATGCAGCAGCAGCAGGCCATCTTGCTCACAACCGAGAGGCCTACAGGAGAGCTGTTAGGGAGGCAAAGTTCCACAAAGGACATGCAAATGAATGAATGAATGAAACACGTTATGTGATTAATTCAGTTAACATGGAACAGAGTAAATAAATGCTGTGTACGCATAATTTAATTTAGAGAAAATGGGTGAGAACTTAAGGGAAAAAAAGGAGGGGAACTAATTAGTAAGGTCACCGTTTGTTCTCCCTCCCACATACAAAAGTCACCAATTAACAAAAAAAAAAGTCTCCCACATTTTCACACGAAACTAAAAAAAACCGGTCGAATACACTAACGATAAACAATTGTGTTTGTTATCAAATATGTTCGCTGGAAATGAATCTACCAACAAAATAACAGCTAAAAATTAATTAACAAAAGTTATCAAAACTGCGAATTATTAAATGCTGCAAACAAGAAATAAACGAAAGATCAGGGGAAAAAATGTCTATGGAAAAAAAAAGCTAAAACAAAAATTTTTTAGTTACGAGCCTCTAATTTCAGTTACTTAAGAGCAATACACTTTCGCAAAGATTAATCACAAAACAAATTGTTCATGATTTTAAATAAATTTAAAATTAAAAATTTTTTCTGACATTGTGTGAGAATTAACGCTCGATTAATTCAATTTTTTTTAAAAATAATAAAATTAGGTAATTAAAAATTCTTTCGTTTTCTTAATTTTTAATTTTTCACTTCTCAGATACAGAGTATCAGTTCCACAGCTTATTTATTATTTGATACTATAGTAAATTCGAATGTGTCAATTCTAAAGCTCGAGATTCACTGAGTATTTTATTTGATTCTAAAGCTCTAGATTCACGGAGTATTTTATGTTATTCTAAGTATATGAACTAGGAAAAAACTAGGAACAGCTTTATTAATTAACGAGCGCAAAGATTTATGTGGTTCTAAAGCTCTAGAGTCACTGAGTTTTCTATTTAATTCCAAAGCTCTAGACTCTTCTCTGAGTTTTTTTTTTTTTTTTTTCTGTAGTCCGTGGTTTTCTGGATTTTTTTAGTTTTAACATTTTCCCATTCAAAAGTGATTTTGATTTCATCTGAATCAATTTGAAAAACTTCTTAACGGATAGTAAAATGTATGGTACATATTTATGTTACAAAGCCAGAAGACGTAAGTTTTACTAATTTCTAACAATCTGACATATATCACTTTTGATATAACTTGAGAGATAGAAAACTTGTATTTTTCTCACTCAGTGCTATAACTGAAGTAAGAGAACACAGTTTTGTAGAATAAGACCTCGAAAAAAATCGTGGACAAAACACTTTAGTGAGACGTGAGAGAAATAAAAATCACAAGAGAATTACCTGGGATTCGAACACGGACTCCGGTAGGACGAGTAACCGTCTAGCCACAAGAGAACAGCGTACTAGCGAACTGCGTTATCTCGCACCTCCTATAATTAGATTTCCTGCCTGAATTACGTTAGACATATTTATAGATATTGCATGATTTTCTGAGAGAGCATCATATATCAGTTGAAGGCTGTTATACTGTATGTATCTGGTCGTACTGTGGCCAGAGAACACTCTATGCCAAGTTCTGGGTGGAATTTTCAGTTGCCATATGCGTTAACAGTGCTAGTCTGGTATTGCTGTTCCTAATAGAAGAATTTGTTTTACACCCCCCCCCCCCTTTTTCCAAAAAAAAAAAAAAAATCAGTGAACTTTGACATGTTTAAAAAGTCTCGGCAGTAAATGGTAAAAACCCGTTGTATTAACTGTGAAACATGAATGCATCCTCTTGGTAGTGGGAGTTTGGTGGTTAGCCCACTTCTAGAGTCCAGGCAAATACATCACCGCAAGATCCATAGCTTGTGTTTGGCAAGAGTTGAAAAAAAAAAAACTCAGAATCTATAAGTAAAATAAAATACTCAGAATGGAGCTAGGACATATTAAAGGTGCTGGCAGGAAATCTGAACTGTGTGGCGGAAAACGCATTGTAAACAACCAACATTTGACAGGAACTATTAGCAAACATACTCTTGGATACGGCGGAGCATATATGGGATATATATATATATCTCTCTCTCTGAACCTTAAGTGCCCAGGGCACATGGGGCTTCCGCAAGGGTTTTCCACAAATGCCTGTCTTTCGCCTTTTTTTCTGCTCTTGCCCAGGTGAGCCCTCTATTGCTCAACATCCTTTCTGTTGTTCTTCTCCATGTCTCTTTTGGTCTACCCTTACTTCTGCTCCCCTGTGGTGTCCATCTTAGTGCTATTTTTGGTAGTGAGCTGTCAGTCATTCGGAGCACATGTCCCAACCATCGCCAGCGTCTTTCCTCAATAATTGTTGTCAGTGGTTTCATCTGCATTTCTGCCAATAAGATGTTATTTCTTATGGTGTTTGGCCAAAATATTTTTTTAATTCTACGTAAACATTTAGTCTGGAAAGAATTCAACTTGTTTTCTATGGTTTTGGTGATTTTCCAGCATTCACTTCCATAGAGTAGTACACTTAGAACATTACTCTTAAATATCCTGATTTTCATATTTATGCTTAGTTTATTTGATCTCCAATATATATATATATATATATATATATATATATATATATATATATATATATATATATATATATATGCAGTGAAACCGGAGTCTGAACTTTGAAAATACTCAAGAGAACCTATGACTTTTAGCACCAAATTAAAACACTCAGAGACTCTAGATTATATTTAACTTACATCTTACTTCTTACAATCTTCCCGTGCCGTTACACGTCACACAGGGCTCGCATGGAAGTTCGCAAAGTTTTTCCTGTTTTCGGTGAGCTTTTCAACCTCACTAAGGGATGTTATGTCTGCTAAACTGGCCTCTCTTTAAACAATGCATCCTCTTTAGAGTTTCACGTGGTCGACTTCTTTTTCTTCGGCCTGTTGTGTTCCACTTGATAGCTTGTTTTTGGGATTCTCTGACTGTTTCTTCTCATCACGTTTTTGTGCTTATAACTTTTGAATGTCATATGTTCTCAAGAATCTTGAAGGTCAATGCTGCTTTTTCAATTCTAATTCTTTCTGGTATCACCATCCTGGTCTAAGTAGCTGCCGAGGTATGCAAACTGATTGACTTCTTCAACAGCTGTTCCTTCTACGTATACTATCCTTCGTGATTAATGAGAAGTTTCATTATTTTGTTTTATCCTTGTTGTTTCAAGTCATGTTTTACTAGTCACTGAAGACAGGGTATTTGTTTTTTCTTGCATCGATTTCACATTGTCACTGATAAGAGTTATGTCACTTGCAAAATCAAGATCTTCCAGTTGGGTCCCATGTAAGCCAATCAATGCCCGTTTTGTGCAGCATTTTTTTTTCATTATGAAGTCTATGGCAATTCCAAAAAGCAAGGGAGACAGTATACATCCTTGTTTCACGCCTGTTTCAACCTGGAACCATTCATTCATCCCTTCTTCTGTCTTGACTGCACAAACATATCCATTGTAGAGGTCTCTAATGATGTTGACAGTCTTAGATGGTATTCCATATAGTCTTAAAATTCTCCACAATGAATCTTTGTGTAGGTTATCAAATGCTTTTTTAAAGTCTATGAAGTTCAGGATTAATGGTTTTTGCTTTTCGATATGTTCTTCAAGTATTATTTTTAGAGTAAAGATCTGGTCAAGACAGCTTCTCCCTTTTCGAAATCCTGCTTGCACTTCTCTCATTGCAGCATCCACCTATATCTTGAATTCTATTCAGAATAACTTTGCAAAATACTTTTGACACAACTGATATTAAGGTTACTCCTCTCCAGTTATTGCAATCGCTAAGGTTGCCTTTTTTGTTTTGGTATTTTAACAATGATTCCTTTTTTTACATTTAGAATGGACCTATTCTTCTTTCCAAACTTTATTAAACATTCTCTGTAGTTGGCTCATGTTGTCACTATTAACAGCTTTTAACATTTCATCTTCACCTGCAGCTTTGTTGTTAGCCATTAGATTCACTACTGTTTCAGTTTCATGCAATGTAATGTTATATAGGTTGACATTTAGTTGTGGGACTAGTAAGCTGGTTTCAAGGTCTATCAATTCTTTTGGATGTGGTCGATTAAGTATTTCTTGGACGTGTTTGGCCCATCTTTGATTTTTGTCTTTACCTGATGCTAACAGGGTGCCGGCTTTTCTTTGGATGCAGTAGTGTGATTTTTAGCCTCTTTTGTATGTATACAGAGCTTTGCTGTCTCCTGCTTTTGCTGCCTTCTCTGCTTCTTTCGCCATATTGTCCATGTATTCTCTTTTATCCCTTCTAGCTGAACTTTTTACTTTATATACTGGCCACATGCTGTACTGAAGTTGACAAGAAGAAGAACCTGAAGCGTCATCTACTGGACATTCAGAGCACTGAAGGATCTTCAGAAAAACCTGCTACCACCAAACTCCTCTGTCACTGACATACTTCAATGAGTTATTAAATATCTGAAAAACTTGTATATTCCACTATCTGGCACAAGCGAATAAGACTGAAAACTCATAAACCTGGGATTCAGAAAAGTCTGATCAAAAGTAAACAACAACAACAACAACAAAAACCATAGTATAAAATTCAGCCCCGTATATAATGATGGAACAATTAAAAAAAAAAACAAACTTAAGCAGGAATCCAGTTTAACTACATCATATATTACATTACTCAGTCAGTCATTTGTATGTTCCTTACGGAACTTTGCCTCCCTAACAGCTCTCCTGTAGTCCTCTTGGTTGTAAGCAAGATGCCCTGCTGCTGGTGCATCCATCTGCAGATTATCAAAGATGTCTTGTAGCCATCTTTGCCTTTAATATTAAGATTAAAATTTCTATGCCCAAAATTTAACAATTTCCGTTGGTTAAAATTATATGAAGCCGGATCAACCTACTAGGAAACATAATTAATGTCCTTAATCTGTTGTTAAAAATACAAAAAATGGCTGACAGAAGGAACAAAATTTATTATTCGCAATTTTTAACTTTTGACAGTTGCAGTCACGTTTTGTAAAGGAAAATAAGGATGATTGGCATGACACTAATGGATGTATGTACTGTACTTTCTACGTGACCAGATTTCATTTATTTCATTGCGACAGACAGGACCAAAAGAAAACTAAAGAATGCCCCTAAAAACTCCCATTATAATTACATTGCTTTTAGCAGGTAAACAAATTATGAGCGTAGGAGTAGCTAAAATAATAGTGAATCTGCTTCTCAAGCAATCTATTTGGCTTGAGACCCACTGACATCACACTTCATTTGACAGAGTTATTAAAAAAAAATGGCTTCCTGGCTAAACTTTGGTAGGCCATTTTTATAATCCTTTCAGACATATCTGCAGCTAAAGAATAACTTTTTTTTCTCTCTCTCTGTAAGAAGAGGTTGCAGGGAAGATTGAAGGTAGAAAATGAAATAGAAAAATGTTGGACAGTCTGGCATCTTGGCAGGGGAAATGCTCAGTGATAAGCCTACTGAGATTCACAAGGGTTCGAGGGTTATGAAAGGACATGATATCATATGCCAGTCAGCAGAAACCTTGAGAAAGGAATGCTGGTTGCAGTTTAAACCAGGTATACTGAAAGGGTTGAGCCAGTGGTGGATCATCTATCACCCCCAGTCAACAACCTGAACTAGGTTAGGGCCCCTAAGGAATGCTGGTTGCAGTTTAAACCAGGTATACTGAAAGGGTTGACCCAGTGGTGGATCATCTATCACCCCAGCCCCCAACTAGGTTAGGGCCCCCTAAGGAATGCTGGTTGCGGTTTAAACCAGTCAAATTTAAATCTCTGACGTATCAAAGGGGTTGACCCAGCGGTGGATCAACTACCACCCCCAGTCGCAAACGCGAACTAGGCTACAGCCTTTCTACTGACCTATATCACTGATCTTCAGACAAAAAAATTTCTGAAACAATAATCTGTATTTATAGAATTTAATGCAGCTTAAGTCTGTTGAGCCTAATGAATAATCTACACTGAGAACAGAGAAACACGTACCTGTTGCTATATAGAATCTGAAATACTCCTACTGTGATCTTCATGTACAAGTTTTTATTGTAAACAGTTACTGAACATTCTGGATATTTTGTACTAACAAATGGGGATAAATCAGTCATCACTAATCCTGAATCATACTGACAACAATTTGTTCCCTTAATTTAAAATGAATCAGGCTTGCCATAAAGCCTGTGGTTGCAATTTTAAAAGCTGAAAATTTTGAATTACTGAATGTGGTTAAGCGGAAAGGTTTCTGTGCTACTAAGGCATGGATATTAGGCCCGTACTTCCAAGACCATCAGCTTGTGAAAGTGAGACATGGTCGTATCATGCTTGGCCGCATATACCTTCCCAGATTTTCTCTGGTATCCATTTTTTGGAGGACTGGTGGTCCCCGGGGCTTTGTTCTATTGTGGTACCAGAAGAGAATCCTACTGCTGGATGAAGTGGAAGACCAAGGACATATCTGTTGAGATGTCATGCTGACATATTTTAACTGGTTCTCACAGAAAAGTACAAACAGAGAGAGAAAAAATTCAGCTAAAGAAACAAAGATGATAAACAAATTGTTACAAGTTATACAAATAAAAACAAACTAAAAATATTCCCCTAGATGGACAGAGGTAAGAAATTGTTTACCACAGTTTTCATGATTATTAATCATCATCATCATCATCATCATCAGGTGCCGTGCCGACTGGCGTTGGCTATTATGCTTCATGCAGGCCATCAGTTCAGTTGGTGATCTCCTCTCACACCATCCCGTCAGACTGTCCAGTATCATTTCTCTTGGTCTTCCTCTTGATCTTCTTCCTTCTATTTTTCCTGTTGTTATAATATTTTCAATGCCCCTTCTTCTCATTGCATGTCCTATGAAAGTACATTGTCTCTCTCTTATCTTTCTGACAAGGTTTTTTGTCTCTCCAGCTCTTCTCATACATTCTTCATTAGTTATTTTTGCTGTCCAGGGGATTCGCAACATTCTTCTAATAAACCACATTTCTGCTGCTTCCAATGATTTTTGTGCAGACTTGCCTATTGTCCATGATTCACTTCCATATAACAAGATAGGTTCAATATAGCATTTTAGGACTCGTTTTCTAACATTCATTGATAAAGATGTGTTAGCTAATATGTTTCTCATTCTCTGAAATGCAGTCTTTGCTTGGCCTAATCTGTTCCTAATTTCTGTTTTGCATTTCCCATCTGAAGTTATTACTGCTCCAAGGTATTTGAATTTCTGCACTTGCTTTAGAATGGTTCCGTTTAATTTTATACTGCATGCTGGTGGATTCTGTTTCTTAGATATAACCATATATCTTATATCTTATATCCTTCCCGTGCCGTTAGACGTCACATAGGGCTCGCAAAGTAGTTCGCCAATTTTTCCTGTCTTCGGCGAGTCTTTCAACCTCAACAAAGGATTTTATGCCTGTTAACTTGGCCTCTCTTAATAATGTCCTCTTCAGAGTTTCACGCGGTCTGCCCCTTTTTCTTCGGCCTGTTGTGTTCCACTTGATAGCTTGTTTTGGAATTCTCTGATCATTTCTTCTCATCAAGTGACCAACATATGTCCATCTCCTTTTCCTGATCACCCGTGAGACTGGTTGTTGTTCAGTCACCTGTCTTATCTCTGCATATAACCATAGTCTCTGTCTTTTTGATGTTCAAAGTAAGGCCTTTCTGTTCACTTTCTTTGGCGACTTTATCCAAGAGATTTTGCAGGTCTTGTTGGCTCTCAGCTATCAGTACTGTGTCGTCAGCATACCGAAGGTTGTTAATATTGTATCCTCCAATTTTTATGCCTGGTTCTGTGATGATTGTTCTTAGAATATTCTCGCTATACAGAGAAAAAAATCATCACAAAATAAAAAACAAACTAAAAATATTCCCCTAAATGGACAGAGGTAAGAAATTGTTTACCACAGTTTTCACGATTATTAATCATCACAAAATCCATGACACTTTTTTTTTAGATAAATTCAAGCACAACACGCTGTTAGCAGATTAGTTTGACAAGAACATTCAATCACTGACTAAGGAAAACAAAAAATATAATAAACATTTATCTAACTAAAAGTAATTTGGTAGAAGCAATGTTGTAGGGCATGTTAAAAACTATAATAACACATTTGGATCGTTGGTCATAATGATACAATACGGTTACAGTACACTGTTAATAATACTGCCACTGAAAATCATCTTTAGGATGTTTGTGTGTAGAAAAAGTTCAGCTGTAGAAAAAAAAGTGGATTTACAAATTATTCTGCTGATGTAGAAAATAAAAATGAGGAAAGAGAATCAATGCTTTTCAGAATCTTATCAAGCAGAACACAAAACAAAAAAAAGTGATAACTACGACTGAAAAACATAGTAAAAATATTTGTAATGTGCAAAATCCGACTAGGACTTTGGACCATTAAATGTGTGGTAATAAATAAAATAATCTAAAACATCAGTATATTGGCTGTAGAAGAAAAAACCCTGTTAAGAGGCAACCATAAAAATTAACTAAATAAAATTAATTTCCATGTGCATTTGTACACCATAAAAAGATCCATAGCGCATATTACAAAAACATGATGATGGTGAGCTGATGGCCTGCATGAAGGATCTCTGGAGAAGCATAATAGCCAACGCCAGTCGGCACGGCACCTGATGATGATGATGATGCATGCTTTAAAATACAACTCTCTATATCTTTCTCTCTCTCTGAACCTTAAGTGCCCAGGGCACATGGGAAAACAGCAAGTGTTTTCCACAACCGCCTGTCCTTTGGCTTTTTTTTCCCGCTCTTGCCCAGGTGAGCCCTTTATTGCTCAACATCCTCTCTGTTGTTCTTCTCCATGTCTTCTCTCTATATAGTATGGTTTAAAGAAAACGAGAGACATAGTTTGGGGCTGTCCTGACTTGCTCAAGACAGGACTGACTGGGGAACCAATTGATGCCTTTGGCTTCTTTGGGAGTACAGAGAACTAATGATAGAGTGTTTTTAAATTTAAGAAACATAAGTTACACAAAACTGTATGTTTTCAAATAAAGTGACCAAACAATATTTGTTTCAATAAGCAGAAGGAAAGTTTATTATTTCTTTTTCTTGTTAGCAATGAGATGTATCATCTATCCATCCACATCCTTGGTTGGTCACTGAGATGTATACTAAAAATTAAATTCTGATTTAAATGGAAAATAATATTTGCAAAAATCTAAACAAAAATTGTATGGAAGTGCTGTTCAGGATTTCAATACAGTGATCAAAAAAAAAAAGCAAATGAAATAACTGAATTGAAAAGTAGTCCATCTGGGAATTTAACCCTTCTCCTGCCATGGACATGTTACGATGGATAATCGTTATCCAAACTCCATGTTAGGA
Source organism: Achatina immaculata (assembly GCA_009760885.1). Lineage (NCBI taxonomy): Eukaryota > Metazoa > Mollusca > Gastropoda > Stylommatophora > Achatinidae > Lissachatina > Lissachatina immaculata. The sequence continues at coordinate 18,950,490 of CM019693.1, read as the reverse complement.
GTCACATGTTTTTATGCCCAAGGTATTAACATGCTCAAGTACTTTTATCTGTCTCTGAAGAAGAGAAGTAACTTGTTCTACTACAAGCAGTATCACAGAGCCGTTTTTAGCGCAGCACAAATTTTATCATATGCACAAAGTTCGTAGCAGTGAAAAGGATAATTATAAGATGTTCTCAAGTGAGATATCATCCCATGAAAGCCCTTGCGCTGTTCTTAAAACACTTCAGAATCTTAATTCAAAATGTTTTTCTCGAAGAATGACTTCTTTTGTATTAAGATCTTGCGGAACTTGACCTAAAAAAAAGTTATGTTACGGTCTTTGAACTTCAATGATAACAGCAGGCTGTTAATAAAAGACATGGACATTTGTGAAACCAGACAAAGAGTCCTCCAGCACCAATATTCTCGACTGATAAAACTGAACTTGGTGTAATATCATTTTACTTTCTTTTTTTTTTTTTGGGGGGAAAAAAAAAAAAAAACATTGAAAAAACATTGTTCAAAAAAATTTCGTAGCTTAATATAACTGTTACCAGGAACCCAAGAAATTATCAAGATATGTGGGACCTCAAGAAATTATCAAGACATGTGGGACCTCAAGAAATTATCAAGATATGTGGGAAGGCATAACAAGCATGAGTACAACAGTGTTCTTTGACTATATAATAAATTCATCAGAAAAATATGGGGGAAAAAAAATACAATAAAGAATAATCTTCACTACTTTCTAAAAAGAACTGCCTTTAAGGTTGCTTATCTCTCTGAACCTCTAGATATCCAAGGCACATGAGGGGGTTCCACAAATGCCTGCCTTATGCCATTTCCCCCCCCCCTCCACTCTTGCCCCAGGTGAGCCCTCTATCATTCAACATCTTCTCTGTTGTTCTTCTCCATGTCTCCTTTGGTCTACCCCTACTCCTGTTCTCCTGGGTTGTCCATCTCAGTGCTATTCTTGGCAATGAGTTGCCGGTCATCTGGAACATATGCCCTAACCACCACCGTCTTTCCTCAGTAATTAGAAATTCTGCCAGAAGAATTTCAGATAAAGGACAATTCTTCCGGCAGAATTTCTATAAGGTTGCTCAAAATGGACTTAAATCAACCATCAGTTATGGACTGTTTCGCCAATCTATAAAATTTCACATTTAAAGTATGAACACTTAGAAATGTGAACATGTAATCTGGACTACTCCAAACTGACCATTATTTTTCCATTTCTGTGCTTATATCTTTTCTTTGTAGTTTAAATATAAAATGATGTCTCGGTTGTTTTAGTTTGATAAGACTCAGGGATTAATGAAAAACTAGACCTCTGTTTTCTGCATGTATGAAACAAACCTTAATTATGATCAAAGCAGGTAAAAGACTAAACAAAAGTAGGGTCATTAGGAAGCCCATGTTTTCTAATGTGTTTTCTGTAAGCTGTTTCTATGCCATTCTTTATATATGTTTAACCCATGCCTGTGAATATGCAGTTTCTATGTATTATCTATAGATGTTTAATCCTTGCCTATGAACATGCAGTTTCTATGTATTATCTATGGATGTTTAATCCTTGCCTATGAACATGCAGTTTCTATGTATTATCTATAGATGTTTAATCCTTGCCTATGAACATGCAGTTTCAATGCCATTCTCTGTACATGTTTAACCCTTGCCTGTGAACATTGCAGTTTCTAAGTCATTCTTTATCAATGTTTAACCCGTCTCTTGTCTGCACTAATACTCTCGCTATTGTTTTGCAAGTTTGCAATTCTTATTAAGACTATATAATAAAAAGCAAACTAAAGGAGCCTTTTATCTCTTACCTGGGTCACAGTGATAAAATAATCTTCACTTCATGTGGCCTACTTTTCCTAGTAGCGCGGCTTCTATTTTATTTTATTTTATTCACTTCTTTAAATGGAGAGATCCTGCCACTTGACAAAACGTGACTCTAGCCATATTGTATAGCAGGTTTTGAAAAACCAAAAAAGGGGGAGGTCAGTGCAACTGGAAGCTCTTTTTCTTTCTCGAATACATTTTTGGTTAAAAAAAAAAAAAAAATGATATGTGAGTGATAAACAGATCAGCAGCAGGTTTCACCGATACTGTATTCAGCAGATTTCTCTATCTTTTCTTTTACGTTTACAAAGATCACACAGAAGAAGAAGCTCTTATATCACAACTTTTGCATCTGTGAGAGGGAAATGCACAACTCGTGCCTATTTCCTGGCAAATATACCGTGCTAGTTTTTCACATATAAAATGTCAGAAGATTATGCGCACAAGATTTTAAAAAACCTGGCTAGCATGCACACTCTTGTTTTAGACAGGCTGGTTTGGTTTCTTATCTGACTGAAGACACTGGATACAGAACCAACTCTACACCACTTTGATCCCAAGAGGAAAAACATCCCGAACAAAGAGCTCAGAAAAATAAAGGAGAAACAAATGCATCACACAAAAAAAAGGACATTACCCATAAATAACTGAAAAAATTTATCACTGAATAACATGCATCTGTTATAACTGAAACAATAAATCTATCCATATATTCATTTATCATCCACAAAATATATTTTAAAATAAAACAAAGGCAAATATTGCAGTTTGATATGAATTGTTAAGGGCTTAGCTCAGCTGCCCACTTTTCTCCATGACTTTATGTCTTCCCCAACACCAATGACAGACTCCCATAATTCACTTTGAGTTTGATGGAGAATATCTTGAAAATGGGCTATAGATCCTGCAGTTAATACTTTACAAGACACAACCTTCTCATGTATGCAAACATTTTGTGCTTATATAGTCTGTCTGTACAATGTTAAATTGAAAAAAAAAAATCATTTTCTTTAATTCTATGATTTTAATTTACTCGCTATGTGCTGTGCTCATTGGTACTGTGATTTATGCTTCTCCATTTTCTGCAGTTCTTGGCTTGTTTTGTTTTGTTTTTCTAATCATATTTATTTTCTTTCCTTTCTTATACCAAGTGGCCATTCCCCATTGCAGTAATATGCAGTATGATGTGCCATAAATATGGGTAGTTTGCACAGTTAAGACACATGGCAATGATTACCATGTTCTCTGAACCTATGTCACTTCAGAATTGTTTTTTAATAGTAATTTTGATTTATTAGGACAACTTTAAGTGTAAAATTACCCAGCTGTATACTGATCCAGAGAATGTAAAAAAATGGGACACTTGTGCAAAATGTGTATATATAATCTTTTTCTTTTAAAAAAAAAAAAAAAAGGAAGGCAACAGAAGACAATAGTGCCCATCTCCATCAACCATCTGTTTCAGCTTGCAAATCTATTTTTTTAAAAAATATAAACAAACAAATTCTGCAATTTTTTTCACTAATAAATATTCATATTTAGGTACCTCATACAATTTATTTTTTAAAAATATTTCTAATGCACAGACAAGTAGTTTTGGTGACCTGACCTTGAGAGCCAATGAACCAAAAGTTTAATGAGATATCCAAGGAGTTACAGTTTTCATCTCAGTAGTGCAAAGAGTTAACACAAAGCCAGACTTTGTGCTGAACTCTTTAGTTTTTGTCTCAGTACTGCAAGGGTTAACACAAAGCCAGACTTTGTGCTGAACTCTTTAGTTTTTGTCTCAGTACCGCAAGGGTTAACACAAAACTAGACATTGTGCTGAACTCTTCACCTACTTTTGACTGTGAGGACCTTTGAACACATTGTACTTACCCCCCTCCACACCCAAGTTATTTATATGCCAGCTTGCAATAATGATTCAAGATATAACTTAATTCTATCAAAGATAGTTGTGCAAGCAGTCCAAAGTATTTTATGACTTTTTTTTATAGTCAATCCCACTATCAGATATGCCATACTAAGCAGTGTCTCTTGACTGTGAAATTGGCTTTCATAAAAAAAATATCTGGCATGTTATATTTAATGTCTGCTGTTTTTGTAATCCCCCACCTTATGAAAATGCCTGTTCTTACCATTACTCAACACGGTCACCAAGGTTTTGGCTTTGTAGTTCTATCCAGAATTTTGTTCTTAGCTTACCAGGCATACAAAACAAGCTACAGCAAGGACATAATGTATCAAGTTTCTGACTACCAGCTGTTACTTTCACAGACTATACGAAGTAAATTTAATTAAAGTACTTTTCATTTCTTTCACACCTTAAGCACCATCATATCCTGATTCAAGTATCTGAAATCCATCTATGTCCTCTGTTGGTGATCGGATAAGCAATCACTGCCCAGGATGCATTGTGGCGTCTTGCAGGGCAGCAACAAATTATCGTCTTGCAGGGCAGCAACAAATTATCTCCACATCTCGCGGTCTGCGAGTAAATTTCCCTGATGTGCTGCATGCTGCTCACTTCTACAGTCGTCTCTTTATTTTAAATGGAAGCTAAAAAAAATATACTGTTCTTAATTAGCAGCTGTCGGTCACATCCATCCACTCCAGAAATCAGTTTTTCCTTGCAACATCACCACCACCAATATCATGAACTCGGACACTAAAAAGGTTTCAAATGAAAAATAAGGATGTTGCTTCTTAACTACACCTCATACAGCTCACATACTTATCTCTGTTAACAGTATGGAGTTGCTACTCATTACCTTCTTTCATTTATAATGCAAAACAATTGTATCTTCTAATAGAAGTATATATACAATTGCTTCTTTCAAATATTTGTTATAATATATAGCAGTTATTCTTCTCATATTTATTATAATCTGAAACAAGACAGAACTGTTTGTCTTTTTATCTGTAACAAGACACAGAATAGTTGCCTCTTTATCTGTAACAAGATACAAAACTGTTGCCGCTTTATCTGTAACAAGACAAAACAGTTGCCTCTTTACCTGTAACAAGACACAAAACTGTTGTCTCTTTATCCATTACAAGACATAACTTTATTTATTTCAAGATATAGAACTTCAACTACCTCAGACTTCTGTAAAAGTGGCTATAAAAAGACTATAAAATAAAACGGCTCCGCTGAATACTAACATCAAAATACAATTCAGATGTTTTTACAAAACCTGGGCTTAAGATATGTACACATATTTCAAAATAATTTTTGTTAAAAAATCATCTATAGGGAAAATGAGCAAGAAACAAGAATGGCAGAAAGTAAGATGAGCAGTAAAAATGAAGAACATATAACAATCCAGTATATCGGCAAAAGCCAAAAACAACACAACAGATAAAAAAAAAAAAACCATGAAAAACAGATGAATATTTTTCGCTTTTCTTGCTCTTTCTATCTTCTTTTTTTTTTTTTTTGTAAAACTGAATCACATGCCGCAGAATACCTTTTATTTCACATAAAATATTAATGTGTAACATTTTCACATTAAAAACCAAAGGAGTGAACTGATGAGGGAAAAATACTCAGAAATAACCATGTCAAATTCACCACAAAATGGACACTCACAAATTATACCTCAGTTTTATTATTTATCCCTATGTGCCTCTAAGGCATGACAGGATTACCTTTACCTTTTATTATTTAAAGTCCGCTAATAAATTTCAAAATGCTCATAAAGTTTTCTTCACATTTTAAAACAAATAAACATTTCGACTGAATGAAAAGAGTGACAATGACCAGACGAGCTTCATTTAGAGAGCTCTTACTACTGTATATGGTAAGACTAGGAAAATCGGAAAGACAAAATTAAGACTGGTAAGACATCTCTCTCTTTATCCTTCTCTGGTTATTTTGTAGCAACTGTTTAACAGTGAGACTCATCTATTGAGCACGTTTGTAGTATCTCTTACATGTGACATCTTTTGCTGTCAGTGTCTGGGGAAGAAAAGATTGTAAAATGCAGCTTCAACAAAATGTAATACTGTTATATGTTCTATTTGTTACCATAAACACTTACTATTATTTGTATTTTAGCTTAAAATAAATTTGAACAAAATGGCTGCTGATGACTACAAAACCACAAGTTATAAATCAGCTTCCAAGATTCACCCTGTAAAATCTAGAAAATGAAATGCTTTCAATTTTGCCAGATCTGGTACAGCATAAAACTATAATGGCAAAAGAAATGACCAGAAGTTTCAGAAAAGAACTGGTTTGGATATTTCAGCTTATCACTAAACAAAATATTATGACAATTTGTATGAGATGATAATTAAAAGGGATGATCTGAATCATTTTTCGTTGACAATTTGTATGAAATGATAATTAAAAGGTATGATCTGAATCATTTTTCGTTAAGTATTAAATCCTTTGTGCCATTCCCTATCCCCCTCACACGCACACACATATTATAATGTGACTGGACAAGATAAGGCAATTTTTAAAAAAGTGACATCCTTTGAATAATGTTGCATTAAAAAAAAAAAATCACTTCACTTAGAGGAGAAGAGGAATGTTTTGAATTTTAATCATAAAAATAATGCAACGAATGCACACACGCATACACACACACACACACACACCCTTCCCCCCCCCAAAAAAAAAAAGCACTCTAAGGGCAGGTAACTCAACCAATCCACCTTAGTTTTGCCTCTTGTTACAGAATAGAAAAAAAAAAAATGCTAATAAGACATGCAGTTCACAACTGTATATCAGTGTACATGCACAGGGTTTCTATGGTCTCCAGTCCAAAGTTTAATACAAAGGTGAAGGCAGTTGCTGTGAATCAACATCATCGCATGTGGTTCAACCACAAGTGCTCTGCTGCCTACTCAGAAATTGACTAGAAACTGCCAACTAGTGTCACCGTCAGCATGAACTCTGTCACTAACGGTGACACTCTTTTCCTTTCCCACAGCGTTAACCCTGGTACCCATTTTTTTTTCTTGGGGCTGGGTGAACCCCTGGAGTATTTTTGTGTGCCATGGTCTGTCACCATGGTGAGTGGAAACCAAAACCATGTCACTTGACCGCACTAGCATGGCTCCTATTTTAATACAAAACATGTGATAAAAACATAAAAGGGGTTTTGAATTCAGAACTGCATTTAAATATAATCATCTCTGAACTACTACATAATACAGTTATGAAGATAGATGGTGTAAGCATTTATTGGCATTGAAATATCATGTGATATCTTAAAATATCCTTATTATATAATAATGATTCCACTATCAACATGTAAACTTCAGCCTCCTTTCTCCACATGCCCAGAAATCATCAAAACTGAATGTATTTTTTTACTTGTATGAAGACAAAATAGATATAAAGCTGAAACATACCATGACAAAGTTATCCTGGGAAAATTCCCTTACAATGAGGGTATTAATTTCTCCTTTTTGGTCTTGGATCAGTTTATTCCCATCAATAGTGCAGGTGGTCTGGTGAAGGAAGAGGCAAAGATAAAATAAAATTTACTGCTTTCAACTGTCGCAGATTTCCTCGTCAGAATTTGCTTTCATGTTGACATGTAGTTTTAAATGTAAAGGTGTAAAGGGACATTTTTAAATGCGAAAATCCACAGACAACATGTAGAATAAATAAAGGCATGATAATATCTTAATCCTTCCTGTGCCATTAAATGTCATATAGGGCTTGCATGGTTGTTTGCCAGGTTTTACTGTCCTCGGCGAGTTTTTCAACTTCATCAAGGGATGTTATGCCTACTAAACTGGCTTCTCTTAACAATGTCCTCTTTAGAGTTTCACGTGGTTGACCTCGTTTTCTTTGGCCTGTTGTGTTCCACTTGATAGCTTGTTTTGGTATTCTCTGATTGTTTCTTCTCATCACATGGCCTACATATGCCCATCTTCTTTTTCTGATCACCCATGAGACAGGTTGTTGTTTGCTCATCTGTCTTATCTCTGTGTTTTTCTTAAATTCGTTCCACTTTATATCAAGTATTTTCCTGAGGCATTTGTTTTCAAAAGAGTCTAATTTCTAGTCTATTTCTTTAGTTGATTTCCAGATTTCACATGCATAAATGAGAGTGGATATCACATTTGAACTGAATAGTCTTAACTTGATTTTTGTGCTTATAATAATATAGGAAATGTAACATAGTAAATGTAATGTGAAATAAATAGGTACAGTAAAATCCCCATTTCCATGCCATTAAGGCATATTGGGGATTACGGTGTTAGATCCATATTTCCCAGACCTTCGGCACATGAAACTGTGATATGGTTAGTGTCATGCCTGGCCACATTTACCTTCCCAGATTTCTATGGTACCAATTCTTAGAGGCTGGTTGGACCCCAGGGCTTGTCTGTGCGACGGTACCAAAGAAAAATCCCCACTGCTGGGACTTGAACCAGGTACCACCAGATTAGCAGACTGAACGCCTAACTACTCAGCCAACCAGGTTGCCAACGTGAAATAAAAGCATCATAAAAAAATGTGAAATAAAGGCATTATGATAAATGAAGACATGTGACTAATCTGAGTAAATATTCACTGATCTAGGCATAAAGAGGATATGTAAATTGTAAGTGGTTCTTTTATGAAATTACACCCCAAAATCATACATTTTTTTTTTTTACCAGTATATGGCTGTCACGCTGGTGATGGTTGGGACATGTGCTCTGAATGACTGACAACTCACTATCAAAAATAGCGCTAAGATGGAGACCACAGAGGAACAGAAGGGTAGACCAAAAGAGACATGGAGAATGCTGTTGGTGAGATTCTTCAGCTGCCATACGTGAAGCGGTGCTCCTCCCGGCCAATGAAGAAGGGTGCAAATGGGGTTGCTGCGCAGCATCACTGCGGAAAAAGTGGTAGAAAGGATAAAGTGAAGCAAACAGTCAAATCACGGCACCTCTGGTCTGGAGGTCGGCCACGTCCTGAGTGCAGTCATATCGAGTGAAATGCATGAACCGGCCTGTCCCAGAGGTTAAGGCACTGCTGGTGAGACTTTTCAAATGCCACGCATGGAGTGATGCTCCTCCCAGTCAAGGAAGAAAATGCGGAAAAGAAATAAAGGTTGCTGTGCGGTGCCGACGTGAAAAGGTGGTGGAAAGGATAAAGTGAAGTTTAATCGGTATGTCCAGTAGTATCGCTGCGAGAGCTATACATACCACAGCACCTCTGCTCTAGAGGCCGGCCACGTCCGAAATACACCTACACTGGTGAAATATGCCTAAACCGGCACACACCAGGGGTGGAACTTGATGGCTAGACATGTCATGCCACCTCCGCTCTAGGTCGGTTACGCCTGATATACACCCATATTGGTGAATTTTGCCTAAACCAGTTCACACCAGGGATGAATCTTGAAGGCTATGCATGTCATAGTACCTCTGCTCTAGAGGTCAGTCACGTCCCAAACACGCCCATACTGGGATAATATGCCTAAACCCGCTCAACCCAGGGGTGGAAGTCCCTAGTGGCGAGGATTTGTCCTCCTGGACAAAAGCTCCATCCTGGCCACAACTAGGAAGGGTAGCGGCCACGACCGCAAAATGCTTAAGTCGGAGACACTGGACCAGGGCAGTCTAGATAGGCAACCACCTCTCACCCGGCAGGGATGTTTGCGTATCCTAATCATGCCGAGGTTTTCCGGTGAGAAAGTCCAACTCTGGACTGGATGGGCAACCACCTCTCACCCGGCGGTGATACACGGGTATCTCAAAACACGTCGAGGTTTTCCGGTGAGAAGGTCCAACTCTGGTCTGGGTGGACTACTGCCTCTCACCCAGCGGGGATGCACTGATATCCTAAACACGTCGAGGTCTTCCGGTGAGAAAGTCCAACTCTAGACTAAACTGGTGCAATGAAAACCACGGTGTCACGCAATCCGCTTCAGAGACCCACCAAGAAATACAGGCTAAAGCCCTGCGATACTCTGAACCCCTTGTCCTCTCATGGATCTCGTGTGCTTCTTTCGGGGACAACACAGGAGACCACGGGACCTAACGAGGACCACAGGCATAAATTCAGTAGGATCACAGTGCGGTTTTGGTGGTAGAAGCGAACGAAGAAGAAGAAGACATGGAGAAGAACAACAGAAAGGATGTTGAGCAATAGAGGGCTCACCTGGGCAAGAGCAGAAAAAAAGGCAAAGGACAAGCATTTGTGGAAAACCCTTGCGGAAGCCCCATGTGCCCTGGGCACTTAAGGTTCAGAGAGAGAGAGAGAGAGATATGGCTGTCACAAGCAAACGAATTCAAAGATTTACTACACTGACAATTCTTCTCATGTCCTGGAACTCACATGGCAGAAATGGATTCCCTGAATTGGATGTGCCGGATGCTTATCTTCTCTTACCAGCATTTTGGAATACTGCCCAAAATGCCTGACTTTTCTGCCTTGCAATAATGAAAACATTTCATCAGTAAATGTGCGTGATGTTCTCTTTAGTATGTTACTGCTGTCATTTCTTTTCTCTGAACAAGGCATTTGCTTGACTGTAGGTTTGTGTTTTTCTTTATACTTCATTTCTACTAATTTTTTTTTGTGATTTATACTTTATACAGTGCGTTTGGAAAATAACTGTGCACTAAACCCAGTATCAATTCCAGTATCGTAGTGATATCTTAATGACTGTGGCAGGTAGATGTGGCTAGATACCACAGACATTAAGATATCACTACGATACCGGAATCGATACTGGGTTAGTGCACAGTTACTTATGGAACGCCCTGCATTACCCTGACCCTATTTTGTGTTACTTCCTTCCTGTGGGAATCCTTGTCCGTTGTCTGTCTCATTCATATGCGATCTTTTAAAACCACAGCAAAGCAGTGAATGGCACATGCTGCACATATGTCTGACAGATGAAAAGTGAGAAAAATAAACAAGATTTAAGAAGTCTCTCTCTCTCCCTCTTCAGCACTCCATGTCTTTAAGGTTTATTTCTCCAGATACAATCTGTCTCCTCTGTTCCAGCTCTCTCTCTCTCTCTCTAGTGATTTACTCCAAGTTCTTTTAGAGCTTTTCCCATGTTGCCTCTCTATATCTGCCTTTCTCTGTTTTATCCCTTCTATCTGATTTAAGCAGTATCAGTCCAAAGCGGTTCTAAAATCTCATACAGACAACTGCTTCCTTTAAAGATACTCAAAATGTCTGAAAATGTTCACATCAACCTACACAAATAATTTCTTATGTTTCCTACTTTGATGTCCTAAAGTAGATGAACTATGGACAAAACTGCTTCCAAAACACCGTACAGTTCAAAACTGCCTACATGCTAAAGATACTACATAGGACAACCACAAAGGATGGTCAAGTTTTTCACTACAGCATCAGTTGCCAAGAGATTTTAACTTGGAAGAACTGGGAGATTCATCTGTCCACCACGAGTCACTGCCCACCATGAGTCATCTGTCCACCACGAGTCATCTGTTCACCACGAGCCATCTGTCCACCACGAGCCATCTGTCCACCATGAGCCATCTGTCCACCATGAGCCATCTGTTCACCATGAGTCATCTGTTCACCATGAGTCATCTGTCCACCATGAGTCATCTGTCCACCATAAGTCATCTGTTCACCATAAGTCATCTGTCCATCTGAGTCATCTGTCCACCATGAGCCATCTGTCCACCATGAGTCATCTGTCCACCATGAGTCATCTGTCCACCATGAGCCATCTGTTCATCATGAGTCATCTGTTCACCGTAAGTCATCTGTTCACCATAAGTCATCTGTCCATCTGAGTCATCTGTCCACCATAAGTCATCTGTTCACCATGAGTCATCTGTCCACCATGAGTCATCTGTTCACCATGAGTCATCTGTCCATTATGAGTCACCTGTGCAGTCAACATGATGTAAAGAACCCTGATGGGATGTGGAGAAAACAATCAGCTGTGCCCTAGCGACTTGGTTCCAGATTAGCATGACCCAGTACTTGCATGTCGACAAGTGACTGAAAGGATTATGTGGCAATGGATTCCCCTCATGAGAATGACAGATGAATCCTTGCCATGAAGAATTTTGATGTGGACTCCACAGGATAAAAGAAGCATGGGTGACCCAGAGAAACATGAAGTCGTACGGCAAAGAAAATGCTGGTAAAACAAAGGACTGACATGGGAGTCAACCATGACAATAGTGAAAGACCGACAAAGGTGGAAATCTCTTGCTACCAGAAAGTCCCCATGTGTCTTGCACTGAAGGGACAAGTGAGGACAGTACTTGCATGCAGAAGAAACACAGAGCACTTACCTTTACTTTCCGTCCATCAGCTGTTGTTTCATCAAACTGTTCTCCAATCCTAAACTTGATTTCCACTTTGGTAAGGGCTGTGCTGGTGGTAATGGTCCAATTGCCATCTGCTATCTGAATCTCTTGTCTTGGTTTTGCTTGATTGCCTATTAAACGTGTTGCAAATCCAACACCTGGGTTGATATAAAACAGTTACACAGTGTTGCCAATCCAACACCTGGGTTGATATACAACAGTTACACAGTGTTGCCAATCCAACACCTGGGTTGATATAAAACAGTTACACAAAGTGCTTATTCTATGGCAAAGTTATGCACTCTAGAATGGACAGTTTGATTGACGTTGAAATTGAGAAGACAAACCGGGGGCCAAACCAGCTTCTTCTTCTTCTTCTTCGTTCACTTCTACCACCAAAAACCGCACTGTGAACCTACTGAATTCTCGCCTGTGGTCCTCGTTAGGTCCCGTGGTCCCCTGTGTGGTCCAAAATAGACCACACGAGATCCACGAGAGGACCACAAGTGGTTCAGAGTATCACAGTGCTTTAGCCTATATTCTTGGTGGGTCTCGGAAGCGGAATTGCGTGACACTGTGGTTTTCATTGCACCAGTTTAGTCTAGGGTTGGACTTTCTCACCGGAAGACCTCGACGTGTTTAGGATATCAGTGCATCCCCGCTGGGTGAGAGGCGGTAGCCTATCCAGGCCAGAGTTGGACTTTCTCATCGGAAAACCTCGACGTGTTTTGAGATACCCGTGTATCACCGACGGGTGAGAGGTGGTTGCCCATCCAGTCCAGGGTTGGACTTTCTCACCGGAAAACCTCAGCGTGATTAGGATACGCAAACATCCCCGCCGGGTGAGAGGTGGTTGCCTATCTAGACTTCCCTGGTCCAGTGTCTCCGACTTCAGCATTTTGCGGTAGTGGCCGCTACCTTTCCTAGTTGTGACCAGGATGGAGCTTTTGTCCAGGAGGACAAATCCTCGCCACTAGTGACTTCTACCCCTGGGTTGAGCCGGTTTAGGCATTATCCCAGTATGGGCGTGTTTGGGACGGGACCGACCTCTAGGGCAGAGGTACTGTGGCATGTATAGCCTTCAAGATTCACCCCTGGTATGAGCCGGTTTAGGCAAAATTCACCAGTATGGGTGTTTATCAGGCGTTACCGACCTCTAGAGCGGAGGTGGCATGACATGTCTAGCCATCAAGTTCCACCCCTGGTGTGTGCCGGTTTAGGCATATTTCACCAGTGTAGGTGTATTTCGGATGTGGCCGGCCTCTAGAGCAGAGGTGCCGTGGTATAGCTCTCGTAGCGATACTACTGGACATACCGGTTAAACTTCACTTTCCACCACCTTTTCCCATCGGCGCCGCACAGCAACCTTTATTTCTTTTCCGCATTTACTTCCATAACCGGGAGGAGCTTCACTCCACGCGCGGCATTTGAAGAGTCTCGCCAGCAGTGTCTTAACCTCTGGGAGCCAAACCAGCTATCCCAGTTCCTTTATAATATCATTATATATGAGGTTCCAAATACTCTAACTCTAAATTCCCATTTCCATGCCATTAAGGCATATTGGGAATATGGTGTTAGGCCCGTATTTTCCATGACCTTCGGCATATGAAAGTGTGATGTGGTCAGTATCACACCGGGCTATATTTACCTTCTCAGATTTCTCTATTACCCATTTTTAGAGGCTAGGTGAACCGCGGAGCCTTTTTTTTCTTTTTTTTTGTGTGTACCAGAAAAAAAATCCCACTGCTGGGACTGAATCCTGCACCACCAGATTAGTAAACCGAGTGGCTAACCACTCAGCGCAGATTTTGAAAAAGAATTTTAAATGGCAAAAATTGGCAGTATCCATATCTGACATTTTGTTTAATTAAGTCATGTGAATTGCTCGGTCTAGTAACCCGGTGATACCAGGTTCAAGTCCCAGCAGTGGGGTTTTTTTTTTCTGGTACCACCACACCAAAAAAGGCCCTGGGGTCCACCTACCCTCTAAAAATGGGTAACAGGGAAATCTGAGAATGTAAATATGGCCAGGTTTGATAATGACCGAAATGCAGTTGAAGCCACTGACAGCAATTATAGAGGAAAGATGCTGGCGATGGTTGGGACATGTGCTCTGAATGACTGACATCTCACTACCAAAAATAGCACTAAGATGGACACCACAGGGGAACAGAAGTAAGGGTAGACCAAAAGAGACATGGAGAAGAACAACAGAGAGGATGTCGAGCAATAGAGGGCTCACCTGGGCAAGAGCGGAAAAAAGGCAAAGAACAGGCATTTGTGGAAAACCCTTGCGGAAGCCCCATGTGCCCTGGGCACTTAAGGTTCAGAGAGAGAGAGAGAGTGATAATGACCACATCACACTTTCATGTGCTGGAGTTCTTGGAAATCCAAGCGTAACACAGTATTCCCAGTGAGTGAATTCTTAAGAATTATGAATGCATCTTAGACACAGTGCCAGATTTAGATTTGGTGAGGCTCTAAGCTATATAAAACTTGGAGCCCCCTTGTTACAAAGTTACACCAGGTGTGTGAAGCCCTCTACTGTAAGTCTAATTTATGCCTAAATCCAGTACTACCTGGACAGCTAATATCCATTAAAAAGTGTTTTCAGCAACTAAAACTCCTAACAAGCTCAGACTGTCTGATTATGAAATGGGGAAATTTATTTAAAATGAAGAGGACCTTCTTCTTCTTCTGCGCTCCATGGTTCTTGCCTCTGTGTTTCAACATCATCATCATCATCATTGGCTTTCACTCCCTTGAGAGCATAGGCCAAGGATAGAGACTCTCCAGTCATCCCTGTTCTTGGAATTATTCTCTGCTTCCTTCGTATCCTTTGTCTCTGAGCACTGTTATAATTTCTCTTCTCCATGTAAATCCAGGTCTTGTTTTCTATTTCCTTGAGGATTTCATGTCAGTGCCTGTGTCTTGCTATGCTGGTGTCAGGTTTTACTATCCTATGTCTATGCTTACTGTCCAGATAAAAAGCACAGTCTTCTTCACGCTTTGCACCACAAAGTTTTGTCTTCCATGAGGAGGGCCAACATACATTAAATGTGCATTGAGTATAAGAGGACTGATAATGCACATTACAATAATCACTTACAGGAACTGAAGCAGATGAAGACTGAGAGAGAAGACAATGGACTGGTTGCTATGATAAAAGTTGACTAACTCAAATAATGGAAATCACTGAAAACTGTGATGTGTGTAAAGGTCATAATCGCCTATGATGATTAGATCAACAAGTGAAAGAAATACAGCATTGGCAAACACTAAAGGCTACTAGAAGAAACGGGCTGCGGTGATTACTGAAAATATTCTTATATATATAAGTAAATCAGTGATTCCCTATCTCTTTTTTTTTAAATACACGGACCACTTTTCCAACTACATGTAAGTCATGCCCCATTATTTTATGTCATACAGTGATGTCATAAATCCTCAATTACTTTTAATACTATGGATACCATCTATTACCTAACCGATACTGCTGCCGTGGATCGCCCAGATAATAGCCATGAAACAGGGCCCTGTGAGATGGGGTCCCGCCAGTGCATCGAATCGAGGCCTGACAAGTGCATATAAACAGATAAGCGGGGGGAGCGGGTGTTGCACCGGCTTAGAAAATTTCTTTGGAAGGCCTTCCCGAAGTGCCACAGGTTGGGAATCACTGATGCAAAACTATACAATGTTGCTGAAAGCTTCGTCACGAGAAAAAAAGAGAGGTGGCGGTGGAATATACGAAAAGAATACGACGTAACAAAAATCAGTCATCATCATCGTCACTAGTACGCCTCACGATTAGAAAGTGTGATGGGTGAAAGATGCACTGGGTGAAAGGTCTCCATTTGCACCAATCTTAAATCTTCGTTTCTGATTTCCAACTTATTTATTTATTTGTTCCATGAATTTTGGAAAACTGTTTCTAGGCTCTGTTTCCATGTGCCTATAGGAATGAATTATATTCTTTCTCATTTACGGAGTCATGTCCATTGTTTGTCTACTTTTTTTTTCTTTGCATGCCCTCATTAACGTCACATTTGTTTGCTTTAAACATCGTAAAATAAAACACAGATATCAGTTAACTAACAACTAATACATTAATGGAATAAAAGAAACTAATTCACTTTCTAAACATTGAATTTATTTCTATGTTAAATTAATCATTATTAGGATTTTGCTTCAATTTTGTTTCTGGGAGTCTTTACTCACGCTGTCACCGTAAAAAATGTTAAGCGAATCGGACAACGAACTCAAGTAATCACAAACGTGGTATCGAGACACAGATAAATACATTAATTAATTAATATAAATAATTAATATTACCAAGCGCTTTCATGTAATCATCAAAGTTTTCAGATCTGTCGAGATCCCATCTCCCTGGGGCTAGCTGTTCTGCCATTGTGCCACACACGAATGGAGGGGGTAGTGTATGTTTCAGCGAGACACGTGAGTCTTGACTCAACTGCGATCCCAAAACCGAATGAACCGGCTCGAGTGAACCTGGTCTTACGAATTCCCGGCTCCAGACGCGGTGAGTGACCTTTGAACCCTGGGGGTTGGGGGAAAGTTTCCTAACTTAACAGTCAAACGAGTTACGAATCAGGGGGAGATCAGTACTGTGTTTTTAAAGACGAACGCTGGTAGGAATTCATTTAACCGTGCCCATCCTTTTTTTTTTAAATATTCGTCACACAGACCAGGTGTTCGTCTTACAGCAGTATCGGCGGATTTTCAGAAACTTTACCTGGTGTCGGAACAAAGTTTACCTTTTCCATGGTCACCGTATAGATCTTATATCTTATATCCTTCCCGTGCCGTTAGACGTCACATAGGGCTCGCAAAGTAGTTCGCCAATTTTTCCTGTCCTCGGCGAGTCTTTCAACCTCAACAAAGGATTTTATGCCTGTTAACTTGGCCTCTCTTAATAATGTTCTCTTCAGAGTTTCACGCGGTCTGCCCCTTTTTCTTCGGCTTGTTGTGTTCCACTTGATAGCTTGTTTTGGGATTCTCTGCTCATTTCTTCTCATCAAGTGGCCAACATATGTCCATCTCCTTTTCCTGATCACCCGTGAGACTGGTTGTTGTTCAGTCATCTGTCTTATCTCTGCATTGTTCTTGAATTCATTCCACTTGATGCCGAGTATTTTCCTTAGGCATTTGTTTTCAAAAGAGTCTAATTTCTTTTCTATTTCTTTAGTTGTTTTCCAGCTTTCGCATGCATAAATGAGGGTGGATATTACATTTGAATTGAATAGTCTTAACTTGGTCCTTGTGCTTATAACTTTTGAATTCCATATGTTCTCAAGATTCTTGGAAGACTGATGCTGCTTTTGCAATTCTGATCCTAACTTCCTTTCTAGTGTCACCATCCTGGTCTATGTAGCTGCCAAGGTATGCAAATTGATTGACTTCTTCAATATCTGTCCCTTCTATGTGTATTTTTCCATTTTGATTGATGGGAATTTTCATTATTTTTGTTTTGTCCTTGTTAATTTCAAGTCCTATTTTGCTAGCCACCGTATAGATGCAGCCCATTAATGCCAAAATTAGTTTATTGACTCTTTTAACTCCAAGACAGTACTGGCAGTGCTGGTCGATCTTGCACGCCTAACGCGATTCAATGTTCAATGCAAAAAAAAATGTTCAGTGCAATACTTAGATATAATCTATATTTTACATATCGGAAAAGGAAAAAAAAATTAGCGCATTTCTAATCAAATCCACGTTTTTAAATTATAGAGCAACTTTCCTTCAGTTTGTGTCTGTGAAAACTTTTCAACAAAATTTATTCTAACAAAAGATGGAAAATAATTCAGAGTAAAAAGAATCTATCCATCCATCCATCCATCCATCCATCCATTCTTGTTTGTCTGTCTATATATTTCCCTGTCTGTCCATTTGTCTGTCTGTCTATATATTCCCTGTCTGTCTGTTTGTCTATCTATGCCGACAGGCGTTGGTAATCATGTTTTTCCACAATTCTCCATCCCGGGTGTTAATTATAATCTGGACTGGGTGTTCTTTCCCCATGCCACGTCATCAGTTCATCTATCATCTTCTCTCTTTGTCTGCCTCGGTCTCTTTTGCCCTATATACCATCCCTATTGTTATATAAATATCCCACTCCACCTGGCTCCGTGACGTGTCCTGTTGTCACTTCCTGAATTGTGTTATTGCTTGTCTCTGTTTCTGCCTCATTCATGACCTCTTCGTTTGATCTCTTCGCCGCACCTAGCACCATGAAACACAGTATCTCAAAAAGTTCAGGGACAGGGTCACCTGCGAGTAAGGGGCACATAGGGGCACATTAACCTCTGACCCTGGTACCCTGCGGGAAGACTACAGAGCAAAGGGTTATCAGAGAAAACCGTACACAATCCGACAGAAAGGGGAAACTACTGCAGTTCTTCCTTGTATAATAAAGCTTGTATACAAATAACCGTGCGTAAGTATATTAGAATAATAGAAATGTAAGGTCCATATATATAATATATATATATATATATTGACGAACTATAGCTGACGAAAAATATATATGTATATATTAATATATAGCTGACGAAAAATATGTATGTATATATTAATATATAATATTAATAAGGAGAAGGTGTAGACAAAGAATACTACGATGCCATAACAATTGGAGGTCATGAAATACCAGATATTAGATATGCTGATGACACAGTCATTTCATTCGGAGCACATGTCCCAACCATCGCCAGCGTCTTTCCTCAATAATTGTTGTCAGTGGTTTCATCTGCATTTCTGCCAATAAGATGTTATTTCTTATGGTGTTTGGCCAAAATATTTTTTTAATTCTATGTAAAAAGGAATGGAAGAAAACTAATTATGTCAGTCCGTAAGAATAGCGAAGAGCGAAACCTCTGTGTCTCTGAGAAGAAAATTAAATTGATGATAACTGACAAAACAAACAAGGCACTTGAAATATGTATCAATGAGGAAAAATTGGAAGAAGTGGAGAGTTTTGAATATCTTGGATCACTACTAACTAATAATGGAGATACAATGAGGGAAATTAAAAGGAGGACATCTATCGCTCTTCAGAAAGTGAAACAACTAAAGAAGCTGTGGATAGGAACAGACAGAACTACAAAAATAAGATTTTTAAGGGCATGCATCTTTCCCATCGCAACATATGCCCGTGAGACCTAGACACTTAACAAAACAGCTGACAAACACATAAACGCCTTTGAATGTAAATGCTACAGAAGAGTTCTTCAAATAACATGAACACAGAAAAAGAACAAATATATCCATACTACAAGAACTTAATAGTGAAGAAGGCTGGCTAGTAAAGAGGATTAAAGGAAGAAAACTTAAATATTTTGGACACATTAAACGTTATGATAATTTAGAGTAGACAGTCTTTGAAGGGTACATAATGGGAAAAAAGAAAGAGAGGAAGACCAAGGCGAAGATGGTTGCAAGACATCGTTGATGATCTGGAAATCAGCAGTGGGGCATCTTGCTTACAACAGAGAGGCCTACGTTACCGAGTCCTCTAACTTTTGTCTAGATAGAAAACGAACAAGAAGTTGTGAAAATATTTCCAGTCCATGTTATCTAGCGCCTATCCTAATTTATGGAAGTGAACAGTGAACAACAAGTAGAGTCAATAGAAAAGTCACTGGAAGTAACAGAATAATGTTAATACACTGAACAACTAAGGTGGCTTATCAGAAACTAGAACGGTCGGGGGAAGGGTGGGGATAGGATGAGAAGAAGAAGAAGAAGAAGAAGAAGAAAAAGCAAGAAAGAAAGAAAGAAAAAGGAAGAAGAAGAAGGAAGAAAGAAAGAAAGAAAAAGGAAGAAGAAGAAAGAAACAAAGACAGAAAGAAAGAATGAAGAAGAAATGGCTTTAATTCAAGCTATAAGAAAACAATCAAAAGAACTTGTAGACATCAGGAAAACGAGGTGAGAACCAGGGAATGACAGAGAGAGAGAGAGAGAGAGAGAGAGAGAGACAATAGATAACGTTACTCACCACAAGGCTGAAATTTATGGAGAAGTAAGCTTCCTGTATGGCGCATGATAGTAGTGAGTAAATCAGGCTTCTTGTGAAAGTAAGTATAGGGAATGAAAGGCTCACACCGAAATATCGGATGTTGCATGTTTTTCATTAATACGTTCTCATACTTTCTATTCGTTTTTTCTCACTTTACTCACTCCCTCCCTCACTTTGTAAAACTGCACTATACACCTCTATCTACCAGTCCTGAGGATAGAAACATTAACCATGGTTCATCAATCCCGAGGATAGAAACGTCAACCATGGTTCATCAATCCCGAGGATAGAAACGTCATCTATGGTTCATCAGTTCCGATGATATAAACGTCAGCTATGGGTTGTCAATCCTGAGGATAGAAACGTCAACTATAGTTCGTCAATCCTGAAGACAGAAACGTCAACTAAAGTTCGTCAATCCCGGGGATAGAAAAGTCAGCTATGGTTCGTCAATCCTGATGCTAGCACGTCAGTTATTGGTACCTGGGTGATTGCGAGATCTGCAGAACAAGAGCAGATCGCACTAACAGAAATGTCCTGTTTTCCTTTTAAGGCAACTACAGGGGAAAACAGGATTGTTCTGCTGATGTACGATCTCGGAGGGTCCTAGAACAGCGCCTTATTTTCCAGACTGGCTGTCTCCACCCAGCTGGAATTAACAATGTCTTCAATTTTCTGTAACTTATTTAGTTTTCCACCCCCCCCCCTTTTTTTAACTATACTTTCTTTCTCTATGCTACCCCTCCCTACCACCATCCTCTTTTCTTCTCTGGCAACATATTGGTGTTTATGGGGTCTTGTCCTATTCACTAGCTTCACATTTTCTCCCTGCAGGTGTTTGTGTTCTTCATTCATTATCTCTCCGCGTCCCCTTTTCCCTCCCCCCCCCCCAACACCTCCTCTAGCGGCTATCATGTTTCTATTGCCTCCCCCCACCCCTTTCTACCACTTGTTTTCCTCCTCTCTCTCCACCTCTTCTTTAAGATTGGCTCTATCGGGTATCCTTTGTTGTAGTCCGTGTGGTCCTTCCTTCTAATACACACATTTCTCTGTTTTCTACTTCTGGAGGAGGCTACAGTAAGATAAGTTTTTCTTTTTTTTTGTCTCGTTGTGCATGTAATCCTCGAAAAAGGCTCACGCCGAAATATCGGATGTTGTATGTTTTTCATTAATACATTCTCATACTTTCTATTCGTTTTTTCTCACTTTACTCACTCCCTCCCTCACTTTGTAAAACTGCACCATGCACCTCTATCTACCTTTTTTATTTAAACCAGTTTTACTGCAGTCGCCATCCCTTTTATCTATCCTCAGGACTGACGAGCCATAGCTGACGTTTCTATTCTCAGGATTGACGAACGTTACTAGCCTCAGGGTTGGCAAACCATAGCCGACCAAAACCCTATCCCACCTCTCCGTTTGTGCTCCCTGTAACAGGACTAGTCTAGCTAACGAGGCAGTGATCGTCATAGTCCCCGCAGTCTGCTAAAGAAGTACTCCATACCCTGGGATTTTTAACTTCTCCCAGGGACTGAAAAAGTATCAGCCGCAACCCGCTTCAGATCCGACATGATGCTGTGTCTCAGCACCGTCATCGCTTCGGTTGGAGAGAACATTATGTTGGCAGTTCCAGGGAGATAAAGGAAGACGGTAGTCTTATCATTCCACCTAAGAGTCTAAGGGATATACCTTTAGGGCTTATATTTTTCTCGAACTTTCGGTTCTCTAGAGAGTACTATGGTCAAGACCACGCCTGGCGCATGACTGCACAACAACAACAACAACAACAACAACAACAGGGTAAAAGATACCGTCTTTTATTGTTCTCTCTCTTACAAAGTCTGATTGATCCGAAAATGATCGAAGTAATGAATCTGATGATCTAAGTTCAACAACAAGTCCGAGTTTTAGCCCAACATCAAGTCAGCATCAAATCCGAGTTTTAATCCAATATCAAGTCAACATCAAGTCCGAGTTTTAATCCAACATCAAGTCCGAGTTTTAATCCAATATCAAGTCCGAGTTTTAGCCCAACATCAAGTCCGAATTTTAATCCAACATCAATTCTGAGTTTTAGCCCAACATCTTCCGAGTTTTAGCCAAACATCAAGTCCGAGTTTTAATCCAACATCAAGTCCGAGTTTTAATCCAACATCAAGTCTGAGTTTTAGTTCATCATCATGTCCAATGTTTAGTCTAACATCAAATCCGAGTGACTTGTGCTGTGCGTGGAAATTACTCATCTAGTACTCGTGAGTTAAGTTTCTCAAGAGAAGAGTTAACAGTTTTCAACAAATCTTGATGTAAGCAATGCCAGCAGTACAGGGTTACCGGACATTTTCTGTAAAACTGTGCCCCTCGAAGGCCATCTGTGAGCTCCTCTGAGATCTGTGCTACTGACGGGGCTGCTTCATGGCAATATCATTATTTTACTTCTGAAAGTACATTACAAATCCAGTTACACGAATAATTAACCGTACACCCATGATTTTATTTTTAAAGATTGTTTTTCTTGTTTATTCATTGTTTGTCTCCCTTCGTTTGTTGCGTGGCAAAGGCCATTTCCTTACTTCTCTGTAAAACACAGAGAGTTAGCAGCCTGCTTTTACTGTGGATTTTCTCTGTTTTCTGTGCTTCCAACCCTCTGCTCCTCTGTAGAACTTTAGTTGTCTGTACTAGCCCTCAAAATGATCATCATCAGGACCTTGGTACCCCCAGTGGGGCATAAGGCATCAACAAAAGTTCTTCGGCCAATCCTGTCCAGAGCAAGTCGGGATACATCATAAAGGTAGGGGTAGTCCCACAGCAAATGCCGTAGAGGATGAAGCGTTGGAGATCTCATTGTGCTGGGTCATCAGAGTTTGAGGTAGGGTGGCCAGTCCCTTTCCTTGCTGTCTTTCATAATGCCACGTCTTTTAGCTTCTAATAGTTCTTCCTTTATTGGGCGACTCTATGTGCCTGATGGTCTGCGTCTCTTTCTTTTTTATTTGAGGTGTTCAAACATCAAGTCAACATCAAGTTCTAGTTTTAGTCCAACATCAAGAGATGTCCTTTTTTTCTTTTTTTTCCATTCGTAGCATGTGGTCCAGCCATTTCCATCTTCGTCTTTTGTCTCTTTAGTAATGCTCTCGTATGGTTATTTCCTTGTTTGTCATGCGATCTTCCCAATGTATGTTTATAATTTTCCAAAGGGATTCTTTTTTCAAATCCTCTCAACCTGCTTTCGATTCTCCATTTGGTTCTCCATGTTTCGACTGCGTATAAAAACGCGGAGAGTATACTGGATTTACAGATTATAATCTTGAGGTTCGTGTGGAAAATGGGAGATTCATTATGATACGCCGATGCAGGAAAGAAAACCAGTATGAATAACTCAAGTTAGAATAACGTATCTGAACAAAGCTCACCTGTTACATGATTTGTTCTGATGTGTGTCCGCGCAGGGCTTCTCAGCGAAAGGCTTAAGGTACCATCTCCGCAAAAGAGAGAGAGAGAGAGAGAGAGAGAGGGGGGGGGGGGTAATTTCTGAGGCCCGCGGATAAAATATGCAAATAACCTTTTTTTTTCCTATATTGTTACAGGGCTGCTGGCAGACAATCTGGGCTGCTGCAAGCCGTTGTACTGGTAGATCTCCTCACAAAGGCGCCATAACATAGGAACGTTAGATTAAGTTTCACAGAGTCAATTCTTAAGCCAAACGTCTTTGTTTATATGACAGGTCGGAATTTTTGACGGGTTTCAGCGTAAGAAATAAATAGGTTCAAGGTTGACTCGGAGTCCTTCACCTAGGGGGCCACCGATGTAACAAACAGTAGTTTATTTTTTGTACTCATGATGACTCCATACGGATTGGATATTGGACATTGAACTCTCTCACTCCAGAACTAATTTCCAAGATCTGAAAGAATAAACCTTGATGAGAAATGTAGGAAGGAAGTCCCCACCCCGACTGCAGACCTCCTGGTACCTAAACACAAGATGCAAATAGGCAACTGGAATGTAAGAACACTTAATCAAACTGGAAAATTAGCACAAACGATCAAGGAAATGCACAGATACAAACTAGACATACTAGGAATACAACAAGCAAGATGGACAGGACAAGGCAGAAGGAAATTAACAACACAGCACACAGAAGATACAATAATCTGGTCAGGTAAAGAAGATCATAATGAAGGAGGAATAGCATTGATTATAACAAAAGAAGTATCAAGAGCATTGCTGAAATGGACCCCAATAAATGAGAGATTATTATATGCACGCTTCAACTCAAGATTCACGAAGCTGTCTATTATAGTTTATTATGCACCAACAGAAGCAGCTGAAGAGGAATTAAAAGAAGATTTTTACAACAGCCTTCAAGCCACAGTAGAAACAATACCCAAGCATGATATGCTACTCATCTTGGGCGACTTCAATGCAAAAGTAGGTTAGTGAAATGAAGATCGAATAAGAATCATGGGAAGAGAAGGAATCGGAAAAATAAATGAAAATGGAGAAAGACTGTGCCGTTTCTGTGAAGAAAACATGATGACCATCGGAGGGACAATTTTCCAACATAAAAACGTCCATAAAGTGACTTGGAGGTCCCTAGAAAACCACAGAAAATCAAATCGATCACATACTAATAAACAACAAGTGGAAACGGTCACTACAAGATGTAAGAGCAAGGAAAGGAGTAGATATAGGAAGTGATTACAACATTCTGGTAGCAAAAATAAATCTAAAATTAAGGAAAGCCAAAATTGGAGAACACAGAAAGACACGTTTTTATACAACAAAACTGAAAGATCAGCAAACAAGAAATGAGTTTTCTATAGTACTTCTATAGTACCGCTTCAGTGTCCTACAAGACGAAACAGAAATCTTAAAACTAGAGTTCAATAAAACACTACAGGAAACAGCAAAAGAGGTGGTGGGGTATCGGAAATGGAGAAAAGAGGAATGGATAAGCAAGACCATATAGGAAAAGACAGAGCAAAGAAAGGAAATCAAGAAAAAATTACTGAACACCAAATCACTAAAGCTAAAAGAACAAGTTTTAAGTAATTATGCACAAAAGACAAGGAAGTGAAGGAATCATGCCGTCAAGATAAACGTCAGTACTATGACAACTTAGCAGAAGCAGCAGAGAAAGCAACATATGCAAAAGACATGAAAACCATATACAAAATCACAAAGCAGATGACAGTTAACTTCAGCACAAGATGTGAGAGTGCAGTAAGGACACATAAGGGTCAACTGGTCAGTGGAGAAAGAGAAAAAATTGAAAGATGGAGGGAACACTTTAACATCCTACTAAACAGAACACAAGCAGTACAAACAATAGACATATCTGAAGCAAAAACGGAACTAAATATCAATACAGGAAAAGTAACAATAAATGAAGTAAAGGAGGCAATAAAGAAGCTAAAATTAGACAGGGAACCAGGTGAAGATGAAGTGACTGCTGAAATGTTAAAAGCAGAAGAAACAGAAACACCAAAACAACTCTGCCGGATACTATAACAAATTTGGGATCTAGAAAAAGCTACAGAGGAGTGGAAAACTAATCATCAACAGAATTGTACCAGCACTTGATGGAAAACTTCGGAAAGAGCAGGCGGGATTTAGGAAAGGAAGATCATGCATAGACTACATATTTGTACTTAGACAAATATAAGAACAGACAAATGAGTGGCATAGCACAACATACGCATTGTTTATAGATTTTGAGAAAGCCTTTGACAGTGTCAACAGAGATGCACTGTGGAAAATCCTAAGATGGCATGGCCTCCCCCACAAGATAGTGAATGTAATCAAAGCCCCATAAGAGGGTTTTCAGTGCAAAGTGATCTGTGGAGAACATACCTCCAGCAGCTTTAGGGTACAAACAGGAGTGAAGCAGGGATGTGTACTATCACCAACATTATTTATCTTAGCAGTAGACTGGTTAATGAAGGAGGCAACATCAGACAAACGCAGAAGATTACAATGGACGCTTGACACAGTGCTGGAGGACCTTGACTTTGCGGACGACATTTGTCTACTATCAGGCAGCCACAAGGATATGTAAGATAAAATAAACAAGCTAACCCAGAATGCAAACAACAGAGGACTAAAGATCAACGTAGGAAAGACAAAGTTAATGAAGCAAAATGTGAACAACAGAAATGTACTCAGAGTAGATAACAAGTTAGTGGAGGAGGTCAACGAATTTGTATACCTTGGCAGCAGAGTAGTAGAAAATGGAGACAGCACAGAGGACATCAACAGCAGACTTACTAGAGCAAACCAGGCTTTTTCAATGCTGCAGACTATATGGAAATAAAAAAAATAAGCATAAATACGAAAATCAGGATATTTAAGAGTAATGTTCTAAGTGTACTACTCTATGGAAGTGAATGCTGGAAAATCACCAAAACCATAGAAAACAAGTTGAATTCTTTCCAGACTAAATGTTTACGAAGAATTAGAAACATATTTTGCCAAAAACCAAAAGAAATAACATCTTGTTGGCAGAAATGCAAATGAAGCCACTGACAACAATTATTGAGGAAAGACGCTGGCGATGATTGGGACATGTGCTCTGAATGACTGACAACTCACTACCAAAAATAGCACTAAGATGGACACAAGAGGGGAACCGAAGAAAAGGTAGACCAAAAGAGACATGGAGAAGAACAACAAAGAGGATGTTGATCAATAAAGGGCTCACCTGGGCAAGAGCAGAAAACAAAGGCAAAGGACAGGCATTTGTGGAAAACCCATGCAGAAGCCCCATGTGCCTTGGCACTATATATATATGACATAGTATTAGGACGAGACACTCCGAAGAGCAGCTACTTAGAAATGCAAAACCCTGATCAAAGGTAAACGGAGGAGACAAAAGACAGACACGGCGACGCCGAGAGATAGTAAATTAGTCCAGTACTAACAACACAAATACTCGAAAACCACCCATGCACATAGCCGAAATGGAAAAAAATAGACATTTGACACTGATTGATGTAGTTGGGGCCAAAAGGTCTAGTGTTAGCGACAGAATAGAGAAGGGACTAAATTCTGAAGCAGATGCCATGAAAGAGATGGTGGACTTATTTAATTAAAAATAACAGTTGGATGGACGGAATTGAAGCGACTAACACGGATAGGACGCTATTTGCGATCGGTTTAGGGAAACAAAGGAAGGTCCAACGACCAATACAACATTTGGAGGCGTGGTCTATTGGACGGTTAACTTACGAATATAAGTCAGGGAAGTGGGCTGAAGAGAGATTCAGAGATGTAGAGATAGAGAAAAATAGAGATAGAGAAGGAAGACGGTAGAACATCAGGAGGACCCGAAAAAGGAACACAAGCAGTCTAGTAGAAGAACAGAAAAGAACGAGAAGTAGTGTTAGACTGAAGCTGTGTATCAAGTGATTTTGCAGTTCTGTTACCTTTAGACTTCGAGTACCGAGATTTAGTTGAGGAATTAGTAGACCAGAGTTGCAGATGTGACGTAGTAATGAGTATTCTTGTATGAAATGTTGATTATTGTGAAGTTGGGAATATTGCTGGAATACTGCATTTAGAATATTAAAAAGTATGATATTGTGATATTTTGAGATTATGTGCTACAAAGATGAAAACAACGAAATGTATTCCAAGTGATGTTATCAATTATAAGTCTGGAAAATTCTTGTCAAAATAAACGATTCCAGTGAAGTTGTCATCAGAAGTGATCTATTGTAATTTATGTGAAACTTCGATGTGTGATGTATCAAATAAAGAACACTTTTACCATCAGCCATCGAGAATAATAGTTCACAACTTATAATTGTTATACTGGTGCAGACAAAAATAGGATAGAGCAGTAGGAATATGCTATAACAAGGCGAAATAGCAAAGTCTGTGGCACACATGAGGCATTTTGGGACACGTAAAGAACAATATGGGTGGCCACCGCAGAGAAGACATGGACCTGGCCACCTATAACCCAAAGACAGCAATGGATTTACCGGAAAAAAATAAATAGCAGAGTAGAGATTCACTGCGGCCAACCTTCCGTAGGGGAGACGTCACGAAATGATGAATTATGATAATGTTTTGTGTTAGAGACAGAAAGGATGTTGAGCAATAGAGGGCTCACCTGGGCAAGAGCAGAAAAAAAGGCGAAGGACAGGCATTTGTGGAAAACCCTTGCGGAAGCCCCATGTGCCCTGGGCACTTAAGGTTCAGAGAGAGAGAGAGAGTTGTGTTAGAGATGTGCCGATTTTCATTTTATTTAGATTTTTTATTCGCTTTGACCAATGATTCACGTGGTCGTGCAAGATCTATCAGCACTGCCAGTGTTGTTTTTGGAGTGAATGAGTTAACACAAGTATCGGCAAGATCACGCTTAATACTTTTAGACCCTCCATTACCATGACATCATTCAGTCTAAACCAGTTCTGATTATCAGTCTTCACAAAAGGGCTTTACATGTCAGTGTTGGCCATGATTGTGTGTGGGGGCGGGGCGCAAAAGAGAGAGAGAGAGGGGGGGGGGAAGAGACGCGGTCAAGTTGAATGACACAGCGGTCAGCGACCCACGGCTGACTATTTGCATCAGGGTGGGGGGGGGGGGTCCACAGCCGGCCATGACCCTATTCTACCTCCCAGTTGTGCCCCTGGTAACAGACAGTGATCTGGCCCACTTGAATAGGGATCATAGTGGGTAGAGGAACCAGGTTCTAATAAATGAGTCGAGCCGAGGTCGAATGTGCTGGGTCAATAGGTGGATAATCGCCACACAAATAGCCACCACCTTTTTTTAGGGCGAAAAAGAAGAAGAAGAAGCGGCCATAAATTGGAATATCATCCAAAAGATTACAGTAACTTAATAAAATATGAGCATCAAAGAACACTGTAACAGGAACCAAACTTAAGTTCTTTAATACAAACGTAAAAACTGCCCTACTGTATGGTTCGAAGACATGGACAACACAACAGAGGATACAAACATTCACGAACTGCTGCTTGAGGAGGATTTTAAACATTTAATGTCAGGACAAGATCAGGAACGAGGAGGTCTGGGAAAGAGCAGGATAAGAGCTTATGAACCGACAAGTCATGTCTAGGAAATGGAAGTGAATTGGCCACATACTGAGCAAATATGACACCAGACACGACAGATGCTAGAATTGAATCTTGAGGAAAATAATGCGAAAGGAAAACGTTATGACAGTGCCCAGAGACAAGGGATACACGCTGACACGGTGAGCAGACATCAGATAAGATCAATTGAAAAGAGATGTTACACAGGAGGATCTCAAAGGATAAGAGTAACAACAAAACATCTTAGATGAACTGGATGTGGATAAAAACTCGATCCTATGCTCCATCAAGACCAGAAAGTTATTCTTCTTTGTTCATGTTAAACGACGCGATAACCACGGGTGCCAAATTGGCGGCGCACGGCGAGACTTTTCCGTCCTTGACCCTTCTCGGAAAACAACGGTGTCTCATTTAGTTTTTACTCCAAAATTTAAGTTTGAAAAGCCAGTAAGAAAATAATAAGGTAAAATGTATCGCAACCTCCTTACTGTAGGATTGTTACAATATATGTGGTGTATGTATATTTGTATAGCGTTGCAAACGTCCTGGTTTCTGAATAAAAAATGTATAAAATACATTCAGGACGCCTATTTGTCCCGGTTTAAAAAAAAAAAAATTATATTTCAACTGAAAGAATTCTGCATTCGAGTTCTTCTCTCTCCCTACTGTTTCAATTTGGCAGAACTGCTATACACACTTCAAAACAACAAAATTGCGGAAATTTAAACTGTTATCCCTGTCTCCGAGTTGGATTTGATGGAGTCTGCGGGTTTCGTGTCACTTCGTTTTTCATTCATTTGTCTTGGAGAGAGAGACATTTTCTAATGTCGACGTCATGTCTCCCCCACGGCTCAGCGACAAAAGGAAACGAGGATCTGTATGAGAAAACACTTAAGGTACGACATCTTTTCTGTCCACTGTCGTATAGTTTATCTGTTTCTTGGAGATTACAGTGATAATGGTAAAACAGATATTTTTCTCACCAAAGCGTGTAAAACCTGCAACCATATATATGCAATAACTGCATGAAGTGTTTTCAAAATGCTTAAGAAGAAGTGTTCCTTTCAGGAAATATATTCATAGAGTATAAAACGAGGGAGAAATGACCATGAAGCAGAATGTAAAATGTTACATTGCCATTGTATATGGCAGAAGAGCGGGTATAAAAGACAACGTAGCAACGTAAAGGTAAGGTAAAGGTAATCTTCTCATGCCTTAGAGGCACATAGGGATATGGTGTTAGTGCCCATATTTTCCTCGACCTGTCAGCACACTAGTGGGTGATATGGTCAGAATCACGCCTGGACGCCTTTCCTTCCTCAACTCCAGAAGAAGTCGGGTACCCATTTCTACAGCTGGGTATCTTCAGCCGGATTCGAACCCCCGACCTTCGCCGTGATAGACCAGTGCACTAACCACTTCGCCACTCAGACACCCACGTAGCAAGTGAAAAGCATAATTCAGACACGCATTTTGCAAGGAACTTCTGAAAAGATTGGACAGTTATTTCGTGCCTAGATCTTCCGAACAGGAAAAATCAGTATAAGCAGCGGATTTGACAGTGTGCGATCTCACAATGAAACATCATATGTCCATTCAGTGGATTGCACCACCAAATTAAACTCTAAAATGTTTAATGATTTCAACGTAACAAAAAGTCTTGCGCTGGGGAGAACTAAAGCAGCGGCAGCAGCAGCGGAAAAAACCACTTTAGCTCCTGACAATATCAAATAGTTATGTGATAATTTAGCAACGGTCCACTATTTTGGTGTTGCGACGGACGCAAGTAACCACGATGCCGAGGAAATTTCTCCAATCGATTGTTCAGTACTTTAGTTCTAAAAAATGGAACGACTATAAAAGTGCTTAAACTGGGTTCTTCAAAAAGTGAAACTGCTTCTGATATAAACAGTTACTGTGCTAATGCATTAGAGGAGAACAAGACTGATAAACGGCGATAGTTCTGCGGCGATAGTGCATATGCAAATTTTGGTGGAGTACGACGAACTGGTACGAGCAATGTGTTAAAAAAAAATTGAAGAGTGAACTAAATGAAAACCGTCTCGGTGTTGGATGCCCTGCTCACACACTTCATAATCCGGTAAAGGCAGCAGCTGATGCTATAATTGTAGAAGTGGAAACTATTATAATTGTTCACTTAGTTCTCAGTATATATCCTGATGGACATATGTTGGTCACTTGATGAGAAGAAATGATCAGAGAATCCCAAAACAAGCTATCGAGTGGAACACAACAGGCTAAAAAAAAAAAAAAGAGGCAGACAGCGTGAAACTCTGAAGAGGACATTGTTAAGAGAGGCCAAATTAACAGGCGTAAAATCCTTTGACGAGGTTGAAAGACTCGCCGAAGACAGGAAAAATTGGCGAACTACTTTGCGAGCCCTATGTGACGTTTAACGGCACGGGAAGGATATAAGATATAAGATTTATCGTACCCAGGGAGCGTGCCTGAGAGAATTTTGCGAATATCGTAAATTTACGGTCACATACAAGTGTACAAAAACAAGGTGGCTATCTTTGCTTCCTGCAGTGGAAAGATTACTACAGTTTTATGAAGCAAGAAAATCGTTTTTCCCCCCTCAGGAGAAAAAAGCACAAAAAATCCCTGATTACCCTGTTTAAAAATCCCCTAAGCGAACCCTATCTTTGGTTCGTCCGAAGCCAGATGAGTGTATTTAATTAATAGACAGGTACTTTGTCTACGATTTGTCAAAGTCTAACCGCACACAACCATGCTCTGTTACTTTACTGTTGGATGTAAGTATAGTGCTGCCAGTGAAAGATACATACACAGAAAGTGACCCACCCTTCGACACCCCTGGTATGAAAGGGTAATGGAGGTCATGGCTCCCGGAAAACCATAGACCAAAGAAACAATGGGCATGGGACATCACTGACGTTATAAACACTACATTCCCAGAAGCAATCAAATTGGATAGAGAACATGATATCTTCATACTGGCTATCGAGAGAGCGACGTAGCAGACACGCATTTAAAATGACATAACAGACATGCGTTTAAAATGACTTAACAGACACGCATTTAAAATGACACAACAGACACGCATTTAAAATGACACAACAGACATGCATTTAAAATGACACAACAGACATGCATTTAAAATGACAGACACCCGTTTACAATAGCGTAACATACACGCATTTGCAATTATGTAACAAACACGCATTTAGAATGAATTAACAGATGTAAACTTGGAGAAAATCAGAGAAAATTTAATGCAAAGAGAAGGACCACAAGAAAAAAAAATATTTGAAAACCCCTGCGCCATTTGATTCAGTCCATGACAAGAATGCCACCTTATGTTAAATCTGAACGTGATGGGAATGTTAATTGGGGACGAAAAACTGGGGAGTTTTTAAAATTTTGTAAGAGGCAGAGAAGAGATAGCATGTAGATGTTGAGTAAATATCGAGTTTCAGGAATGTAAATTTTTCTAACCTGGAAGATCTCCTCGTCTCCTGTGTTTACAGTATCTTCTTCTTCTTCTTTGAGCAGCTCTTGAATTCAGCAGCTTTACCAGGCACTGAGGCTCACTGCTGCAGACACGATAGGTCTCCGTTCCTCTCCGTTCTTGATCTTTTCTTAGCCAGTTGTCGATTCCAATGGCGCGTATATCTTCTCCTAGATTGTCTCGCCATCGTTGTCTAGGTCTGCCTCTTAGTCTATCCCCCTTTCATCACTTCTGTATAGGCCACCTTTGTTTGTCTATTCTCCTCTATTTTCTCTAAATGTCAGGGCCACCTCAGTCTCTTGTGTTTTTTTCCGTAATGGCTGTTATAAGCGGAGAGTGTGAGCAATGTATACATTTCTTTTGTTACTTCTCATCTTTCACTGTTGTGTTAACAGGGTTCTGTTACCGGTCCATAAATTCTTCTCGGGCTTCTGTTTTCAAATGTTTGTGTGTGGTTTTCATTTTGTTTACAGTATCACTGAAAGAAAGAGGAAAAGGGGGTGGGGGGTAACAGAGAAAGAGTGGTTAAGATGAATGTTTACTACCCGCATTCCTGTGTTGTTCGCGCATGGGTTAAGCCAGTTTATGTATGGGGAGGCGCGTGTTCATTCTTTGCCTAGGTTTACTACAGCACGTATACGTACGTAACCAACAGCCCGACGTGTGGCAACAAGCGAGCAACACAGATGGCGCGTGTTCTCAGCTTTTGGTGGCAGGCTGAGCGGCGGTATTGTGGAGGAGGTGTTGTGAGGTCGTGATGCTTGTTCGTGTGAGGATGAAAGTGTTTTGCTGGTTTTTTGTTCGTTTGTGTGTGTGTGTGTGTGTGTGTGTGAGAGAGAGAGAGAGAGAGCTACAGAAATCGGACAGACAAATGGATGGATGGATGGATGGATGGATGGATGAATAGACGAATAGACAAATGTTAGCTAAAATTCTGATAAAGTAAACTTTTAAAATTTATTTATTTTTTACTTATTCACTCCATAGCCCACCTTTGAGTCCATCGAAATGGATGGATGGATGGATGGATGGATGGATGGATGGATGGATGGATGGATGGATGGATGGACTGAAAGTTAAAGAGAATGAAATACTTTTTTTTATTTTAATAAATTTCATTTATTCAATTATTTGTCTGTCAAAAAATGAACTTTAAAAAAAATCAATTTCTACCCTGACCACCTTAATCCTGCCTACCACACAGCGACAAATATTTGAACTGCGGTTTTTTTCAGAACAGTATAACAGCAGAGTAGTATGTATTTTCTTTTTCCCTGCTACATTTTGTCAAACTTTAGAACTACTTTTTTTTTTGGGGGGAGGGGGTATGTCAGTGGCTTCAACGGGAGAGGTATGGGGGGTGGGGGTGAGGGAGGGGGTTAGGAAAGAGGGCTGATCTGAGATAGGTCGTGAGAAGATATTATAAAGAAAGAAAAAAAGTTAAATTAGGAAGGAAAGACTTCGGGGAAGTCTGCTACGTTTTCGAACATATACTAAAAATAGCAACAGCCAGGCTCGCTATTACCTCTCTTTGATTCCCCCCCCCCCCCTGAAATCTTTAGGTGTCCAAGGCACACGAGAGTTCCACAAAGGTTTTCCTCACAAACGCCTGTCTCCCCCCCCCCCCCCCTTCCAGGCTCTTGCTCAGGTGAGCCCTCTGTTGTTCAACATCCTCTGTGTTGTTCCTCTCCATATCTCCTTTGGCCTACCCTTACTTCTGTTCCCCTGCGGTGTCCATCTTAACGCTATTTTTCTCAGTGAGTCACCAGTCATCCGGAGCACATGTCCCAGCCGTCGCCAACGTCTTTCCTCAATAATCGAATGTCTTTTGAGTGTTTCGTATCTTGAAAGATACAGGATTATGTAGGAATTCACAGTGTACATTTTTGTTGTTGTTGTGATTGATGACAAAGTTGTGTTGTGTTAAAGACATTGATATAGTTAAATTAATTTTTTGTTCAGTTATAGTATTTATAAAATGTTTGTCACTGGTCGCAGGTCACTTAGTGTCATTGCTAGTTTAGGGTCGTGGCTAATGTATCATCGCTGATTTAGGGTCGCAGGTCATGTATCATTGTGGTTTATGGTCGAAGGTCACATGTATCATCGCTGGTTTATGGTCGCAGGTCACGTATAACTGCTGGTTTATGGTCGCAGGTCACGTATAACTGCTGGTTTATGGTCGCAGGTCACTTCTCCATTTTTTAAAAGTTCAAAGTTCAAATTTCAGACTCTGGCTTCGCTGCATTCGGGATAACCCCATATATGCCCCACCGCAAGCCGCAGCATCTATCCAAGAGTATGTTTGCTAATAGTTGTCAAATGTTCGTTGTTTACGGTGCGTTTTCTGCCACACAGCTCGGATTTCCTGCCAGCACCTTTAATTTGTCATAGCTCCAGCAGTCTCCTCACAGCTACATTGCTCGCCCATTCCCGCTCTTCATTTTCCTGCAGTCTGTCCAGTACAGCCCTAGCAATGTCTCCCCTTGTCCATTGACAGTCTCCCGTTTATTTCAGCCTGTCCAGCAAGTCTGTCTGCCACATGATTGCCATGTACTCCCATATGCCCTGGACAGTAAATCCACGGTTAGGCTTGTCACAGTTGACTGGCTTAACAGTTGAATCCATTCTTTGCGAAGCAAATTCTTCTCAATCTTACGGAACATACTCTGTGAATCCGTCACAGTGACACCATTAACCACATCATGAGCAACCAACCATTCCATCGTCGCCGACACTGCCTCAATTTCCGAAAAACTGTTAAAAAGTTTTAAAAGTTACGCCTGTTGACTAAAATTCTGTTGAAGTAAACTGCCACTCCATAGCCAAACTTTGAGTCCATCGAAATGGCTCCCATTGATTTTTTATGATACAAGAGCAGTTTTTTAGTGTTTAATTTAAAAAAAAATGTATGTGTTATAAAGCTTATTAATACCACAAAGGCGTTTAAAACGCTCATAAGATAATGCAGTTGTCAGCAGAACTAAATTTTCTATTGCTATTCATAGCTTCGGTAATCTTACTAAGCCGCTGATCTATGAAAGGAATAGAAATCTCCGCCCCGTAATGACAGGCGTATGAATACAAAATATAAAGCCGCAGCACACTTAGAATGCGATTATCAACAGCGAAAGATGTGGACTTTTGAAGAAATCACGATCGTCAGCTTTCTGAAAATGGGAACATCTTTTAATTGTGATCTTTCTTTGTTGAGGGTGTCGAAATTGGGAGAGGGATGGAATGTAAGTTTAAAAAAAAAAGGTAGCGCAATTGTTTCTTTAAGAGACTCCACTGTCATTGGGGATATGGCTATCCCTACCTGTTATTCAGGACAGACCTATAGCTGTGGGTACCAACGGGGAGGTGGGACATGGTTTTGGTTAGCTATAGCTCGCTAGCCCCGGCGCTAAAAGTTAACAATGGATCGCTAACCAAACTGGCTTGATTTTACGCCGGTTTGATTTACATCGACAGACAATAACGCCGGTTTGATTTTCGTCTACTGACAGTAACGATTTATACGGATTGACAATAACGCCGATTTGATTTACATCCACTGAAATAACGCCGGTTTGATTTACATCGACAGACAATAACGCCGGTTTGATTTACATCGACAGACAATAACACCGATTTGATTTACGTCGACTGACAGTAACATTAGTTTGAAATTTGCTAAACACCTTTAAGAAGTTTCGAGGTTGGCACGACGGGAAGCGGATACGGAAGATGCCGTCGTGGAATTGGATTGGTGATAGGAGAAGAAAAAGGCCTTTACACTGAAGAGTTTTTGTGTAAAACACTTGGGACGCGTAAAGAGAGGAGGAGAACAGAGATGAACCGGGGAATGTGTTGTGAGGATGGTAAACACTGACGCCCTGAAACGATTTCTCGTTAATGACTGAGGAGTGTCGTGAAATGAGCCATGGTTGGCAGTCAGGTGACTTTGTAAGTATTATTAATATTAATTATTATCATGTAGCGTGCCGGATAGCGTTGGCGACCCTGCTTCTCCACTTTGCGCTGTCCTTGGTGCTTCCCGATTAATTCAGATGCTTTACTTTTTCCATGCCACTTGATCAGTCTAGTGAGATATTTTTCTCTTGTCCCTCCTCTCTCCCTCCTCCCTCCTCCCCCTTTTAAAGTATCCAGCCATTACCAAGTTCTCTAACGTTTGTCTTCTCGTGCCACGTCCAGGAATTTTTGACTGTCTTCGTTTTTTTCTTATAAGTTGAACTACTTTTTCGTTGTTCTGAAATCTCTTTGAAGACCTCTTCGTTTCGTTTGTCTGTCCGCCCAGTGTATTTGTAAGGAGGAGTTTAAACGAAGCCTTAGCTTATGAAATTGCTCTTGTCTTGTCCTGTCTCCCTGTAACTGTGAGATGGTGTTCTTCTGCAGCCGATGCTGTTGAAGCTGTTGAGGTACAGCATCGTATCGGCGTGGGAGCGGGTTATGGCAGGTACTTTTTTCGGTTCCGGAGTACAGCTGAAAAGCAGAGGGTGTCCAATGCTTCTTTAGCAGAACCCACCCACAGTGGGGGGGGGGGGGGTATGGCCATCCCTGCCCCATTAGTCAAGGTTTGCATGTTACTAAGAGTACCAACGGAGAGGTAGGATAGGGTCTTGGTCAGCTATGGTTCGCTGATTGCCTAATCGGACAGCGTCTTCCTATGAAACTGTTAAGGAGATTAAAAGAAAGGTACACACATCACAAACAAACACACCACACACACACCACAAGCACACAACAAGCACACACACCACAAGAACACCGCAAGCACACACACAACAAGCACACACCATAAGCACACATCACACACACACCACAAGCACACACACCACAAGCACACCACACAGACATACACCATAAGCACACACACTACAAGTACACACAGCACAAACACACACACCACAAGCACACACCACACATACACACCACAAACACATACACCACACACTCACCACAAGCACACACCACAAGCACACACACCACACACGCACCACAAGCACACACAGTACAAGCACACACAGCACAAGCACACACACCACACACGCACCACAAGCACACACAGTATAAGAACACACAGCACAAGCACACACACCACACACGTACCACAAGCACACACAATACAAGCACACACAGCACAAGCACAAGCACACACACACCACACACGCACACAAGCACACATACCACACACACAACAAGCACACACACTACACACACCACACACGCCACACACACCACTCACACACCACACACACCACACAGACACACACCACACAGACACACACCACACAGACACACAACACACAAACACACTACACACACCACACAAACACCACACACACACCACACAGACACACACACACACACCACAGACACTCACATCACACAAAGACACGAACAACTCTGGATTCATATTTTAAGAAGATGCACAATCCTTAGCCCGGCCTTTCACAGCTGGATCATCATCTGGCCATCATCTGACCATCATCTGTATCATCTGACCATCATCTGACCATCATCTGGCCATCATCTGCATCATCTGTATCATCTGACCATCATCTGACCATCATCTGACCATCATCTGTATCATCTGACCATCATCTGACCATCATCTGACCATCATCTGCATCATCTGCATCATCTGACCATCATCTGACCATCATCTGACCATCGTCTGACCATCATCTGGCCATCATCTGGCCATCATCTGACCATCATCTGACCAGCATCTGGCCATCATCTGACCATCATCTGCATCATCTGCATCATCTGACCATCATCTGGCCATCATCTGACCATCATCTGCATCATCTGACCATCATCTGACCATCATCTGACCATCGTCTGACCATCATCTGGCCATCATCTGGCCATCATCTGACCATCATCTGACCAGCATCTGGCCATCATCTGACCATCATCTGCATCATCTGACCAGCATCTGGCCATCATCTGACCATCATCTGCATCATCTGACCATCATCTGACCATCATCTGGCCATCATCTGACCATCATCTGCATCATCTGACCATCATCTGACCATCATCTGGCCATCATCTGACCATCATATCATCTGGCCGTCGTCTGGCCATCATCTGACCATCATCTGACCATCATCCGGCCTTCATCGCAGAACTAAAATTTCGTCCAGCGCCACTGTTGAACAAGATCAACACAGCGGCACTATAAAAACTGTGTCATCGACTTCGTCTATAAAGAAGTAATAGATTATTTATTAATTTTATATATTAAAATAACAGCTGAAGGTAACCCCCCCCCCCATCTCCATGTCATTGAGGCATACCCGTATTTTCCACGACCTTCGGTACATGAAAGTGTGATGTGGTCAGTATCACGCCTGGTCGCATTTACCTTCCTAGATTTCTCTGGTACCCATTTTTGTTTGTCTGTTTGTTGCTAGAGGCTGGGTGGACTCTTGGACCTTTTTTGTGTGTACCGGAAAAACACCCCCCGCCCAAACCACGGCTGATACTTGAACCCAGTACCACAGCGTTCGTTAACCGAACGCCTAACGACTCAACTAACCAGGTCGCATTGAGTAGGAAAAAAAAAACAAACCGAACAAACTGTATGTTAATATGCTTTTACTGAGGAAAAAAAAACGTGAGCAGCATGGAACGTAAACCCATTTACGCCATAAGATTGATTTTACATCGCTGTTTTTTCAGGACGGTGTATCCAGCGTAAAATCAGGACAGCCATTATTTAAACCATCTCTCGGCCGAATTAAAATTTGGAAAACATTCATTAGCCCTTCGTACAGATCGGGGAAACATTCCTAGTCGCTCTCGTAATTCTGGCCCAAGACTTGTCTCGGAGGCCAACTTTCTAAACCCAGGCCACGGAGCGATGACGCGACTGCGTGAAAGTCGGGGAGGCAAAGACTGAGGGAGTAGGGGATGGAGGGATGGGTGGGATGCAGCGCCTGTCAATCCAGTCGATACATGGATTTTCGCTTTCCGCCATCATTCCGCCGACAGTCCAGAAAACTTTGACGGAAAACAGGCCACGTGTAGAGAGAGAGAAATCGAACGAGGACACGGATCTTTACGGCGTTCGAAGGCAAATGATGTTAGTGAAATTGTGATAGTGTTCTTGTCGGTTGTTAAGAACTGTTTTAACAGTGATGGGACTCTGTGCTGTGAGCACGGAGGTGTTCCGATATTGTAAGTGTTACTGATCCTTGTTTAGCATATATATTCCAAAGACCAAATGAGATTATTATTGTATAAGCGAGGCGGATTCGTGCATTACTTGTATAATTGTTATAAAGAGCTTCAGATTATGGTGTATAAAATTTAGCTGTGCACCGGTAAGGTTTGCTTTTCTGCGGCGTTGAAACTTGCAGCAGGTGTAAACTTTCCCCCAACTCATCCTGATTTTTAAGACTCGCAGAAATAACACAGAATGTCAGTTAGACCTGGTGTTTTACCCCCTTGTATTCCGTTCAAGACAAGTTTTGTTTACTAACGCGACTGATCTATAGTGTTTGCTTTTTTTTTAGACGTAAAATGCAGTAGGAACAAGTTTTACGCGTACATATACTGTGGTTTTCTTCTTATTCAACTATCTCCCTGTAACTGAGAGCTGGTGTTCTTCGCAGCCGATGCTGTGAAGGTGTTGAGGTACAGCATCGTGTCGGCTTGGGAGCGGGGTTGTGATAGTTATTTTTCAGTCATTGGGTGGAGCTAGAAAAGCAGGGGCTGATCTGCAATAGTTCTTTAGCAGACTCCACCACCGTTAGCCAGATTAGGCCTGCTAGTGGGGGTAGTAAGGGAGAGGTGGGACAGGGTCTTGATCAGCTATGGTCTGTCAACTATGGTGCTGGCATGTCAGCTATGGTCTGTCAACAATGGTGCTGGCATGTCAGCTATGGTCTGTCAACAATGGTGCTGGCATGTCAGCTATGGTCTGTCAACAATGGTGCTGGCATGTCAGCTATGGTCTGTCAACAATGGCGCTGGCATGTCAGCTATGGTCTGTCAACAATGGCGCTGGCATGTCAGCTATGGTCTGTCAACAATGGTTCTGGCATGTCAGCTATTGCTCACTGATTGCTAGACTGGACCGTGCCTTCACCTCTAGTAGCACAGTTTTGGCTTATTACTATAATTCAGAGACGTAGAAATAGAGTCGATCGACTCAGACTTGAGTGCAACTCAGAGCACTTTAAAGACTCTGCTTAAAGATGAATAACAGCAGCTTGACTTGAGACTTAACTTTTTTTTTTTTTTTTGGTCAATCATCTATATCTTCTTTCTATGCAACGGTGTAAGTAAGGCAACGCATGTTTCAATAACGCCATCATCTTTTATGTTCTATCGGGCATACGCCCACTTAAACTGAATCTACGAACAAGTGAACTTTATTTTCAAATTGTGAAGAGATGAGTACGGAGAACTGGGTACGGAGTCTCGTTTGACCTTTGCTATCGTGCACGCCTAGTTATTATGTCATAAATCTTGTCTGTTGTAGACAGAGCGATGGCAAGAAAAGGAGTACGGATCAGGTAAAGCTGGTGCAGAACGCCAAGTAAAACTGAAGGATTTGCACGTCAAGCCACTGGCATGTCAACAGCACACCTCTCGTAAACTAGAAGGGATAATTTATCCAACCCCACAGAGGTGCCATCTCACACAACCCACACGAGCAAAGGACATGACCAGACCCCCATCAGCCTCTTACAAGAGAAGCTCTACGCTAAGGCCGAAAACCGGAGACGAACTGCCGCATATGTGAGAGAGATTGGCGACGATGTCTGAGCGAAAGAAGAAGAAGAAAGATAGGTTGATTTGTGTAACAACTTACAAAGTATAGGAGGGGTTCCTCGTGTCATTTTATCCTCACAGGAAGAAGGAACTGGCACCAAAGAACTTCGTAAGATAAAAACTAGCCCACGAGACGCTGATGGCACGGAAGAAGATTAATGTTACATTCCTAATAGATTTTTATCACAATTCAACACTAACATGAGTGAATCACTACTGAGATATATACACTATAGTCACTCTATACATGTTAATTCCATTTATTTTACTTTACCTTATCTTCGCACATTACAACTCGTCAATCCGTTATGCATAGTATAGTAAACTGCTGGTAAGGTAAGCGGAACCAAGTCACTCTGCACTTTGTCTCATAGACTTGAGACTTGAAGATGGTGACTTGAGACTTGACTTGACATTTGGCCCTGAAGGACTTGAATGCATCTGTGCTATAATTCCGAGTTTTATTTCTGTTACAAGTCAAGCTTTTTTTTCTCTTCTGTATTTGTATCTTTTGTACTTGTACTTGCACGAACTCCCTGTAACTGCGAGCTGTTGTTCTTTGCAGCCGATGCTGTAGAGGTGTGGAGACACAGCATCGTATCGGTGTGGGAGCGGGTTATGACAGTTATTTTTTAAGGTCTCAGAGTACAGGTAAAAAGCAGGGGGGTGTACAGTGCTTCTTTAGCAGATTCCACCACCATGAGGAATACGGCGATCCCTGTCTCGTTGGCCAGGCTAGGCCTGTTACTAGGAGTACCAACAGAGAGGTGGGACAGGGTCTTGGTCAGCTGTGGTTCGCTAAACCTGACGCTAGCATATCAGCTGTGGGTCGCTGACCCTGACTGTAGCATATCAACTGTGGGTCGCTGGCCCTGACTCTAGCATATCAGCTGTGGGTCGCTGACCCTGACTGTAGCATATCAACTGTGGGTCGCTGGCCCTGACTCTAGCATATCAGCTGTGGGTCGCTGACCCTGACTGTAGCATATCAACTGTGGGTCGCTGGCCCTGACTCTAGTATATCAGCTGTGGGTCGCTGACACTGACTCTAGCATATCAGCTATGGGTCGTTGACCCTGACTGTAGCATATCAGCTATGGGTCGCTGACCCTGACTCTAGAATATCAGCTGTGGGTCGCTGACCCTGACTCTAGCATATCAGCTGTGGGTCGCTGACCCTGACTCTAGCATATCAGCTATAGGTCGCTGACCCTGACTCTAGCATATCAGCTGTGGGTCGCTGACCCTGACTCTAGCATATCAGCTATGGGTCGCTTATTGCCTAATAGGACAGCGTCTTCACCTCCTAGTTATTTGTATCTGAAGCTTGTTCATTTTCGATTTATAAGTCACGCGTGGTCCTGTTGTTATTATTATGAATTAACGAACTTCCGTTTATAAGTCACTTGTGCTCTTGTTATTATTATAAATGAAGAATCTTCCGTTTATAAGTCACTCGTGCTCCTGTTGTTGTTATTATTATAAATTAAGAATATTCCGTTTATAATTCACGGGTGGTCCTGTTGTTATTATTATAATAAATTAAGAATCTTCCGTTTATAAGTCGAAAAAACATCATTGACCTTCAAGAATCTTGAGAACATATGACACTAAAAAACCTAGCTCAGATTATTCAATTCAGATGTAATATCCACTCTCATTTATGCATGAGAAAGCTGGAAAACAACTAAAGAAACAGACAAGAAATTATACTCATTTGAAAACAAATGCCTAAGGAAAATATTCGGTATAAAGTGGAACGAATTCAAGAACAATGCAGAGATAAGGCTGATGAGCGAACAACAACCTGTCTCATGTGTGATCAGAAAAAAAGAGATGGACATATGTCGGTCATGTGGTGAGAAGAGACAGCCAGAGAATCCCAAAACAAGCTATCAAATGGAACACAACAGGCTGAAGAAAAAGAGGTCGACCACGTGAAACTATAAAGAGGACATTGTTAAGAGAGGCCAAATTAGTAGGCATAAAATCTCTTGATGGGGTTGAAAAGCTCTCCGAAAGCAGAAGATCTTGGCAAACTACCATGCGAGCCCTATGTGACATTTAACGGCACGGGAAGGATGTAAGATGTAAATGTTTGTAAGTCGAGGATGAAGACGCTGTCTGATGTGACAACTGACTTGCTAGTGTCAGTACTAGCGAACCATAGCTGACCAATATAACAGTGTAAAGGTGTGCACTATCATATTATTGACGGCACCAGTATAATACTGACAAGTTGTGAACTATTATTCTTGATGACTGACAGAAGTGTTCTTTGGTTCTCTAATCGTAACACATCGATGTTTCACAAATATTACACTTCACTAAATCAGAGGAAGTCCGATAAAATGTTCTCTACAGAATTCATTTAATTCTGACACATAAGATATTCGACTTAGAATTCACATCTCTTGTACTAAGATGCAATATGACATAATCTTCGTTAGTTTCGTCGTTGAAGCACATCAATATCAAACTCATATTCTACATGCAGCATTCAATATACTACACTTGATACGTGAACATTTCCTAACTCAGCATTATATCAGATCTGCAACACGTGGTCAATGAGTTACACGACTAAATCACTGTACTCGAAGTTTCAAAGTATCAGTTCTCCGCAATCACTTGAAACACTTGAAGCACAGCTTCAATCTTCTCTAAAACTACTTCTTCGAAATTGCTTTTCCTGAGTACCTATTGCTCTAGGTGTCCATCTGTCCATACTTACGTCTTATTTCTCTCTCGACTCTTCTCTGGCTTGTGTTCTCCTTCTGCTGTTCTTCACTGATTGTCTATCCTTCTCTCCTTCTCTTGTCGAGACCGGTCTCTATTCATTGACCGCCCTTGTTCCTCCGTCTTCGGGCCCCGTCCTCTGTCTCATCTCCTCTACTTCTTCTTCCTTCTTCATCATTGGTTCTTCTTCCTTGTTCTTATTGTCTGTTCTTCGGGCTCCCTC
This sequence comes from Achatina immaculata, assembly GCA_009760885.1. Taxonomy (NCBI): domain Eukaryota; kingdom Metazoa; phylum Mollusca; class Gastropoda; order Stylommatophora; family Achatinidae; genus Lissachatina; species Lissachatina immaculata. The sequence continues at coordinate 18,906,050 of CM019693.1, read as the reverse complement.
CTCTGTCTCATCTCCTATACTTCTTCTTCCTTCTTCATCATTGGTTCTTCTTCCTTGTTCTTATTGTCTGTTCTTCAGTCTTCGGGCTCCCTCCTCTGTCTCTTCTTCTTCCTCGTTCCCCTTTCCTGTCTCTCCTCTCTTCTTTTTGTCTTCAAGTGCAGCTTGATGGATTAACCAATAAGTGTTTTGGCTCCGCCCTACAGATGTCCACTTGTTCCCATGAGCGTTCTGATTGTCCGTCAGTCAAACTGCCCCGTTACTTATATGTCTTAAGTCAGTTGTACAATAGGCCACGTCTCTAAATATTTAATTGGCCAGCTGGCCGAGTTGGTCACATCTTTATTTTAAAAACCGTGTGCAATCGCATCACAACGCGTGTCAGTCTGTGTCAGTTTCGTCTATACAATTGTTATTTATCTAAGTCATTATCTTGATATTTCATGTCGGTAGTTTTATTGTGTCCTCCCTTTTTCATTGTCTGCCATTTCTATTCGTCTTTTCTATTTTGTTTACTCGTGTCAACGTCCAGTCACAGCTTTGTTATCACTAGACCATCCTACTTTCTGGCGTCCGTCCTTTGTGTTACCTATATCTCACCGTCACTGAGTCTCGTCTTTTTCTGTTCACTGTTTACTTTTGTCCGCGTCCTGTTCTAGTGTCATGAAAGTTCTATACCTTTCTCTTCCTTCCCTCTCCATTTGTCTCTGTCGCTATTCGATGTTACTATTTTCTTTACAGTACATTTTCATAATCATGAATTATTATCATTAATGATAATAACAATAACTATAATCATTACTTATAAGGCCATGCTACACCAAGATCATGCCCCATCTCTTTATTGGTATTATCAGTAGCATGCCTAGGCTGATTATTGGGTCAGGTATCGCCACAGTCTCCATGGTGGCGGAGTCTGTTAAAGAAGCGTTGCACTCCCTTTTATCTTTTTAGCTTCACTTAGGTACTGGAGAAATAGCTGCCATAACCCACCCCTGTTCAGATACAATGCCATGCCTGGATATCTTCACCGCATCGGCTGTAGAGAACACAAGCTCGCAGTTCCAGATAAGAGAAATGACGACTGCGGTAAAACTGGTTCTATTAATAGAATAGACTGAGATGTATGATCCAGTTTTAGAAAAGATAGAAAGAGTGAAGAAAGTGAGCAGAAACAAGAATAGCAGAAAAGAAGATGAGCACGTATAAATGAAGAACATACAACAATCCAATATTTTGTCCAAAAGCCTGTTTGAAGGGTCACATAACAAAAACAACACAGCAGATAAAAACACGAAAAATAAGTGAGAAATGAAACACTTAGCGTTTTGGTCTCCTCCTAGTAAGGAATAGGCGGCCTGGTTGGCTGAGTGGTTAGGCGCTCGGTTTACTAATTCTGTGGTACCGGGTTCAGTCCCAGCAGTGGGATTTTTTTTCTGGTACACAATGAGGGTTCACCCAGCCTCTAAAAATGGGTACCAGAGAAATCTGGGAAGGTAAAACGGCCAGGGCGTGATACTGACCACACCACAGTTTCATGTGGTGAAGGTCATGGAAAATACGGGCCTAACACCGTATTCCCAACATGCCTTAATGGCATCGAAACGAGAATTTTACCTTTTACCTTTCACCTAGTAAGAAAGAAGGGTACAAAATTCATTGTCTGCCTTTCATTACTCTTAATTCAGCTTCCTTACTACTATCTTCGCCTGCTGTTACTGAGCTATCGAGGTATGTAAATTCCTAGACTTCTTCAACTAGGAAATGGTTCACCGCGATTATAATAATCATTTCAGTATTTTGTTTCAATAGTTTGATCTCAGTGAGCTCACTCGCAGTCCAGTAGTGCTTGCTTTCGTTGTCAGTCAGTCTGTATTTTCTTGCATGTTTTTTTTTTTTTTTGTATGGCTGATTGAGAACATTATTATGACGTCTGCCATTAAACACGTATTTTTTGTGCTTCTTATCCAATTATAGAATTAGTTACACACTGTTCCATGTCTGTTCTGCTGATTATGCCTGCTTATTTCGTATGTGTATGACTTCTCAGCCCTACATTTCACTAGTATTATGCCTTTGTGGCTCTGAGATTCAACCTCCACTGTAATTTAACTCCACGGTATATCAACGACAGACAGTCAAAAGATTTCTCTCTTTCAAACAGTTGAGGTCCATCTCTTTCATCGTTGCTTCCCTGTCGGGTTTAGTGCCTGCTTGGAGTCTGGTGACCTCTGCAGAGTCCAGTCTTCTAGCGATGATGTTAATGAGCAGTGAACTGGGTTGAGATATCTGCTGATAGAGATTCTAGCTAAATACTTGCTCACTTCCTGTCCTAGAATTCTCAGATTTTCCTCTTGGTTGATCAGGGCGTAGGACTGACTGGCTACAGTTTCTAACTGTTCCTAGGTCTGACTATGAGTGGTTAGGCGCGCGGTTTACTAATCTGGTGGTACTGGGTTCAAGTCCCAGCAGTGGGGGGAATTTTTTTTTTCTGGTACACACCAAGAGGTATCTGAGTGGCGAAGTGGTTAGTGCATTGGTCTCTCATGGCGAAGGTCGGGGGTTCGAATCCTGCCGGGGGCACCCCAGTCACCCAGCTATAGAAATGGGTACCTGACTACTTCTGAAGCTGGGGAAGGAAAAGGCGACCAGGCGTGATATTGACCATATCACCCTCTAGTGTGCTGACAGGTCGAGGAAAATATGGGCACTAACACCATATCCCTGTGTGCCTCTAAGGCATGACAGGATTACCTTTACCTTACACCAAGAAGGCAGCCTCTAAAAATGGGTACCAGAGAAATCTGGGAAGGTAAAGCGGCCAGGCATGAAACTGACCACATCACACTTTCACGTGCCGACGTTCGTGGAAAATACGGGCCTAAACCTTATCCCCAATATGCCTTAATGGCATGGAAACAGGAATTTTATCTTTTCCTTTACCTTACCTAGCTGTAGCAACGGTGCTTAACTCTCATAATACTATCAGATGTAGTTTACTACCATAAACAGATCAAAGCTAAAAGTATGAACTTGTGGTCCCTGTTCAAAGCCATCAGAGAGCCTTTGTTCAAAACACTGACTGTTGGCTTGTGTCAGGCATAGAGGTAGACATTTTCTCCGACTTTCCCGGCCATTCTCTCCTGGCAGTGCGACAGAATAACACATCGTGTCTAGCGCTGAGCAGGAACATGAACAGAAATTCCTTACGACTGGGCAAAAAAACGCTAGGATCAGCGTAACGGTGTCCCAAAGGGGAGCCTCTTGACATGGGCAAGGTTAAGCTGTTATACGTATAATTTTCCATACTGGTGGTCCAGAGATGTTTTGACATACGTAGCAGAAATGCAGATGAAGCCACTGACAGCAATTATTGAGGAAAGACGCTGGCGATGGTTGGGACATGTGCTCCGAATGACTGACAACTACTACCAAAAATGGCACTAGGATGGACACCACAGGGGAACAGAAGTAAGGGTAGACCAAAAGAAACATGGAGAAGAAAAATAGAGAGGATGTTGAGCAATAAAGGGCTCACCTAGGTAAGAGCGGAAAAAAAGGCAAAGGACAGGCATTTGTGGAAAACCCTTGCAGAAGTCCCATGTGCCCTAGGCATACAAGGTTCAGAGAGAGAGAGAGAAAGAGAGAGAGAGAGAGTATACCATGTTATTATAGTCTTACGTTTGTTCACAGTTGGGTGCTTTGTTGCGTTTGAGACTAATCTACTTGATGTACGTGAGATAGCCTTCTAATGACCATAACAAAAAAAGGCATATGTGTGATAGTTGAGACATGTTCATATTTCATATTTGTTAGATAAACAATCATATAGCTGTTTGCTTCGTTGGTAGATGTTTGCTAGATACAGCCGTACTGCCAACTTCGTTTGGTAGCTGTTTGCTAGACAGAGCCGTACTGACTACTTCGTTGGATACACTTGTAACTATCAGTGCTAGGCGGACCTGCTACCTTTGTGTGATACATATATTTACTATGCTATCTGTGTAAGATAGATATGTACTATGTGGATGCTGGATATACCATGTGTTCGATGTAGGAGAAATGAATAGGAAGAGAGGCAGAAGGAGGAATCAAGTGATATACATCCTGTGTGTGCTGAACTGCATACTTCGAGTGCAGACAGGTCAACGCTAGATAGTGTATCTTGTCTTGTCTTGTCTTCTGCTATCTCCTTGTAACTGCGAGCTGGTGTTCTTTGCAGCCAGTGCTGTGAAGTTGTTGTGGCACAGCATCGTATTGCCGTGAGAGCGAGTTATGGCAGCTGCTGTTTTTTTTTAAAAATTCAGTCTCGGAGTGCAGGGGGTATGCAGTATTTCTTTAACAGGCTCCACCACCATAGGGACTATGGCGATCCCTGTCTCGTTGTCCAGGTTAGGCCCGTTACTTGGAGGGGGGGGGGGAATACCAGTGGAAAAGCGGGACAGGGTCTTGGTCACCTATGGTTCGCTAACCCTGACGCTAACATATCAGCTATATATATACGATTGCCTATTCGGACAACGTCATTACCCTACTAGATAGTGTTCTATCGATGCACGAGACAAAACCTATGCTGTGTAACCAAGTGTAGAATAGTATGAATCGATATAATCTTTACTGTAATGCGAACAGCTGGAAACATAATCAAATGATGAATACACGCGTCTCTTAAATATTATGCAGTCTAACAATGTTCTAAGGTATTTAAACACGATTTTTAACGTAAACATCGGCCCAGTTAACAAAAGACAGTGCACGATGTGAAAGCAACTGAATGGGAGGAAGAAAAAGTATGAGAACAAAATTTTGTAGGATTAGACCTCAGAAAAAATTGTAGACAAAGTACTTTAGTGAGAAGTGAGAGAAAGAAAAATCACAAGATAATTACCTGGGATTCGAACACGGACTCCGGTAGGACGAGCAGCCGCCTAGCCACGAGAGAACAGCGTACTATCGACTTAGCCAAATAGCACCCCCCCCCAAAAAAAAAAAGGTGTTTTGTTGACATAGTCTTGTAGTAACTGCTCAGTAGATATGAGGGATCGTGACACCCGGAAAGAGACGAGGTCGTGACACAGAAATTCCGTAGCTTAGATTCAGTCTCTCTAGCAGGTATAGCAACTTTTTGTAGACAAACACACACTCGGTTTCCTGCCATGTCTGGTGCAAACTTGAACAACAATAACAAACGAACAAATACTTATTACATGAAGTTAGTTTCAGATATAGTTTTAAGGAACAATTTTTTTATAAATAGGAAACTACGAGGCTTTGATACGGCAAAGTATGAGAACAAAATTTTGTAGGATTAGACCTCGAAAAAAAATCGTAGACAATGCACTTTAGTGAGACGTGAGAGAAAGAAAAAGTCCCTTTCCGTCGTGGGTTAACTGTGACAAACTGACCTCTGACCTTTTTAACCATAGAATTTCTGTAACGTCGTTTCCGCTAATCAGATTTCACGTGAAAAGTGGCCATTTGAAGCACTGGGTTCAAAGTTTATCTCCAACAAGGAGGCGTGTTTTGGCTTCTCCTGGGCCCTGTGGATGCTGGTCTTGTATAAGTAACTGGTTCGTTATTCACCAGTTCTCTGATGACTTTTATTCAAGTTCACGCCAGTGGCTTTGTGCGTGTGTGTGTGTGTGTGTGAGTGAGTGAGAGAGAGAGAGAGAGAGAATTTTCGAGTTCTTTTATGTTTCAATTTTCCGTTATTTACATGCCACGAAGTTTTCTATTGTTTGTAATTTGGACAGATTTTTTTTTGTCACCTGAAAGTTTTAAAATGAGCCTTAAACAAACAAACAAACAAACAAACAAACACGACATATTGTGCCTTGCTGGCAGTTAATCTTTTTAACTGGCCAATCGGTACAATCGTATCAGATCTTTGTGTGTGTAAATCTGGATGCTGAAAATGAATAGAAAGTAAACAGCTCGTGGAGGCTATAGATTCAGTTAATAAGCTGCTGACAGCTGCATCGAATACCAGCAGTAATAACTGTGTGGCCACTTCCGACCTGTCAGTTGTGATCTTCAGTATTCATCGCACAGGCACAGCGCGTTGCAAACTGGTATCTGCCGTGTTGATTATATGGCGGGGGGAGGCGTGTTTCGGAAACTTGGCATTTCGGTTGTGTTTAAAAACACTTCAAATTTATCAGAATTCCTAATACGGCCATACCTTTTTTTTACCCCCATGCTGTACATAAACACTTCAGTTTAAAAGCCAACAAAACTCATAGTCATTAGCTGTATATTAAAATAATATACGTATACAATGCTGTGCCATGTTAGCCGTTCATCTTTAGTATAGTTTCAGGGTCTTCTCATTTTTTTCTTCTCCGTTCGCCATCAAACGGGCGTTCGCTGCGTTGTGTCACGGCTTGCAGTTTTAGGCTGCGATATCTCCGCCTTTCGGCCCGGACACATCCGTTTTCGGCATGTCGTATTTTTGTGTTTTTTTTAGACCGGGTTTGTCTTTCCATTTTGGATCACTGTTCATCTGGAACAAACAGGGGCCACCCACTAGGATGTAGAATAGGGTCTTGTTTGGCAGTGGCTCACTAACCCTGACGCAAACAGCTGCGGGTCGATGACCGTTATCTCTTTCAGCTTGAGTATCACGCACTTGTACCCTAGCTTCAGAGTATACAAGTAGTAGTTCCTAAACCAGAAAGGTAGACATTGTCTAAAAACATTGTGGCAACTGTAGTAATCTCGAAACGACAGGGAAGCTGTAATCATGGAAATCTAAAAATGAAATACGAGTTAGAATTCGGAACCAGAAGTTGTCATAGGAAATTGAGTTTTGTTTTTTTTTTTTTGCTTTCGGGGAGGGGGAACTCTATGGAAAGATTGACGTTATAAGATAGCAACGAAAATGATATAAAAGAGTCCAGCGGCTGGTTCTAGAGGGTTGTCTTCCATGCACAGAGAGGTCTTCCAGTGGACACGGAGAGCGTCTTCCAGTAGACAAAGCAAGAGAGAGAGAGAGCATCATCCAGTGGACAGAGAGAGAGAGAGAGAAAGCATTATCCAGTGGACACAGAAAGAACATAATCCAGTGGACAGAGAGAGAGCATTATCCAGTGGACATAGAGAGAACATCGTCCAGTGGATACAGAGAGAACATCGTCCAGTGGACACAGAGAGAATATCATCCAGGAGAGAACATCATCTGTGGACACAGAAAACATCATCCAGGAGAGAACATCATCCAGTGGACATAAAGAGAACATCATCCAGTGGACACAGAGAGAACATCATCCAGTAGACACAGAGAGAACATCATCCAGTGGACACAGAGATAACATCATCCAGTGGACACAGAGATAACATCATCCAGTGTACACAGAGAACATCATCCAGTGGACACAGAGAGAACATCATCCAGTGAACACAGAGAGAACATCATCCAGTGGACGCAGAGAGAACATCACCCAGTGGACACAGAGAGAACATCATCCAGTGGACGCAGAGAGAACATCACCCAGTGGACGCAGAGAGAACATCATCCAGTGAAGCAAAAGAGCTTTTTTTTAAGGAGGCTGACCGAGACAACCTTTCAATTTTTTTTTGTTTTTGTTTTTTGTTCATTTGACTACGATAGAATGTGGCAAGTAAGTAGAGCATACATGTAGCAAGTAAGTAGAGCCTACATATGGCAAGTAAGTAGAGCATACATGTAGCAAGTAAGTAGAGCCTACATGTGGCAAGTAAGTAGAGCATACATGTGGCAAGTAAGTAGAGCCTACATGTGGCAAGAAAGTGGAGCCTACATGTGGCAAGTAAGTAGAGCCTACATGTGGCAAGTAAGTAGAGCATACATGTGGCAAGCAAGTAGAGCATACATGTGGCAAGTGAAACCTACATGTGGCAAGTAAGTAGAGCCTACATGTAGCAAGTAAGTAGAGCCTACATGTGGCAAGTAAGTAGAGCATACATGTGGCAAGTGAAGCCTACATGTAGCAAGTAAGTAGAGCCTACATGTAGCAAGTAAGTAGAGCATACATGTGGCAAGTAAGTAAAGCCTACATGTAGCAAGAAAGTAGAGCCTACATGTGGCAAGTAAGTAGAGCCTACATGTAGCAAGTAAGTAGAGCCTACATGTAGCAAGTAAGTAGAGCCTACATGTGGCAAGTAAGTAGAGCCTACATGTGGCAAGTAAATAGAGCCTACATGTGGCCAGTAAGTAGAGCCTACATGTGGCCAGTAAGTAGAGCCTACATGTGGCAAGTAAGTAGAGCCTACATGTGGCAAGTAAGTAGAGCATGCATGTGGCAAGTAAGTAGAGCATGCATGTGGCAAGTGAAGCCTACATGTGGCAAGAAAGTGGAGCCTACATGTGGCAAGTAAGTGGAACCCACATGTAACAAGTACGTAGAGCCTACACGTGCAACCTGAGATGAAACAAATAAAATCTCACAATCGTTCGTTTACCTGCCTTTGTTGTGTTTAAGGTGAACTAAGGAATGAAAGAACGCCTGAGAGGTTAGGGGCGGTTACTCTGAGACAGACATTACACATTACTACGTATTATCATCTGTACTTCTTTGTTATACCTTGTAGATGTTTTGTATATTTGCTGTTATGGCGCACTAAAAGAGAATGTGAGAGTATATGCGTGAACACAAGTCTAATATTAGTGGTACCTGCTTATAATGGTTTGACAACCACTGTACATCTGTTGCGTGTTTGATTGTGAAATCGTTCTGTTAAGCCAAGGAACGTTTTTTCCTATGCAAACTTCTCGGTCTTGCGCACGCTTCGACCTGTAGCTATTTTGTAATTTGGACTTTCAGTGAAATATACGAACATATGGTGTGTCTAAAAACGTTCAGTGAATGGTCCGATATCTCAGTGGCAACATGGACAGGCGCGTGGCCGTGTACATGGCTATCCAGAAACACATCGTCTTTGCTAATGTCCAATTCCTTTGCCATCAATCGTAGAGCTAGTCGCCGATCTCGTGCTAATATTTGTCGCACTGGCTCGATCATGTCTGTGGTTCTGCTTGTCGACGGCCCACCCGAACGTGGCTCATCCTCAGTCGTTTCCTTCCCGTTGCGAAAGCGTTTGATCCAGTTGTAAAACATATTTTCTGCTCACGGCTTCCGTCCCGTACACTCACCAATATTTCATGCGTCTCCGTCGCCGTTTTCTCCCAATGTCTAGCAGAACTTGATGTTCACTTGTTTGCACCATTGCACTGTGACCATACCTCTCACACTGACTACGTTCGACCGCCCGCAGCGGGTTTACCCTGATGGTCACGTGTACTCCACGATAGGTGGCGCTTCTCTACGTGTCTCTGGATAGCCATATGCATGGCCACGCACCTGGCCCATGTTGCCGTTGAGGTATCGGACCATTCTCCGAACTTTTTCATATGTGTATTTTCATATGTTCATTAATCTGAAGTATTTGTCTAAAAATTGATTGAGAATATAGTTCTTCTTCTTCTTCGTTCGCATATTGAGAATATAGTTAACATCTTCTTTTTTATATCTTACCCAAATGACACGAAAGTAGCTCAGAATGTATCTGCCTGTCTTTCTGTCTGCCTGTCTGTCTTTCCATCTTGCCTGTTGCCTGTTTGTTGTGAGATAGAATACATGAAGAAAAAGCAGAAAGAGAGCCCAACCAAAAAGACACTCTGGCGAAGAACTGTTGCAGCAAAGATAAAAGTCTTTTAACATCCTACAAAGGCTAGCCTGAAGTGTTGTCCACATCGCCCTGTAGTGTGCCTACAGAACAAGGAAAATATGACAACTATCACTATATCCCCATAGGTGCTTCCAATGGATATTAGGGCTCTGTGACGGATTATATTAGGGCTCCGTGACGGATTATATTAGGGCTCCGTGACGGATTATATTAGGGCTCCGTGACGGATTATATTAGGGCTCCGTGACGGATTATACGTTAATTTGATAAACCTCAGGAACCCGAAAGGAGAAGAGGTCTAGCGTCAAGAGAGAAAAAAAAAACGCTGTGTAAATACCAGCCTATTCAAACCTTAGAGCACAGATCTGGCCTGGCCCGAGGGGAGAGGAACTGAAAGAAAAGCTGTGTGAGTGACACAAGCCTAGAGAAGTCGACAGATTTAGTCCGGACGACAGGGATGCAGATATAGCATGTGTCCGGACGACGGGGCTGCAAATATAGCATGTGTCCGGACGACGGGGCTGCAAATATAGCATGTGTCCGGACGACGGGGCTGCAGACACAGCATGTGCCAGGACGACGGGGCTGCAGATATAGCATGTGCCAGGACGACGGGGCTGCAGACACAGCATGTGCCAGGACGACGGGGCTGCAGACACAGCATGTGCCAGGACGACGGGGCTGCAGATATAGCATGTGCTCGGACGACGGAGCTGCAGATACAGCATGTGCCCGGACGACGGGGCTGCAGATACAGCATGTGCCAGGACGACCGAGCTGCAGTTATAGCATGTGCCAGGACGAATGAGCTGCAGATATAGCATGGTGCCAGGACGAATGAGCTGCAGATATAGTATGTGCCAGGACGACCGAGCTGCAGATATAGCATGTGCCAGGACGACCGAGCTGCAGATATAGCATGGTGCCAGGACGACCGAGCTGCAGATATAGCATGTGCCAGGACGACCGAGCTGCAGATACAGCATGTGCCAGGACGACCGAGCTGCAGATACAGCATGTGCCAGGACGACCGAGCTGCAGATACAGCATGTGACAGGACGAATGAGCTGCAGATATAGCATGTGCCAGGACGGCGGGGCTGCAGATATAACATGACCAATCTATATTTTAACACGATTGTTGTATGGATTTCTTATCAGAGATGAACACTATAGGTCGGAGTGGGCTAGGGCCCTTATTACGTTTAGCTTAGGGGGCCTGAGTAGTTGTTCATCCGCCACGGACAGGGGGTAACTTTACTGTTACCTTTTGAGCGTGAATGTTTTCTGCGGTAAACTGTCTGATGATAGTCATGTAACGTGGCCAAGCCATTTTAACTTGCTGTTTCTGAATGTAGAATACTTGTGTTACTCCGACCTTAAAAAAATAAAAATGTCCGAGGGGTCCATCCAGCCTCTAAAAATGGGTACCAGAGAAATCTGGGAAGGTAAATGCGGCCACAAATAGTGACCACATCACCCTTTCATGTGCCGATAGTCTTGGAAATACGGGTCTAACAGCCTACCCCCGTTGTGCATTAAATAGCATAGATACAGGAATTTTACCTTTTACCGTTCTTACTGAGGTGGTTTTTTTCCCTTGGTGGTGTCTGTATCCAAAATGAAACCTTTGATTAAGCGCTTGGACTGCGTTATAATCAGGTCTTGTTTTTCAGTATTTTTCTCTGCTATAAAGCTCTTCCTTACCTATTGTATTCACATTTTATGGTATCATTACTCGCTCTTCCTTACCCGTTGTATTCACACTTTTTGGTATCACTACTCGCTCTTCCTTACCCGTTGTATTCACACTTTTTGGTATCATTACTCGCTCTTCCTTACCCGTTGTATTCACACTTTTTGGTATCATTACTCGCTCTTCCTTACCCGTTGTATTCACACTTTTTGGTATCACTACTCGCTCTTCCTTACCCGTTGTACTCACATTTTTTGGTATCATTACTCGCTCTTCCTTACCCGTTGTACTCACATTTTTTGGTATCATTACTCGCTCTTCCTTACCCGATGTATTCACACTTTTTGGTATCACTACTCGCTCTTCCTTACCCGTTGTATTCACACTTTTTGGTATCATTACTCGCTCTTCCTTACCCCTTGTACTCACACTTTTTGGTATCACTACTCGCTCTTCCTTACTCATTGTATTCACACTTTTTGGTATCATTACTCGCTCTTCCTTACTCATTGTATTCACACTTTTTGGTATCACTACTCATGTTCACAATATGTTACCCCACGTTTCCCCACAGAACAGTTTTCTTGTCAGCGCTGCTGGGGCCAGAGCCATCCTCGCTTCTTGGATCAGGCGATCATGATCAGATATGATATGAGTTCCATATTTGGCTAAGTCTGTGATAGGGGCTTTACTTCCCAAGACTGTTTTTGCCGTCTCTGCTTATGTGGGTTTAGTTTTTCATAAGCGATTTTCGGTTATACTTTCCGTGGGTTAGTTTTATTTGGGATCGTGTTTAGCTTTCACTTGCTGTATGTTGGTTTACCAAGACTGTTTTTAGCTTTCGCTTACTGTGTGTTAGTTTACAAAGACTGTTTTTAGCTTTCGCTTACTGTGTGTTAGTTTACAAAGACTGTTTTTAGCTTTCGCTTACTGTGTGTTAGTTTACAAAGACTGTTTTTAGCTTCCATTTACTGTATGTTAGTTTACAAAGACTGTTTTTAGCTTCCATTTACTATATGTTAGTTTACAAAGACTGTTTTTAGCTTCCGCTTACTGTATGTTAGTTTACAAAGACTGTTTTTAGCTTCAATTTAATGTATGTTAGTTTACAAAGACTGTTTTTAGCTTCCATTTACTGTATGTTAGTTTACAAAGCTTCTGTTTCCAAACACCATAAGAAATAACATCTTATTGGCAGAAATGCAGATGAAACCACTGACAACAATTATTGAAGAAAGACGCTGGCGATGGTTGGGACATGTGCTCCGAATGACAGACAACTCACTACCAAAAGTAGCACTAAGATGGACACCACAGGGGAGCAGAAGTAAGGGTAGACCAAAAGAGACATGGAGAAGAACAACAGAAAGGATGTTGAGCAATAGAGGGCTCACCTGGGCAAGAGCAGAAAAAAAGGCGAAAGACAGGCATTTGTGGAAAACCCTTGCGGAAGCCCCATGTGCCCTGGGCACTTAAGGTTCAGAGAGAGAGAGAGAGAGTTTACAAAGACTGTTTTTAGCTTTAGCTTACTGTATCGCTGTCCAATTTGGCATTGAGCGATCCACAACTGACATTCTTGCGTCAGGTTTGGCAAACTACAGCTGACCAAGACCCTGTCCCACCTCTCCGTTGGTACCCCCACTAACAGGCCTAGCCTGGCTAACGCGGCAGGGATCACAAGTCCCCATGGTGATGGAGTCTGCTAAGAAGGATTACACGCTCCCTGCTTATTAGTTGCGCTTAGGTACTGTAGAAGAAATGCCATGACCCGCTCCCAAATCGACATGATGCTGTTCCTCAACATCTTCACAGCATCGGCTGCAAAAAATACCAACTGGGAGTTCCAGGGAGACAAAAGAAGGAGAAGAAGATCGTGACTGTTTCTAGCTTACGCTTATTGTATGTTAGTTTATTAAGACCGTTTTTATCTTCCGCCTACTCAGTGTTAGTTTATTAAGATTGTTTTTTTTTTTAGCCTCTGCCTACTCAGTGTTAGTTTACTAAGAACATTTTTATCTTCCGCCTACTCAGTGTTAGTTTATTAAGAACGTTTTTACCTTCCGCCTACTCAGTGTTAGTTTATTAAGAACGTTTTTACCTTCCGCCTACTCAGTGTTAGTTTACTAAGAACGTTTTTACCTTCCGCCTACTCAGTGTTAGTTTACTAAGAACGTTTTTATCTTCCGCCTACTCAGTGTTAGTTTACTAAGAACGTTTTTATCTTCCGCCTACTCAGTGTTAGTTTACTAAGAACATTTTTATCTTCCGCCTACTCAGTGTTAGTTTACTAAGAACATTTTTAGCCTCTGCCTACTCAGTGTTAGTTTACTAAGAACGTTTTAGCCTCTGCCTACTCAGTGTTAGTTTACTAAGAACATTTTTATCTTCCGCCTACTCAGTGTTAGTTTACTAAGAACATTTTTAGCCTCTGCCTACTCAGTGTTAGTTTACTAAGAACGTTTTTAGCCTCTGCCTACTCAGTGTTAGTTTACTAAGAACGTTTTTACCTTCCGCCTACTCAGTGTTAGTTTATTAAGATTGTTTTTTTTAGCCTCTGCCTACTCAGTGTTAGTTTACTAAGAACATTTTTATCTTCCGCCTACTCAGTGTTAGTTTATTAAGATTGTTTTTTTAGCCTCTGCCTACTCAGTGTTAGTTTACTAAGAACAATTTTAGCCTCTGCCTACTCAGTGTTAGTTTACTAAGAACATTTTTAGCCTCTGCCTACTCAGTGTTAGTTTACTAAGAACATTTTTAGCCTCTGCCTACTCAGTGTTAGCTTATTAAGAACGTTTTTACCTTCCTCCTACTCAGTGTTAGTTGATCAAGACCGTTTTTAGCTTCTGCCTACTCAGTGTTAGTTTATAAAGACCGTTTTTAACCGTTTTTAATTTGGAAGAAGTCATCTACAATATCATGCTTCTGCAGAACAACAAAGCAACGGGCAGATGGAATTGCTGCAGAATTGATTAAGGAAGGAGGTCTAAAACCTACATGAACAGATATGTGCAGTAATACAATAAATACGGAGAGAAGAAAAACTCGCTAGTGAATGGAGAAAATCATTACTGATCCCAATATTAAAAAAAAAAAAAGATGCTAAGAGCAAGCGTGAAAACTACAGAGGGATATCCTTACTGCAAACAAACTGCAAAATACTATCTATTATACTTTTAAATAGATTAAAACCATGCAGCCAAAACATACTGGGAGACTATCAAACAGGTTTTAGGAAAAATAGTTCAACCGTAGACCAAATATTTTATCTACGTCAAAGAGCAGAACCCCCGTGTAGTACCCGGGATCTGCAAAGAATAGGACCACTGTACCCTACCACGCATGATCGTAAAAGGCGACTAAGGAGGGTTCGGCATAGGGCCAGCAACCCTATCTGGTAAAAAAAACCCAAAAAACTATCAGACTGCTACAGAAACAGAATTAAGGGAAAAAAAACAAATGCAGGTGGAAGGAGAAATGCTTATCAGGAAACTGAGCCCATGAAGGTTGTGGATGAAAGCCAGCCACTGCAAGTCCCCAGCCCGACTGCAGACCTCCTGAAACCTAAAAACAAGATGCTAATAGGCAGCTGGAATGTAAGAACACTTAACCAGACTGGAAAACTAGCACAAACCATCAAGGAAATGCACAGATACAAACTAGACATACTAGGAATACAAGAAGCAAGATGGACAGGACAAGGCAGAAGGAAATTAACAACACAGCACACAGAAGATACAATAATATGGTCAGGTAAAGAAGATCATCATGAAGGAGGAGTAGCATTGATTATAAGAAAAGAAGCATCAAGAAATGGACCCCTATAAACGAGAGATTATTATATGCACGGTTCAACTCAAGATTCACGAAGCTGTCTATTATAGTTTGTTATGCACAAAACAGAAGCAGCTGAAGAGGAATTAAAAGAAGATTTTTACAACAGCCTCCAAGTTATAATAGAAACAATACCCAAGCATGATATGCTACTCATCTTGGGCGACTTTAATGAAAAAGTAGGTTAGGGAAATGAAAATAGAAGAAGAATCATGGGAAGAGAAGGAATCGGAGAAATAAATGAAAATGGAGAAAGACTGTGCAGTTTCTGTGAAGAAAACATGATGACCATCGGAGGGACAATTTTCCAACATAAAAACATACATAAAGTGACTTGGAGGTCCCCAGATAAAACCACAGAAAACCAAATTGATCACATACTAATAAACAACAAGTGGAAACGGTCACTACAAGATGTGCGAGCAAGGAAAGGAGCAGATGTAGGAAGTGATCACAACCTTCTGGTAGCAAAAATAAAACTAAAATTAAATCAAAATCGGAGAACAAAGAAAGATACATTTTGATAAAAAAAAAACAAACTGAAAGACCAGCAAACAAGGAATGAATTCTCAATAGTACTTCAGAACCGCTTCAGTGTCCTACAAGACGAAACAGAAATATCCATACTAGAGTTCAATAAAACACTACAGGAAACAGCAGAAGATGTGCTGGGATATCGAAAACGGAGAAAAGAGGAATGGATAAGTAAGACCACATGGGAAAAGACAGAACAAAGAAAAGAAATCAAGAAAAAGTTACTGAACGCCAAATCACAACGGCTTAAAGAACAAGTTTTAAGTAATTATGCACAAAAAGACAAAGAAGTGAAGGAATCATGCCGTCAAGATAAACGTAAATACTATGACAACTTAGCAGAAGCAGCAGAGAAAGCAGCATATGCAAATGACATTAAAACCATATACAAAATCACAAAGCAGATGACAGGTAACTTCAGCACAAGATGTGAGAGTGCAATAAGGACACATAAGGGACAACTGGTCAGTGTAGAAAGAGAAAAAATTGAAAGATAGAGGGAACACTTTAACATCCTACTAAACAGAATACACGCAGTACAAACAATAGACATATCTGAAGCAAAAACGGAACTAAACATGAATACAGGACCAATAACGATAAGTGAAGTAAAGGAGGCAATAAAGAAGCTAAAATTAGACAGGGCACCAGGTGAAGATGAAGTGACTGCTAAGATGTTGAAAGCAGAAGAAATAGAAACACCAAAAACAACTCTGCCGGATACTACAACAAATTTGGGATCAAGAAAAAGCTCCAGAGGAGTAGAAAACTGGCCTTATAGTAAAACTACCAAAGAAGGGTGACATCAGAGATTGCGGGAACTGGAGAAGCATTACCCTATTGCCACTCACCAGTAAAGTATTTTGCAGAATAATCATCAACATAATTGTACCAGCACTTGAGGGAAAACTTCGGAAAGAGCAGGCAGGATTTAGGAAAGGAAGATCATGCATAGACCACATATTTGTACTTAGAACAGGCAAATGAGTGGCATAGCACAATATATGCATTGTTTATGTATTTTGAGAAAGCCTTTGACAGTGTCAACAGAGATGCACTGTGGAAAATCCTAAGATGGCATGGCTTCCCCCATAAGATAGTGAATGTAATCATAGCGCTATACGAGGGTTTTCAGTGCAAAGTGATCTGTGGAGAACATACCTCCAGCAGCTTTAGGGTACAAACAGGAGTGAAACAGGGATGTGTACTATCACCAACATTATTTATCTTGGCAGTAGACTGGTTAATGAAAGAGACAACATCAGACAAACGCAGAGAATTACAATGGACCCTTGACACAGATACAGATATTTCAAGATGTTTGCCCTTATTTGCAATATGTGCTACATATTTGTTGTCTATAATCTTTACTGCTCGTTTTTTGGAGAGAGTAAAGTCTTTTCATGTTTGATATGGAACAACCACCCCAGATTGTGGAACAGTAGCTCAAATGTATTTGTATTTTTTATATGTAGTATAATTTCCTAGTATCTGTGTCAAGAAAGTGTTTAATTTTGGCACACTGGTAAACTTTTTGTGCAGTGAGTTTGGTTAGATTGTCTACATGACAATTCCAGCTGATGTGGTGGTCAGTCGTGAGATCTAGGGTTTTATGTTCGCTAACATTCTCTACCTTTCAAATTCCAGCATGGAGCTGTAGTGTTGTTGCTGGTGAATTTGTCAATTTCTGTCTTGTTGTAATGAGCATGGATTTTGTTTTGCTGTTGTTTATGAGCATTCTGTTGTTGTTCCAGTTAATTCGACTGTTTACTTCAAAGTGAAATGTTGTCTCAAGATTAATACAGTCGTTGTCACTAGTGTAAACTGTGCAGTCATAGCAAAAAGATCACAAGACGATTTTTTTAGATGAAGTGGAAGATCATTGATGTAGATAGTATAAAGCAGAGGACAAAGAACAGGCTCTCATTATCAACCACAGATGGATTTGACTTAGTTTTTGAGGCAAACTATTTGCTGTCTATTAGAAAGAAAAGATGTAATAAATTTAGTTAAGTTCTGGTGTAGTTTATAAGTCTCAAGCTTTCTAACTAGGATTACATGAATGATGAAGGAAACAAGACCAAGGGGTAGACCAAGACAGAGATCAATAGACAACATAGAATAGGATATAAAGGAAATTGGTGTCACCAACTGGAGAGAGACGATTAGGATTAGAGAGGGGTGGAGGCGAACTTGATCTGCAGCAGTGAGCCTTAATGGCTCGGAAAGCTGAAGAACTTCTTAAGAACCCGTCCACCTACTCAGTTTTGGTTTGTCAAGACCTGTCTTAGCTTCTGCCCTTGACGTTTGCTTCATACAGCCATGTTTGCCTGTACGCTTAACCCCTAACAATTCAGACAGTTAGTCATTTGCAGGTCCCTTGCGGAACTTCCTCCCTAGCATCTTTCCGGTAGGCCTCTCAGTTGTAAGCAAGATGCCCTACTGCTGATGCATCCATGTGCAGATTATCAACGATGTCCTGCAGCCATCTTCGCCTTGGTCTTCCTCTTGTTCTTTTTCACATTTAAGTACCCTTCCAAGACGGTCTTCTTTAGATTATCATGACGTTTAATGTGTCCAAAATATTTAAGTTTTCTTTCATTAGTCCTCTTTACTAGCCAACCTTCTTCAATATTAAGTTCTTGTAGTATGGATATACAAGTATATAACCTATAACAATTACCAAACAATTAATATTAGCTTCTTGTCCCATTTTCTGAATTTTAAATGGTATATTCACAGTTGTTTATCTACTTTATGCCACCTGGACAGGAAAAAAAACCCAGAACATTGTTCATAGTTTTCTAGACTGTAGTGTTCTTCTCGCTTTATGGAGTATATAAAGTAATAGAAAAATTTCAGTTTGGAAGCATATTACCTGACATGACAAAAGTTTTCGAATGAAGCTGATGCAAGTTTCTCGTTAGCGCTGTGGACATTTTTCGGCTGTTTTCTATGAATTCATTCTGGCTGAATCCGACGAGTACAGACACAAGACATACATAAATGAGGATTACACATGCTTACAATCTGGTAAGTACGTTGGCATATTGTAATTAAAGCGTAGTTGCTTTTCATAAAAAAAAAGTAAAGATTTAGTTGCATTTTACAGTTTTTTGCGTGGGCTTGCCTATGCGGGGGATATCGTGCATAAGAATTGAGATCATCCATGAGATATTCAGTGTATAGCTAGTGTGTGTGTCACAATTTGGTGAAGTTAGTGATAAGAATGAATGAGAAGTTAGTGATGAGAATGAATGAGATATGAGTAAATCAACAGAGAGCTGGTGTTTTATTGTCTGGAAACTGAAGAATGAGCAGTAACAAAAGTCAGGGGAAAAAAAGCAATCTAACTTCATAGGACGCGATCTACGGCGAGGAAAGATAGAGTACAGTAAGACACGGGCACGATAAGAGACAAAAGAGATTAAGGTAGACAGGGAGAGAGAGAGAGAGAGAGAGAGAGAGAGAGAGAGAGAAAATGCTGGACGGACCAATGAGCAGCACGAACAGAGGTCACCAGCACAGCTTTTATTCGATGCTTGGAACAGAGAACTGTGGAAAAGCGTGACAGTCGACTGGCAGGTAATAGGTAGAAACTGAAGGATATTCTGAGGATGCATGTATCTGAAGCCAATGAAACGTTTTCCGGTGAGAAAGTCCAACTCTGGACTGGATGGGCAACCACCACTTACCCGGTGGGGATATACTGATACCCAAAACACGTCGAGGTTTTCCGGTGAGGAAGTCCAACTCTGGACTAAACTGGTGCAACGAAAACCACGGTGTCACGCAATCCCGCTTCTGAGACCCACCGAGAATATAGGCCCAAGCCTCACGATGCTCTGAGTCTCCATCCAAAATGAGACTATCGCGAGAACCACAAAAGTAAAATTCAGTAGGATCACGGGGCGATCTTGATGGTAGAAGAAGAAGAAGCAGAAGAAGAAGAAGCCAGTGAAAATGTTTTTGTTTATTACCAGTCATGGATTAGCCAGTATCCAGACGTCTTTGTTAAATTTAGTCGAACGTCATCATTTTAATTAGGTGCTGTGCAGGTAGGCGTTGGTGGTCATGCTTCTTTACAGATCTTGCTCCTTGATATTTTCCATCAGCTCAGGTGGTGACATTTTAGTGCTAGACTGTCTTCCCCCGCCTTTCTTCCCGTTTACCTTTCTTGTTGTTATGATGTTTTCAAGCCCTCTCCTTCTCGTTATATGTCCAAGGAATGATGACTCTGGTCTTCCTATAGACTTAATTAGGTTCCTTTCTACAGTTGCTTTCCTTAGACATTCCTTATCTGTCATCTTAGCTGTTTACTCTTAACATTCTTCCAAGAAAGCACCATCTCTGTTGCTTCTAGTGATTTTTGTATCGATTTGTTAATTGCCCATGAATCACTTCTATAGTGTAGGACATGTTTGATGTAGAACCCTCTCTCTGATGTTTGGTGACAGATGCATTGACAAGACAAGATGTCACTCATTTGCTTGAAAGCTGTTTTTAGCTTGGCATATTCCGTTCCTGATTTCACAAGTGCATTTCACATCTGATGTTACTTGAATGCAAAAAATATTCAAGTGTTTTGTTCGTGTCTCAAAGTTGCTCATTGTAGTACTAATATAACTCTGCATTTAGGTGTTATCTTCTTTCGTGATATAATCGTGGTTTCTTTTTTCTTGCTATTTAGGATGAGTCCTTTCTTCTCACTTTCGTTTACTTCTTTAAGTTATAGTTTTTGCAGGCTTTTTTTCATTCCTGCATCAACTGCCTTTGAATGTAAGTGCTACAGAAGGATGCTCCAGATATCATGGACAAAAAAAATATATATATATCCATACTACAAGAATTTAATATTGAAGAACGTTGGCTAGGGAAGAAGATTAAGCAGAGAAAACTTAAATATTTTGGACACATTAAACGTCATGAGAATTTAGAGAAGACAGTCTTGGAAGGGTACATAATGGGAAAAAGAAAGAGAGGAAGACAAAGGCGAAGATGGCTGCAAGACATCGTTGATAATCTGCAAATGGATGCATCAGCAGCAGGCCATCTTACAACCGAGAAGTCTACAGGAGCCAAAGTTCCGCAAGGGACATGCAAATGACTGATCAGCTGCATATCGTGGATTGTTCAATTAACAGCCATTTTGAATTCCTGGTTTTTTTTTTTTAAAATTTCTCTCATTAGTATTTTCACTGTTCAGTGAGAACAAATCTGGTGAGAGGACACAACCTTCCAAACTCTTTGCTTTATTGGTTGATATTTGCCGATCATATTTTCTGCCATGATCGCTTCTTATTGGTTCCGTTAATGTTTTATTATTATTATTATTATTATCATATCTTTACCGTGAGTATTTATATCCTCTAACATTTTCATCTACATTTTCATCAACACTTACTTATTTAACTTGTATACTGAAAATATAATGAGGAATGTTAGAGAAGATGTAGACAAAGAATATTACGATGCCATAACAGTTGGAGGTTATGAAATACCAGAGATTAGATATGCTGATGACACAGTGTTACTGTCCACAACACAAAAAGGAATGGAAAAACTAATTATGTCAGTCCGTAAGAACAGCGAAGAACAGAACCTCTATCTTAATGCAAAGAAAACTAAATTGATGACAACTGACAAAACAAACAAGGCAGCTGAAATATGTATCAATGAGGAAAAACTGGAAGAAGTGGAGAGTTTTGAATGTGTTAGATCACGACTAACTAATAATGGAGATACAATGAGGGAAGTTAAAAGGAGGACATCTATTGCTCTTCAGAAAGTAAAACAAATAAAGAATCTGTGGAGAGGAGCAGACAGAACCACAAAAATAAGATTTTTAAGGGCAAGCATCATCGCAACATAACACTGTGAGACCTGGACACTTAACAAAACAGCTGAGAAACACATAAATGCCTTTGAATGTAAATGCTACAGAAGAGTTCTCCAAATATCGTGGACACAAAAAAGAACAAATATATCTATACTACAAGAGCTTAATATTGAAGAAGGCTGGCTAGTAAAGAGTATTAAAGAGAGAAAAATTAAATATTTTGGACACATTAAACGTCATGATAATTTAGAGAAGACCGTATTGGAAGGATACATAATGGGAAAAAGAAAGAGAGGAAGACCAAAACGAAAATGGCTGCAAGACATCGTTGGCGATCTGCAAATGGATGCAGCAGCGGCAGGCCATCTTGCTCACAATCGAGAGGCCTACAGGAGTGCTGTTTGGGAGGCAAAGTTCCTCAAGGGACATGCAAATGAATGAATGAATGAATGAATGAACATTGTCATCATTTCGCCATGTTTTACATTGTTACCAAAATGCTGTGGTATAGTCAATGAAGCATGCAAATAAGTCTTTCTTTACTTCTTAAGTTCTCTCTATCAGAATTCTTAGTGCAAATAGTGCTCCTTTTCCTTTAAAATACAAATTGCTCAACTCCTATTTCTGCATCTATTCTGAGTCTAGTTCCTCTCATAATAATGAAATAGTAGTTTTGTGATATGACATGAAAGTCTTATTGTTTGGAAGTCTTCACACACTTTGGCTCCTTGACTACTTTGGCAAAGAAGTGGCAAAGGAAAGTAGATTTGAGTAGTTCATTAAGTCAGTCAGTCATTTGCATGTCTCTTGTGGATCTTTGCCTCCCTAACAGCTCTACCTGTATGCCTCTCGGCAAGATGCCATGCTCCTGATGCATCCATTTTGCAGATTATCAACGATGTCTTGCAGCCATCTTCGCATTGGTTTTCCTCTTTTTCCCATTATGTACCCTTCCAAGACGGTCTTCTCTAAACTCTCATGACGTTTAATATGTCCAAAATATTTAAGTTTTATCTGTTTAATCTTCTTTACTAGCCAGCTTTTTTCAATATTAAGTTCTTGTAGTATGGATATATTTGTTTGTGTGTGTGTGTGTGTGTGTGCGCGCGCGCGCGAGTGAATGATATTTGAAGTACTCTTCTGTAGCATTTACATTCAAAGGCATTTATGTGTTTCTCAGCTGTTTTGTTAACTGTCCAGGTCTCACAGTCTTATGTTGCGATGAGAAAGATGCATGCCCTTAAAAATCTTATTTTTTGTAGTTCTGTCTGTTCCTCTCCACAGCTTCTTTAGTTGTTTTACTTTTTGAAGAGCATAGATGTTCATTAGGTACAGGGTATATATCCAGTGGTATAGATGTCATTCAACAATTTAAAACATATTTTTTACATTGAATTCATCAGGGGTTTCTAATACAGATATAATACAGATATTTCTAATACAGATATAATGAGGATATTTCTATTACAGATATAATACGGATATTTCTAATTCAGATATAATACAAATATTTCTAATACGGATATAAAACAGATATTTCTAATACAGATATAATACAGATGTTTCAGATACAAATATAATACGGATATTTCAAATACGGATATAATACAGATATAGTACACATATTTCTAATACAGATATAATACAGTTATAATACAGATATTTTATCAGGTCCGGTTGGTTTACCTCTCTTCATATGTTTAATGACATATAGGACTTAATATTCAAACATTGCTGGTCCGTCACAGTTGATAATATCGTACGATCAGGTCTTTCTCCACCATACAGTTCATTAATGTATTCTGTCCTCCTCTCTTCCGGCCAGTGAAGAAAGATGCGATTAGGGTTGCCGTGCGGCGCCCCGCAAGAAGAGTGATGAACAGGCTTAAGGGAAGTTTAATCGGTATGACCAGTAGTCTCACGGCGAAGGCTACTCTCATCACGGCACCTCTGATCTAGATGTCGGCCGCGTCCTATGTAACACCCGAACTGGGACAATATGCCTAAACCGGCTTAACCCTGGGGTGAAACTTGACAAATGGCGAGGGTTCGTCCTGCTCGACCAAAGCTACGTTCTGGTCACCACCAGGAAGGGTACTGGCCACGACCATCAAACGCTGAAGTCTGAGACACTGGACCAGTGTAGTCTTTTCTTGTCAACCTCCTCTCACCCGGCGGATTTCATATCCAAACCTAGTCGAGGTTCCGCTGAGGAGGAGGTCCAGCTCGAAGCTCTCTGGTGCAACGAAAACCACAGTCTCACGCAATTCCACTTCTGCCACCCCCCCCCCCTCCCTTTTCCAAACACAGAATACAGACTCAAGCTCCCTGATGCTCTTGAGCCTCCATCCTAAATGAGACTTATCTCAAGAACCACATGAGTAAATTCATTAGTAGCAAGAGGCGATCTTGGTGGTAGAAGTGAACGATGAAAGAAGGAAGAAGGAAGGATTAAGTTTTTTTTTTTGTCTGGGGTGCTCCATGAAGCCAGTCTTCTCGGCTTGCACTTAAATCAAGTGTCCCCAATAATCATTTTGTTGCATTTCTGGCCATTTCTCTCATCGCTCATTTCCCATTCCCAGACCATAGTTCCCTTACTAAATCTTTTACTTTTCTTTTCATTTCCGACTTTGGCACCGAGTTCGATATTAACTTCATGTGATTTGTAAAGTCTCTGAATATCTTATTGAGAATTGAACGCAGTTGAAACTAGAAATAACGGGTAAAGTAATCAGGGCAAAAAAGAGAGGTCAGACTGAACGCGTTGGCTTTATATTAAGTCGGTCATTTAGTTCAAGAAGGCTATCACGGATCGATGATGGAAATGTCATGACCATCCGAGTCTGTCGCTGCAGAATTTCACTTGCAGGTTTTTCCCCCTTAGCAGTATTCCCTATCAGTATTCTGTTAACTATCCTGTTTGAGATGCTTATCCTTTTTATTTTTTTGGGAACATTTTATGGTGATTTTTTTTCTCAACGGACGTGAAAGCTATCCTTCCATTTTTGCTTACTTAGATCTGCCGCCATTTGCTCTTTATAAGCACATTATCATACGGTGTTTGAGTAGCAGTAACACTCCCCCGCCCCCTGCTGTGATTCGCCTCTATATTGTACAGCAGAATTATCTTCTTCTTCTTCTTCTTCCCCGCTCCCCATTCTCATTTTTTTGGGTTCATTTTTAAAATGTAAATCTGCGGATTTTAGTTTCCCCTCACTGTTCACCAGACTCCATTGTTCCTCTTATTCGTTGCCTGGATTTAAACTCTCTCAGTTTCTTTTGTGTAGTCCTCTCTGGTTTGTTTGTTTGTTTGTTTGTTTTTAATACGTTTTACAGATTTAACTTCTAAGGAGCTTTTGTCTTGCTCTGTGTTGCGATTGAGCTCTTGACTCACGCTCTGACTTCAGAAGTTACATTGTCAAGAATAGATAACAGGCCTTATCTCGCTGTCTGTCATTTAGTCAAAAATACATCACATCTCTTAGTTCAAGCTCTGACTTCTGGAGTTATTTAGTCAAAACTGGACCATAACTCCTGGCTCACCTTCTGAGTTCTTGAATTATTTATTTAAAGTAGATATATAACTCTTGGTTCATTTTCTGACTTCTGGAGTTATTTAGTCAAAAACAGATCACAGATCATAAAGTCGGTGAACAATTACACTTTATACATGGGCAAACGATCAGTAAATATTCATACTTTTTAAGAGAACAAATTATCAGTTAGCACTTAATGTTTTTATACGTGACCATATCAGTAAACCCTTATATATTAGATGTGGAAATATTGCCAGAGAACACGTATATTTTCAGTCTGTCAGATAGTCATTTGCGTGTCCCTTGCGGAACTTTGCCTCCCTAACAGCTCTCCTTTAGGCCTCTCTGTTGTAAGCAAGATGCCCTGTTGCTGATGCATCCATTTGCAGATTATCAACGATGTCTTTGCATCCATCTTCGCCCTGGTCGTCCTCTCTTTTTTATTTCAGGTATTTTTAGACGTGGGAATATTGCCAGTGGATACGTGAATTTTAAAGGAGGGAATATTATTACTAAAAAGAAATTCTATTTTATACGTGGGCGTAAAAGCATAATCTAATGCAGTTGGTTTCGCATATTGTTGAAGCAGAAAACTTAACTCTACTGGTGTTTTTATATTACATAATGCATGAAAATCTTTCCCTGCTTTTTTTTCTTATTTCTTCTGTAAATTTTTTTTTTCGTTTAAATCCTGCATACGCTTCATCCGGGTATTTATAGCTATTTGCCCGTAGCCTATTTAATGTTACTCTTCCTAATTTAGACCCAAGTCTTCTCACGAGAGATGTATGGGCTGGCGATACCGACTACATTGGCTACAGAGCTGAATCCCATGGAAAGCTCTTCGGGAAAATTCGATATTTTTCTCGTTTGTGAAAAGTAATCACTCCTGCCTCTTTTGTTAGCAGAGAATCGGCATTCTCGTAATGGTCGCAGCTTTAGGAAGGTTTTTGAGTTGTGTGCGTCCTTCTAGTGGAAGTGCTGATGATTCACTGTATGCCTTCAGGATCTTGGCAGTTTTGTTTTTCTTTTGAACTGCATTTATTTTTTTGTTGTGAAGGGGGGGGGGGGGAGGGGAGGGGGATGTATAGATCGAGTTGTCGCTGAACATAGAAATATTGATGAGATTATTCTTACTTTTCATTTTACCCCCCCCCCCCCCCCCGCTTTTACGTTGCTGTCTGCCGACACATTTTGTCTTATCACTTCACTTTATCTTCCATTTATCTTGGAATTTTATCTCTCAACTTGTTACAGCTTTTTTTCTTCTCCTTCTTTCTTCTTATCTCAATTATTAACTTTATCTTTTCTAGTCGTCTTTTGCTCTTGCCCTTATGTTTCTACATTTTCTCCTGTTCTTGATTTTTTTTTTTTATCTTACTACTCCTGGCTCCTCTTCTAAACTTTATCTTACTAATTTATAATGTCTATTATTGCCTTTATCTTATGCTTTCTATCTCCTTCTTACTAATTTATAATGTCTATTATTGCCTTTATCTTATGCTTTCTATCTCCTTGCTTAATCTTATCTTTTTTACTTCGTATACCTGTTTTTGGCTCATTCTTTTATCTGATAACTCTGTTTTCAACTTCGTACTTCAAATTACCCCCCCCCCCCTTTTTTCACGTTCGATCTGGTCTATATCTTTCTAGTTCTTATCTCTGTACTTATCTTTATGCTTTTTACACCAGTTCTTGACTTTATCTTCTTAGTTCCAAGTTTAGCGATCTCTTAGAAGTACAGTGTCTTGTAACAGAACAAAGGGCCTTGTCTTATCTTATATCTTATATCTTATATCCTTCCCGTGCCGTTAGACGTCACATAGGGCTCGCAAAGTAGTTCGCCAATTTTTCCTGTCTTCGGCGAGTCTTTCAACCTCATCAAAGGATTTTATGCCTGTTAACTTGGCCTCTCTTAATAATGTTCTCTTCAGAGTTTCACGCGGTCTGCCCATTTTTCTTCGGCCTGTTGTGTTCCACTTGATAGCTTGTTTTGGGATTCTCTGCTCATTTCTTCTCATCAAGTGGCCAACATATGTCCATCTCCTTTTCCTGATCACCCGTGAGACTGGTTGTTGTTCAGTCATCTGTCTTATCTCTGCATTGTTCTTGAATTCATTCCACTTGATGCCTAGTATTTTCCTTAGGCATTTGTTTTCAAAAGAGTCTAATTTCTTTTCTATTTCTTTAGTTGTTTTCCAACTTTCGCATGCATAAATGAGGGTGGATATTACATTTGAATTGAATAGTCTTAACTTGGTTTTTGTGCTTATAACTTTTGAATTCCATATGTTCTCAAGATTCTTGAAGATTGATGCTGCTTTTGCAATTCTGATCCTAACTTCCTTTCTAGTGTCACCATCCTGGTCTATGTAGCTGCCAAGGTATGCAAATTGATTGACTTCTTCAATATCTGTCCCTTCTATGTGTATTTTTCCATTTTGATTGATGGGAATTTTCATTATTTTTGTTTTGTCCTTGTTAATTTCAAGTCCTATTTTGCTAGCCAGTGAAGATAGGCTATCTGTTTTTTCTTGCATGGAATTCACATTATTACTGATAAGAGTTATGTCATCAGCAAAATCAAGATCTTCTAGTTGGGTCCCATGTACCCAGTCAATACCTGTGTTACCTGTGCAGCATTTTTTCATTATGAAGTCTATTGTAATCCCAAAAAGTAAAGGAGACAGTATACATCCTTGTTTCACGCCTGTTTCAATCTGGAACCATTCACTCATCCCTTCTTCTGTCTTGACTGCACAACCATATCCATTGTATAAGTCCTTAATGATGTTGACAATTTTAGATGGTATTCTATATAGACATAAAATTCTCCATAATGAATCTCTGTGTATGCTATCAAATGCCTTCTTAAAATCTATGAAATTCAGTATTAATGGTTTCTGCTTTTCAATATGTTCTTCAAGTATTATTCTGAGAGTAAAGATCTGGTCGAGACATCTTCTCCCTTTTCGAAATCCTGCTTGTTCTTCTCTCATTGCAGTATCCACTATATCTTTGAGTCTATTCAAAATGACCTTGCAAAATACTTTTGACACAACTGATATTAAGGTTACTCCTCTCCAGTTGTTACAGTCACTAAGGTTGCCCTTTTTTGGTATTTTCACAATGATTCCCTTCTTCCAATTAGAAGGGACCTTTTCTTCTTTCCAAATCTTGTTAAACATTCTCTGTAGTTGTCTCATGTTGTCACTATTGATAGCTTTTAGCATCTCGGCTGTTATTTCATCTTCACCTGCAGCTTTGTTGTTAGCCATTAAATTCACTGCTGTTTCAATTTCATGCAATTCAATTTCATCTAGATTGACATTTAGTTGTGGGGCTGGTAAGTCAGTTTCAAGGTTTAACAATTCTTTTGGGTGTGGTCGATTGAGTATTTCTTGGAAGTGTTCAGCCCATCTTTGCTTTTGGTCTTTATTTGATGTTAATAGTGTTCCAGTTTTGCTAAGGATTGGTCTTTCTTTAGATGTAATAGTACCTGTTAGCCTCTTTTGTATGTTATATAAAGTCTCCTGTTTTTGCTGCTTTTTCTGCCTCTTTCGCCATATTGTCTATGTATTCTCTTTTATCCCTTCTAGCTGAACTTTTTACTTTCTTGTCTATGTCTTTGTATTTTGCTTTTGCCGAATCTCTTTCATGATCTGCTTTTGCATTCAACATGTTTAATTTGACTGCTCGTCTTTCATGTATATACTTCCATGTTTTATCTGATATCCATGCTTTTCTATTTGGTTTTTCCAATCCAGCGCTTACTTTTGCTGCTGTGATTATGGCTGTGCTGTAAGAATTCCATAACTCATCTATACCTATCTCCTCAACTTCACTGGGTGTTTTGGAATGATTGGCAAGTTCCTGATTGAAATTAATGTTAGTATTTTCTTCTTGTAGGCTGTGGATGTTTATCTTTCTGTGTACTGATTTCTTGTGTTGACTTTTCAATTTTAGTTTTATTTTCCCTATGCACAGGTTGTGATCACTGTTGACATCTGCACCCCTATAAGCCCTTACATCCATGAGAGATGTTCTGTATTGCTTTCTAATACAAAAATGGTCTATCTGGTTTCTAGTTCTATCATCTGGAGATATCCATGTTGTTTTATGTATCTCTTTGTGTGGGAATATTGTGCCTCCAATGACCATGCCCTCTGTTAAACATATTTCAATTAATCTTTCTCCATTCTGATTAACCATGTCAATTCCTTCTTTCCCCATCACTTTTTCAACGTCGGTATTATCCTTCCCTACCTTAGCATTGAAGTCCCCCATAGCAATTAGGATGTCGTGTTTAGGGACTTTGTTGATGATTTGTTGTAGTTGGTGATAAAAGTCGTCTTTCACATCATCATCTGCATCATTCGTGGGTGCATAACACTGTATTATTGTCATTCTTCCGTGTCGTAGGTTGTATCGTGCTCTTATTATACGACTGTTCACTGGTTCCCATTCTACAAGGCTCTTTGCAGCTACATTTGACATAATAATGCCTTGTCTACCCTGTGTTTAAAATGTCTGTAGTCGGCGGACGGCTCTTATGAGTCTTTATTTTGACAACCGGGCAGAAAGGCGATTATTGCAGAGCAGTGTGGAATGGTAACTAATAGTGGAGATACAATGAGGAAAATTAAAAGGAGGACATTTATCGCTCTTCAGAAAGTAAACCAACTAAAGAATCTGTGGAGAGGAATAGACAGAACTACAAAAATAAGATTTTTAAGGGCATGCATCTTTCCCATCGCAACATATGCCTGTGAGACCTGGACACTTAACAAAACAGCTGAGAAACACATAAATGCTTTTGTAAATGTACCCAGAGCAGATAAACTAATTATTCTTGGAGATCTAAATGACAGAGCCGGGTCAGACCACCAGTCCAGGAATGACGTAATCGGCAAATATGGAATCGGTAAATGCAATAGCAATGGACATCTGCTGTTAAGTTTCTGTACCACACACGACCTCACCATTGCTAACACCCTGTTTCACTTGCCAAAAAGAAATAAGACATCTTGGATGCATCCTCGTTCCAAACACTGGCACTTAATCGATTATATCATCACAGGAAGACCAGATCTGAGAGATGTGCGTGTTACAAAAGTCATGTGTGGTGCTGATTGTTGAACAGGCCACATACTGATTATATCAATGCTTGAGCTACACATCCAACCAAGAAGACCACAGACTGATTATATCAAAGCTTGAGCTACACATCCAACTAAGAAGACCACAGACTGATTATATCAAAGCTTGAGCTACACATCCAACTAAGAAGACCACAGACTGATTATATCAAAGCTTGAGCTACACATCCAACTAAGAAGACCACAGACTGATTATATCAAAGCTTGAGCTACACATCCAACTAAGAAGACCACAGACTGATTATATCAAAGCTTGAGCTAAACATCCAACCAAGAAGAATACAGATTGATTATATTCAAGCTTGAGCTACACATTCATCCAAGAAGACCACAGACTGATTATATCAAAGCTTGAGGTACACATTCAACTAAGAAGACCACAGACTGATTATATCACAGCTTGAGCTAAACATCCAACCAAGAAGAATACAGATTGATTATATTCAAGCTTGAGCTACACATTCATCCAAGAAGACCACAGATTGATTATATCAAAGCTTGAGCTACACATCCAACTAAGAAGACCACAGACTGATTATATCAAAACTTGAGCTACACATTCATCCAAGAAGACCACAGATTGATTATATCAAAGCTTGAGCTACACATCCAACTAAGAAGACCACAGACTGATTATATGAAAGCTTGAGCTACACATCCAACTAAGAAGACCACAGACTGACTATATCAAAGCTTTAGCTACACATCCAACTAAGAAGACCACAGACTGATTATATCAAAGCTTGAGCTACACATCCAACTAAGAAGACCACAGACTGATTATATCAAAGCTTGAGCTACACATCCAACTAAGAAGACCACAGACTGATTATATCAAAGCTTGAGCTACACATCCAACTAAGAAGACCACAGACTGATTATATCAAAGCTTGAGCTACACATCCAACTAAGAAGACCACAGACTGATTATATCAAAGCTTGAGCTACACATCCAACTAAGAAGGCGCCCTCAAGGGCAGAGAGTCCAAAAAAAAAAAAAAAGGACTCAGTTTTAATAAATTCAATTCTGAGATAATCACAGAATGCTTGGTTCACGACTTGGAAAGGAAGTTTGAAAACTTTCCTAGAGATCATGATAGTATTGGCGAACACTGGACGATGTTTAAAGAAACCGTTTACACTACAGCAAAGAACCATCTTGGTGTAATCCTGCATAAAAACCACGACTGGTTTGACGAAAATGACATCGCGATAAATACTTCACTACATCAAAAAAAAAAAACCCAGCTACACAAGGAAACACTAAATGACCCATCATCTTTATCAAAGAGGGCATTATACGTTCGTGCATGTAAGGAATGTCAAAATAAACTACGTAAACTACATGACACATGGTTGCAAAAAAAAAAAAAAAAGGCTGAAGAAATACAAAGTTACGCAGATAGTAATGATGCACTAAAAACAATATATGGACCGAACTCCTCAAGATCTGTACCTCTATATAGCTCGGATGGTAACATGCTTCTGACAGAAAAAAAAAAAAAAACGAAATTCTGAAATGGTGGGCGGAGCACTTCAATACAGTCCTCAATCGGTCATCGACCATCAATGACGAAGCGATTGCTCGACTACCTCATGTTGAAATTAAAAGCGAGCTAGATCTACCACCAACCATCCAGCGCCGGCTCAGATGCCATCCCCGCTGAGATCTTCAAAGTAGGAGGAACCCGCATGAAACAGCGCCTCACTGAATCCCTTCTGTTCAGCTTGGAGTTCGGGAACTCTACCACAAGATTTTAAAGATGTCCAAATGATCCACCTGTACAAGAACAAGGGTAGTCGCCACCATTGTGACAGTCACAGAGGAATTTCGCTTCTATCAATCGCTGGCAAAGAACTGGCTCGCGTCCTGCTAAACCGACTCAATGAGCATCTTGAAGATAGTTTGCTTCCCGAGAGTCCGTGTGGTTTTCGAGCAGGAAGAGGGACAGCTGACATGATCTTTGCTATCAGTCAAATACAGGAGCAGCACAATGACCTCACCAAAGCCTTTGATACTGTCAGTAGGGACCGTCTTTGGCTGTCACATAGGGCTCGCAAAGTAGTTCGCCAATTTTTCCTGTCTTCGGCGAGTCTTTCAACCTCATCAAGGGATTTTATGCCTGTTAATTTAGCCTCTCATAACAATGTCCTCTTCAGAGTTTCACGCGGTCTGCCTCTTTTTCTTTGGCCTGTTGTGTTCCATTTGATAACTTGTTTTGGGATTCTCTGATCATTTCTTCTCATCAAGTGACCAACATATGTCCATCTCCTTTTCCTGATCACCCATGAGACTGGTTGTTGTTCAGTCATCTGTCTTATCTCTGCATTGTTCTTGAATTCGTTCCACTTGATGCCGAGTATTTTCATTAGGCATTTGTTTTCAAAAGAGTCTAATTTCTTGTCTATTTCTTTAGTTGTTTTCCAGCTTTCGCATGCATAAATGAGGGTGGCTGTTACATTTGAATTGAATAGTCTTAACTTGGTTTGAAGGAATGAATGAATGAATAAGATTTAATATGAATAATGAATAAGATCTTTTTAAAAAAAGCTTACAAAGTAGATTGCAAAGGGGAGGGGTCGGAATGCTGTGATTTTGGTGTACGTAATGTGCTTCAGTGTACAGGGAAGCTGCACGAACCGACGTACACCTCAGTTGGTATTCTAATTTTAGTATGTACTGTACACTTTTTGTGTGTGTTCAAATCAGCTGAAATTCCACTGTGTTTGATGTTAAAGCTTGTTATTGGTTTATGTTCATGCTGATAAAAGAAACGGATGTGAGTAGATGTATTCAGATACTGATGATAAAGAACAATAATAATAATAATAATAATAATAATAATAATAATAAAAGCGGAAAACAAAGCTACTAGAGAAGGTATACGACTTAGCGTTAGAACTGAATTACGACGCATTCATCGGAATGGAACCCCGTCGTAATTCGGGGGGGGGGGGGGACGGTCTCTGTTTTCACTTCTTTTCTCGTCAGTTTGTTTGGAGTATGATAGCTTCTTATTATTTTATTCTGTCGTATTTATACAGCGTTTTGGTAACACTGGGACGTCTGATTAGCAAGAGTAGATATCTCACGGGTCTGAGTAGTGAGAATAGATATCTCGTGACGTCTGATTAGTGAGAGTAAATATCGCATGGCGTCTGAGTAGCGAGAGTAAATATCGCATGGCGTCCGAGTAGTGAGAGTAGATATCTCACGGCGTCCGAGTAGTGAGAGTAGATATCTCACGGCGTCCGAGTAGTGTGAGTAGATATCTCACGGCGTCCGAGTAGTGAGAGTAGATATCTCACGGCGTCCGAGTAGTGTGAGTAGATATCTCACGGCATCCGAGTAGTGTGAGTAGATATCTCACGGCGTCTGAGTAGTGAGAGTAGATATCTCACGGCATCCGAGTAGTGTGAGTAGATATCTCACGGCGTCTGAGTAGTGAGAGTAGATATCTCATGGCGAACATCAGTGGTACATATCCAGCCTGAGGCGCCCTCGATCACAAATTTGTAGAAAAGGGTACCTCATTTTTCCTGGGGCTGGGGAAAGAAAGGCAGCCAGGCGTGATGATGACCTCACCACCCTCTAGTGTGCTGGTAGGTCAGACAAAAATATGGGCAGTAACGCCTTACCCCCTGGGGTGCATCTGCGATATAACAAGGCAACCTTAACTACCTTTACCTTAACGAGGACCACAGGCGCAAATTCAATGGGATCACAGGGCGGTATTGGTGGTTGAAGCGAACGAAGAAGAAGAAGAAGAAGACCCTTTACAACCGTTACTACCTTTAAAGGAAACCTATATTTAAACTGTAGGTGCCTCACTACTGAAATGGCTGATGTGAAGGTACGGGGTTCGGTCCTGGTATTTTTGCTCCTGCATGAGCTGGGGAAGACAATGTATAACCGGGTGCAGGACCGACCACTGTGTCAGGGTTGGGGAACCATTTCTGACCAAGACCCTGTCCTACCTCTTACTTGGCACCCCCCAGTAACAAGACTAGCCTGGTTATCGGGGCAGGGATTGCCATACTCCCCATGGTGGTGGATTCTGCTAAAGAAGCACTGCACACCTCCCTGCTTTTTTCAGCAGCACTCAGGGACTGAAAAAAAAGAACAGCTGCCATAGCCCGCTTCCTATCCGACACGATGCTGTTGCCTCAACACCTTCACAGCATCGACTGCAAAAGAACACCAGCTCGCAGTTGTAGAGAGATAGAAGACACAAGACAAGACTAGAAACGGCGATAAATGAAAGGAAGATAGGCAGAATAGTCCCTGTATATTTTATTGACGTGCCGCGGGGGGGGTGGGGGGTGGGGTTGGGTGAGGGGGCGGGGGCTATTTTCATCTGCTTTATGGAAACTTAATTACTGTTACATAATTCACAAGTCTGTTACACGGAGCCTTGGTAACCAGGAGTTGTCAGTCTGCTCTTGCGTGATCAGCCACATTTAAGAGAATTAATTCCGGGATGATGGGTTTATGTCAGTATTTCTGGCGCGGGATTCCGTATTCTCAGACAGGAATCACGTGTAATTGATGATGAGCGGAGCTTCGGTTATCAGGACAAATCCTTCTGAGCATTCCTGCAGAGACTAAGCTGCTTTTTTTAGATAAAAAAAAAATAGAGAGAGAGAGAGAAAAGGAATAAAAAAGCAACCCCAAAATTTTGTCTCTGTACTGTTAGTGTATTTTCCATTCCAAAACAACACTGGCAAGGTTGCTAGATCTTGCACATCTATACAACTCAGTGATAAGAGTGATGTTTAGGCAACAGTCTAAATAACGTTTTTTTTAATAGCATATTTGAAACCTAGTTCATATTTTTAAAATTATTGAGTATCTTCATTCCAATTTCTTTATGCCAGAATTTCTCATCAAAATTTATTTCAGGCAGACGGACAACTTTATCTCCGCCAGTAGTCCTCTGTCGTGAGATCTAAACCTTTCTATATCGGGAGTTGGGCATAAGGCTAACAACCTTATCCTGGGACCTATCTAGAGGTGACTCTAGATTGGGGGGAGGAGGGGGGGGGGATGAAATTGTTATTGAAAATCTCTACGAAATCAACAAAAAAGTGGCGAGGAGAGGATAGTAGTAGTGGTAGGTAAAAGTGTGAGGAGAGGATAGTAGTAGTGGAAGGTAAAAGTGTGAGGAGAGGATAGTAGTAGTGGAAGGTAAAAGTGTGAGGAGAGGATAGTAGTAGTGGAAGGTAAAAGTGTGAGGAGAGGATAGTAGTAGTGGAAGGTAAAAGTGTGAGGAGAGGATAGTAGTAGTGGAAGGTAAAAGTGTGAGGAGAGGATAGTAGTAGTGGAAGGTAAAAGTGTGAGGAGAGGATAGTAGTAGTGGAAGGTAAAAGTGTGAGGAGAGGATAGTAGTAGTGGAAGGTAAAAGTGTGAGGAGAGGATAGTAGTAGTGGAAGGTAAAAGTGTGAGGAGAGGATAGTAGTAGTGGAAGGTAAAAGTGTGAGGAGAGGATAGTAGTAGTGGAAGGTAAAAGTTTGGCGTTAAAAAAAAAATATCTTCGGTAATATATAAACTCCCAGTTGTTTCAAATATCAAGAAGGTTTGGCACAATCAAAATTACAGATAGCGGCACTGGACACGGATTGAACGAAGACATATCGGTTATTGATGTAGAGTCAGGAGAATGGGAAGGAGACCTTGACAGAATCTACCCCCTGCAGCAGAAATTAACAGAACCTCTCAAATCGGGAACGCAAAGAAGTTAATGAAATAACCTGGGAACACGACGGAAGTTTCAAACACTCAGATTTCCATATGAATGAAGAAGCAATCCATGAAGATGTTATCCATTCACTTCATGCAATGAGTGTTGAACTTTAAAAAAAAAAACACACACACAAAAAAACCACACCAAAAACCTTTCATCAGAGAAGGGAGAAGATGAAAAATCTAATCCTCTGAAATGAGATGTCAAGAGGTGAAAACCTAGGGGAGAAACGCTATGTAAGAAATCATTCATTAACTCTTTTCAGTTCAGAAAAAAAAAGAGAGAACGCGCTGGTGAATCCATTTTATCTGCAATTTCATGGGAATAATTCAGTTTATGTCACCATTGCATATTTCTTCTTTCTTGTAGTTTGGGTTGCGATTTGAAACTTATTGTAGAATAAACTTCTGAAACTGATTAATAATAATAATTTTAAAAAAAATAATCAGCTATCGTTTCCCATAAGATTTTAACGGTCTGCTTGGCTGAGTGGTTAGATCCTTAGTCTACTAATCCGGTGGTACCTGGTTCAAGTCCCAGCAGTGGGGATTTCTTCTTTTTTTTCTGGTACCACGACATAAAAAAAAAGCTCCGTGGTCCACCCGGCCTCTAATTATGGGTACCAGAGAATACTAGAAAGGTAAATGCGGCCAGACGTGATACTGACCACATCAGACTTTCATGTGCCGACGGTCATGGAAAATACGGGCCTAACACCGTATCCCCAATATGTCTTAAAGGCATGGAAACGGGGATTTACACCCCCCCCCCCCTTTTCTGTTTTTTTTTAACCTTGCCTATATTTCTTCTTCTTCTTCTTCAGCGTTCGAGGATGGTTGGTCATGCTAAATCTGCAGCCCTGTCGCCTTGATGAAGTCTGCCGTCCTCTCCCCAGGCTTAAGTGTGAGCCCCATAGTTTTCCTTCAGTTTCTACACTACCTATAAGATTTTAGGATCTTTTTTTTTTTTTACCTCGTTAACTTTGTCTGGGAAGATTTTTAACACATGGAGGTAAAGCAAATTTGTTTGAGAAATCTTTGATAAATGATATGAAATAATTTTTTCGTCACTTGACTTCCAAAGAATGAAAATATCTATTCTTGGTCGGCGATCGGTCAAGCAGTCACTGCCCATTACGTACGCCCTGTGGCGTCTTTCAGGACAGCAACAGATTCTCTCCGCATCTCACGATCAGTGGCCATCCTTTTTATGTTGACCACTCCCCCCCCCCCCCCCCAGCTGTGCTGCATGCTACTCATTTTAGCTTCTACCTTTGGTCCGCCAGGTTAGCCTTTAGTCCGCTAGGTAGCCTTTGGTCCGCCTCTCTTTTTGCCTCGGGTATCCATCTCGTGGCTGTATAGCGATGTTGCTGGTGTCCCTTGGGAACACATATTGTAGGATTAAACCTCGAAAAAATCGTAGACAAAGCACTTTAGTGAGACGTGAGAGAAAGAAAAATCACAAGAGAATTACCTGGGATTCGAACACGGACTCCGGTAGGACGAGCAGCCGTCTAGCCACGAGAGAACAGCGTACTATCGACTTAGCCAACTAGCACCTCGTAGTTTCCTATTTATAAAGAATTGTTCCTTGGGAACACATGACCAGTACAATTACAGCATTCCACCACCCCTCCCCCTCTCTGCTGTTAATGTCTTCTTGTTCATATTGGGCACTTACAGGCATATTATGTGTTGCCTTTGGCCAGTAAATATTCAAAATATTTCTGAGGCAGGTTGTATGCAATAAGGATAGGAAAAATAGAAAAATGCTAATAATTATCCGCTATATATTCAATGATTATCCTCATGGAAAATACAGAGGCTGATTATTACCATTTTACTATTCAGTGTATGTCTGTCACCTTTCTCTGTCAGTAATGAAACTGAATTGTAGGAACTAGCTCCATCTACTATACTTCACCTCGCAAAATGTGAATAAATGTATGAATGAATAAATGAATACTATTTTCCTCGTACCATTACAATAGTTTATGAGCTCCAGTAAGTCCCATTGACGTACTTACCACACAAGAGACTCGTGACGTCAATACTAACATGGTCTTTATTGTTACAAGCTCAGATCTCGAAGCATCAAAAATTGGTTGACGTGAGAGCTATTAGCATAGACGTTTGAATAGATTTCCCTTCAGACACTTGTCATACGCTTATATTATTATAGCCATGCATAAACAAAGCGTTGAAATTTGGCACCTCTACCTCGATGGTTATTGTTTGGGTTATAACACAAACAGGAGTGGAAAAACTAATCATGTCAGTCCGTAAGAACAGTGAACAGCAAAACCTACATCTTTATACGAAGAAAACTAAACTGATGACAACTGACAAAACAAACAAGCCAGCTGAAACATGTAGCAATGAGGAAAAATTGGAAGAGCTGGAGAGTTTTGAACATCCTGGATCATTACTAATTAATAATGGAGATACAATGAGGGAAATTAAAAGGAGAACATCTATCGCTCTTCAAAAAGTAAAACAACTAAAGAATCTGTGGAGAGGAACAGACAGAACTACAAAAATAAGATTTTTAAGGGCATGCATCTTTCCCATCGCAACATATGCCTGTGAGACCTGGACACTTAACAAAACAGCTGAGAAATACATAAATACCTTTGATTGTAAATGCTACAGAAGAGTTCTTCAAATATCATGGACACAAAAAAGAACAAATATATCCATACTACAAGAACTTAATATTGAAGAAGGTTAGCTAGTAAAGAGGATTAAAGAGAGAAAACTTAAATATTTTGGACACATTAAACGTCATGATAATCTAGAGAAGACCGTCCTGAAAGGGCACACAGTGGGAAAAAAAAAGAGAGGAAGACCAAGACGAAGATTCCTGCAAGACATCGTTGATGATCTCCAAATGGATGCATCAGCAGCAGGGCATCTTGCTTACAACCGAGAGGCCCACAGGAGAGCTGTTAGGGAGGCAAAGTTCACCAAGGGACATGCAAATGACTGACTGACTGACCTACCTCCGAAGTTAACAAAATAAGCTGGAGCAGGATCATGAAGAAAAGACAGTCCTTATCCTTTTCTCTGGGGGTACCGACGCTGTCCGATGAGGCAATCAGCGATCCATAGCTGATATGCTAGCGTCAGGGTTAGCGAAACATAACTGACCAAGACCCTATCCCACCTCTTCGTTGGTACCTCCAGTTACAGGCTTAGCCTGGCTAACGGGGCCAGGGATCGCCAGTCCCCATGGTGGCGGAGTCTGTTAAAGAAGTATTGCACACCCCCTGCTTTTTAGCTGTACTCAGGGACTGAAAAAGTAGCCGCCATAACCAGCTCCTACGCCGATACGATGCTGTACCTCAACACCTTCACAGCATCGGCTGCAAGGAACACCAGCTCGCAGTTACAGGGAGATAGCACAAGACAAGACAAGACAAGACAAGACGAGACGAGATCCTTTTCTCCCCTACCCTCTTTCCTCTTTGTCCCCTGTTTCTCTTTGTCCTCTTTTTCTCTTTGTCCTCTCTTTCTCTTTGTCCTCTCTTTCTCTTTGTCCCCTTTTTCTCTTCATCCCCTTTTATCTCTTCGTTCTCTTTTTCTCTTCGTCCTCTTTTCTCTTCGTCCTCTTTTTCTCTTCTTCCCTTTTTTCTCTTCGTCTTCTTTTCTCTCCGTCCTCTTTTCTCTTCGTCCTCTTTTTCTCTTCGTCCTCTTTTCTCTTCGTCCTCTTTTTCTCTTCGTCCTCTTTTCTCTTCGTCCTGTTTTTCTCTTCGTCCTGTTTTTCTCTTCGTCCTGTTTTTCTCTTCGTCCCTTTTTTCTCTTCGTCCTCTTTTCTCTTCGTCCTCTTTTCTCTTCGTCCTCTTTTTCTCTTCGTCCTCTTTTCTCTTCGTCCTCTTCTTCTCTTCGTTCTCTTTTCTCTTTGTCCTGTTTTTCTCTTCGTCCTCTTTTTCTCTTCATCCCCTTTTTCTCTTCGTCCTCTTTTCTCTTCATTCCCTTTTTCTCTTCGTCCCCTTTTTCTCTTCATCCCCTTTTTCTCTTCGTCCTCTTTTATCTCTCCGTCCTCTTTTCTCTTCGTCCTCTTTTTCTCTTCGTCCTCTTTTTCTCTTCGTCCTCTTTTTCTCTTCATCCTCTTTTTCTCTTCGTCCTCTTTTTCTCTTCATCCCCCTTTTCTCTTCATTCTCTTTTTCTCTTCATCCTCTTTTTCTCTTCGTCCTCTTTTTCTCTTCAACCCCTTTTTCTCTTCGTCCCCTTTTTCTCTTCGTCCCCTTTTTCTCTTCGTCCTCTTTTTCTCTTCATCTCCTTTTCTCTCCGTCCTCTTTTCTCTTCATCCTCTTTTTCTCTTCATCCCCTTTTATCTCTCCGTCCTCTTTTCTCTTTGTCCTCTTTTCCTCTTCGTCCTCTCTTTCTCTTTGTTCCCTTTTTCTCTTCGTCCTCTTTTCTCTTCATCCTCGTTTTCTCTTCGTCCTCTTTTCTCTTCATCCTCTTTTCTCTTCGTCCTCTTTTTCTCTTCGTCCTCTTTTTCTGTCCGTCCTCTTTTCTCTTCGTCCTCTTTTTCTCACCGTCCTCTTTTCTCTTCATCCTCTTTTTCTCTCCGTCCTCTATTCTCTCCGTCCTCTTTTCTCTTCATCCTCTTTTTCTCTTCATCCCCTTTTTCTCTTCGTCCCCTTTTCCTCTTCATCCTCTTTTTCTCTTCGTCCTCTTTTTCTCTTCGATGCCATGCTTAATCTTTCCCCTCTGAACGTTTTAACACTGCCTCCTACTGTTATAACAATTCCTGGTAGAAGTACTACAGTGTTTTGTTGGGGGTTTTGTGTTTGCTGTGGACATTTACTGCGGCATGAATCAACAATCTGGTCACATTCTGTTAGGTTTACATTGTTCTGAAGGAATCAGCGGATACCAGACTTCAGATTTCGCTACGTTCAGATTTCGTTCTCTCCCCCTGAGCTGTGTCTGCTGTCATTGTTTGGCCGTGTTCGTTAGCTTGGCCTTGATGGAGCACCCAGATCGATTTGGACGAGGAGGAAATGGCCTAAATCATTGGCCTGGATAATTGTGTAAGTTATTAGGTTTGCGA
Source organism: Achatina immaculata (assembly GCA_009760885.1). NCBI lineage: Eukaryota > Metazoa > Mollusca > Gastropoda > Stylommatophora > Achatinidae > Lissachatina > Lissachatina immaculata. The sequence goes on along the minus strand of CM019693.1, from coordinate 18,864,991 downwards.
AAGGAATGGTTGCCCTTCAGAGTAATTGACCGGAATCGTGGAAAGAGACTGTATGAGTCCTGTTAACACAGACATACATACACACACACATATACACAAAGTTAGAGGGTGAGAGAGAGAGAGAGAGAGAGAGAGAGTGAGAGAGAGATATTGATTGCTTGATTGACTGAACTTTATTTACAAAAGGGTGAAGAATTTAACACGCAGGCCCGTCAGACATTGTGCCCTTTCCAGTACAACTTTCTGTCTGTCCAAGACATTCTGTGTCACGCAGTACAAATATGCTATGGTTAGGACAAATGCCATTAAGACTGAAATAATAAAACTGAGCTAACAAAGTCGGAATGGAGAGCCTGCTACGTTTCATTCTTTCTCACACGCTCAATACAGAAATAGATTTGGCTGGACAGGCTGAGATACAAGGCAGGCTGGGAATGGGCAAAGAGGACATTGCGAAGGCTGTTTTAGACGGCAGAGGAAGGATGAGGAGAGGGAGTGGATGGACAATACGCGTTTACGGAGACTGATTACATCAGGACATAGCTCGTAAATCCAATATATATATATATATATATATATATATATATATATATATATATATATATATATATAAGTGCTTTCTGAACTTTCTGCAAGAAAACATATAATCAACCAGTAATATTTGATAGAAGCCATTAGTAGACAAAACTCTTCAGTGCATGCTGGAGCACGCCGCGGAGCATTATGGGACTTCCTAAATGTGACGATGCTGGATTCTGATTTCTGAATTCTGAATTCAATACAGAAAATAGCTACATACGTGTAACAAAAGTGCTGTAGTTGTCGTGCACATTAATGAAAATCAAGAGAGAGAGAGAGAGAGAGAGAGAGAGGGAGGGAGCTTGTGTAAAACTTGTTTGGTGCAAGTTTACATTTATATTTATTGGGAGGAATGTTTTATCCAAATGTTAATGCCCAACAATCCTTTGGCAACGTACGACCGTACTCGAACCAAAGCTAGCTCCCCCATCATGACCGCCAACCTAGGTTTTCCCCTCCTTGCTATAATGTATGCTAATTATGCATAAATCCTGAGCATTTAATCAACACATAATACATTGACGTGCAGTACAAATCACGAAGTCTAAAATTAAGGACACAGCATTTTAATCTCACTATACGCCACAACACATACAACTGACATTGACATCAACATAACACCAAGACAGGTGTCATTATAATGGTAATTAAGCATGGTATCCTATAGTAATGACTTCTTATTGCATTATTGAAAACATGATGGACCTGCGGTCCCGGGCTCTTGACCCTACACGTAGCCTACTAGCCTACGCTACGAATCTAATGTGCAGTGGCGCTTTTGCACACAGCAACCGTTGCCATGACACATCTCTATATAACCGCGTTGCTGCAGCACAAAATCAATCTTGATGAAGGCATAATAACTAATAAAACATGTTGCCCATCCAATATACTGATATATCACACTGAAATCATACACAGAATTTCCATATTGATACGTAAATACAGAAACCTACATCACAGCTTGCAGCATAACTACATAATCTACACTACATGAGGTGGGCACGGTCACAGCATAGCCAAAGATCAACATAATCCATAGGAATTTACAGCACATCCATAGTCACAGCTGCACAACACATCGCCCTGCCATTGCCTTTAACTACACTGAATCAAAGCCAATGTTTCCCTATCTATCTATATATATCTTTCCGAAACCGACTACCAATCACGTGGACGATGACGCTTCGGTAAAGGTCGTACACCTTTCGATCTAAGCGTGCCTCGTCCACACTTATTTACACTCGTTTCATGGAAAATACAACTTTCTCATTCGTTGTTTGTCTTACAGACATTTAAGTTTTGCTTCATTATTGGAATTCTGGTCATTTTAGTTTCAGTAGTAGAATTGTAATGGTTGTAGCTTCATTGGTGGAATTCTGATGTTTTTAAAAAGCTTCTTTAGTGGAATTCTGGTGGGGGGGGGGGAGGGGTTGGCTACATTAGTGGAATTTTGATGTTTTTTAGCTTCATTAGTGAAATTGATGGGCGTCTTTTTGTGTTGTTATCATTCGACAGTACCGCGGTAACAATGAACAACTATTGTGATCAAATGAGAGACCCTGTCCCACCTCTCCGCTGGTACCCCCGGAAACCAGGCCTAGTCTGTTTAACAGGGTGGTGGAGCCTGCAAACGAAGCATATAATATTCCTGAAATTTTCTCTGTGGTGTTAAGGAGAATTTGAATGAAATAAAACGTAGAAATGGCATTAAGTAGAAATATGTATGCTTTAACTCTTTCACTTCAAAACAGCACTGCCAGTGCCGGTAGATCTTGCACACCTAAGCAAATCAGTGCTCGGGATGATGTTTAGGCAAGTCTAAATAAAATTAAAAGTAGCACGTTTCTAACCTAGCCCATATGTTTAAATTATAGATTAGCTACCTTCCAGTGTCTTTCTACGAAAATTTCTCTTCAAAATGTATTTTGACAGAGCATGGGAATTAATTCAGGAATGAAAGAGTTAAAAGTTTGATAATCAATAAGACACTTTTCAAACAGGAAAGGAAGACAACATTCATCTAATTTCTAGGCGCTGCTGTGCCATTTCTCATATTTTGTTCCCTTGCTGAATATTTGAAAAGAAATAATGGAATTGTATCGGTGCCACTAACAGATAAGATAATTGATGGATATTGTGATATTTTTGTTTCATTCTTGTGGTATGTTTGTGGAGAACCCCCCCCCCCCCACAGTGAAATGGAATTTAATTAATTTTAGAAGAAGCCACAACCACAGTCAACAGTAGCTTGCCATGTCACGAGAAAACTGGACAAAGCTGTTGTTTAAAACACTGTTAAAAAAAAAGGCAACGGAAAACATAAAATACACGGAGATGTAGACGAAGGTCGGGAGAGAAGATAGTGGATAGTTCCGCACTGTGACATGGTAGGTCAGGCAGAGCTGGTTGAAAGCATCGCTGGCCTCTAATAAACGCCGAATCGCGACGACAACGTTGTGAATAAACGCCCCCCCCCCCCCTTTTCTTCTTTCCCGGGGGGGGGGGGGGTTGTTTAAGGAAATACGGCACTGTTACTTTGTGGTTCAAGACTGATGAATTTGTGTGGCTGTTCCCTTTATTCTCTCTCTCGCTCTCTCTCTCACACACATACACACACACATACACACACACACACACACTCTCTCTCACTCTTTCTATCCTCCCTCCCCCCGCCCCCCCCCAAAAAAAAAGTCTGATTTCAATTCTTATCCACCTCAGCGCAGAGTAGCCTAGTCGATAGTGACATGCCTTCACATCCATAATGTTATGTGTACAGGACTTGGTATTGGTGCTTTGCAGTCGACAAAGCTGCAAAAAAAAAAATGGGTACCGGCTGCACAGATACTAGCAGGAGCAAGCGACTTTTGTGTGGTGCAAGATGAAAAGAGGAAACCTCCCTCCCCACCCCCCGAAGCCCCATTCTCTCTAAAACGAGAACTTGTCTAAAACAAGAACTATTCCTTCAGATTTCATTTTGTGCCCGTCCTTCTTTCAAGGAAGACCCAAAAAAAAAAAAACACAGAACAAAACAAGGCAAAAGCTAAGTCTGTATATTTTTCTTCTATTTTTCATGTTTTTATATGTTGTATTGTTTTTGTATGTGATCCTTGAAAAAAGGCTTTTTTGCTGAAATGTTGGATTACTATGTGTTCTTCATCTATGCATTCCCTTTATTGGGAACTTTCTTTATTATTTCTTTTTTTTTTTTATAAAACTTTACAATACATCTCTGCCTGCCTTTCTTGCTAGTAACCAGTTTTACCACAGGTCGTTTATCCCCCAAAAAAGAGAGCTGTCCCCTTCAAAACAAGAACTAGTTCTCTTTAAAACAAGAACAACTATCTCCTTAAAAAAAAACAAAGCGGTTCTTCCGTGGGGACTTAGAACAACATGGACACCATAGTTATACCGATGACATAACATGCAGGACAAAAACTTCACCATGAACAACGTGATATTTGACATTTTAAAGAGAACTGGCATTGTTATGATGGAGAAATATGACAAGGAAATGCTTCTACCGAAGAGATAAGACTGCTGGAAGAGTCTGTCAGGAAATGTTAGCGATGTTCCTTTTGGCGGCTTGGAGAGCTCACAGAGGATTACGGCCGTCCATAGTGTCTCAGAATACGAAAGGATGAACACCGCTGACACGTGGCAGAAAGAGACAAGGCTGTTTTCTTAACATCTTTCCTATCTCTCTCTCTCTCTCTCTCTCTCTCTCTCTCTCTCTCTCTCTTTCTGTCTCTGTCTCTTGTCTCGTCAATCATACACATGGGATTGCTGGTGGCTAGAGATTTCCACGTAAGTCGGTCTTTCGCTGTCTTGGTTGTCCCACCATGTCAGTCCAGCATTCTCTCTTCGCTGACTCTCCTTCCCTTTTTCCTCGGCATTTTAATGTAGATCTTATTAAGAGTGTACTTTTAAAATGTTGTTGTTGTTGTTGTTGAGCTGTGGCCCCTTTTTCTGACCTGAGAGCAGATGTGGACCCCCTCATAAAAAAAAATAAAGCTAAAGATGATGCTAAAAATATATATATTTTTTAACTGAGCCAGTCCATTTGCTAGTCCAATGACCCCCAAAATCCTTCCATGGAACGGGGGAGTTGGGGGTGGGGGTGGGGAGAGAAGGATGGTTTGTGGGCCCTTTAGAGATTCATGGACTTCATGGTAAGAACCACTGTTTTAAGAACATTATCCAGACTTAATCTACACACTCGAGATTAGTATAAATATGTAAGAATTCTGCCAATTCATATTCACATTAAAGATAATTTACTGCGTATAATTCTGTGGTTAAGATACATAAACATACAGAGGATGCCATTTTATAGTGTTTTTGGAAGTAAAAAGTTTGCCATAGTGAAAAAAAAAACATCTCAGGTTAACACAGCATGAAAATAACTTCAGGTAAACTAAGACCCACTCAGTCAGTCAGTCAATCAGTCAGTCAGTCATTCAGTTGCATATCCCTCTCGAAACTGTGCCTCCCTAACAGATTTCCTGTAGGCCTGTCGGTTGTAAGCAAGATGTCCAGCTGCTGATGCATCCTTTTGCAGATTATCAACGATGTCTTGCAGCCATCTTCGCCTTGGTCTTCCTCTCTTTCTTTTTCCCACTATGTACCCTTCCAAGACGGTCTTCTCTAAATTCTCATGACGTTTAATGTGTCCAAAATATTTAAGTTTTCTCTGTTTAATCCTCAGGTTAAAAAAAGAGGTAATACGAAATAATTTGTATACTGTTAAAAAAAAAACAAAAAAAAAGAAACGCAACAAATACGATATTGCCTGAACTGTACTCAGCAGATGATTCATGAGCACAGAAAAGCGTCACAATTTTTGACAATAACTCATGACAGATTCAAGAGAATCCCATGAAACTTACTGAACACAAAACTGATTGACCGTGTTATTGAATGCCTATAAAAGATTGGCGCTCCTCGAATCAATTCATTGGAAATTTAATGCGCAAGTGTGGCTCATCTCATTACAGAACAACGACTCATCATAATTGGACTTTTACAGATTGGATAGTCACAAAATGTAGTGGCCAGACAAATTAATGTTTTTAGAAGCACCAATTTCAAGAAATTGGCTCAGCTGCAAACCGCCTGCCAGTGGAAGACCCATAGTCACAACTCCTGCTGAAGACCGCTTCATACGGCTGCGTCACCTCAGGAATCGATTTGCAACTGCGTCCTCAACAGTCCATTAAATAACAGCAGCTCGTCGAATTTCAGATCAAACGGTCAGGAGCCGGCTGCACGACGCTGGTCTTTGGGCTAGAAGACCCTACAGAGGTCCTGTTCTCTACGGACCGGCATCGCCAGAACCGACTGCAGTGGGCGAACCAGTATTGTCAATGGACCGTTGCGAATGATTGGAGAAGTGTTTGGTTTAGTGATGAATCATTCGTTCTGTTTCAGCGATACGATAGATGGAAGAGTTTACCGCAGAGTCCATGAGCGCTACGCCCAGAACTGCATGAATGAGGCTCCTCCATATGGTGGTGGGGTGTGTACTGGTGTGGGGGACAATCGACTTCATGGGAAGAAGTGACCTGGCGCAAATTGAAGGACGTCTGAATGCCCAACGATATGTCGCTGAAATTCTTCATCCTCACGTCCTTCCACTTCTGGCTGCACCAATGTCGATTTTTCAGCAGGATAACGCTTGACCTCATGTGGCACAACTCACCACCCAATTCCTCGCTGACAACAACGTCCAGACCATTCCGTAGCCACCTATGTAATCAGACATGAACCCATTAGAACACTGATGGGATGATCTCAGCTGTCAAGTTCACTAGCGAGACGTGGCGCCAACCAATCTCCGACAGTTGTCTCTTGCACTGCGGGAAGAGTGGGCAGCCATCCCACAACAACAGGTCCAGCGACGAATCGTATCCATCCATATCAAGGATATGTCATTCTCCTATACAGGGCAGAGGAGGCCATAAACCTTATGAAACGGAGGCCTCAGTCGCAAAGAATAAAAGTCCAAACCAAATTTAATGAGCATCATTTCATTGTTAAAGTCTTAAAGTTTCCTCATGTCAAGACTGAAACTTTAATTCCGTAAAATAAAATTTTAATACAAGTTTGAAATTTGGTGTCCATTACAACTACAGTAGTGTTGCGTTTCTGTATATATATGTATCAGTGTTTCCCAGGCTTGTCGATCCCTTTTTCTCCCAGGTCACATCTTCAGCGCCCCACCCCCAACCCACCCCTTATGAACTACTCGTACAATGACCAATTAAACTAGGATATGCATTACATAACTAAAAACTTCAGCCAGCGAACCAGTTTATTTAACAATATGAAGGAGTACATTTATAATTCACTTCTCTCTCAGAATCTTAAGTGCCTAAGGCACATGGGGCTTCCGCAAGGGTTTTCCACAAATGCTTGTACTTTCCCTTTTTTCCTGCTCTTGCCCAGGTGAGCCCTCTATTGCTCAACATCCTCTCTGTTGTTCTTCTCCATGTCTATTTTGGTCTACCCTTACTTCTGTTCCCCTATGGTGTCCATCTTAGTGCTATTTTTGGTAGTCAGTCGTCACTCATTCGGAGCACATGTCCCAACCATCGCCAGCGTCTTTCCTCAATAATTGTTGTCAGTGGCTTCATCTGCATTTCTGCCAACAAGATGTTATTTCTTATGGTGTTTGGCCAAAATATTTTTCTAATTCTTTGTAAACATTTAGTCTGGAAAGAATTCAACTTGTTTTCTATGGTTTTGGTGATTTTTCAGAATTCACTTCCATAGAATAGTACACTTGGAACATTACTCTTAAGTATTCTGATTTTCGTATTCATGCTTAGTATTTTAGGTTTCCATATAGTCTGCAGCACTACAAAAGCCTGGTTTGTTCTAGTAAGTCTGCTGTTGATGTCCTCTGTGCTATCTCCATTTTCTACTACTCTACTGCCAAGATATACAAATTCGTTTACCTCCTCTACTAACTTGCTATCTACTCTGAGTACATTTCTGTTGTTCACATTTTGCTTCATTAACTTTGTCTTTCCTACGTTGATCTTTAGTCCTATGTTGTTTGCATTCTGAGTTAGCTTGTTTATTTTATCTTGCATATCTTTATGACTGCTTGATAGTAGACAAATGTCGTCCACAAAGTCAAGGTCCTCCAGCACTGTGTTGAGGGTCCATTGTAATTCTCTGCGTTTGTCTGATGTTGCCTCCTTCATTAACCAGTCTACTGCCAAGATAAATAATGTTGGTGATAGTACACATCCCTGCTTCACTCTTGTTTGTACCCTAAAACTGCTGGAGGTATGTTCTCCATAGATCACTTTGCACTGAAAACTTTGATTACATTCACTATCTTGTGGGGGAGGCCATGCCATCTTATGATTTTCCACAGTCATCTCTGTTGACACTGTCAAAGGCTTTCTCATGTATATGTTATGCTATGCCACTCATTTTCCTGTTCTAATATTTGTCTAAGTATAAATATATGGTCTATGCATGATCTTTCGGTTGTGAGGCCTACAGGATTGCTGTTTGGGAGGCAAAGTTCCGCAAGGGACATGCAAATGAATGAATGAATGCATGATCTTCCTTTCCTAAATCCTGCCTGCTCTTTCCGAAGTTTTCCATCAAGTGCTGGTACAATTCTGTTGATGATTATTCTGCAAAATACTTTACTGGTGAGTGGCAGTAGGGTAATGCCTCTCTGGTTCCCACAATCTCTGAGATCACCCTTCTTTGGTACTTTTACTATAAGGCCAGATTTCCACTCTTCTGTAGCTTTTTCTAGATCCCAAATTTGTTGTAGTATCCGGTAGAGTTGTTTTAGTGTTTCTGTTTCTTCTGCTTTCAACATCTCAGCAGTCACTTCATCTTGACCTGGTGCCCTGTCTAATTTTAGCTTCTTTATAGCCTCCTTTACTTCACTTATTGTTATTGGTCCTGTATTGATATTTAGTTCTGTTTTTGCTTCAGGTATGTCTAATGTCTGTGCTGCTTGTGTTCTGTTTAGTAGGGTGTTAAAGTGTTCCCTCCATCTTTCAATTTTTTTCTCTTTCTCCACTAACCAGTTGTCCCTTATGTTTCCTTACTGCACTCTCACATCTTGTGCTGAAGTTATCTGTCATCTGCTTTGTGATTTCTTCCACTACCCCCCACCCAATCCCCCACTGACCCCTTTTCTTTCACCATTCTCGTGGTACTTTCCAACGGCTACAAAGGAGGGGGGAAGGCTTTATCAAACACTTTGGGAAACAGTGGTATATATCCTTCAATATGGAAAAAGATACAAAATGATGATGAAAATCTTGGATGATCTGGACTTGCATGTTTAGTAAGAAGCAGTTGTCTCCTCCTTCTATCCGTCCCAAAAGCCAATGCTTATAGCGTCCAGTATCTAAAATTCCCCCCCCCCCCCATCATTGTCAACGACGACAGCGATTTGTCATTCCAGGCCTATAATACCAGGGCCTGTATTGTCATCGACTTCATTTGGTGAGACGTCTTCGTGTGTTCAGTAGATATCGATTTTTGCCATAAGCATTGTTCTGAAGCAAGGACAAATTTCTTATCTTGTCCAGGACTGGAGGAAAGCAATTTCGATCACAGAACTTTAGGCGATGAAGAATGGTCAACTGAGAAGGTGTACACAGAACGAAGGAAGACTTACTTCTGTTTCTGTCTTGACTTCGTGAAAGCGGGTACGAAAGTGATGTTATATTGTGTCCTACTTTCCTGTGTTTTTTGTTTGTTTATTTGTTTTTTTAAGTGCCGCAGTGGTTAGTGAAAATATTATGACAACAGGACAAATAGAAGGAAGAAGATCAAAAGGAAGACCAAGAGAAGTGATACTGGACAGTCTGACAGGATGGTGTGAGAGGAGATCATCAACTGAGCTGATGGCCTGCATGAAGGATCGTGTACTCTGGAGAAGCATGATAGCCAACGCCAGTCGGCACGGCACCTGATGATGATGATGATGATGATAATGATGAGTGGTTAGTGCACTCGCTTGCCTATCAGAAGGTGTGTAACCCAGCCTCCTGTATAAATAGGACATAAGCTAGGGCTTCCCTGAGAAAAGAAAGGCAGCCAGGGCAGGTGCTGGTATCCTTGGTACCTCAAATGCTGCAGTGGCCTAGAAATGTGAATGCACTAACACTTCACACCCCCTCGGTCAGTCAGTCATTTGCATGTCCCTTGTGGAACTTTGCCTCCCTAACAGCTCTTCTGTAGGCCTCTCGATTGTGAGCAAGATGCTCTGCTGCTGATGCATCCATTTGCAGATCATCAACGATGTCTTGCAGCCATCTTCACCTTGGTGTTCCTCTCTTTCCTTTTGTGTACCCTTCCAAAACGGTATTCTCTAGATTCTCTTGACGTTTAATGTGTCCATAATATTTAAGCTTTCTCTGTTTAATCCTCTTTACTAGCCAGCCTTCTTCAATATTAAGTTCTTGTAGCATGGATATATTTGTTCTTTTTTGTGTCAGTGATATTTGAAGAACTCTTCTATAGCATTTACATACAAAGTCATTTATGTATTTGTCAGCTGTTTTGTTAAGTGTCCAGGTCTCACATACATATGTTGCGATGGTAACATATAACCCCCTACCTTATGCAGATGCCATGGGAGATTTCTGTTTAGTACCTTTTTTTTTTTTTTACTCCGTGAATAAAACATAGGTAAGGGTAATTTCTTTACACAGCAGGATACGGGTGATCTAAGCTAGGAAAATAACAGTCTGAAGATCCATTCTCTCTCTCTCTCCCTCTCTCCCTTCCTCTCTCTTTCTCTCTCTCTCGCTCTCTCTCTCTGTCTCTCTCTCTCTCTCTCTTTCTCTCTTGTCTGTTTAGTGCCCAAGACACATGGGGCTGCTGGTAGTAAGAGATTTCCACTTCAGTTAGTCTTTCGCCATTTTCTTGGTTGTCTCCCTTGTCAGTCCTTTGTTTACCAGTACTTTCTTTGCTGTACGTCTCCGAGTCTCTTTTGGGGTCGTTCCATGTTTCTTTTTACCATGTGAAGTACACATCAAAGCTGTTCGTGCTAACTTCGCCACTGTCACTTATTTAAAGATACATTCAGTGATTTCTATGCAATTGTTTTGTTTAGCAGAGTACGTTCTCTAGAATTAATAAGTTTGTACTTTCTCCTGTGGTTTTTCCTGAAAGATAGTTCCAGTTTTGAGTAAACCGATATTGGGTTTCATTTTATATTTTAGGTGAAAGCTTTACTGTGATTATTTTTTTTTCGAATATTTTGACTTGTGTAAAAAAAAAAAAAGGAGAGTAGAAGCTGCATGATCTTGGAGCTAGGCTAGGCGTTCGGTTTGGGCGTTGGAAGTCGCGGGTTCGAATTGCATCAGAGGTGGCAGGGACTCTTTTTTCTCGTGAATTTTCCAGCAATAAATTCCCGTGCTGTCCGGGTTGTGGGACCGAATGTCCACGTGCATTGTCGGGCATATTAAAAAACCCCATGACAGTTGGAAATGGCAAAAAAAAAAAAAAGTAAGGACAGACGGGCTCTGCACGAAGCAAAATTTCTAAGAATAAAGCTACCAGGGAGACTAGCGCAGGTGCTCGAAGTGTCTGTGTTGGCTGGGACACTCGTTCTGAGGTGTTGTATGAGAGATAAGAGAAATGACGATTGGGAGAAAACTGGTTCTAGTAATGAGCTACACGGAGATGACTAGTTTATCTTTACGAAAAGATAGAAATAGTGAGGAAAATATGCAGGAACAAGAATGGCAGAAAGTAAGAAGAGCACGTTTAAGTGAAGAACATACAACAATCCAATATTTAGGCAAAAGCCTTTTTCAAGGATCACATACAAAAACAACACAACAGATAAAAACACGAAAAATACATGAAAAATTAAACGCTTAGCTTTTTTTTTTTTTTTTTGCCCTTCTTCTTGTAAGAATGTCGGGCAGAAAATTCGCCCAGATAGACGTAGGTAAGCACAAGGTAGAAGCAGGCGACTGGCTGAGAAATGAGGTAAAGGGAGGAGTCAACAACGGGCGGCTGAGCAGATATGAACATGTCCTGATTTGCAAACGAACAAACAGACATATGCGAGTAACTTTTCAGCAGGTTAAGCAGTTTGTTTCTTTTCCTGAACAAGCCAGTGACACAGGAAGTTTTTTTTTAAAAATATGACTAAACTTAACTGACGCTAACGGAAAGTTGCTGAAAAAAAAACCAAAACAAAAACTCTTGTCTACGGATGACGGCAAGATAATAATAATAAGCTTAATTGTAGAAGAAGCAAATAGGAAGTGTAAGTAAATGGCAGAAGAAGAAGACGAAGAAGAAGGAGGAGAAGAAGAAGGAGGAGGAGAAGAAGAAGGAGAAGAAGCCAGTACAGAACATATAAGGAGTAACCCTGATATGTTTATCTTAACGACTATCTTGCAAAAAGCTGTCGTATTTTTCTTAAGCCCTCCACTAAGAAATACATTCGACAGATTGATGACAGATTCTAATAGAGCGCTTCAGAGCTCCAACAATCTACCCAACACCATAATTTTGTTAACACCACGATGTTTTGCTAATAAGGTAATTTTAGCACTGTTCCCGAACGCAAACAAAGGATAACTATGGGATGTTATTCTAGCGCTAACTGTTTGACTGGCATGATCATTCGACTTGCCCCACATTAGCCAGTGATCTGAGGCTGGAGAACCTCGCTTGATTATGTTATAGTATGTGTGTGTGTGTGTGTGTGTGGTTACTCTGGATAGTTTTCTTCTTGTATGTGTGTGTGTGGTTACCCTGGATAGTTTTTTTCGTGTACGTGTGTGATTACTCTGGATAGCTTTCTTCGTGTATGTGTATGATTACTCTGGATAGTTTTCTTCATGTATGTGTGTGTGATTATTCTGGATAGTTTTCTTCGTGTATGTGTGTGTGTGGTTAGTCTGGATAGTTTTCTTCGTGTGTTTGTGTGTGTGTGTGTGATTATTATGGATAGTTTTCTTCGTGTATGTGTGTGTGTGTGGTTAGTCTGGATAGTTTTTTTCGTGTGTTTGTGTGTTTGGTTACTGTGGATAGTTTTCTTCGTGTATGTATGTGTGTGGTTAGTCTGGACAGTTTTCTTCGTGTGTTTGTGTGTGTGGTTACTCTGGATAGTTTTCTTCGTATATGTATGTGTGCGTGGTTACTTTGGATAGTTTTCTTTGTATGTGTGTTGCATGTGGTTACTTTGGATAATTTTTTTCGCGTGTGTGTATGGTTACTCTGGATAGTTTTCTTCGTATATGCATGTGTGCATGGTTACTCTGGATAATTTTCTTCATGTGTGTGTGGTTACTCTGGATAGTTTTCTTCTTATGTGTATGTGTGCGTGGTTACTCTGGATAATTTTCTTCGTCTGTGTGTGGTTACTGTGGATAGTTTCCTTCGTATGTGTATGTGTGTGTGTGGTTACTATGGATAGTTTTCTCATGTGTGTGTGGTTATTCTGGATAGTTTTCTTCGTATGTGTGTTTGGTTACTCTGGATGGTTTTCTTCATATGTGTGTGTGTGTGGTTACTCTGGATAGTTCTCTTCATATGTGTGTGTGATTACTCTGAATAGTTTTGTGTGTGTGGTTACTCTGGATAGTTTCCTTCGTATGTGTGTGTGTGATTACTCTGAATCGTTTTATGTGTGTGTGTGGTTACTCTGGGTAGTTTTGTTTGTGTGTGTGGTTACTCTGGGTAGTTTTCTTTGTGTGTGTGTGGTTACTCTGGATAGTTTTCTTCATGTGTGTGTGGTTACTCTGGATAATTTTCTTTGTGTGTGTGGTTACTCTGGGTAGTTTTCTTTGTGTGTGTGTGTGGTTACCCTGGATAGTTTTGTTTGTGTGTGTGTGGTTACTCTGGATAATTTTCTTTGTGTGTGTGGTTACTCTGGGTAGTTTTCTTTGTGTGTGTGTGTGTATGTGTGTGTGGTTACTCTGGATAGTTTTCTTTGTGTGTGTGGTTACTCTGGATAGTTTTCTTTGTGTGTGTGGTTACTCTGGATAGTTTTCTTTGTGTCTGTGTGGTTACTCTGGATAGTTTTCTTCGTATTCCTCCAGTTACTACTCCTCTCTTCTTTTACGTTTCCGTCTTCTTCATGGTCGTCAAAACTCTATAAGCAGGTACCACTTGTTCATGGATATATTCTTGGTCCCTTCTCTTTTAATACGTGGTAACAACAAATGTCATCTGTGGAGCAGTATGCTCAGAGAAAAGCTGAAAAAACTAAAATGGGCAAATTATCCTCATTCTATACAACCTGCCTTAGAAAGATTTTAAAATATTTACTGGTCACAGACAATAAATAATAGAGACCTCCTTGCACTTTGTGAACTAGAATATACGCATGCCATAAGAGGAAAAAAAAACAATCGCTGGAGATGAATTCGTCATGTGCACCGAAGAGACCCCCCCCCCCCCGACCGTCGACCAAGGACGTGGATGGATGGAACAGCAAATATACAAAGCATCTACAGCATATGCAATGTAGTGCGGATGATAACAGTAGCATGTAATGTCTGCTTCTCTGGTTTATGACTTATACTCTGAAGCTAGTGGACGAAGGCGTGGTACTTAAGCTGAAAGAGATAACTGTCGGCTATAGCTAGGGCGTGTAAGTGGCGAAGTTGTTAGTGCACTGGTCTCTCGTGACGAAGGTCGGGGGCTCGAATCCGACCGGAGGCGCTCCAGTCACTCAGCTGTAGAAATGGGCACCCGACTTCTGCAGCTGGGGAAGGAAAGGCAGCCAGGCGTGACGCTGACCACATCACCCTCTAGTGTGCTGACAGGTCATGGAAAGTATAGGCAATAACATCATATCCCTATGTGCCTCTAAGGCATGACAGGGTTACCTTTACCTCTTATAGCTAGTGGACAGAGGTTTGGTACTTAAGCTGAAAGAGATGACTGTCAATTGTAGCTAGTGAACGAAGGCGTGGTACTTAAGCTGAAAGAGATGACTGTCAGCTATAGCTAGTGAACGAAGGTTTGGTACTTAAGCTGAAAGAGATGACTAGCTAGTGAACGAAGGTTTGGTACTTATGCTGAAAGAGATGACTTTCAGCTATAGCTAATGAACGAAGGTTTGGTACTTATGCTGAAAGAGATGACTGTCAGCTATAACCAGTGAACGAAGGTTTGGTATTTAAGCCGAAAGAGATGACTGTCAGCTATAGCTAGTGAACAAAGGTTTGGTACTGACAGCTCGCGCTATGGTTAGTGAGTCATTGCCAAACAAGACCCTATTCAGCAATCCCAGTGGTGCCTCATTTTTAAGAGACAAGTTTGGCCAACTGAACAGGGATCGAAATGGGAAGATAATCCCGGTTCTAAAAATACACCATGCCAAATACCGGAAGTGTTGGGCAGAAAGACGCAGACATCTTTTTTTTCCCTTCTTCCCTCCCTCCCTCTTTCTGTCTTTTTTTGTTTTCTCTTTTTTTTCTTTCTTTTACAAATCATTAGCCCATTAAAGCTACAGATAGCATATAGTTATCCTCAGGTGCTGAAATACTTATGCTTCCCACCTGCGCAGATAATACACCTATTTAAGCACATGTTTAAAGGCAAAGAAGACTCAAAATAGCACACTCCAAGATTTCTCACCCCCCTCCCCCTCACCCCCACGAATCTTGCCATATCATTCAAATAATTATACAGTTGATTGGCTCGGTAATTTGGAATTACCAAAAATAGAAGTCAATCAGTTGATTTTGCTTGAAGGAATAATGTTGGGGAGGTGTGTGTGTGTCTGTGTGTGTGTGTGTGTGTATTTGTGTATGTTTGTGTGAAAAGGGTAGTTGGGGGAGAAGAGGTGGGTTTTCTAAAAATTGTGTTTTGTTTGCTCCTGGTGTGAAGATTTCACCGACGCATTTAAGAGAGATGATGAAGAGAGCAATATTATAGAAACTTATGCATAGCACTGATCAGTTGTGCTACGGTTTTTTTTCCTGTCTCTTCATTTGATTATTTTTCTCTCTCTCCCTCCCTCCCTCCTCTCTGTCCCTCTATCTCCCTCTTTCTCTTTCTCTCTCTCCATCCCTCTCTCTCTCTCTCTCTATCCCTCTCTCTCACAAAACTTAAAAGTTATCTTAGACTGTCCTTACAGACACCGAATACAGTTAATTGTTTATTCTGAATAGACCCGAAATTTTTGTTTAGGAGATAGTCATTTATATATGTATGTAGTTACTTCTGTATTGAGTGAATGGATAAGAGCGAAACGCAAATGTTACATTTTATTTTATGTTTCTCAGCTTCAATGTTAATTATCTTTGTTACATGAACAGCATATTTGTAAAATGTCTGGAATAGTGCGAAAGATGTATGATAAAGGGCAGAATGTCAGGCGGGCCTGCGCGTGCCCAATTCTTAACCCTTTTGAAATAAAAGATCAATCAATCAATCAATCAGTCTCTCTCCCTCTCTCTCTCTCTCTCTCATCGTCTCCCTCTCTCTCTCTCATCGTCTCTCTCTCTCTCTCTCTCTCTCTCTCTTTTATAGAACAAAATTACTGTAATCTTATTTTCGTTCTTCTGTATGATTATTTCCTATGACCCTATTGTATAAAACAAGCGATCAATACTACTTACATCTGATTTAACGTACACAGGAAAGAAAAACCTCGGCACTGATATGATAAATGCACGAATCGATATTGGAAATGTAGTGAAGTACACATACTGTAGTGTATAATTAGCATTGACTGTTATGTGATAACTTTCTCCATGAAGCTCTTAGAAAATGGAAAGTGATATTAACATATATATAGCAGTGGTTCATAAACTCAGCTCCCGTAACCCCGAATTGGGGGTCGTAGGGATTGGGATCCCTGGGTAGGGCTAGCGAGACTTTTGTGAAAAATATATACAGAAAGATATACTTGGTTGTTTTTTAAATCTCTTATTAGTATCAAAAACAGAGATTAATAACTAAAAATAAAAGGGAGAATCTTCATAGCAGAAATAAGATGTTTGAAGAGAATGTTAAGTGGGGCAAGAAGAGACAAGATCTGGAAAAACGTCATTAAGGGGGAAAGGTCGGAGTAACACTAGTACAACACTGCATCCAGAAATAACAAGTCAAATGGATTGGCCAGTGTGTCAAGGCTACCACCAGACAGGTTTCACAACAGAAAGCATTCCCTCTGAGATCTGTAGGTAACAGGGAGGTGGCCGACCACGCAAGAGGAGGAAGGAGGGAATCTACTGAAAGCTTAAATATCTCATTATATGAAGCATATCTCCGAGATCCATACATCCATCCATCCATCCGTCCATCCATCCATCCATCCATCCGTCCATCCATCCATCCATCCATCCATCCATCCATCCATCCATCCATCCATCCATCCATCCATCCATCCATCCATCCATCCATCCATCTCTTTGACCTGGTGATTGGCTAAACACTCACCGCCCAGTACGCCTTGTGGCGTCTTGCACGGCAGCAGCAAATTCTCCCCACTCTCAACGTCTGTCTCAACACTGAAAGGTATCAGAGGAAGGAGAAAAGATAAGAAAAAAAGAAAATTTTAGAGAAATAATGGGCGTCTGAGTGGCGAAGTGGTTAGTGCACTAGTCTCTCATGGCGAAGGTAGGGGATTCGAATCCGGCCAGAGGCACCACAGTCACCTAGCTGTAGAAATGGGTACCTGACTTCTTCTGGAGTTGGGGAAGAAAAGGCTGCCGCTAGTGTGCTGACAGGTCATGGAAAGTATGGACACTAACACCTTATCTCTATGTGCCTCTAAGGCATGACAGGATTACCTTTATCTTTACCTATGTTTTCAAAGCTAAATATAATGCAACACATATATATTCATGGATATATATATATATATATATATATATATATATATATATATATATATATATAGTAATTTCAGTATTCATGTTTTTTTAATTTAAAAAAATCTTTTTTTTCATGGGTTATTGGTCATATACCATCACCATGCTTTAGGAAGGCACTCAGAAACAGTTGGGAACCGCTGGCGTGTAGGGCAAGTCAAACACAAGTACCTGATTGTTTGGTAATCAGCGACCAATATATGACTTGCTAGCGTAAGGGTTGGCGAACCACAGCTGACCAAGACGTTGCCCCACCTCTCCGTTGATACTCCTACTAACAGGCCTGGTTAACCAGCCAGGGATCGCCGTGGTCCCCATGACGATGGAGAAGTACTGAACATCCCCCCCCCCCCCCAGCTTCTTTAGCGCCACAACTTGCTCCCAGTCCGTCACGATGCTGTGCCTCAAGATCATCACAGCATCGGCTGCAAAGAACATCAGCTCGCAGATACGGGGGTTTACAAGAGATGTTGGTTCTGAGGACTGTTATTGCCGGAGATAGGGTGGAGGATACGCTCTCCACTCCAATGGCGTGCGTCTCAAATAGCCTCTGACAGTCAAGTACAGCTCCTGGCCTTCTCGTGGCAGAACTGTTTAAACTGACAGGAAAAGGGGCGAAGGCGAATATCTGGCGCCTAAAACCAGACGCTTCGGGTAGATGAGAGTCATGTTTGGTAGCTCATCTACCGCTGCTGGCGAGATTCTTCAGCTGCCGTGTGTGGAGTAGAGCTCCTCCCGGCCAGTGAAGAAAGGTGCAAATGGGGTTGCCGTGCAGCAGCACTGTGGAAAATGTGAAAGAAAGGATTAAGCGAAGTAAACAGTAGTCAAATCACGGCACCTCTGGTCTGGAGGTCGGCCACGTCCTAAGTGCACTCATATCGGGCGAAATGCCTGAACCATCTTAACCCAGAGGTTAAGAGACTGCTAGCGAGATTCTTCGGAAGCCGCGCGTGGAGTGAAGCTCCTCCTGGCCAAAGAAGAAAATGCGGAAAAGCAATTAGGGTTGCTGTGTGGCGCCGATGTGAAAAGGTGATGGAAAGGATAAAGCGAAGCTTAATCGGTACGTCCAGTATTATCGCTGCGAGAGCTATTTATACCACGGCGCCTCTGCTCTAGAGGCCGGCCACGTCCTGTATACACCCATACTGATAAAATATGCCTAAACCGGCATACACCAAGGGTGAAACTTGATGGCTACGCATGTCACGGTAGCTCTACTCTAGAGGTCGGTCACGTCCTAAACGCGCCCATACTGGGATAATATGCCTAAACCGGCTCAACCCAGGGGTAGAAGTCACTAGTGGTGAGGATTCATCCTCCTGGACAAAAGCTCCATCCTGGTCACAACTAGGAAGGGTAGCGGCCACGACCACAAAATGCTGAAGTCGGAGACACTGGACCTGGGCAGACTAGATAGGCAACCACCTCTCACCCGGTGGGAATGTATGCGTATCCTAATCACGCTGAGGTTATCCGGTGAGAATATCCAACGCTGGACTGGACTGGCAATCACCTCTCACCCGGCGGTGATACATGGATATCTCAAAACACCCCGAGGTTTTCCGGTGAGAAAGTTCAACTCTAGGCTAGATGGGCAACCACCTTTCATCCAGCGGGGATATACTCATATCCAAAACACGTCCATGTTTTCCGGTGAGAAAGTCCAACTCTAGACTAAACTGGTGCAACGAAAATGACGGTGTCACGCAATCCCGCTTCTGAGACCCACCAAGAATACAGGTTCAAGCCCTGCGATACTCTGAACCTCTTGTGGTCCTTTCGGGGATCTCGTGTGGTCCTTTCGGGGACTACACGGAGGACCACGGGACCTATCGAGGACCACAGGCGTAAATTCAGTAGGATCACAGGGCGGTCGTGGTGGTAGAAGCGAACGAAGAAGAAGAAGAAGAAGACAAGAGATGTTTATTTTAATACAAGATATATTAAAGAAACAGGTGATCCGATGACAAAATTAAAATGGAATGGGAACCGTATTTAAGCTGAACAGAAAAGTAGTCAGCAAACCCTTACATGACTGCCCTAGTCAGGGTTAGCAACCGCAGCTTGTCATTATTCGACCAAACGTCAGTTCTAATCGAATATTTGTTATAGTTCTCATGAACCCCCCGAATTGCATTAAGGTATTCTTTCCAGACTAAGTGTCTACGTGGGATTAGATGAATATTTTGGCCAAATCTCATAAATAACACCTTGGCAGAAATGCAGATGAAGCCATTGACTTCGATTACTGAGGAAAGACGTTGGAGATGGTTTGGGACATGCGCTTCGGATGACTCGAGACTCATTACCAAAAACAGCGCTGAGATGGACATCACAGGGAGAGAGAGAGAAAGAGGGAGAGAGAGAGAGAGAGAAAGAGGGAGAGAGAGAGGGAAAGAGAGAGAGAGAAGAGGGAGAGAGAGAGGAAAAGAGAGAGGGGAAGAGGGGGAGAGAGAGGGGAAAGAGGGAGAGAGAGGAGGGAGAGAGGGGAAGAGGGGGAGAGAGAGGGGAAAGAGGGAGAGAGAGGAAAGAGGGAGAGAGAGAGGGAAAGAAGGAGAGAGAGGGGGAGAGAGAAAGAGGGAGAGAGAGAAGGAAAGAGGGAGAGAGAGGGGAAAGAGAGAGAGAGGGAAAGAGGGAGAGAGAGGGGGAAAGAGGGAGAGAGAAGAGGGAGAGAGAGAGGGAAAGAGGGAGAGAGAGAAAGAGGGAGAGAGAGAAGGAAAGAGGGAGAGAGAGAGAGAAAGGAAAGAGGGAGAGAGAGAGGGAAAGGGAGAGAGAGAGAGGGAAAGAGGGAGAGAGAGGGGGGAAAGAGGGAGAGAGAGAGAAAGGGAAAGAGGGAGAGAGAGAGAAAGGGAAAGAGGGAGGGAGAGAGGGAAAAAGGGAGAGAGAGGGAAAAAGGGAGAGGGAAAGAGAGGGATAGAGAGAGAAAGAGAGAGAGAGACATTAGCAGGAAAAAAAAGCAGGAAAGGTTCTTAACGTACGTTGTTACTTTCACGTAAAAGGCTAGTAGTGATCTGTGCGTGAAATTATTTGTTTTTATAATCTGAAGCTAAATTAAGATATCAACCAAGCAGAAAGATCGAGTTTACAAATCAAAAATAAGTCGAAAGAATTGTCGATGTTTCTAATTTCTGATACACTGTCTTGAAATAAAGAAATACATTTTTTAAAAAATACTAATTTTGTTGCTGTCTCTGTTGTTGCTGTCTCTGTTGTTGCTGTTGCCAATGTGTCGTGTGGATGTGCGTCTGTTTGTTTTGTGTGTTAGTTTGTGTGCGTTTGTGCGTTCTAAAAATAGCACTGAAGGAAATGAGGACATTCTTAACCGGAAATTGATTTGGTTTATTTTTAGTGAGTGTTTGTGTTAATGATTAACAAGAATATTTAGAGAGGGGCGATCGAGATAAAAGAGAGAAAAGAAGAAGAAGAAGAAGAGATTAGATATAACAGCCACAGAAGATCATCATCATCATCATCATCTTCACATGCCACTCTGGGCTGCGTGGGAAGTCATACTCTTTCACAAATCTCGGTCCTTGGCATTTCTGAGTAACTCCACTGCTAATGTCCTTCCATGCCACAAAATGTCCGGCCTTCTAACATCTGTTCCCTCGGTCTTCCTCCGTCTCTCCTGCCTTCAATTTTCGCCCCATTGCTTTGATGTTCTCCAGTTTCTCTTCTCGCATCACATGCCAAAAGAATGATGATTGGCTTTTACTTTATCTTCGCTGTTTTCTGTTTTTTTTTTTTTTTGTTAGCTTGTTTCAAACACTGTTCATGGGATCCTCATCGTTCTTCTCGGGAACCGCATCTCTTTTGCCTCCAGTGATTTATTCATTTATTCGCCAATAGTCCATGGTTGGGACATGTGCTCCGAATGACTGACAACTCACTACCAAAAATAGCACTAAGATGGACACCAGAGGGGAACAGAAGTAAGGGTAGACCAAAAGAGACATGGAGAAGAACAACAGAAAGGATGTTGAGCAATAGAGGGCTCACCTGGGCAAGAGCAGAAATAAAGGCGAAGGACAGGCATTTGTGGAAAACCCTTGCGGAAGCCCCATGTGCCCTGGGCACTTAAGGTTCAGAGAGAGAGAGAGAGAGTCCATGATTCACATTGTGTAGCAAAATGGGTTCATTATAGCACTGTGGTACATTATTACCACAGAAATTACGGGCCATTATTTTCTTCATTTCTCTACCCGGCTGTCCGTACTGCTCATCTTTAACGTATCTTTCCTTCCTGTTCACATCATTAGTTTTTTTTTTTCTTCTTCATCTTTCGTCTGCTTTGTTTCTTCCTTCTGTTTTCAGGCTTAAGTAGTTGGGAGAGAACGCTGACATTTAGGCCCGAGAAGGGAAAGCAACAGTGGAAAGACATATTAGTTAGATCCGTACTCTGTCTCTCTTTCTCTCTCTCTCTTTCCTCTCTCTCTTTCCTCTCTCTCTCTTTTTCTCTCGCTCTTTTTCTCTCTCTTTCCTCTCTCTCTCTTTCTTTCTCTTTCTCTCTCTCTTTCTTTCTCTCTCTCTTTCCCCTCTCTCTCTTTCTCTCTCTTTCCTCTCTCTCTTTCTCTCTCTCTCTTTTCGCTCCCTCTCTCTTTCCTCTCCCTCTCACTTTTTTCTCTCTCTCTCTTTTCGCTCCCTCTCTCTTTCCTCTCTCTCTCACTTTTTCCTCTCTCTCTCTCTCTTTCTCCTCTCTCTCTCTCTCTTTCCTCTCTCTCTTTCTCTCTTTCCCTCTATCTTTCTCTCTCTCTCTTTCTTTCTCGCTCTTTCTTTCTCTCTCACTTTCCTTCTCTCTCTTTCCCTTCCTCTCTCTCTTTCTCTCTCTCTCTCTCTCTGCCGACAGGCGTAGGATATTGGGGTCCTTCCATAACCCTCGATCCCATGTGCATCCCAACAGGCTTGTCACTGATCAGTTCCCGTGCCAGGATGCTAGACCATGAAACATGTTTTCTCTTTGTCTACCTCTGCCTTTTCTACCTTCGATCTTCTCTGTTGCCATTAGGTGCTCTAGCCCGCTTCTCCTCCAGACATGCCCGCAAATTTGGACTGTTATTTTCTGAAGATCTGTACTGCATGCTCAGAATGTACTCAGGGAGGGGGAGGGGGGAAGGGGAAGTATGCAAGACATGATAATTATGTGATATTATTGGTTCAGTATATATATAATGTTTGAAGCGTGGCTAGAACCGTCTATGACATTGTTTGTGCACGTCTTGTTAAAAGGTGAGTTGTGATCAAGTCCGTGCCAAGTGTTCTGGGCGCGAATGTGTTTTTAAGTTTGTAACTTTAAAGACGTGTAAGTAAGAATACAATGATTGTAGAGGTGTAGAGACTGAAGGTAGAAGGAAATATGTCTGTATGGCCTGAAGATGGATTTTGGGGGCCAATAATGAGTAATGGGGAAAAGAAAGAGAGGAAGACCAAGGCGAAGATGGCTGCAAGACATCGTTGATAATCTCAAATGGATGCACCAGCAGCGGGGCATCTTTCTTACAACAGAGAGGCCTACAGGAGAGCTGTTAGGGAGGCAAAGTTCCACAAAAGGGGATGCTAATGACTGAATCACACAACACAGTGTTCTGCCACTGCACTGTGTCTCGTTTCTTGTTTGACAAATTTATACGAAAAAAATGGAGGAATTTTTTCCTTGGGTAAAGACTACGAGAACATACAGCGCAACGTATAGAGACAGACTTCAGTCCGGACGGGAAAGAACTGAATAGGAGGTATTTATAACGAGATGTTGTCTGTAGATGAAAGTGAATACGATGAACTTAATGTAGACAATGTCTGGAGGGAAAAAAGACGGCTTTAAAGGTCCAGACAGATTAGTAAAGAAAAAAAACAAGGAAGATTTTCTAGACAGAGATCTCATTTTCCCCATTAAACAAAATTCTTGTTTTCATCCGCTAAAAAAAACATTATCGGTGTTCTGTTTTTAAGTAGCTTGTGATACATCTTGTACTTCAGAAGTCCGTAGTTATCAGAAACGTTAATCAGTCAGTCAGTCAGTCAGTCAGTCATTTACATGCCCCATGCAGAATTTTGCCTCCCTAACAGCTCTCCTGTAGGCCTCTCGGTTGTAAGTAAGATGCCCTGCTGCTGATGCGTCCATTCGCAGATCATCAATGATGTCCTGCAGTCATCTTCGCCTTGGTCTTCTTCTCTTTCTTTTTACTCATTATATACCTTTTTAAGACTTCTCTAAATTATCATGACGTTTAATATGTCCAAAATATTTAAGTTTTCTCTCTTTAATCCTCTTTACGAGCCAACCTTCTTCAGTATTAAGTTCTTGTAGTATGGATATATTTGTTCGTTTTTTGTGTCCATATTTGAAGAACTCTTCTGTAGCATTTACATTAAAAGGCATTTATGTGTTTCTCAGCTGTTTTTGTTAAGTGTCCATGTCTCACCTGCATATTTTGCAATGGGAAAGATGCATGCCCTTAAAAATCTCTTTTTTTTTTAGTTCTGTCTGTTCCTCTCTACAGATTCTTTAGTTGTTTTACTTTCTGAAGAGCGATAGATGTCCTCTTTTTAATATCCCTCATTCCATTATTAGTTAGTAATGATCCAAGATATTCAAAACTCTCCATCTCTTCTAATTTTTTTCTCAGTGATATATATTTAAGCTGCCTTATTTGTTTTGTCAATTGTCATCAATTCAGTCTTCTTTGCATTAAGATAAATGTTTTGCTCTTCACTGTTCTTACGGGCTAACATAATTAGTTTTTCCCTTCCTTTTTGTGTTGTGGACATTAATACTGTGTCATCAGCATATCTAATCTCTGGTATTTCATAACTTCCAAATGTTATGGGATCGTAATATTCTTTGTCTACATCTTCTCTAACATTCCTCATTATATTTTCAGTATACAAGTTAAATAAGTAAGGCGACAGTATACAACCCTTACGGACCCCTTGTTTTATGTCAAACCAACTTGTTGCTTCACCATATATTCTTACTCCTGCCTGTTGGCGTAGATACAACAGTGATATTAATTGTATCAAATGTGTTGGAAATCCCATTTTTTCCATTATTTCCCAAAGTTTCTGGTGTTGTACACAATCAAATGCCTCTGAACAGTCTATAAAATATAAATATAGATTCACATTAAATTTTCTGCATTTCTTTATTATTAATCTTATGTTGAAAATATGATTTCTTGTTCCTCTTCCTTGTCTAAAATCATTTTGGACCATACTGATTTTTCCTTCTATTTTCTTTCGAAGTCTGGTTATTATGATTTTTAATAGAATTTTACTGGCATGGCTAATCAGGCCAATAGTTCTGTAGTTTAGAGCGTTTCTGACAGAAAAATGAAACTACAGAAACTTTAATACAGTTTTTGATTTTAAAAAAATGAAACTGCAGAAACGTTAATACAGTTCTTGATAGAAAAATGAAACCACAGAAATATTAATACAAAATTACAAATCGAAAATACATTCCTTTGCTCTGCTTAATATCGAAATTGCTTTCCTTTACGTAATCCCACTAAAACACCTTCGCTTGATTATTATTATTATTATTATTATTTCATTTCATTACACGTAACAAGAAGAGACCAAATAGGAAAGGACACCATCAGGGCAAATGTTGGAGTAACACTAGTATTACACTACATTCAGAAACAATAAGCCAAATGCTTTGGCAACGTTACACGGCTACCAGAAGAAGTAAACCACAGAAGACAATCACGCTAACAACTGTAGGAAACTGAAAGAAGAGGAGCTAGAAAATCACAAAAAACCTTACATTTCCCATTATATGAAGCAGATTTCCGAGCTGTCTGTCCCTGCAGCACTGGAAGGTACACGAGGAAAGAGACAAGACAAGGTGGCATCCGAAAGGTTCCGACCCTGTACTTGCTGTGACTGTACCTTTTAACAAAAAAAAAACACACGAGTCAATGAAGGTCATTATTCCCAAACCTGCAGAGTGAATCAAGCACTTGACATCGTATTGTCTACACTTGTTCAGTTTGTACACGCTTTTTTGTGAGGACTACTCTGCGATCACTTACGAATACTAGCAAATTAGAGCAATATGTCTGCACGAGAACTTGCGTGAAGGTTGAAAAATCTGCTATCGGAGCCTCGAAATGCGTCTTCGGGCTTTTAGTAGAACATTCTTAGGTTAACAGTTTTTTTTGGTTTTTCTTTCTGTTTAGTGGGACCCGCGTTTGAATGCCGGTCTAGTCTCCGTTCAAGATGACGCGCGTTCAAGGCGATAAATCACCAGCAAAGAGACAGAAAGTGTAAAAAGGGGGGGGGGGGGGGAGTAAATTCATCCACAAGGATCATCGCCAAAACAATCCATCAGCTCTCTCTCTCTCTCTCTCTCTCTCTCTTTTTCACTCTCTCATTCTCTCTCTTTCACTTTCTCTTTCTCTCTGTCTTTCTCCCTCTTTCCCTCTTTCTCTTTCTCTCCCTCTCTCTCATGGTTAGAACCAGTTATGGAGTCTGCCAGGAAGTTTGTCCCCGGGCTCTTGACTCTCGGTCAGAAGCTGTGGCATCATGACGTTGGACGTTGGACTTGGAGTTTCGTGAGATGGCTAACCACGTCAGACCTTCATCTCCATGATCATCACGGGCGATGAGATTTGGGTTTACGGTCAGAATCCGCGACAGAGGAGTCCCCAGTCTCTAAGACCAGAGGAAGGCACGGCAGGTCCAGAAACAAAACAACATTCGCCCCAGTGGAGGTGTCCCCAGTTTCTAAGACCAAAGAAGGCACGCCAGGCCCAGAATGAATAAACAGCTTTTCTTTTTCGGCGATGTAGTCATCGTTCACCAAGAATTTGTTCATCTCGACGACGCGGTGAATTCTGACTTCAGCTGCGACGTTTTGATGCACTTGAGAGAAGATGTGAGACGAAAAATACCGGAAATGTTTTGCAACCGCAAATGGCTGTTGCATCACAACAACGCGCTAGTTCACACGACGCAGTTTTTTGACAGAAAACAACATTGACGGTCGTCCGACACCCTCCGTACTCGCCTGATCTAGCCCCATGTAACTTCGCTACGTTTCCTAAAATGAAATTTAAGCTAAAGAGCCTTCGTGTTGACACCGTAGGTGAAATCCAAAAGGAATCACAGTCGGTATTGGGACGGCCTTCAGCAAAAAGACTTACGTCGTGCTTTTGGGGCGGGAAAGAGACGCTAGGATCGCCGGGTGCGTTCTCAAGGGGACTGTTTGAAAGAGGATGGCAATCAGAATTTAAATAAGATAAGTCTGTACTTGTTTTTTTACGACCACCCCTGAACTTTTCGATACTACCTTATAATATACAATGTTGCATATAAGAAAAATTACGAAGAATTAGAAAATTATTTTGGCCAAACACCATAAGAACTAACATCTTCTTGGCAGAAATGCAGATGAAGCCACTGACAGCAATTATTAAGGAAAGACGCTGGCGATGGTTGGGACATGTGCTCCGAATGACTGACGACTCACTTCCAAAAATAGCACTAAAATGGACACCATAGGGGAACAGAAGTAAGGGTAGACCAAAAAGAGACATGGAGAAGAACAACAGAAAGGACGTTGAGCAATAGAGGGCTCACCTGGGCAAAAGCAGGAAAAAAGGCAAAGGACAGGCATTTATGGAAAACCCTTGCGGAAGCCCCATGTGCCCTGGGCACTTAAGGTTCACAGAGAGAGAGAGAGAGAGAGAGAGAGAGAGAGAAGAAGAAGAAGAAGAAGAAGAAGAAGAAAGAGGTATCAAACACAGACAACATAACACCAAATCCTGATATACATGGAAAGGCAATGAACGAAGTGATCTGGACACGGTCATGACAGGTTGGCCAGTAAGACTAGAATGAATGTAAGCCAGGTGCGGAGGAGGCTCTGAAGTAAGATGGATGAATGTATCCCTGGGGAGATCAGATATGAGGTCGGGTCATTAGGGTCAAATATGAATTCTCAGAAACTGAGTCGCTTCACGGCATGAGCAACAATTCAGTTCAATTCAAGTGCCATGCCGCGTGGCGTAGACGATCATTTCTCTCCACAATTCCTTGTCTTTAGACTTGATCATGAGATCCGCCGGTGACATTCTTCCTAGCCATACTGACAGCCCATCCAGTAACTTCTCTCTCTGTCTTCCTCTGTCTCTTCTACCTTCAATTTTTTCAGTGAACAACAGAATGTCGCTAATACAGAAGTGATATTGGTTTGGTTGACGCCAGTCATAAGGATAATCTGGTGGTACCGGGTTCAAGTCGCAATAGTGGGAAATTTTTTTTTTTTCTGGCGCACGCCAAAAGGGCACCGGTGTCCACCCAGCCTCTTAAAAATGGGTACCAGAGAAATCTGGGAAGGTAAACGCAGCCAGGCGTGATACTGACAATATCACACACGAAGGTCGTGGAAATACGGGCCCAACACTGTATCCCCAGTATGTCTTAATGACATGAAAACGGGGGATCTTACCTTTTACCTCACCAGTCACATGTCAAGAAATAAGTGATGGAAGCTTAACAGACGAGTCAAATTAGAGAGGAAGGCAATAGCTAAGATTAGAGAGGTGGGCAGGAGCTAAGATTAGAGAGGTGGGAAGGAGCTATGATTAGAGAGGTGGGCAGGAGCTAAGATTAGAGAGGTGGGCAGGAGCTAAGATTAGAGAGGTGGGCAGGAGCTATGATTAGAGAGGAAGGCAGGAGCTAAGATTAGAGAGGTGGGCAGGAGCTATGATTAGAGAGGAAGGCAGGAGCTATGATTAGAGAGGTGGGCAGGAGCTATGATTAGAGAGGAAGGCAGGAGCTAAGATTAGAGAAAAGTAGAACAGACACAGACACTCAGGGTGGGAAAAGATGGGGAGAGGAGCACATGCTAGGGCAGACCATGTGAAAAAGAAGCCAGGTTATGAAAGGGGAAGATGATTAGAGAGAGAGAGAGAGAGAGAAAGAGAGTTATAGAATAGTGGAGAAATCGTTGAATTTTAATAGAACACAGTATTTTATGATTAGACCTCGAAAATTTAATACTCTCTCTCCCCTCCTTCCATCCTTTCCTCTCTCTCCCTCTCTTCCTCTTTCCCCCTCTCCCTCCTCTCTCTCCTCTTCTCCCCCTCTCTATCTCTCCTTCTCCCCCCCTCTCTCTCTGTCTCTCTTTACGACTGAGTGAAAGTTGTTTGATGAAGGGCAGAATGTTAGACGAGGAGCCTGCGTGCCCAATTCGTAACCCTTTTCCCTCTCCCTCTCTCTCTATTTCTCTCTCTTCCACCCTCCCCCTTTCTCTCTCCCTGTTCCCCTCTCCCTGTCCCACCGTCTCTGTCTCTCTCCCTGTCCCACCGTCTCTGTCTCTCTCCCTGTCCCACCGTCTCTGTCTCTCTCCCTGTCCCACCGTCTCTGTCTCTCTCCCTCTCCCACCGTCTCTGTCTCTCTCCCTCTCCCACCTTCTCTGTCTCTCTCCCTCTCCCACCTTCTCTGTCTCTCCCTCTCTCACCGTCTCTGTCTCTCTCCCTCTCCCACCTTCTCTCTCTCTCCCTCTACCACCATCTCTCTCTCCCTCCCTCTCTGTCTCTCTTTCTTTGTGACTGAGTGAAACTTGTTTGAAGGGCAGAATGTTAGACGGTCCTGCGTGTCAAATTCTTAACCGTTTGAACATAAAGTTCGTTCCATCCCTCTCTCCCCTCCCCTTTCTCTCTCTCTCTTCCTTCCTCTCCTTCCCTCTCTGCTTCTCCCCTTCTCTCTCCTTTCCTCTCTCTCTCTCTCTCTCTCTCTTTGTGACTGAGTGAAAGTTGTTAGATAAAGGGCAGAATGTTAGATAGGCCTGCCTGACCAATTCTTAACCTTTAAAATAAAGTTTGATCTTTCGTTCTTTTGTTTCCTCCCTCCATCTCTCTCTCCCTCCTCCCCTCCCTCTCTCTCTCTCCTCCGGGCCTTAAGGGTATAATACACACGAGACTACTTGTAGCAAGAGACTGCCAGTTACCAATCATAAGAAGAAGTAGTTAACAGATGTTAATTTGATTACGCAAATAAAGAAAAAAAAAATCAAACGACTATCTACTTAGATGAAAGGCCTCAGAAGTAAGCCATTTTGTATTTTCTTGGTATTACAGTACGTTATGGCTGCCAGTCTCTGACTGTCTGACTCTTTGACTCTTTGTATCACAGTTTTTATGTGGATTCGTTTGTCTGTGTGACTGTCTAGTCTAAATAATGTTAGATATTGATCTCAGGCTCCGTTCCAAGCATACACAAACCGAACTCTCCGTGAGGTCATCATTTAACTGCCCGCTGTGTGGAGGATGCTTTCCATGGGTGGTGCGTTCTGTACAGGCAAGCGCCTTTTGGTCTGGGAGGGTAAAAGTTCAAGGACGTTTAGAAGTTATCTATCTATCTATCTATCTATCTATCTATCTATCTGTCTGTCTGTCTGTCTGTCTGTCTGTCTGCCTGCCTGCTTGCCTATCTATCTATCTATCTATCTATCTATCTATCTATCTATCTATCTGTCTGTCTGTCTGTCTGTCTGTCTGTCTGCCTGCTTGCTTGCCTATCTATCTATCTATCTATCTATCTATCTATCTATCTATCTATCTATCTATCTATCTATCTGTCTGTCTGTCTGTCTGTCTGTCTGTCTGCCTGCTTGCTTGCCTATCTATCTATCTATCTATCTATCTATCTATCTATCTATCTATCTATCTATCTGCCTGCCTACCTGGTTGCCTGCCTATCTATCTGTCTGTCTGTCTGTCTGCCTGTCTGTACATATTCTGTCCGCCTCCTTTCTAACTTTCTCTTTCTGACTTTCATTCTTCCTGTTCCCATCATTCTGTCTTCTTTTTTTTTCAGACTTTCTTTCTCTACGCCAATAACATCGTTGTATCTATTACTTCTATCGTTATTGACCTCGCCTGGCCAACCAAGCCTGGTTTTCTCAGTCATGTATCGAACAAATCAGTGCCCGATCTGGTGGCCGTATTCGATGCTGGTAAATTTGTTGGGTTTCTTTTTCTTCCTTTGTGTTTGATGTTTGAGATCGATGCTGATGTAACCGCAAGTGGGCAGAGGCGTGGAAGTGTAGAAAGCTGACGGGCAGGGAGGGAGGAGAGAAAGATGTCAGATGGTAAGGGGTACGTGAAGGTGGGCGTGGTGAGGGGGTGGGGGTGGGGGAAGTGGCCTTCTGGCTTCAAGCATATAAAACATCCTTAGCTCGCTACACACGAAGAAAGTGGCTGCGACGGTTTCGTTTCACTTCACAGTGTAAATCAGCCATCCCACACACATACATACACAATTTCTTCCCCCCCCCTCCCTCTGATCAGCTTGTTATCTCCTCCTACTCCAGCAAATGCCCAGTCGGTGATATAAACACAATAATGACATTTATAGATCTAATTTCAAGACGCGCCGTCGAATACAAGTACTTAGCCTCGGGTTAGTCTCAAATAATCGATACTACTGCTGACCTACATGGCTGTTCTCAACTCATCTTGTTAGCTTATTTTCTTACAACGTAACTAGATCAGGGATTCCCAAAACTGTGGGCCGCGGCACTTTAGTGTGCCGCAAAAATATAAATGTGATGTGAAATTTCATCATCTGGGGAAAAGAAAAACAAACAAACAAACACTGTTACTCCACTCTGTTCTTTGAAGTACTCTGTTTCAAACGAAGATAGATCGAACTCCCCTCCGTTACATAGTATGCTATCGGGAAATGAAAGCTGAAGAACTGAAACACTTAATTGACAAGCATAATATGAACTTGGAAGTCAAAATTAATAATCATTTTTCTTAGACATCATCAACAAACCTAGACCTGGATTATGTTACCTTTTGACATTGCAAACAGATTTGAAGATTTGAATCTGACGGCAGTAGAAAATAGATGGAACTAATTGCTGTGTGCTGTGGATTCTACGCTGAGAGTGAGACCAACTGAATTTTGTGGATTCTTTCTGGCTAAACCAACTGATTTTGTGGAATCTTTCTGTTTAAAGCAAATGATTTTGTGGATTCTTTCTGTCTAAACCAACTGATTTTGTGGATTCTTTCTGTTTAAAGCAAATGATTTTGTGGATTCTTTCTGGCTAAACCAACTGATTTTGTGGAATCTTTCTGTTTAAAGCAAATGATTTTGTGGATTCTTTCTGTCTAAACCAGCTGATTTTGTGGATTCTTTCTGTCTAAACCAACTGATTTTGTGGATTCTTTCTGTCTAAACCAACTGATTTTGTGGATTCTTTCTGTCTAAACCAACTGATTTTGTGGATTCTTTCTGTCTAAACCAACTGATTTTGTGGATTCTTTCTGTCTAAACCAACTGATTTTGTGGATTCTTTCTGTCTAAACCAACTGATTTTGTGGATTCTTTCTGATTAAGCACGACAGAAACTACCCATCTGAATCAGAAAAGCTATTAGACTGTTGCTGCATTTCTCAACCTCGTACTTTTGTGAGCAGGCATTTTCATCAATGAACAATATAAAACCAAGTTACAGGATTCGTCCGTCTAAAGTTGAAGTCCATCTACAAGTTTCATGTTCGGACATTCAACCCAGGACTGACAATATTTTCAAGTTACAACAATCTTAAGTGTCACAATTTTTGAACAATTTTGTCACATTATTGGAACGATTTTGTCACATTATTGGAACAATTTTTAATTAAAATATAAAAATTTTTTTTAAAGTCCTGAAATGTTTAAATTTTCTTTGTGATAAGTTTTGTAATAAGGTAATACATGCAGTTTATTTGAAAATTCTAAAAATATACTATTAACTGCAGGAGAGTCCATCATTAAGAGCACAGGTGTGTCGCAAGAGAAATCTGTATTTACCAAGTGTGCCGCAGTGTTGAAAAGTTTGGAAACCACTGTAGTAGATCGACGTACGAGTGTACCATATATCTGCCCGTGCTAGGAGCAGGTTCACGCAGGTTTTATAAAACACAGTTGCATACATTAATGCCGTATTAGTACTGGCACTTTGCTACTGAGAAGATGGTTCTAAAGCAATCGCGTATCAACCACACCGTAGGTTTTGCCGAGCGCCATCTTGTTGAGAGCGCTATGAATGGCTCTAGAAATTGCTGGATTTGCATAATCGGCCACAGTAACGGCAGGCAGTATTTGTGCTGGAAAATCCAAAGTTTGCTTTGCGGTTGCAGCCTTTCTCAATTTTTTTCATTGCCCCCCCCCCCCCCCCAACCGAACTCTTGGAATATATATATCGCTCTCCGATTATGCATGCAGCAAGCCGTAGCTGAATGCTAGCGTCAGGGTTAGCGAACCATAGCTGATGTGCTAGCGTCAGGGTTAGCGAACCATAGCTGATATTCTAGCGTCAAGGTTAGCGAACCATAGCTGATTTGGTAGCGCCAGGGTTAGCGAACCATAGCTGATGTGCTAGCGTCAGGGTTAACAACCCATAGCTGGTATTCTAGCGTCAGGGTTATCGAACCATAGCTGATATTCTAGCGTCAGGTTTAGCAACCCATAGCTGATATGTTAGCGTCAGGGTTAGTGAACCATACCTGATATTCTAGCGTCAGGGTTAGCGAACCTTAGCTGACCAAGACCCTGTCCCACCTCATCGTTGGTACTCACAGTAACAGGTATAGCCTGCCTAACGGGCCAGGGATCGCCATAGTCCCCCGTGGTGGTGTAGTCTGTTGAAGAAACATTGCACATACTCCTGCTTTTTAGCCGTACTCTGGGACTGAAAAAAGAAGCTGCCATAACCCGCTCCCACGCTGATACGATGCTGTGCCTCAACACCTCTACAGCATCGGCTGCAAAGAACAACAGCTCGCAGTTACAAAATACGAAGTGCAAGTCCTGATGGAAGTAGACTGAAGCACATTTGTCAAAGTTGAGGAAGCAGAGATGACCGTGTTAGAGTGACCCTATGGTGACCATGGCCAGCAAATGAGAACTAGCTAAAGACATTACTCTCTCTCTCTCCCTTTCTCTCTCTCTCTCTCTCTCTCTCCTTTTGTGCTGCTAACTGCAAGAATTTTGGTTAATCGATTAGGACTCGCTTTGGTCTCCATGACGGCGATATCTGTCGAGAATATTTCTTGTTCTATTTCGGGTCTTCATGCAAATTAAGCTTAATTATTAATTAATAATCAGTACGTTACTCCTGTTACAGTATCTAACGGCTGCTAATAACAATCTGCTCGCTGTTATAGGAGCAGTTTGTTCGTTGTTCTATCTTTATAGGGAGAATTTGTTCATGTTCTGTCTTTATAGGGAAAGTTTGTTCATGTTCTATCTTTATATGGAAAAATTTTTTCATGTTCTATCTTTATAGGTAAAATTTGTTCATGATCTATCATTATAGGGAAAATTTGTTATGTTCTATCTTTACAGGGAGAATTTATTCATGTTCTGTCTTCATAGGGAGAATTTGTTAATGTTCTATCTTTTATAGGGAGAATGTATTCATGTTCTGTCTTCATAGGGAGAGTTTGTTCATGTTGTGTCTTTATAGGGAGAATTTGTTCTTGTTGTGTCTTCATAGGGAGAATGTGTTCATATTCTATCTTTATAGGGAGAATTTATTCATGTTCTATCCTTATAAGGAGAATTTGTTCATGTTCTATCTTTATAGGGAGAATTTGTTCATCTTCTATCTTCATAGGGAGAATTTGTTCATGTTCTATCTTTATAGGGAGAATTTATTCATGTTTTGTCTTCATAGGGAGAGTTTATTCATGTTCTGTCTTTATAGAGATAGAGATAGATAGATAGATAGATAGATAGATAGATAGATAGATATAGATAGATAGATAGATAGATAGATAGATAGATAGATAGATAGATAGATAGATAGATAGATAGAGAGAGAAAGAGAGAGTTCTTCTTTTCATTTCTATCTTTAAAGGAAGAATTTGTTCATATTCTATCTTTATAGGGATAGCTTGTTTGTGTTCTATCTTTAGAGAGAGAGAGAGAGAGAGAGAGAGAGAGAGAGAGAGTTTGTTCATTGTTCTATCTTTATAGGGATGTTCTATCTTTATAGAGAATTTATTTATGTTCTGTCTTTATGCAGAGTTTGTACATGTTCTATCTTTATTGAGAGTTTGTTCATGTTTTATTCTCCCCCCCCCCCAAAAAAAAAACCCAACCCCTCTGGAACTGAGAGCATTATGTTCTTACCATTCGGTGGGGGTCAAAGTGTAAAACACAGCATCGTATCTCAAATGGGGAGGGAAAGAGCGCAGAAGAAATCCGTTGGATGGCTATTTTGCCAGTGCCAGAGTTGAGCTAGCAGACAGGAAAGAGACACAGGGCATCTGTAGCTGACTCCACCGCTATAGAAACTACAGCAATCCCCCTGCCGCGTTTGCCAGCCTGGGCCTGTTATGGCCGGGGGTAAAAGGGGGGGGGGACCAGCTAGAGGTGAACAGGGTCTTGATCGACTGTGGTTCACCAGCAGCAGATTAACCACCTCGGGCCCCGTAGATTAAACCTGATAAGGGCCCCAGCCACCTCCAACTATACCGTTCATCCCGCGACGTAAATTTCATAAAACAATAATCTGTATTTGTAGGGCTATTTTATTGTTTGAGTTCTGGCCTCCTTCCCTTCGGGGCCCTTAGATTCTTGCTGGTAACCGACGCCTCAGTCAGTCATTTGCACGACCCTTGTGGAACTTTATCTCTCTGTCAGCTCTCCTGTAGGCCTCTCGGTTGTAAGCAAGATGCCCTGCTTCTGATTCATCCATTTGCAAATCACCAACGATGTCTTGCAGCCATCTTCGTCTTGGTCTTCCTCTCTTTCTTTTTCCCACC
The DNA here is from genome assembly GCA_009760885.1 of Achatina immaculata. Classification (NCBI taxonomy): domain Eukaryota; kingdom Metazoa; phylum Mollusca; class Gastropoda; order Stylommatophora; family Achatinidae; genus Lissachatina; species Lissachatina immaculata. The sequence goes on along the minus strand of CM019693.1, from coordinate 18,829,794 downwards.
ATGTACCCTTCCAAGACGGTTTTCTCTAAATTATCATGACGTTTGATGTGTTCAAAATATTTACGTTTTCTTTGTATAATCCTCTTTACTAGCCAGCCTTCTTCAGTATTAAGTTCATGTAGTATGGATATATTTGTTCTTTTTTTGTGTCCATGATATTTGAAGGACTCTTCCGCAGCATTTACAATCAAAGGTATTTATGTATTTCTCAGCTGTTTTATTAAGTGTCCAGGTCTCACAGGCATATGTTGCGGTGGGAAAGATGCATACCCTTAAAAATCTTATTTTTGTAGCTCTGTCTGTTCCTCTCCACAGCTTCTTTAGTTGTTTTACTTTTTGAAGAGCGATAGATGTCATCCTTTTAGAATTATTAGTCATCTTTGCTAGCAGTAATTGCTACAAAGGAAATGATAACTAGAGGTTGTAGATGGCGTTGGTGCTGTAAGAAATATATATATATGTATATATATATATATATATATATATATATATATATAATCCTGTCTGTGTTTGTGAGGCAGTACACGATCATCTGGGGCCATTCGTTTTTCATTAACAAGAACTCAGGTTCAGAACACAGAGCCATGTCGTGCATACAGAATGTGTTCAGAAGAGAGGATTTAAAGAAAAAAAAAAACGTACGTACATGAATCTATTCTTGGTTTCTGCTATTTCTAGCACGCATTGGTTTATAGGAGGAGACCGGAGGAGTACAGCTGGGGCGGAGATGACTCATCTCTGTCCGGTATATACCAGCGGTTCTAAGTCTTTACTTTACTGGGGCTAGGGAACCTCTCCTGCCAAAACATTTCCATCTTCCTTTCTCCTTCTTTTTTTCTTTTTTTTTTTTCCTTCTCTGCCTTCATCGAATGTTAACATGAACGTAGTCATTGCGACTGATTATGTTGTGAGTTGCAATATTCTCTAATACGGCAAAGACAGCTACGACCAAGACTCTGTCCCGCCTCTCCGTTGGTACTCACGGTAAAAGGCCCAGCCTGGATAATGGGGCCAGGGATCGCCATAGTCCTCATGGTGGTGGAGTCTGCTGAAGAAGCACTGCACACCTTCTTCTATTTTTAGCTCCATTCAGGGCCTTAAAAAAATATTGGCTGCCGTAAACCACTTCCAGACCTACGCGGCGGAGTGCCTCAATATCTTCACTACATCGGCGGCAAAAAAAGACCAGCTCGCAGTTCCAGAAGAAGAAGAAGAAGAGAAGATATTATAACGTTGGTCAAAATGTTCTAGGGGGGAAAAAAGAAATAATAACAAACGAAACAAAAACAAAGCAATGCAAAACAAAACAGTAAACAAGAAAACAATGCAAAACAAAACAATACACAAGAAAGTGAAGGAAAACCAAACAAAAGAGAATAATGAGACCTAGCTTGTGACTCGGCAATTTCCCCTGCGGGAAGTAAGTTGAAAGCTACCAGGATCAGACTCGATCCCTAGAAACCGATAAATAATGGCATGGTGCCCTTGGACAAATGTCAAGAAATAAATGAGGTAGGGGTCACAGCTTAACAGACGAGTCAAATTAGAGAGATAGGCAGGAGCTAAGCTAAGATTAGAGAGGTGGGCAGGAGCTAAGATTAGAGAGGTGGGCAGGAGCTAAGATTAGAGAGGTGGGCAGGAGCTAAGATTAAGGACAAGTAGAACAGACACAGGACACAGACACTCAGGGTGTGAAAAGATGGGGAGAGGAGCACATGCTGGGATAGACCATGTGAAAAGAAGCCAGGTTATGAATGGGGCCTAATCTGGATTAAATTAGATTATGAAAGGGGAGATGATTAGAAAGAGTTATAGAATAGTTGAAAAATCGTTAGACAGACAAACAGGCAGACAGACAACTCCAATATCTGGCTACTTTTGTTAAATCTCTCTCACTCTCTCTCCGACTAAGTTTCTCTCTCTCTCTCTCTCTCTCTCTGACTAAGTTGTTTGATGAAGGACAAAATGTTAGACGGGCCTGAGTGCCCACTTTTTAACCTTTTGAAAATACTGTTCGTTCGTTTGCCCCCTCCCTCTCTTTCCCTTTCTCTTCCTTCCTCTCCCTCAGTTTCTCCCTCCCTCTCTTTCCCTTTCTCTTCCTTCCTCTCCCTCAGTTTCTCCCTCTCTCCTTTCTCTCTCTATCTCTTTCCCGCACTTCCTCTCCCTATCTCTCCATCCTTTTCTCTCTCCTTCCCTCCCTTTCTCTCCCTCTCTCCCTCCCTCCCTTTCTCTCTCCCTCCCTTTTCTCTCCTTCCCTTCCTTTCTCTCTCCCTCCCTTTTCTCTCCTTCCCTTCCTTTCTCTCTCCCTACCTTTTCTCTCCTTCCCTTCCTTTCTCTCTCCCTCCCTCCCTTCTCTCTCCTTCCCTTCCTTTCTCTCCCTCCCTTTTCTCTCCTTCCCTCCCTTTCTCTCTCCCTCCCTTTTCTCTCATTCCCTCCCTTTCTCTCTCCCTCCCTTTTCTCTCTCCCTCCCTTTTCTCTCTTTCCCTTTCTCTCTGCCCCCTTCTCTTCTCTGACCCTCCAGTGTACAACACACAGAAGGTTGCTTCTTGGATATCATCTTGGCTGTTTCCCCCATGTCAGTCCTTGGTTTTGTCAGCACTTTCTCTGCTGTACGTATCCACATCCCTTTGGGTCGTTGCATTATTCTGTAGAGACCGCTTCAAAGCTGCTCATGGTAAAGATTCATCTGTCACTCATGACAGTGTCACCAAACATCGCCGTCTCCTCCTTTAAGTCACTGTCGACGGTGATATCATGTCCATCTCTCTTAACAAGAGGTCATTTCTTTATGGCTTTTGGTCAGAATACCTCTTTTGATCTTTCGTAGACATTTGGTTTGGAAGCCGACAAGTGTGTGCGTGTGTGTGTGTGTGTGCGCGCGCGCACAGCTGTCTGTGTTTTGGGCAGTAGACAACTGTAACTAATCCGTGTAGAGCTGTGCCCTTCAAAGGCAAATACTACCCATCCCTTTAGACCTAAGACCTTATGATAGAGCTCTCCCTTCTTATCACTTATATGCGCCAAGGGCGTGGAATAGGACTTTTTCCTGATAAAAAAACAATTAAGTTAGCCGTGTAACAGAAGATATAAATATGACCATGGACAGCAATGGAGCAAACAAGAAGAAGATTAAAAGTTGCAGAAGCCAAGGTTTTTCAATAGTGATTCTTGTTTTTCAGCAGTGATTCTAATTTTTCAGTAGTGATTGTAGTTTTTCAGTAGTGATTCTAGTGTTTCAGTAGTGATTCTAGTGTTTCAGTAGTGATTCTAGAATGCTTAGGGCAAGCGGTGTGGTCAGGTTCATCTGCTACGGTATAACAGTGGATGGTGCTAGTAGTTCCTGCCAAACCCGATGTCTTGTGGAGGTGGCACGGGAGAGTTGAAGACAGTACTTTTAGTCCCTGTCAACTGCCTTGTGATGGGGCTAGGGAGAGTTGAAGACAGTACTATCAGTCCCTGTCAACTGCCTTGTGATTGGGCTAGGGAGAGTTGAAGACAGTACTATTAGTCCATGTCAACTGCCTTGTGATGGGGCTAGGAAGAACTGAAGACAGTACTATTAGTCCCTGTCAACTGCCTTGTGATGGGGCTAGGGAGAGTTGAAGACAGTACTATTAGTCCATGTCAACTGCCTTGTGATCGGGCTAGGGAGAGTTGAAGACAGTACTATTAGTCTCTGTCAACTGCCTTGTGATCGGGCTAGGGAGAGTTGAAGACAGTACTATTAGTCCATGTCAACTGCCTTGTGATGGGGCTAGGGAGAGTTGAAGACAGTACTATTAGTCTCTGTCAACTGCCTTGTGATCGGGCTAGGGAGAGTTGAAGACAGTACTATTAGTCCATGTCAACTGCCTTGTGATGGGGCTAGGGAGAGTTGAAGACAGTACTATTAGTCCATGTCAACTGCCTTGTGATCGGGCTAGGGAGAGTTGAAGACAGTACTATTAGTCCCTGTCAACTGCCTTGTGGTTGGGCTAGGGAGAGTTGAAGACAGTACTATTAGTCCCTGTCAACTGCCTTGTGGTTGGGCTAGGGAGAGTTGAAGACAGTACTATTAGTCCCTGTCAACTGCCTTGTGGTTGGGCTAGGGAGAGTTGAAGACAGTACTATTAGTCCCTATCAACTGCCTTGTGGTTGGGCTAGGGAGAGTTGAAGACAGTACTATTAGTCCCTGTCAACTGCCTTGTGATTGGGCTAGGGAGAGTTGAAGACAGTACTATTTTCCCTGTCAACTGCCTTGTGATTGGGAGAGTTGAAGACAGTACTATCAGTCCCTGTCAACTGCCTTGTGATTGGGCTAGGGAGAGTTGAAGACAGTACTATTTTCCTTGTCAACTGCCTTGTGATTGGGCTAGGGAGAGTTGAAGACAGTACTACCAGTCCATGTCAACTGCCTTGTGATTGGGCTAGGGAGAGTTGAAGACAGTACTACCAGTCCATGTCAACTGCCTTGTGAGTGGCTAGCGAGAGGCGAAGGGTGTGGGAGCAAAAGAAAGAACCCTGAAAGAAAAAAAAATCCGGTAGGATGGATCCTAAAGCAGTAAATGGAGAAGTTCTTGACCCTGCCTACTTTCTGGCATCCCATGCAATTCTGATATTCGTCAGTATGGGCTTTGCTCCACCTCTGGAAGTGATTGACAGAGTCAAGGATAAAAGTGCAACATAGGCAATGCATCTTCTTCGTATCCATTGCTCAGACAAAGCAGGATGTATAACATTTGCCTGCTTCAAAACTGACTTCAAAGACAAAAATACCACTAAAAGACACTCAAAAGTTCTAGTGAAAAGACGTGGAAAAAAAGTAAACATTAGTAAAGAAAAATTAAATTGTCCACTTTCTTGGAGCGTGTTGTAGACTGTCAGCAGATTGAAATGCTTTAAACAAAGAGAATGAGAGATCGTGATAGAAGAAAGGAAAAACATCTGACAAAATGACGCAGAACTGAGCTGCAGGTTTTGAGAGTCAAAAGACTAAACTCCATCTTCCCCCACATCTAACGTCTTTTTTTGTTCACACCCACAAAATTTGAACGTTTAAAAAGCGGCGTCAGCGTTGCCAGGCTGAGAAACCGTGACACTGTTATATAATTGAATTTTTGTCAGTTTCGTAACTTCGGGCCCAGAAAACATCACTTGTACGCTTGCTGTGGAGTTGTCACTAAAATTAGAGGCGTCTTTCCGCCCCCCCCCCCCAAAGCCCCTGGGTTTCTCTCTCCCTCCCCCCCCCCCTCCCCTCAAGTCGTAAAGTTAATTTGCCTGATGACACAAAATTTCATACGAGAATAATCTTTATTGTTAACTGTTCAGCAAACACATGGCAACGTAATTCCATGACCGAAGATATTGCGAATGTTGTTCATTTTGGAAGATTTATTTAGCTGCTGTGCAGCCAGAGGCTGGTCTGGTTGGCTGAGTGGGGAGGCGGTCGGTCTACTAATCCGGTGGTACCTCGTTCAAGCCCCACCAGTAGGATTTTTTTTTCTGGTACCACCAGATCAAAAAAGGCCACAGGGCCCACCCAGCTTCTAAAAATTGGTACCAGAGAAACGTGGGAAGGCAAGTGCGGCCCAGGCGTGGTACTGACCACATCAGACTTTCAAGTGCCGGTGGTCTTGGAAATGGGGACCTAACACCGTATCCCCAGTATGGCATGGAGGCGGAGACTTTACCTTTTACAGCCAGTGGTGGATTAGAAAGTTTAAGCACTGGGGCTGGAAAGGGCAGGGGGCCCAGCATCAGTGGAAAAAAAAGAAGAAAGAAAGCTCAGAAAATATACATTAAACTTTATGTGAACAATGATTAAAGAAGTAATAAGTTTCTCTTAAGGTAGAAGGCTGGCATTGACTTATTGTGTTCGGTTTTGATAATACAAAGTCATAAAGTGAAAGTAGAGATCACAACTAGAGGGGGATTAGGTCATAAAGGTACAAAGTAATCCTCTCGTGCCTTTTAGAGGCATATAGGGATATGGTGTTAGTGCCCACATTAGAGAGTGATATGGTCAGTATCACGCCTGGCCGCCTTTCCTTCCTCAACTCCAGAAGTAGTCGGGTACCCATTTCTACAGCTGGGTGACTGGGGCGCCTCCGGCCGGATTCGAACCCCCGATCTTCGCCATGAGAGGCCAGTGCACTAACCACTTCGCCACTCAGACGCATAAAGTCTGGAGATAAATAGTATCTTACATCTTACATCCTTCCCGTGCCGGTGTCACATAGGGCTCGCATGGTAGTTTGGCAAGTTTTTCTGTTTTCGACGAGCTTTTCAACCTCATCATTGGATGTTATGATAACTAAACTGGCCTCTCTTAACACTGTCCTCTTTAGAGTTAAGCGTGGTCGACCTCTTTTTCTACGGCCTGTTGTGTTCCACTCGATAGCTTGTTTTGGGATTCTCTGACTGCTTTTTTCTCATCACGTGACCGACATATGTCCATCTTTTTTTTCTGATCACCCATGAGACAAGTTGTTGTTTGCTGATCTATCTTATCTCTGCATTGTTCTTGAATTCGTTCCACTTTATAACGAGCATTTTCCTTAGGCATATGTTTTCACAAGTCTAATGTCTTGTTTATTGTTTTTAGTTGTTTTCCAGCTTTCGCAAGCTTAAATGAGGGCGGATATTACATTTGAATTGAATAATTTTAACCTGGTTTTTGTGCTTATAACTTTTGAATGCCATATGTACTCAAGATTCTTGAAGGTCAGTGCTGCTTTTGCAATTCGAATTCTAACTTCCTTTCTGGTGTCACCACCCTGGCCTATGTAGCTGCCGAGGTATGCAAAATGGATAAACAGTATAGGTTACGAGAAACCCCTTAATAAATTCGGTCTAGAGGCCTAGGAGCTGGATAGTCCATCGCCGCTTACAGCTGCCTACCCGATATGGCAGACTCTTTCCGTCTTCTCTTCCACTACCGAACCACAACCCCCCCCCCCCCCCCGGGTTATTATTATAATTATTGCTCTTTTAAAACAGATTGCTCGTATGGTCTGTCTCCTGCAGAACACTGTTGGCCTGGCAGCCAATTTGAAAACGTTTTGTTATCCAGTTAACAGGCAATTACCGGTAATTTATATGAAATACCTCAACTTTTGGAAGCCGCCAGTTACCATAACCGATTTATTATATTTTTTTTAAAACTTTAAAAAAACACAAACAAACTGAAGGATTATAATCAGGCCATTAGACTGATGATGCTCAGTTTTAATGAATAAGAATCAGCCAGTTTTGACTTAGGTTCACCATGTGAGCATTATGTAAAGATTTAATCACACCGCAGATAGGGTAAGACGAAAAAAAAAAAAACTCACACGGACATTTACTTTCTGCTGATGTTTGTAAATTGTTTAATTTTACAGAAAAAAAAGTATAAGGTACCGAATTTTGTATCGAGAAAATGGGGATTTCGGAAAGTACTTCATGCGAGATGAGAGACGGGTACAGTTGTACCGGTTTAAAAAAAATAAATCCTAGCGCGATCAGTGGTAACTTATCTAGCCAGGATGCCTGCTACAGTGAATGTAGTGTTTAAAGTGCCAGTGATGTCCAGGGCCATTGCCTATTACTTTATATAAAAGCATTATGTCATGGGACCTCTTCTGTTTTTTTGTTGTTGTCTCCCTGGAACTGCTGTTCTGTGCAGCCGGTGCGGTGAAGATGTTGGAGCACAGCATCGTGTCGATTTGGAAGTGGGTTATAGCGGCCTTTTTTTCAGTCTCTGAGTGGACTAAAGAAGACAGGGGGTGTGCAATATTTCTTTAGCAGAAGAAGGCTGTCTGTACACAGCTCCTCGGCAGGGACGTACAGGACCAAGCGAAGAAACTGTGAATCGTGTTAGAGAAGCTTACCAGCGAAACCCCTGGCTTCATCCCGGAATTTCGCATACCACTTCTTGATACTATTGAAAACAGGTGCTGCCTTCTGGAATTCCGCTCGAAATCGTCGCTGCACAGTCACAACGGACAAGGTTTTTGCGTATTCCAAAACACAAAATGACTGCTCACGTTTACTGAACGCCATATTTGCTACTGCTGCCTCCTAGCGGAAAACCACGGGAGCTTTACGCGGGCTTTATTTTTTTAAAAACTCTGTCTGTCTGTCTGTCTGTCTGTCTGTCTGTCTGTCTGTCTGTCTGTCTGTCTGTCTGTCTGTCTGTCTGTCTGTCTGTCTGTCTGTCTGTCCGTCCGTCCGTCCGTCCGTCCGTCCGTCCGTCCGTCCGTCCGTCCGTCCGTCCGTCCGTCCGTCCGTCCGTCCTGGCATAAGAATAATCGTGATCCATTATGTAGTTTATTTGCTGCGAATTTTTGAAACGTTTCACGGACTTATGAATAACCCTGTATTTACATTCTTTGTTTGTCTCGTTGTTCGTAGAGCAATGGCTTCCTGTCTCCCGCTTCACGCTCTTTCGTTGTCTTTCTGAGACAGCCCGTGTAACTCATATTTTACTCAAGCGCCACATTTGTGTCATAACTGATTAAACTATACGTGCCCACGATACGATTTTAAAGAAAATGCGTTCTTGAAAGTTAAGCTAATCCTATGCATCACTCAAGTGAAGCGCGAATGATAAAGCTGGACAGGAGAAGAGGCCATTCACACATTATCTTATCTTATCTCTTATATCCTTCCCGTGCCGTTAAACGTCACATAGGGCTCGCAAAGTAGTTCGCTAATTTTTCCTGTCTTCGGCGAGTCTTTCAACCTCATCAAAGGATTTTATGCCTGTTAACTTGGCCTCTCTTAATAATGTCCTCTTCAGAGTTTCACGCGGTCTGCCCCTTTGTCTTCGGCCTGTTGTGTTCCACTTGATAGCTTGTTTTCGGATTCTCTGCTCATTTCTTCTCATCAAGTGACCAACATATGTCCATCTCCTTTTCCTCAACACCCAATTCACACATTAGGTCAGGTCGAAATCTTGGTAGGAGTCTGTTGGAAAAAACAAAACAAAGCAAAAAACTCCTGCAGGATGCAGTTACCAGGGATATCTTAAGGTAAGGAAAAAAAGTCTCTGTTCCCATGCCATTAAGACATAATGGAGATATACAACGTTAGGTCCGTATTTCCAGTACCATCTTTCCATGCCATTAAGACATAATGGACATATACAATGTTAGGTCCGTATCTCCAGTACCATCTTTCCATGCCATTAAGACATAATGGAGATATACAACGTTAGGTCCCCTATCTCCAGTACCATCGGCACATAAAAAATGTGATGTGGTAATTATCACACCCGGTCGCATTTACCTTTCCAGACTTCTCTGGTACCCATTTTTTAGAGGGTGGGTGGACCCTTTGGGGCCTTTTTTGGTTGTGGTGGTACCAGAGGAAAACATTCCCACTGCTGGGACTTGAACCCGATACCACTGAGCACCGAATCACTCAGCCAACTAGACCGCCAGGGATATCTTAACCCAACTTCAAATATATCCCCCCCCCCCGCTCCATTGAAACCCAGAAAGCTTTACCTGCTCGTTACCATCACAAGATCGCCAACCAGCAGCGGATTGAACCATCTGCCGGGCCCCTAAGCTAAACTTAATGAGGGCCCCTACCCTTCTGGTCTGACATAAACTATTTATCTCCTGATACAGAATTCACGAAAGAATAATCTGTATTTTGGAGATGTTTATTTTTTACTGGAAATCGGGCCCCTTCTCCTTTCGAAGGTTCCCCCCCTCCCCCTCCCCACCCCCGGTTATGAATGCTCAGACTAATGGATAATCCGTTACGGCTCTGAACCCCCTAGCTTGTATAACTAAAAGTTACAGTTCATTTATTCCATGTAACAGCTATGTTCCCCCCCCCACCCCGACCCACCCACCCACCCACCCACATTATCGCTGTGAGATTTAAACAGAAAAATTTGAGCAAATCAAACTACCTCTCGTACATAAAGAGAGAGAAAGAGAAGAAAAAATGCATAGGTGTCGGGTTACTTCAAACTCTCTATTTGTTTGTACGTCTTCCACTATCCAGTGTCAGGAAAAACACGTGCAAAAAAAAAACAAAAATGTGTAACCGATGTTTTCCCGCCAGTAGTTACAGTATCTGTTGCTCTTTACAGCTCCATTTCTTCACAGACAGACTTGCTGATTCTGTTCGAACTTTCCAGATCGTCTGTTTCCATCCAGGCGCAGTAAATCTGCCGAGGGCTGTCCCGAAGCAGCCCTGTTTTTGAGTGTGTGACTCGTTTAGTTTTATAATGGTAGTAATTGTGGTTCGCTGCGTATGGATGCAGAGCGTAAGTAAGGACTTAGGGATTGTTTCCAAGTAAATGATGAGCGTTTTTTTTTTTTTTATATAGGATTCTTGAGTTTAATTGTTTCCGACTAAAGGATGGGAGTTTTATTCTGGGATTCTGGAATTTCGTCATCGTCGTTGTTTGCCGTCTTCGGTACGAAGGTTGGCGGTAATGACTCTCCAGTTTCCTCGTTCCCGGGCCTGGATGGTGCTTTCAGCCAGACTGGATCCTATCTACTATCGTATGTTATCTTCCCTCTGCGTCTCTGTTTCTCTCTCTCTCTCCCTCTCTTTTCTTACACTTTTCATTGTAGTATTGTCTTCATTATATTATGTCTTTTGATGAGGTCGAAGTATTCTGTTTTCTTGACCCTCTTATCTCTGAGAAGTTCTCGTCGCATTTGTACTTGAACTTGTAGTTGAACTTGTAGTTTCACCAATACTTGTACATTTGTTCTATCATTCTTCATGAAATACGACCAACACTCCTATAGATCCACATTTCTGTTGCATTTATTCATCTCCAGACTTCTCCTTCGTGCAGTTGCACAGAGTAGATATAGCATTTTAAAAAAATAAATGTCCTGTTTTTATGGGCAGATTTCTGCATAGCAGCATCGTCTTCTTGAGGAAAATCCTCCAAAGACTCGAACGCCATTTGACAATCTGGAGACCATTTGAACCCATGGCCCTTCTTGGTGAGGTCAGCTGTGGGAGTCACAATTGAGGTCAGCTGTGGGAGTCACAATCTCCGACAAATTGGGAATGAAACGTCTATAATAACAACACGTCCACAGAAAAGAACGAACCTCCTTCACATTCAAAGGAGACGCCATTTCGGCAATGGCTTTGACTTTCTCAGGATCAGGAGATATGCCTGACTGACTGATGACATACGGGAGATTCTTAGTCTCAGAGACCGCAGAGTGGCATTTCGATGGTTTGTGTTCGCACAATCGGTTGAATACCGCCTGAAAATCGCGAACATGGTCTTCGATCGTTCCGTCAGTGAACACCAGTATATCGTCGATATAGGCTTGTGCAAACTTTCCTAAGCCTTGTAATACTGTGTCCATGAGTGCGACAAAGGTAGATGGTGTCCCTTTTAAGTCAAAGGCCATAAAAGTGAACATAAAACTGCCAAGATAGCAGCTAAAAGCTGACCTCTACTGAGCGTCTTCGGACAAAGGAATGCACCAAAACCACATCGAGCATCCAAAGTGCTGAAAAATATGGCTTTTCCTATCTTGCTCAGAATGTCTCCAATGCGTGGCAATGGATACGACAAGGAAAGCGTCACAGCATTGAGTGCACGGTAGTCACAACAGAAACGGTGCGTACCATCCTTCTTAGTCACCAAGACAACTGGTGATGGCCACTCTGAGAGTGTGCGGGAAATTATTCCGTCACGCAACATATTCTCGACGGCCTTCTCTCTCACCTCTCTTCTCGCCAACGGAGTGCGATAGGGCATCCTGGAGATTGGCGAGTGATCACCTGTATCAGTCTCCATCTGCACTGTCGAGGTGTGAGAAATCTCGGAATCAATCAAGGCAAAGACGTCCTTATTCTGTGTAAAAAAAAAACTGAATATTATGTCCTTATGCACATCAGGGCACTGAACTTGTCGAAAGATAATCTCAGAACGACATTCAGTTGTTGGCTCCTCAGTACCAGTATCTTGCTGGACAGAGTCCACTGACTCGTGGACTCTGTGAGTGGAGTCAATTTTCCAAGTACACATCCACGCTTAAGCTCGATATGTTTGTTAGAATGGTTGATTAATGTTAACACGGGATAGTGATTAGTGTGGAGCTCACATACTGAGTCTACCAGCTCTATCTCCGGTTGTGACACTAAGAAAGGTATCTCAATACCCTGAACCATACAAGCATTTCCAGAGGGGAAATATGGTTGGACTTTAAGTTTAAGAGGAATAAGATTGACAGAACGTGGAGAAAGAAGAAAAGAAGGCTGGACACGAAGAATGGAAGTAATGTGTGCTCTAACTCTAAAGGAACCTTCTTGTTACGTATGTTTAGTGTGTTGGTGTAGTCTATAGCACCACCAGAACGAGACAAAAAAAAAATCACGCCCAAGAATGGCGGAACAGTTCATGTTACGAACCAATAAAAGCAATGAGAAACAGTAACTCCAGCAATAGAAATAAGTAAGTAAACTCTCATGGAAGCTGCAGTAACAGACTGCAGAGTGACTCAAGCAGGCAAGAGTTTAGGAGCAGCACGTAAGTATCTGTAAACATAATCCTTGATAAGACAGACACTAGCTCCTGTGTCTAACAACGCTCTAATTCTACAGGATCCTACCGAGACAAGAACAGACGCAGGTGTAGGAGGATATGCAGCCAACGAATGTTGCATGTGAAAAATAGATAAGACTTCTTGGCAGGTTTCGATGCTGTAATGATGCCATCGGGCACACTCGAGTTCACAGTTCGCCGATTAACTAGTTTAAATGTGAACGATCTTTTCACACACCTTGCCTACAAAATCTGGCTATATGACCCTGCCTGCCACAACTGTAACATGATCTAGTTTCTCGTGGTTGTGTACTCGATGGTATAGCCCTACTGGTATTAGACCTCTGGTAGTCTGTCCTACCTTCTTCGAAGTGTGAAGGTGGGAGTTGAGAGCTCTCCTGCTGAGAGACTTAGCTGTACTCTTTGCGAAGCCATACGATGAGTCTCTCTATGTGTCATCTCACTGGTTGGTAGGGAGCCTGAAATAAAACCCCGTCGGGAACTACAACTAAGATTCACCGACTTCGTGAGTGCAGTTTCCTGTAAAGCTAACGTTAGAGGTTCTTCTCTTAACAGTTTAGCCTTCAATGCTCTGGGAAGTAGTGCATCTACGAATGACTGCACCAGTTGCCTCTGCGCCAGCGGAGTTACCAGTTCCGCTGCAGGGTAATCAGATCTGACCGCCTCGCCGATGCGATCAGCCAGCGCTTGAATGGACTCCCCAGGAGTCTGTCTAATAGAGGCTAACGTATGCCAGGCCTCCTGCAGCACCCCATATCGTGCCAAAAAGACAGACACAAACTCCTCCCATGACTCTTGAACCTGGAGAGACGCTGCCTGACGAACTGTGCCAGCGAACCTGTGGTGCGTAAATACATCAAGTTCTTCTTGTTTGGCGTATCAGCATTCCTTACGTCCATGAGCTTGTCAAGCTCATCCAGCCATGGTTTCAATTTTGCCGGGTCTCCGGCGAACCTTTGTACAGCTGACATCACATGGGAAAACCTCAAGTCATTGCTGACTTGGGACAGGGTATCTTGCAATAGCCCCAGCAAATTTGACGTGGATGGACCTGGAGCCATCGTGCGTCTTTCAGTAGTGCAAACTATTTATTCTCACTATGTTAACAATGGGGGTAAATAAAATACAACAGTACAAAGCAACATCGCCAAGTATTCAATGCAGTGCCATTTCAAACATCAGAATATATCATCAACTAATGCTATACTGTAATTATACGTGGAAAAGAAATTCAGTCATATACTATTGTTAAAATGCCACTACGATAATTATCCATACACTAAAGAAAAACAGTGAAATAATCAATACATGAAGAAATACCAACTAAAGTACTAATTAATCCTGCAGGAAAATGTCACATTGAACAAAGTTCAGACTGTCCGAATGCACAAAAGTTGCTATATGTGAATTTGAGATTCATGCTGGAACAAGTACATCCTGCTGCTACTGTCCTAGTTTATACTTGTTCCTATTTTATACTTGTTCCTAATTTATACTTGTTCCTATTTTATACTTGTTCCTATTTGTGCAACTACGATGAAATCACAATGGTATTAAAGTTCATCCTTGAAGAACACAACTGTCTGGATCTGATGTAGAAAACTGTCGTTGCTAAATGTCAAAGATCTATTACACATGTAGCACAAGGTTACCTCAACAGTTCTGCGTAGAACTAAATGATGAAAAGTTCTATACAGGTTGTTGGAGGATCATCCACAGCAGCAGTTCGAAATCAGTGTACTGGACTGGGCTGTGACAGGAAGCTAGGCGTGCTCCAGACTACTTGTGGAATTAGTCATCAACGCCGACTTGAATACAACAGTCACTTGATACTTTTTTTTTTGGTAGATTGTCCAACAAAGACTACTGCTACAAAGTACTATGCCAGTTAATATCTAGCACACCAACAGTCTAGACACTGGCTTACAGAAGAGATAGCACAAATGCTTGCTTTAATTTAATAGCTAGGACAAAATTAAGCTCAGCTTGCTATCGGCTTTAACCAATGAGGTCAATATTGGCTCTTATTAATTTAATACTATTTGCCAAGCTAAAAGGCAAAAAAAACAAACAAACAAACAACAACAACAATAACAACTGTATTCAAAATACTATGAATTACTTTAAAACTGTACAAAATACCTAAATCAAGACTATGTGAAGCAAAGTCGTAGACAGAGAAATTGGTGTTGGCCCATGAAAAATAGTGCCAGTCGCGAGCACCACTTGTAGACCTGCACTACTTATACATGTATCGTGCATCGGTCTATTATTACCGTGATTGCTATTACAGACGCGGCAATACAACCACAATATAAAACATAAACTCACACTTCATTGATGGAAAAGATAGGTGATGATATCGTGAAGGTGAGAGGTATTGGATAACATTCAATACAGAAAAAGGAAACAGACTAGACCTCTTCCCGACAAGAACTTGTCTACCAGATGGGAAGGGAGAAACCAACTCTCTCACTACATGAAAACAGCAAGTAAACAAAATGCAAGTACTACTAAGAGTGTAACACTTACTGCATCAGAATATAAATACAGGAATTCACACAACCATCACAGAAAAAATCTCTATACAAAACAATCTCTATACAAAAATCTCAAAAAGGAACTAATTTCACATTCTTTAGTTCAGAAAAGTTATAACAGGAAAACAAATGCTTGACATTATGTCACCAACAACTACCTGACTCTTTACTGAAATCATCAATCAATCAAGTGCCATGCCGCGTGGCGTAGGCGATCATTTCTCTCCACAATTCCCTGTCTTTAGACTTGACTATGAGATTCGCCGGTGACTTTCTTCCTAGCCACACTGACAGCCCATCCAGTAACTTCTCTCTCTGCCTTCCTCTGTCTCTTCTTCCCTCAGTTTTTCCAGTTGCCACAGTGTGTTCCAATTTTCCTCTGCTTAGAAAATATCCTACAAATCTCGCTTGTTTGTCTTTGATCTTTGTTGTTTTCTTAGCTGTCCATGGTACCTTCAACATCCTTCTTATGAACCACATTTCCATGGCCTCCATTTCTCATTGTACTCTCTTATTCATGGACTGTGCTTCACATCCATAAAACAAATCATAATAGGAAATAATCTCATAATGTCTCCAAAAGGATCAATCTATGCACAAGTCAGCTACATGATAAAAATCATTAACACAGTGCACTATAGGGTAGAAAAATGACATTCTCAATTAACGATGCCTAACAACGATCTTAACACATTCTCAACCGAGACTTAATTCAAACTTATTCTAATCTCGTAATCCTAATCTTCTCACTCCTTAAGTATCCTACCATAGTTTTTCTAAATCTTCCCGAAGTTTCTATCCCGAGAATCACTCAACCCGTGATTCTACCTGTTTACTGACCTTCAGACGAAGACTCACTAGACATTCCGAAAATAACTTTTCTGTTTCAAACATGTCAACGATAAGTTAATAAAAATAATCAAACATCTCGTGGAATTTAGCTTGTCAGACCTGACCTTTCATTGAACTCTTGTACAACAAAAATACAAAGGGCTTTAAATCAGATGGTCAAAATATTAAAATCCCCTGGATTATATCCCTTGTATAAGAATCAAACCTTCATAACAGTAAATTTTCCAATATACTGTTATAGATGTAGTTTGTCACTTGTTCCGGTTTCTTGTTGTTTTTGGCTACATCCATCTGTGGCTTTTGGAATTTTCTGTTTAAACATCATTACTTCGGTCTTTCTGATATTGGTCTATAGTCCTCATTCTTGGCTTGTGTTGTTTTATCTTACTTACCAGTTTCTCTAAATTCTGTGGATTCTCTGCTAGAAGGACTATCATCTACATACCTTAAATTGTTGATATCTTTTCCCCTACGTTCAGTCCTAATGTTTCTTCTGAGCGTCTGAAGTTATCTGTGAACTGATTGAATAGACATGGGGACAAAGCAATACGTCCTTCTCTGATTCCCCACTTTATGGGTAGGTTTTTTGATGCGCATGCTTAGAATTTGATTGTTTCTAAATGAAAGGATAGAAGGTTTAATTGTAATTATAGAATTTGATTGTTTCCAAATGAAAGGATGAAAGATTTATTTGTAATTTTAGAATGTGGTTGTTTTCCAAATGAAAGATGGAAGGTTTATTTGCAATTTTAGAATGTCGCTGTTTCCAAATTAAAGATTGAATTTTGATTGTTTGTGTGTGCGCGTGAGAGTAAGCGTGAGTGAGTGAGAGAGAGAGAGAGAGAGAGTGTGTGTAATTATATCAGTCCGTAAGAATAGTGAAGAGCAAAACCTCTATTTGAATGCGAAGAAAACTAAATTGATGACAACTGACAAAACAAATAAGGCAGCTGAAATATGTATCAATGAGGAAAAATTGGAAGAAGTGGAGAGTTTTGAATATCTTGGATCACTACTAACTAATAATGGAGATACAATGATGGAAAGTAAAAAGGAGGACATCTATCGCTCATCAAAAAGTAAAACAACTAAAGAATCTGTGGAGAGGAGCAGACAGAACCACAAAAATAAGATTTTTAAGGTCATGCATCTCTCCCATCGCAACATATGCCTGTGAGACCTGGACACTTAACAAAACAGCTGAGAAACACATAAATGCCTTTGAATGTAAATGCTACAGAAGAGTTCTTCAAATATCATGGACACAAACAAAAACAAATATATCCATACTACAAGAACAAGTAAAGAGGATTAAAGAGAGAAAACTTAAATATTTTGGACACATTAAACGTCATGATAATCTAGAGAAGACCTTCTTGGAATGATACATAATGGGAAAAAGAAAGAGAGGAAGACCAAGGCGAAGATGGCTGCAAGACATCGTTGATGATCTGCAAATGGATGCATCAGCAGCAGAGGCATCTTGCTCACAACCGAGAGGCCTGTTAGGGAGGCAAAGTTCCGCAAGGGACATGCAAATGACTGACTAACTCTGTTTGTGTGGGTGTTTGTGTGTGTGTGTGAAAAAGTGAGAGAGAGAGAGAGATAGTGAGGGAAATGGAAAGAGAGAAAAAGTGAGGTGTCAAAACATTGATTTAGTCATGATCCACTTCCCTTCATCTTGTTCCCCCCTCCTAAAGAAACCAACAAATAAAAATGAATTGTGTTGTCCCCTAATTGTGTTGCTTGTAAATGATTCATGAGCATTCCCTGTAGGAAGTGGATCGCAAGAAAGCAACACACACTCTGCAGACCCTTTAGCTTCACGCCGTCTCACACCACTCCCCCTCCCCCCAAATTGTCTTCTTTATCTATTTAACAATGCTGTCTATTGATCTGCTACTTACTGCGTTTTTTTGGCACGTCCCGTACGTACCCTTCCGATGGGCTTTCTGGATTAAAAGGGAGGGGGTGGGGGTGGTGAAAACTGGGTTATGCCGCTTGTAGAGTTGTTTTATTTATTGCCTCCCCTGTCACCTTCAGTATAATTCTCTCTCTCTCTCTAGACCTCGATCGAAGCGAGTTTCTATCTGTATGTCTGTCTGTCAGTCAGTCTGTCTGTCAGTCTGTTTGTCTGTGTGGGCTTGGGCAGCCAAGAAAGCAAATGAAGAGGTTCTAAGTGAGGGTAGAAAAAGAGAGGATGGGAAATTATGGCCAAATTCAGAACACGACAATTCAGATTTGTAGGGCATGTTTTAAGAAGAGACAGACTAGAACACCTAGCTACGATGGGAGGGACGAAGTGACGGAGGAAGACAAAGAAACAAGATACTTGATGGACTAAAAGCGCGGCATGGAGCACAATCCAACACACATCTTATAGAAAAAGGAAAGGATAGATGGTTGCGAAAACAATGGCGACCAAAGCCTGATTGGCATGGACCAGACAGACAGACAGTCAGTCAGACAGACAGAGAGAGACATGTGGGCTTGTGAGCCATAATCCGCCAAGACCAGATCTTATTCATTCGTAGTACTCTCAGAAAAAAAGATTTAAAAAAAATTACTTCAACCAATACGAAAAAGGTAATAATAGATATATTTCCCATGATCCTGGAGCAGGATAGGAAGCAGGTTCCTGGGACCATTTTGCTTGACGAGTTTTTCAAAACATTCACCTCAGCATCCTTTGTCAAGAGCTAGAACTGCAGCCTCAGGTCGGAGTCGACCTCAGTTCCATCAACTTTTAAGACGAGACTTGAGAAATGAAGAGAGAAGCTGTTTGAAGTCGATTCGCAATTTGTCATTTATTAGCCAATCGATTTGACGAGGCCTAACACAATGAAATCGATTGGCTAATAAATGACAAATTGCGAATCGAGGCCTACCACAATGAAACAAAAAAAAAAAAGAACAAATGTATCCATACTACAAGAATTTAATATTGAAGAAGGCTGGCTAGCAAAGAGGATTAACGAGAGAAAACTTAAATGTTTTGGACACATTAAACGTCATAATAATCTAGAGAAAACCATCTTCGACAAGTACATAATAGGAAAAAGAAAGAGAGGAAGACCAAGGCGAAGATGGCTGCAAGACATCATTGATAATCTGCAAATTGATGCATCAGCAGCAGGCCATCTTGCTCACAACCGAGAGGCCTACAGGAGTGCTGTTAGGGAGGCCAAGTTCCACAAGGGACATGCAAATGAGCGATTCACAATGAAAGTGCACTAGAAAGAACGCAAGTTTCGATGACGTCATCTGCCTCAGAAAGAAAATTATACATTAGGTCCTGTTTTATGTATTACCAACGTTTATAGACCGAGTTAGTCGACTTGGTCTCGAATCAGACTTCGAGGACTGTACTTAGACTTCACTGGAGTAGCGACTCGACCTGACCTGGCGACTTGCCATGAAGGACTTGAATGCGGAACCAAGGCTGGCCCAACCGATAATGCAACAGTGCATTTGCACGAGGCATAAAGTTCTTCTTTTGGCCGGGGGGGGGGGGGGGGGGGGACGCAAAAAAATAAATAAATAAAATAAGAAATGTGGGATGAACTGGAAAAAAATAAAATAATGTGAAAATAAACTTCTTTAAAAACAAAACAAAACTAATTTTAGTTTATTACTGACCGCGCTTATTCTTGGAACGCTCAAACATTATCCTGGCAAAAGGATTCAAAAGGATTTTATGTTCATGGGAATATGTCAGGTTTCCTTGCTGTTTATATCTGCACCATTGTTACTTCAGGTTTTTCTGTTGTTTTTTTTTCTTAAAACGCTCTTTGATTTCTGTCCAATATCTCTCTCTCTCTCTCTCTCTCTATCTCTATCTCTCTCTCTCTCTGAACCTTAAGTGCCCAGGCCACATGGGGCTTCCGCAAGGGTTTTCCACAAATGCCTGTCCTTTGCCTTTTTTTTTTTTTTTGCTCTTGCCCAGGTGAGCCTTCTATTGCTCAACATCCTTTCTGTTGTTCTTCTCCATGTCTCTTTTGGTCTACCCTTACTTCTGTCCCCTGTGGTGTCCATCTTAGTGCTGTTTTTTGTAGTGAGTTATCAGTCATTCGGAGCACATGTCCCAGCCATCGCCAGCGTCTTTCCTCAATAACTGCTGTCAGTGGTTTCATCTGCATCTCTGCCAACAAGATGTTATTTCTTATGGTGTTTGGCCAAAGTATTTTTTTTATTCTTCGTAAACATTTAGTCTGGAAAGAATTCAACTTGTTTTCTATGATTTTGGTGATGGTCCAATATAATATAAGGTAAAGGTTAAATGCCCGTTTCCACGCCATTAAAGCATATTGGGGAACACGATGTTAGGCCATTATTTTCCATGACCTTCGGCACATGAAAGTGTGATGTGGTCAGTATCACGCCCTGGCCGCTTTACCTTCCCAGATTTCTCTGGTACCCATTTTTTTTAGGCTGGGTGAACCCCGGGGCCCTTTTTTGGTGTATACCCAGAAAAAAAATCCCCACTGCTCGGACTGAACCCGGTACCACCAGATTAGTAAACCGCCTAAAGTGCCTAACTACTCAGCTAACCAAACAAGTATAATATAAGATAGAAAAATACGAGCTTAAAAAATAGAAAAGATAAAACCAGGCTGACATAATGACACATAGATCTTTTTTCCCAGTATTAATACACTTTCAATACCAACATCAAAATTGAACACACTTTTATCAGCCCAAACCTCTATTCTCAGTCCTTACGTCAAAATATTGCCGTTACTAACAAGATCCATAACCTCTATTCTCAGCCCTTACATCAAAATATTGCCGGTACCAACAGGAGCCCTAATCTCTATTCTAAATCCTTACATCAAGATATTGCCAGTACCAACAAATAAGAACAAATCAGAAACTTCACGAAATTTGACATATCATCTTTAGCATTATCATCTTTATCATTATCTTTATCATTATCATAATAACAATAGTGGTGACGACGACAACAGTGATGGTGATAGTATATTTATAGTTTTATCCTGTGTTCTTTTTTCACTAATTTATGAATTGTTATAATGCTATTTAAAAAGTAATGACCAGACACGTTAACATAATCGGTTTTAAAATACTGAATGGTAATTTAACTCTTTTGCTCTAAAACAACACTGATAGGGTTGGTAGATCTTGCACACCCATCCGAATCAATACTCAGAACAATATTTAGGCAGTCTAAATAAAATGGAAAGTAGCACATTTCTAATCCAACCCATATATATTTTTTTAAATTACAGACTAACTTACTTCCTTCAAGTGTCTCTCTATCAAAAATCTCTCAACAAAATTTATTGTCATAGCATAGAAAATAATTCAGGAGTGAAAGAGTTAAGAATTGCTTCAAGGCATGCTACTACAAGGGAGAGTAAAATTCTTAGGGTTGGCCCTGGTCAGAATTCTTCAATAACTCAAATTTGCTAGTAGAAAGAAGTTGCTGACCAATCAAAGAATGCCTGCATAATTTTGTTACTACTTGTATTACTCATTTTCTCTCTCTCTCTCTCTCTCACACACACACACACACGCGCTCACACTCTCTCTCTTTCTCTCTCTCTCTCTCTCTCTGAACCTTAAGTGCCCAAGGCACATGGGACTTCCGCAAAGGTTCTCCACAAACGCCGGTCTTTTGCTTTTTTCCGCGCTTGCCCAAGTGAGCTTTCTTTTGCTCAGCATCCTCTCTGTTGTTCTTCTTTATGTCTCCTTTGGTCTACCCTTATTTCTGTTCCCCTGTGGTGTCCATCTTAGTGGTATTTTTGGTAGTGAGTCGTCAGTCATCCGGAGCACATGTCCCAACCATCGCCAGCGTCTTTCCTCAATAATTGTTGTCATTGGCTTCATCTGCATTTCTGCCAACAAGATGTTATTTCTTACGGTGTTTGGCCAAAATATTCTTCTAATTCTTCGTAAACATTTAGTCTTTAAAGAATTCAGTTTTATTATTTGTTCTACAGTTACCAGAGCAATGGTGAAGAACTGACACGACATTTGCACTGAAAAATCTGATCGTTTTCAACATTGCTTCCTTTTGTATGTTGAAATGTGAAAAAAAACTTCAATTTTAGCAATACTTCCTGAATTCTGAGACGCAAGGTGCAAACAAAAAACAACAACAACAACAACAACAAAACTATAAAGTGCTAAAAGTGGAATCTAGAGGGACTTGCTCGTAATATTATGAGACAGCTTATGGAAATCCACCGAACAGACAGCTGGGAACGTTGACAGGTTACAGACGTGAAAATCCAAGCAGTTTCTTCAGCCATATGAAGCGATTATAAACAGCAACTCACAGACCCCTGGGGGTCATGACCCAGAAGGACCACCACCGCTCAGAGCGTCAGGAGTTTAAAGAGTCGAAACGCTTGGCTTGGGAGTGGGGTACTTCTCAGATGACATATGTTGTTGTTTTGCTCTCTACAACAGAGTGTTTCGTGCCTAATTCAGTGTACGTAATCAGTTTACAGCTTTAAAAAGAAGGGTGATACAAGCCCATAAAAATGACTGGAAGAGAAATGAAAATATCGTTTCTTTTAACATAAGGATGTGGAAATAAGAACTAATTTTAAAGAGGTGAAAATTTCTTCACATAGACCTCCAAAACGTCGGTTGTTATTCATTAAATCCGTTTTTTTTTTGTTTGGTATTATCTCTGAGTCGTATGTGAGTGTCTCAGTGGCGAAGTGGTTAGTCCACTGGTCTCTCATGGCGAAGGTCGGGGGTTCGAATCCGGCCGGAGGCACCTCAGTCACTCAGTTGTAGAAATGGGTACCCGACTTCTTCTGGAGTTGGGGAAGGAAAGGTGGCTGGGGGTGATACTGACCATATCACACTTTCATGCGCCGAAGGTCATGGAAAATACGGGCCTAACACCGTGGTCCCCAATATGCCTTAATGGCATGTCACTACTGACAGGTCAAGGAAAATATGGACACTAACACTATATCCCTGTATGCCTCTAAGGCATGACAGGAGTACCTTTATCTTTTTTTAACCTCTGCCTTATGTCTTTGAGCATATGCTAGAGCACTGGTGATTGATGTTCGCTCCTCAAAATAATACGCCAAACTATGTAAAATAAATATGTGCGTGCTGCATATGTGAATGTTTGTATTCTTGAAGATATATATATATATATATATGTATATAACTGTATACATCCGTCCATCTTTTCCGGGGTCGTACTCTTGATCTGTGTCCTGCATTCTTCGGTTGAAGGCCTTCGCGTCTGGATGAATATGTGTAATTTTCATTAAACGGCCAAACCAGTTAATTTTTGTTTCTCTATATAGTGTAGGCATGGTGTAGTTGTCTTATGTTGTCATTTCTTATCTTGTCCATCCTAGTGATGTTTGCTGCTTTTCTAAGGCATCTTATTTCGCATTTAGATATTTTATTTTGCTGAGTCAGTGCCAGTTTTTTGCACTGGTGCCACAACTATATAAATGTGCTGTTAATTAGTGGAAAAAAGTGTAATTTGATATAAATGGAGCTTGCATATTAAGTGCATTCATGGAGGCTGGTGATCCAACTCTGGCTACAGACAACTCAAGTCACCAAGGTAAAAATGGGTACCTGACACCATTTTGAGCAAGAGAAGAAAATGTGGCCATGGGTGATGCTGTCCACAACACCTTCTAGTGTGCTAACAAATCAAGGAAAATATGTGCATGAACTTCATTTCTCCGTAGGTGTCTCTATGGTAGTTTTGTTTTTGTTTTGTTTTTTTTTTTGGGGGGGGGGGTAATTTTTCTTTATTGTTGTACAGCTTGGAAATCTTCTTTTTCGTTCGCTTCTACCATCTGCCCTCTGATCCTACTGAATAACCTGTGGTTCTCTATAGGTCCCGTGGTCACCCGTGTGGTCCTTCCCCGAGAGGACCACAAGTGGTTCAGAGTATCGCACCGCTTGAGCCTGTATTCCTTGTGGGTCTCAGAAGCGGGATTGCGTGACACCGTGGTTTTTGTTGCACCAGTTTAATCTAGAGTTGGACTTTCTCACCGGAAAACCTCAACGTGTTTTGAGATACCCGTGTATCACCGCCGGGTGAGTGGTGGTTGCTCATCTAGTCCAGCGTTGGACTTTCTCATCGGAAAACCTCAGCGTGATTAGGATAAGTATACATCACCGCCGGGTGAGAGGTGGTTGCCTATCTAGACTGCCCTGGTCCAGAGTCTCCGACTTCAGCATTTTGTGGTCGTGGCCCCCTATCCTTCCTAGTTGTGAGCTTTTGTCCAGGAGAATGAATCCTCGCCGCTAGTGACTTCCACCTCTGGGTTGAGCCGGTTTAGGTATATTATCCCAGTATGGGTGTTTTTAGGACATGACCGACCTCTAGAGCAGAGGTACCGTGACATGCGCAGCCATTAAGTTTCACCCCTGGTGTAAGCCGGTTTAAGCATATTTCACCAGTATGGGTGTATATCGGACGTGACCGACCTCTAGAGCAGAGGTACCGTAATATGCGTAACATCAGGTTTCACCCCTGGTGTAAGCTGGTTTAGGCATATTTCACCAGTATGGGTGTATTTCGGACGTGGCCGACCTCTAGAGCAGAGACGCCGTGGTATGAGTAGCTATCGCCGCGATACTACTGGACATACCAATTAGCTTCACTTTATCTTTTCCATCACCTTTTTCCATCGGCGCAACACAGCAACCCTTTTCCGCATTTTCTACCTTGGTCGGGAGAAGCTTCACTCCACGCGCGGCATGCGAAGAATCTCACCAGCAATGTCTTAACATCTGGGTTAAGACGGTTCAGGCATTTCGCCCGATATGAGTGCACTTAGGACGTGGCCGACTCCCAGACCAGAGGTTCTGTGATTTGACTACTGTTTACTTCGCTTATTCCTTTCTTTCACCATTTCCACACTGTTGCCGTACGGCAACCCCATTTGCTCCTTTCTTCGCTGGCCGGGAGGAGCCCCACTCTGCGCATGGCAGCTGAAGAATCTCGCCAGCAGCGTTAGATGAGCAACCAAAAGTGACTCTCATCTACCCGAAGCGTCTGGTTTTCAGGCGCCAGATATTCGCCTTCGCCCCTTCTCCTGTCAAGTTAAACAGTTCTGCCACGGGAAGTCAAGGAGCAGAGGCTATTTGAGACTCCTTTGAAGGGGAGAGCATATCCACCACCCCACCTCCAGCAATAACAGTCCTTAGAACCAGATTGGAAAATAACTGTTTGCCATTAAAAAATATTGCAACAGATTTTACTTATAATCAGTAGACAGTATTGTGATATTTTGGTTTGCACCTGGTTGCAAGACATCGTTGATAATCTGCAAACGGATGCATCAGCAGCAGGGCGTCTTGCTTACAACTGAGAGTCCTACAAGAGAGCTGTTAGGGAGGCAAAGTTCCGCAAGGGACATACAAATGACTGAAAGACCCACCTCGATCAGGCGTCAAACAAACACAATAGAATTAAGTTGCTTCAAATGAAGACAGAGAAAATTCAAATATAAATCTACAAGGAAATGAAACAAAGAATGAAAAACAGGAAATGAAACAAAGAATGAAAAACAAATAAACAAACAAACTTAGGCTCATACTGCAACTGTCATGGAAACTATAGTAAAAATGAAATTTTCTTCATCTTATATGTTGGGTGTATTCCATCATCAGCTTCAGTGGTGTATAGTTCTTAACTCTTTTACTCTTAATGTCTATACTCTGCCAGAATACAGTTTGATGAGAACTTCTGGTTGAAAGAAACTGAAAGAAAGTTACTCTATGATTGAAAAATATAGTTTGGGTTAGAAATATGCTACCAGTCATATTATTTAGACTTTGCTCAATTATCATTCGAAGCATTTATTTGCAGATCTGCAGGAATTAACCCTGTCAGTGTTATTTTGCAGTGAAACAGTTAAGTACAAGGAGTCCCTGAAGTGACAGCAGACCCTCTGTTTGATTCCTTATTGTTTTCCTTAAGTAGTCATGTTTTAAGTTGTGGATTCTTGATTTTATTCACCCATTTATAGTTAAAACATTTATGTGTTTGTCATCAGTTATCCATCTAGCAAGGGCAAAGAAGAAGTACGGAAAAGTCTCCCAATATCTCCATGGAGTCTGGACCCTAGAGCAACTTGAGCAATAAAGTGTCTACTGAAGAATATCTTTTGAGGAAAAAAAATCAGTAAGTGTGACTAATTCTATATAAATTATCCTGAAGACATAACACAGTTGCCATTTTCAAATGCATACATTTGTAAATATTAGTTTTTTTTTTTTTTTTTTAATTTTAACCACGGTTTTTTTCCTTCACAGAATAGATTTCACAAACTGGCAGAAAAAATTTACAGAACAATTCATAATATTGTTTCATAATATATGTCTGTTTGAAAGTGATCATTGAAACAGAAATGTTGAATTACATCTTATCTTATATCCTTCCCGTGCCGTTAAACGTCACATAGGGCTCGCAAAGTAGTTCGCCAATTTTTCCTGTCTTCGGCAAGTCTTTCAACCTCATCAAAGGATTTTATACCTGTTAATTTGGCCTCTCTTAACAATGTCCTCATCAGAGTTTCACGCGGTCTGCCTCTTTTTCTTTGGCCTGTTGTGTTGCACTTGATAACTTGTTTTGGGATTCTCTGATCATTTCTTCTCATCAAGTGACCAACATATGTCCATCTCCTTTTCCTGATCACTCATGAGACTGGTTGTTGTTCAGTCATCTGTCTTATCTCTGCATTGTTCTTGAATTCATTCCACTTGATGCCGAGTATTTTCCTTAGGCATTTGTTTTCAAAAGAATCTAATTTCTTTTCTATTTCTTTAGTTGTTTCCAGCTTTCACATGCATAAATGAGGGTGGATATTACATTTGAATTGAATAGTCTTAACTTGGTTTTTGTGCTTATAACTTTTGAATTCCATATGTTCTCAAGATTGTTGAAGATTGATGCTGCTTTTGCAATTACATAAAATGCTTTGAATTACATAAAAGATACAATTTAACAGTTAAACACTTGAAAAAATAAACTTTTCTTTTTTAACAGGATATAATGGCCAGAATAGAATTCTGTACAGCTTTGACACATTTTGAAATCCTAGTGGACAGTCTTAAAAGGCCACATAAAGGGAAAAAGGAAGAGAGGAAGACCGAGGTGATGATGGCAGCAAGACATTGTTGATTATTTGTGAACGGATGCATCAGCAGCAGGATATCTTCTTTACAATTGAGAGATCTTGAAGAGAGCTGTTAGGGAGGCAAAGTTCCACAAAGGGACATGCTAAAGAATGACTGAATGAAGTGGTATATAACAGAACTGGTGATGATAATGATTTAGACAGTCTGGTTAAAGGAGTTTGAGAACATACTGGACAATCCATTAAGGGTAATGTAGTCATAAAGAGGTTAAAACCCCCTGGCATATGGAGTTTTGTGGTTGTTTTGCTCCTTATAATAGCTCCGGAACTAGTATAACACTTATCAGCATTCACTGAAGATGATAAATGATTTTTTTTTTATTAAAACAGTTTCCAGAAGAAACTAGGAAATGGCCAGTCAGGACAAGGTCAGTGTTTCAAAGCTGGAGTCTGTGGATTCCCATGGCTTTGAATCCCCTCTGACACCGCGGAAAAAGAGACGCAAGCAAATTCCTGACAAGCCTAACATGAGCCTCAACCTGTGGAGTTTCATGAAGAATGCAGTTGGAAAAGAGTTATCTAAAATTCCAATGCCAGTAAGTCAGCATGCTCTTGCTAGCACTAATGATCTTTAATATCAGCTGTGGTCATAGCATCCTCAGCTGTATGTAAGTGAATCCAATTTAGCTTCTTTTTGAATTATTCCAAAGACTTTAATAGATGTAACTCTAATCACACTTTTGAATTTAATATTTTTATGTGCAACAATTATTGAGGAAAGACGCTGGCGATGGTTGGGACATGTGCTCCGAATGACTGACAACTCACTACTAAAAATAGCACTAAGATGGACACCACAGGGGAACAGAAGTAAGGGTAGACCAAAATAGACATGGAGAAGTATAATAGAGAGGATGTTGAGCAATAGAGGGCTCACCTGGGCGAGAGCAAAAAAAAAGGCAAAGGACGGGCATTTATGGAAAACCCTTGCGGAAGCCCCATGTGTCCTGGGCATTTAAGGTTCAGAGAGAGAGATGTGCCTATACTGGCATAATTATTGTTTATTATGCCACAGAACTCTGGTATTTTTATGGTGTACATTTCTGTGGATGTTATTTATGGCATAGAGCTTTCTGGATGTTCTTTTTGGTATAGAGTTCTCTGAATGTTTTTGTTTTTTTGTATAAAACTCTCTGGCTGTTCTTTATGATAAAGAGCTTTCGGATATTTCTATAACATAGAACTCTCTGAGTGCTTGTTTATGATAAACATCTCCCTGCGTGTTTTTTATGGTATGCATCTCTCTAGGTGTTTTTTATGATATACTTCTCTCTGGGTATTTTTCAGGGTATAAAGCTGTCTGGCATTTTTATATAAGCCCTATGTATGACCATCACCATCATGATCATGATTTGTCAAATCATGAAAATGACAAAAATAGCAATTACAATGATCATAATCATGACCATCGGAAAAATAATATTGTATTAATAATGGGGGATTTTAATGCAAATATTGGTTCAGAAAGAACAGAAGATGAAGGGTAAGTTGTGGGGAAATTTAGCATAGGACATAGAAATGAGGCAGGTGACAATCTAATGGCGTTTTACATGGAAAATGAGCTAATGATGGTTAACACACTTTTTAAACAACATCCAAGAAGACTTTACACATGGACATCACCTGATGGGAAAACCAAGAATCAAATAGATTACATCTATTATTAATGCAAAGAAGGTGGAGATCAAGTATAACATCAGCAAAAACTTTACCAAGTGCTGATTGTGACACAGACCATGAGTTATTAATAGCAGACATGAAGATAAAGATAAAAAAAGACAGTTGTGGGATCAAGACCATTCTGCTTTGATCTTAGAAAAATACCAGAACAATACGGTATAGAAGTGAAGAACCGTTTTGATGGCTGTGCAGGAGGAGATAACATTAGATAAATTGGCTATGCAGGCCAGAGATATCTTAATAACAACAGCTAAAGACATGGTTCCAGTAAAGAAAACACAAAAGAGTGGATGGATTACAGCAGGCACACTAGAACTGATAAAACAGCGTAGAGAAATGAAGACGAAAGGGAAAGTAACAGATAACAACAAAGAGGAATATACATCTTTAGAAAAAGAAGTAAGAAGAAACATAAGAAAAGACAAAAGACAATACATACATGATTGTTGTGAAAGAATAGAAGGACATCAAAAATGTGGAAGAGATGGTGAAATGTTTAAAGAAATGAAGACATTGGCAAGAAATGTCACACCTAAGCTAAATGTAATTTGTGACGAGATGGGGATTACCTTGACAGAGACGGAGGAAATTCTAGAAAGATGGAAGGAATATTACAGAGGAATGTATGAAACAACCGACTGTGAAAGCAGAAATCAACAGTGTGAATTATTATTAGAGGAGAAAGAACCCGAACCAACAATAAAAGAAGTGTTATGGCCAATAAAGAATCTGAAAAATGGTAAATCACCAGGATGTGATGAAATAACAACTGAACTTATTAAAGCAGGAGGAAAGGAATGTGCAAATAATCTATCATGCACTGTGTAAAAAGATATGCCATTCAGGTATTTGACCAAAAGAGTGGAAAAGAACTGTTCATACCACTGCCAAAAAAGGGTAACCTGAAATTATGCACAAACTACAGAACTGTTGCCCTGATTAGTCATGCCAGTAAAATTCTTTTAAAAATCATAATGGGTAGACTTTATATGAAAATAGAAGAAGAAGCCAATATGGTCCATGCTGGTTTCAGGCAAGGAAGAGGATCAAGAGATCATATATTCAATATAAGATTAATAATAGAGAAATGCAGAGAGTTTAATGTGAATCTATATTTATCTTTTATAGACTACTTAAATATTTTGGACACATTAAATGTCCAGATAATTTAGAGAAGACCGTATTGGAAGGATACATAATGGGAAAAAGAAAGAAAGGAAGACCAAAACGAAGATGGCTGTGAGACATCGTTGACGATCTGCAAATGGATGCAGCGCAGCAGGCCATCTTGCTCACAACCAAGAGGCCTACAAGAGTGCTGTTTGGGAGGCAAAGTTCTGCAAGGGACATGCAAATGAATGAATGAATGAGACTCCTCAAATGCATTTGATTGTGTACAACACCAGAAACTTTGGGAAATAATGGAAAAATTGGGATTTTCAATACATTTGATACAATTAACATCACTACTTTATCTAGATCAACAGGCAGCAGTAAGAATAAATGGTTTTAGAATAAATGGAATTAGAAAATGTAAAGATGGAAATGGAAAGGATGAAGATCAACATATTAGGAATGAGTGAAGTTAGATGGACAGGTGCATCTTTTACTTACTCTGATAAATATACAATAATATATTCAGGAAGTGAGAAACATGAAACAGCAACTTGGTTTGACATAAAACAAGGGGTTTGTCAGGGGTGCATATTGTCACCTTACTTATTTAACTTGTATACTGAAAATATCACAAGGAATGTTAGAGAAGATGTAGACAAAGAATATTTCGATGCCATAACAATTGGAGGTTGTGAAATACCAGAGATTAGATATGCTGATGACACAATATTACTGTCCACAACACAAAAAGGAATGGAAAAACTAATTATGTCAGTCTGTAAGAACAGCAAAGAGCAAAACCTACATCTTAATGCGAAGAAAACTGAATTGATGACAACTGACAAAACAAATAAGGCAGCTGAAATATGTATCAGTGAGGAAAAATTGGAAGAAGTGGAGAGTTTTGAATATCTTGGATCACTTCTAACTAATAATGGAGATACAGTGAGAGAAATTAAAAGGAGGACATCTGTTGCTCTACAGAAAGTAAAACAACTAAAGAATCTGTGGAGAGGAACAGACAGAACTACAAAAATAAGATTTTTAAGGGCTTGCATCTTTCCCATGAATGAAAAGATGCTGTACACGTAAAACTGGCATTGATTGAGTGCATGGGACCCAAATAGAAGATCTTGATTTTGCTGATGACATAACTCTTGTCAGTGACAATGTGAAATCGATGCAGGAAAAAACAGATACCCTGTCTTCCTTGGCTAGCAAAATAGGTCTTGAAATTAACAAAGACAGAAAACAAAAATAATGAAACTTATCATTAATCAAGAAGGAAAAATTTATGTGGAAGGAACAGTTGTTGATGAAGTAAACCAATTTGCATACCTTGGCAGCTACATAGACCAGGATGGTGATACCAAGAAGGAAGTTAGAATTAGAATTGCAAAAGCAGCATTGTCCTTCAAAAATCTTGAGAACATATGGAATTCAAAAGTTATAAGCACAAAAACCAAGTTAAGATTATTCAATTCAAATGTGATATCCACCCTCATTTATGCATGCGAAAGCTGGAAATCAACTTAAGAAATAGACAAAAAATTAGACTCTTTTGAAAACAAATACCTAAGGAAAATACTTGGTATAAAGTGGAAAGAATTCAAGAACAACAGAGAAATAAGGCAGATGAGCAAACAACAACCAGTCTCATGGGTGATCATAAAAAGTAGATGGATATGTGTCAGTCATGTGATGAGAAGAAACAACCAGAGAATACAAAACAAGCTATCAAGTGGAACACAACAGGCCGAAGAAAAAGAGGTCGACCACGTGAAACTCTAAAGACATTGTTAAAAGAGGCCAAATTAGTAGGCATAAAATCCCTTGATGAAGTTGAAAAGCTTGGTGAGGACAGGATAACTTGGCAAACTCCAATGCAAGCCCTATGTGATGTTTAGCGGCACGGGAAGGATGTAAGTTGTATGACCATCCTATGATATCCATATCATTCTTCAGTTGTAATATCTGTTTATTCCTTTCTCTACTGTGACTGTGTCACAACCTTCACTTTTTTTTTTTTTTTTATGTTTGATGAAAAAAAGTCGGATGTTTTCAGGCTGTGTACAAATATATTATCCAGATCTTATTATTTTTGAAATCTTGGAAAACTTTTTTTCCCATTTCAAATGAAGTTTGAAAGCTACTAATATAAGGAGGGGGAAAAGTAGTGCTACCGTCATTAATAGAAAGCAGATTTTTTTTTCAGATTTGATAAAATATGGAAGCATATAGTAGGGAGCTTTTAGTTTTGAAGTGCAGGAGAATTTACCTACTTGTTTTAGGTGTATGGAAGAGTAAGGTGAAATATAGTTGTTTGAGGTGTTTTGTAGCTGATTTATTCTTTTTATTTTGATCAACCTGTCAATGACAGAGTTTATCTTAGCCTACAGTGGCTTGATAGTTTTTGTAAGATGTATTCTGTACCATTCTCTAACTGACAGACCCTGGCATACTGTTAATATTTGCACTATACAGAATGAGGTTTTTTTTTTTTTACATCCAGTCAGTGTCTTGAAGAAAGAATTTATCCAGATATAGTGCATAGTACCTGAAGATAAAATTTAAAAATTTTCTAGTGGCCTTTGAGTTTACAACTTGGAAGCATGGTCTGTTTCTCCACAGGTAAATTTTAGTGAGCCTTTGTCCATGCTGCAGAGGATTATGGAAGAGATGGAGTACTCTGAGATCCTTGACCAAGCTGCTCGTTGCACAGACTCAACTGAGCAGATGGCTTGGGTGGCTGCTTTCACAGTGTCAGCATATGCAACCACTGTGTATAGAGTTGGGAAGCCTTTCAACCCTTTGCTAGGAGAGACGTTTGAGTTTGACAGAATGGAGGATCTAGGGTGGAGAGGGATAGCTGAACAAGTAAGACCAGTTATGGAACTTTTTTTTCTTTTACCCATCTGACCTGGGTGAGGTCATACATTTTATGGAACTGAGCTGCATGATATCCTTCCCCCTCCTTTCCCCCCACCCCCCCTTCATCTACTGACAGCCACGCATGCAGCATGGATTCAGGTTGATTCACATTCGTCTTACATCTTACATCCTTCTCATGCCATTAAACATCACATAGGGCTCATGTTGTAGTTCTCCATGTTTTCCTGTTGTCTGCGAGTTTTTTTTTTCAACCTCCTCGAGGTATATTAAGCCCACTAATTTACCCTCTTTCAACAATGTTATGATGAGAGTTTCATGTGGTTGACCTATTTTTTTTTAGTCCTGTTGTGTCCCTTTAGAAAGCTTGTTTTGGGATTCTCTGGTTATTTGATCTACATCGCAGGCATGTATATTCTACCACTTTTTATGTTGATGATCTTCAAACTTTCTTTAGTGAACTTTATTACACTGGTTCCTTTCTCAACTCTGCCATCAACATTCACACAGCTTTCAAGATATTTTAGTTATTTATTTCCTCATATTTGATGTACTCTGTATGTGCAGCAGATTTTTTGTTTTAATTAACTCCTGTAATCAGTTTTTTTCTTGAAAGATCTTCAACATCATAAAGTATGAAATAGCAGCTGTACTACAGTTTAACTGATTGATCAGTGAAGCTTCAATGAGGAATTCTTCTACTGACTAATTAAAAATATGAAAGGAACAGGAGATGCTGAAGACAAGAGTGGTAGAAATCACTAGATTAAAAAAAAAAATCAAAACAAAACATATAAAGAGAGAAAAATACTGTGAAGTGTTTAAAGTATGTGCTGTCACATATACATAATTACCTTTATTTCAGGTATCCCATCATCCTCCAATGTTGGCCACACACATTGATGGAAGAGAGTGGACAACATGGCAGGAGTTCACCATGACAACCAAGTTCAGGGGCAAATACCTTCAAATTATTCCTATGGGTAATTTGTAGTTGACAAACTATTTACTTCCTTCATAGTATAGTCCAGTGGTTCAAAACTTCAGGTCATTGGTGGTGGGGGGGGGGGGGGGGGAAGAGGTTGGGTGGGTAGGAATTAGTGTGAAATGATAATTATACTTTGATTTTAGTAATTAGTAGCAAGTTTATGTCATGTTACAGTCACAGAAGTGGTATTACTTAATTTAGTTGTATTTCAAGATTTTAAAATATCTTTTTTCATGTTTCACCAAACATTGTTGGTTTAGGATCACAAGTCACCTGCCATTGTTGATCTAGGGTCTTGAGTCATGTATCATTGTTGATTGTATGATCATGCTCAAAAAAGCTGCTTAAGAGGCAGATGAATGTTAATGAAAGTAGAAACACAACTTTGCAGTTTTGAATGGCATATTTTAGGATTCATTATAAGTATTTAATTGAGAAAATAGCTGCTATTATGATAAGTAACAGAAATTGGAAACTGCCTCCTCCTCCTCCTTCTTCTTTTTCTTCCTCCTCCTTCTTCCTCCACCCTCATCTCCTCTTCCTTCTTCTTATGCTTATGATCTTCTTCCTATGCATTTAGCGATAATGTGTGGTATCCTGATTTTGCGATGCGCCTTCTGGCTGGGTACCTCTGACTCCAGCACCTTTCCTTGCTAGGGCAGACTGTGGTCTTGCTCAGACTGCCATGAAGACAGTGGTGTAGGCTAGCCTGACCAAAACTTTGTTTTCCAGCCTCTGGTGGCTGTATGAGCTCCTTCTCCCATTGGGCCCATTGGCTTTGGGACAATTCCACAGAGACACTCCAACTTTGGGATGAGTAATGATATCCATTCCCCGCCACCTGTAATTTGCTGGCTCTGTTTTGTTTACTTATTCTGATAGCCATTGTTGTAAAGACCCATAGGCTTGTCATGTCCTGGATTCATTGATTTCACATCAGACTTTCCTCATCCCTGCCAGCAATCTCCATGTCCCCATCTGTCCACCAACCTGACATTATATTTTACAAAAATAAAAATTACAACTAGTGTTGATTGCTACAGGTTTCTGGGCTACAGAAGTAGGTCAGAGTTTTTAAGCAATCAGATCTATGTTCCCTGTCTCACAAAGACTAGGTTAAGATAAGTGTGTTCTTAACAGGGGGCTTCTTATGGTGATATTGAAGCATTGGTATCATATCAGATGGGGATTGAATTGAAATGGCCATGCAAGACTTGAAATGGACCCAGGAAGAAAGCATCTCAGAAGACTTAACTGTCATAGGGGACCACATCGAGCTCTGCACCATTTGTCGGACTAAAGAAGTACTTTCTTTCTTTCTTCAGTCTCCCTGTAACTGCAAGCTGGTGTTTTTTGCAGCCAGTTCTGTGAAGGTGTTGAATCACAGCATCATATCGGTATGGGAGCGGATTATAGCAGCTACATTTTTCAGCCCCGGAGTGCAGCTAAAAGTGATCTCTGCCCCATTAACCAGGCTAGGGTACCAATGGAGAGGTGGGACAGGGTCTTGGTCAGCTATGGTTCGCTAACCCTGACACTAGTATATCAGTCATGGGTCAGTGATTGCCTAATCAACAGCGTCTCTACTAAAGAAGTACATGAGTTTGTTATTAGGAGCATGTTGAAGAGCTGTCTTAGTCCTGTGTGTTTCCTCAGGCATATCCACTTTTGTTCCTAATTACCAGAAAAAAAAAATACTCATTTTTCTTAATAAATACTAATGCATTTTCCACTTCAGTCATTTGTAATAAGTCAAGTAACGTAATACAGTACAAAGGGAACTAGTAATGTAAAGGTAATGGTAACCCTTTTACGACAGAGACACCTAGGGGATACGGTGTTAGTGCCCATATTTTCTTTGACCTTTCATTATACTAGAGGATGATGTGGTCAGCTTGACCTCTTTTCCTTCCCCCAACTCCTCTAGGAGCTGGATACTCCTTTGGCTGGATTTGAATTGCTGACATTTGCAATGAGAGACTAGTGCACTGACCTCTTTGCCACAGAGATGTTTAACTAATTAAATAATCAATGAATAATTTCTTTTTTTTTTTCAGGAATTGCCCACCTTGTTTTTCACAAGTCAGGTCATCACTACACCTGGAGGAAAGTCACAACCACTGTGAACAACATAGTTGTGGGCAAACTCTGGATGGACAACCATGGAGAGATGGACATAATTAACCATACAAATAGGGACAAATGTCACCTCAAGTACTGGGCATACAGCTACTTCTCTAGGGAAAACCCTCGGAAGGTGCTCATTGTGCTGTGAATTGAAGCACTTTATATAAATTCAGGCTTCTAGATGTTAAATTCAGTGCTGTTGCAAGCCATATTTACCGTAACACTTGTTTTTTAAAAACTCTTTCACTCCTTTGCCAGAATAAATTTTGATGACAAACTTTTTTCGATAGAAAGAAACTGGAAGAAAGCTACTGTATAATTTAAAAAATTATGGATTGTGTGAGAAATGTGTTAATTTTTATTTTATTTAGACTTAACTTAAAAAATATTGATCTGAGCATTGATTGGCATAGGTGTCAAAGATCTACCAACCCTGACAGTGTTGCTTTGGGGTGAAAGAGTTAATGGTGACATTTAAGATAATGGTGTTTTAAGTGGTTCACATTTAATATAATGGTATTTTATGTGTTTCACATTTAATATAATGGTATTTTAAATGGTTCACATTTAATATAATGGTATTTTAAATGGTTCACATTTAAGATAATAGTATTTTTAGTGGTTCACATTTAATATATTGGTATTTTATGTGGTTGATGTTTAATATATTTGTATTTTAAGTGCTTCAAATTGAAGATAATGGTATTTTTAGTGGTTCACATTTAATATAATGCTTTTTTAATTGGTTCACATTTAATATATTGGTATTTTAAGTGGTTCACATTTAATATATTGGTATTTTAAGTGGTTCACATTTAACATAGTAGTATTTTACATCTTACATCCTTCCCGTGCCGTTAATTACATAGGGTTACATAGTTGTTTGCCAAGTTTTCCTGTTTTCGGCGAGTTTTTCAACTTCACCAAGGGACGTTATGCCTACTAAACAGGCTTCTCTTAACAATGTCCTCTTTAGAGTTTCACGTGGTTGACCTCTTTTTCTTTGGCCTGTTGTGCTCCACTTGATAGCTTTTTTTGGTTTTCTCTGATTGTTTCTTCTCATCACGTGACCAACATATGTCCATCTCCTTTTTCTGATCACCCATGAGACAGGTTGTCATTTGCTCTTCTGTTTTATCTCTGTTGTTCTTAAATTCATTCCACTTTATACCAAGTATTTTCCTGAGGCATTTGTTTTCAAAAGAGTCTAATTTTTTTGTCTGTTTCTTTAGTTGATTTCCAGCTTTCACATGCATAAATGAGGGTGGATATCAATTCAACTTGGTTGTCAATATATCAGTCAAGCGCTGTGCCGAGTGGCGTAGGCGATCATTTCTCTCCACAGTTCCCTGTCTTTAGACTTGATTATGAGATCCACTGGTGACTTGGGTAACTTGGTTATATAGTAGTATATTTAGTGGTTAATATTTAATACTATAATTTGTGTAGTGGATCACATTTAGCATAATAGTGTCTGTAGTGAGAAACATTTAACAATAAATGATATTGATTTAAAATAAACATAATAAATAAGTATAATAAACATACTAAATAAAAATAAAGTTTAAAATAAATTCAGTTTCATGAATATAGAACTTTGTCTGAATCGAAAAAGAAAAAAAAAATTACTTTTGAATTTCTTTTGGTACTGGCTATTCACATGAAAGTCCCAAAAATGGTTTATAAAAATCATAGGGTTTTGTGACAAAACAATTTGAAAAACGAGGAAAGAATTGATCTGAACATACAAGCAAAAATTTCTCAGAATATGTGATAATACAGTGCACTGGCCATTATAGGATAAAATGATCTGAGTTTATGAGGAGAGAATGTTCTGAGGATAATAGGATAAAGTAATTTGAAAATATGAAGATAAGTTTATCTGATTTTGTGAGGTTTAAATGAAAATGCTTTAAAGAAGTATATAATGACAACATGTCAGATCTTACCTACTTATCTATTTAAATTTGAAAGAAACAATTCTTGTAAAATGAAAATCAGCCAAAATGTTTCTGGCACAAGTAATAAGTGAAGAAAAAATGTTATAATAACCATCCTAATCAAAGCTTCTTGTTATATGTAATGTGCAGGGCACAAACATGTTATTGGGAACTTTCTGTTTCCAGGTAACAGGGGTGGTAACAGATGCCCATGGCACAGCCAGGTGGGTTGTTAAAGGTTCATGGGACCAGAAAATGGAGGCAGCACTGATCTTGCATACTGAAGAGTCTAAAAAGGGAAAGCCAAAATACGAGACAGGACCTCATAAATGTATGTGGAAAGTTAGACCACCGCCGTAAGTGATGTTTGTGAAGCTTACGAATCTTCATGTTTATTTGGCATTCTAGCATATATAATTTTTTTACATGTTTTGTTTCAGTTTATTTTTCATTAAGATTTTTACAAGTCTTTATTTGTTTAAAACAGAGTTTCCCAAACTTTTTCAAACTGTGACACACTTGAAGAGGATTAAAGAGAGAAAACTGAAATATTTTGGACACATTAAACGTCATGATAATTTAGAGAAGACTGTATTGGAAGGATACATAATGGGAAAAAGAAAAAGAGGAAGACCAAGACGAAGATGGCTGCAAGACATCGTTGACGATCTGGAAATGGATGCAACAGCAGCAGGCCATCTTGCTCACAACCAAGAGGCCTACAGGAGTGCTGTTTGGGAGGCAAAGTTCCGCAAGGGACATGCAAATGAATGAATGAATGAATGAATGACACACTTGGTAACACAAATTTCTGTCGCGTCACACCTGTGTTCTTAATGCTGGACTCTCATGCAGTTAACAATATATTTTTAGCATTTTCAAAGAAATTTCTTTTATTGCCATATTACAAAAGCTTTATGCTGCCATCTTATGACCAAAACCTCACATGGCAAGAGAAATAAAAGCTGACTATCATGAAACAAAATGTTGTTTGTTATGTCCTTCCGTCTAGTGCCCAAATTCGGAAAGTCAAACAATATAGGGGGAACAGGAGACGTAGAAGTTGACTACCATGAAATGGAATTATGATGGCAAGGAATGAACCAAATACTGACTGGAGTAATAATGTTTTGTTTTTTTTTATTCAGGTGATGAAATTTCACAGCATATTTCCAAAATTAAAGTGCCATGGCATACTGTTTGGGAATCCCTGGTTTAAAAAAATGCTAAACTTCTTAAGTTCATAAGTGTTTATATCTTTCCATTTGATGAAGGTTCTCAGCATAATGACTGAGATCCATAGCACCAGCGAAAACACCGTCTAAATGAAGTTGTGTTGACAGCAGGAACATGAATCCATTACTACCAGTATAAGAAATTGAGTTGATATCAGTTCAACTATTCTTGTTTTCAAAGTCACTTTACAAATCCAAAATCTTGTTTATTACTGGTCTAATCTGGTTTTACTTTTGCATATTACCAGTAATTTTTCAACCATTATTTCACAATTGTGTGATTTATTTTTTATAATCTCGGACACAGACCAAAATAAATACAAGGTCCAACAATTAAGTAATGAGACTGATTTTATTATGCCCAAGACAAAAATGCGATCTATGAAGCAAAGCATGGAATCCAAAAAGGCAGCCTTCATCTATGATCTGACAACTTTTCATTGCCACCCAATAAGCAGATGGCAAACAAGCTGGCATTTTGTTGACCTAGTCGTAGGTGCATTGTTACATAATCAGCATAGAGCAAAATGCTAACAGTAAATTCTGTTTAAA
This sequence comes from Achatina immaculata, assembly GCA_009760885.1. Taxonomy (NCBI): domain Eukaryota; kingdom Metazoa; phylum Mollusca; class Gastropoda; order Stylommatophora; family Achatinidae; genus Lissachatina; species Lissachatina immaculata. The sequence continues at coordinate 18,790,184 of CM019693.1, read as the reverse complement.
ACTCGGAAAAAGTGCCATTGAGACAGCTGAATTGATGCAACAAGTTTATGGGAATAATTGTTTATCTTGTGCACAGATATTCATGTGGTATTCATGATTCAAAAGTGGTGTGAAAATGATTACAAATGCAACTAGACATGGATGACCAATTTCTGTTTGTAATGAGGAACTCATTGCAAAAGTCAGAGAATGGATACAAGAAGATTGTTGTGTTACTGTGAGGATGATGGCAGATGAATTTGGTGTTAAACAAGAGACCATTCGTAAAATTTTAGTGGAAGATTTGGGCAAGAAGAAAGTTGCTTGCCGGTTTCTACCACATTCGTTGTCTGATGACCAAAAACATCAGCGTGTTAAGTATGCAAAAGACATCATCAAAATGTGTCACAGAAGTAAACATTTCTTAAATTTGATTGTTGCAGAGGATGAAACATGGGTTTTCCGGTATGATCCCACAACTAAACACTAAAGTTTTCAGTGGAAGTCATCATCATCATCACCAAAAGGCAAAACAATTCATCTTCAAAAGTCGAAAGTGAAGACAATGTTAGTCTGGTTCTACGACAGCAAAGGAGTTATTTACAAAGAGTTTATTCCAGAGGGACAGAATGGCACTGCCAAAGTTTAAGTATTTTGAAACGCCTATTGAAAAGGTTTTTCCAAGTCAGACCCGGGTATTCAACAGCTGGCATGTTTTTCCTTCTTCATGATAATGCACCGGCTCACTGGGCAGTAGTTGTACAGGAATTTTTGGCCCAAAAACAAGTGTGTGTTCTCAACCATCCACTCTATTCCCCAGATTTGGCTCCCTGTGGTTATTTTCTATTCCCAAAATTAAAGTTACCATTGAAATGACGCTTCTTTGATGATACTTATGACATCCAAAGGGCCGTAACATCAAGTTTAAGGGCCATACATACAGAGGTCGTTCCAGTGTTTGTTAGATCATGCCACTGGCTGTATCAATGCACAAGGGGCTTACTTTGAATAAAATACAGGTTATATCTTCAACTGTTGTTCATTTTATTTTTTATGGAATTAGTCTCATTACTCAATTGTCGGACCTTGTATATAGAGGAGATGCTCATATGTTCATATGTTCTCTTTTAAAGAATGACAGTTCCATATTCTGGTGCATTTTGCCTTCATTAAGTAACTGAATTTTATTTGCAAAGGATGAAGATTTAGGCCCGCAAATCTGACAATATCCCCTTTATCATAAGACTGTTTTTTTCCCCCAGTGTTTCCTGAATGTATATTTCAGTTTCAACTTTTAGTGTTTTTTTTTTAAATCTAGGACTGCCATTGTTATAGCTATGTTTTAATTGCATTATGCAATGTTTGCTTTGGATTGACTCACAGTCGTGGCTGATTCAAATTTGTATAAATCAGCAATTCTTTATGAAAGTGGATGCTCATATTGTTAACATGAGATTGTTTGAATCCATCTTACATCTTACATCCTTCCCATGCCTTTAAATGTCACATGGGCCTCACATTGTAGTTCATCATGTTTTTGGCAAGTTTTTTTAACCTTGTCAAGGGATTTTTGTATGCCCACTAATTTAGGCTTTCTCACCAATGTTCTCTTTAGAGTTTCATATGGTTGACCTATTTTTCTTTGCCCTGTTGCGTCTCATTTGATAACTTGTTTTTGGATTATAATTTTTCAAGAACTATGTGCTCAGAGGGTATTGTGACATAAACTCTTAGTTATGTTAACAAAATTTCGTGAAAGTAGTATTTTTAATATATCTACAGTGTTACAACGTCTAGTGTTACAATAATTTGTTGTGCTTGACCTAAACTTGAATAATTTCTTTATGACTGTACAAGACCTGAGTCAGAGAGGATCTACTTCTTGAGCCAGCTGGCTATTGAGATGAATGAACCTGAACAGGGTGTGGCTCCAACTGACTCTAGAAACAGACCCGACCAGCGGCTCATGGAGGAAGGTCACTGGGATGAGGCCAACCGTGTTAAAGTCAGACTGGAAGAAAAGCAGCGAGAGGTCCGAAAGAAATGGGAGGAAGAAGCAGAAAAGGCTAAGGAAGAAGGTAAGAGATGTGGCATGTGGTACAGAATCATGTCTGGTGTCCTAAGAAATAATCATGGAAGTTTAGATTAGATTTCATCATGCCTTTTTTTTTTCACAGATCACCCAGTACATTCTTTAATGAGATTGCTGTAACTAACTGTCATCTTCATTAGGTGTAATGAAGTGAATGAAAAGAAACCATATGTGGTACTGACATTAAACTTAGTAGTGCAGCCAGCTGAGACTTAATTTTTAGGTGGAGGAGGTAAGACAGACAATTAGATCGCCAAAAATGGTGCACCCAGCCCTGATGGCATCCGGTATGGACATCTCAAAGAAGCTGATGACAACATTGTAAAGCAGATGACAGAAAATTACAAGCAGAGCTTGAAGACTGGTGTAATACCTGACGACTGAGTTACTTGATTCCTTTGCCAAAAATAGGAAAAGACAATACAAAACTTATTGGATATGAATTATTACATTACAAAATGTATATGGCAAGGTAATTGAGAGGATTATAGCTGGGCAACTATGAGGCTTTCTAGAGACCAGTGGGCTACTGCCAAATACATTAGGAAGTAATCATCCATGAAGAGATACAACTGACAATGCTGCAATCCTGGCATATGATGTATATGAGGGATTTCAGAGAAAAGATGAAGCAATGATTGTGGCACTTGATCTTGAGGATGCACACAGCAGAGTGGATTATACAATGCTGTTAACACTTCTGATGGAGTCTGGGGTAGATGCAAGATTGGTTCGATGGATACCTTTAATGCTGTTGAAGTGATTGGTTGCCTTAAGATACAGAACATGGATCTCAGAGCCCAGAACCATTGCTATGGGACTGCCTCAGGGGTCTCCCTTGTCTCCTGTGCTATTCAATGTATATACTACTGGCCTTGCACTGTTATTTGGGGAATGGTGTGAAGTCTAAACACAAGCATGCTCAAGTAAAGGCATACATCAGGGTCGCTGGCATGAAGGATCATCTTCTCCATAAGGAGCTGGGGTTGATAAAGGGAAGACACATCAAATGATGCTGATCTGGAAAGCTGAGCCCGAGGATGCAATAAAGTCAATTTGCAGTCTAGATGTGGTGCCTAAAGGTGATGACTGGTTACGGGTACAGGACTGACCTCAGCTAACAAAGGCTATTATACAGAAGGGTCATGAATGTCAAGATTGGGCACAGGGAGCAGTTGAACTTTCAGTTCGGGATCTCATCCAGCATCACTGTGGGATTTCTGACACAGTATTATATACAAATGGCTCAGTAACTTGAAACAGCAGAAGCAGTTGGGGTTTTGTTGTCTGCTGAAATGGAAGAGGTGTGGCATAGGGTTTGGGAGCTGTTGAAGCCACCACATCAAGCATGAGAATGGAAACTGAGGCTGTGTTGGCGGCAATGGAGTGGCTAGTTGCTCATGATGTGGTTAATGGTGTCGTTGTGATGGATTCATAGATCAATTCATAAGACTGAGAAGAAATTGCTTCAAGAAGAGTGGGTTCTTCTGTTAAACCAGTCAACTGTGATGAGCCTAACGTGGCTTTACCGTCCAGAGCATCCAGGAGTACATGGCAGTGATGTGGCAGACAGACTTGCTGGGCAGGCTAAAATAAATGGCAGACTGACAATGGACAACGGAGACATTGCTAAAGCTGTACTGGACAGACTGGGGGAATGGAAGAGCAATGTAGATCTGAAGAAACTGCTGGTGCTAGGACAAATTAAAGGTGCTAACAGGAAATCCGAATTGTGTGGCAGAAAGCACATTGTAAACAACCAACATTTGACAGGAATTATTAGTAAACATACTCTTGCATGAATACTGCGGCGTGTGGCGGGAGCATATATGGGGTTGCCCCGAATGTAGTGAAGCTGAAGTCTGAATTTTGAACCTTTGAACCTTTTAGGTCTGTTCTAAAATAGTCTTATGATAAAGGGGATGATATCAGATGGGTCTGTGTGCCTAAATCTTCACCCTCTGCAAATAAAACTCAGTTAATTAACCCACATGGATGATAAGTGGCAAAGTGGTTAGTGCACTGGTCTCTCATGACGAAGGTCTGGGGTTTGAATCTGGCCAGAGGCACCTCAGTCACCCATCTGTAGAAATGGGTACTGACTTCTTCTGGAGTTGGGGAAGGAAAGACGGCCAGGCCTTATACTGACCATAACACCCTCTAGCGTGCTGACAGGTCAAGGAAAATATAGGCGCTAACACCATATCTCTATGTGCCTCTAAGGCTTGACAGGATTACTTTTACCTTACCTAAAAAAATAAGGAGAGCTACTGCAGTATGCAGTGTCTAAAAATCAATTTCAAATATTTTCCCCAAACCTGTTATGAATGTCACAGCATAATTACAACTGGAAGAAGTCATTGAAAATAAAATGTATTTTTCTCAATATTTAGGTCGAGAGTATCCTCCATATCAGCCAACCTGGTTCAAGAAAGAGCCTGATACGACAAATGGCTGCCTGATATACACTTACAACAAGCAGTACTGGGACTGTAAGGCACGTCAGGACTGGAGCATGTGTCCAGACATTTTCTTATGATCATACGCCCCTAAACAGCCTTAGTCTACAGCTTTAGCATTAGACATCACATACTGTAGTGAAAGCCAGTAGTTTTTCAATCTGTTTTGTACCATTCTTGTTCACATTTTTAATACACATGCTAGCACTGATAAAATAACAGATGTTATATGCCTGTTTTTGCTGAAAATGCTGCCAATTTAAAATGGCTGCTTTTTCTATTCAAATGCTTAAAAACTTCAGTAAATTTTATTTAATGTAGTGCTGACCATGAATTCATTGGATTTCATTCTTAAACTTACCAAACAACACCCAGGTGACATGAACATTTTTGTACTAAAAATATCACTACCATGATGCTTCAAATGATGCCTGTTTGTAGTTTTTTTTTGTGACAATTTAAAATCATAAACACTAGATGGGTGATCTTTTGTTAGAACAAAACTATAAAACTGTTATTTTATTTTTAGTTATTTAACACTTTGGGTGCCGGAGGAAGAAACACGGACATTCAGTTGCTTACCAGAGTAAAAGCGCGGGTCTTGATATGTTAGGGGGTATAGTTATAAAATGGAATGGAAAACAGTATTTCCATGTACTTCCGTATACTTGTTATGTTTCAAAGTATAACTAAATGAATAAAAATTTCACAAGTGCAGAGTTTTTTAGGAAAAAAGAAGTAATGTGATGTTTTTAGACACTGATTGTGCCCAGCTCACCATCGGCTAGGTCTAGATATGCACTACTTACCATCTGAGATGTGTAGATCTACTTGTCGATCTCATATTCTGATTCTATGTTGCATTCTCCCTAAATTAATGTCTGAAATAACTCCTAACTACTTCTCCAGTCGTCTAAATATATCTAGATCTACTTGGGATACATTCAAGAGCAGTGGGGTGGTCACAGGCCATGTCCATACCCCTATCTACATCATCAAAAATTGAAAAATTTCGTTCTTTCTCTTCCTTTTTCTCGGTTGGAATCGCTTGTAACTAGGCACTCTTTTGCCATTTTGAAAAGTGTCACCGGAATCGCGAACGAAATATGTACAATCTAAATGTTGCACCGGCTGTTTTATTGAAACAAACCAATGATTATTATAATGACCATTGGTACGCAACGGGAAACCGGAAGCGTCATTATAATGTCCAAAGGCACGGAAAGTGTTAAAAACTTGTAATTGGCTGATAGACTGGCTGGACAGGCATAAATACAAGGCAGGCTGAGAAAATAGCACTAAGATGGACACCACAGGGGAGCAGAAGTAAGGGTAGACCAAAAGAGACATGGAGAAGAACAACAGAAAGGATGTTGAGCAATAGAGGGCTCACCTGAGCAAGAGCAGAAAAAAAGGCGAAGGACAGGCATTTGTGGAAAACCCTTGTGGAAGCCCCATGTGCCCTGGGCACTTAAGGTTCAGAGAGAGAGAGAGAGAGAGAGGCTGAGAACGGATAAGTAGGACATCACAAAGGCTGTATTAGACAGACTGCAGGAGGATGAAGAGGAGAAGTGGATGGACAGTATGCATATATTCAGAGATTGATGAAGCTGGAACCAAAGGTGCCAGAATAAAATTTGAAAAAAAGTGGCTGAAAACGTATAATAAACAACCAGCATTTGATGGGAACCATTAGTAGACAGGCTCTTCAGTGGATGTTGGAGTATGCAGCAGATCATGTATGCGAGTGTTCTGAATATGATGGTGGTGGCTTCTGAATTCTGAAATCTGAAAGCAAAAATTTGTTTAAATTGGTGTAGTGCAAAGTTACATTACTTAGATAACAGCCGTCATTCATTTACACCTTCATCTTAACTTTACAACTTTAAATAAATGAGACAATGAAAATTTGTCTTATTTGAAAAAAAAATGCTTTCAAAATGTCTCGGATGAGTTGCACAGGCAACTTCTGCCATATGGATCTCGAATGCTTGGCTTAGAAGTTACTGTACTACTTCATTATTACTGTACTATTTCATTACATATATGGGCACTAACAACATATCCCTAGGTGCCTCTAAGGCATGACAGGATTACCTTACCTTTTACTTCATTATCAAACATCTTACTAAGTTTCTCATTCATACAGAGGAGATCTGAGCTTGCCCAAGGTGTAATGATGATTATCCTTCGATATTTCAACATTTTTAACATGGACTACATTTGGCCATGACACCACAAGACAGTGTGCACACCAGATTAGCTGGCATTGATCCCATCAAGGAATTTAAATCTATTTTTTGACATAATAGTATGTATTTTCTTATTAAAAGTATTAAAAGAAAATACATGGGTGATAAGGACCTAAGTTTGGGACGACCTATTAGTAGATGATATGAGAAGTTAGGAATTATGACCAAAACTTCATAATGGGGACTTCTTGTGAGGGTGGGTGGTTATTAGAATATAGATGAATATTAGAGCAGATATGGTGCGTTATTTTTTAAAATGAAGTAGTTTCACGTTAGCATGCGAAGGTTTTTAGTAGTAGAATGTAAGTAAAAGAATGCACTTTTCTTTAATAATCAGAAGAAATGGATTTGTAAATTATCACAAGTTTACAGTAGATTTGTTGCTCCCTTTTGAGAAATGTTTACTATTCTAGCCTCAGGATGAACTAGACAGCAAGTATTAAAAACTGATAATACAGACCACAAGAACTGCTTTGGTCATTTGCTGTAGACTATTAGTTTTATGAATGGAGGAGTTTTTGTTATATCCCTCATTCTGTGTGCACATAACAATAGGTTAGTCTGCCACATATCTTATTTTTGAATTGTTTAGTCAACATTTAGGAATCTCATTTGAAATATGTAGGAATGTAGAAAAAAGTTAAAGGGAGTCTCCTGTACGTCAGGATTGTTTAACTTTATAAACTGATAACATATATTCGACATATGGAAGGGGTTTTGTATTGTAAATAATTTGTTTTTGTATTTATCTATGGACGTATATTCCACACGTTAATGTAAGGGATGATGACAGCAGATACAATATTTCTTCCTGTTATTTGTTCTCAAAGTAATTAAAGCACAAATAAGGTATGAAAATAGTATCTAGATAACAAGTAAGCCGGCAAATGAAGCTGTAAATTGGATTCAACAATTGATCTTTCATTATTGTCAGGTGCTATGCTATGCCAGTTAGAGTTAATGGTCATTCTTTTCCATAAATCTTCATCCTTAATGTTGTCCATCCGTTCTGTTGTGGCTTTCTGTCATGCCACCATGATGGACTGCCCTTTGTTATATCTTTTAGCCCTTCCCTGTCTCTCTTCCCATTTATCTTTCTTATTATAATGTTTTTAAGTTCTCCTCTACTCTTGCATGTCCACTAAATGTTGACTGTTTTTTTTTTGTCAAATGTAGATCTAATTAAATCTGTGCTGTCATTGACTTTTGTCACCCATTCCTTGTGTGTCATCTTAACTATCAGTGGTGTTCCATGGACCAATTTTCTATCTGACATTATAGTCCATGTATTTGACTATATAAACTCATTTCAGTATTTTTTTTTTTTTTAACTTTTCATTTCAGTGGATTATTTTTCTGGAAGGTAGCCATTATTTCCGTTTTATTGCTGTTCAGGATGAGTTCTTTCTGCTGACTTTCTTTAATTATTATGTTTAATAATTTCTACAGGGCACTTTTAATTTCTGCCCGTTCACTGATGTATCATTCACATGTTAAGGTTGTTCACATTGTAGCCTTCAACTCAGGTTTGTTTCTGAATGCTCTCAAAACACATTCACATTCTGATGAAACGGCAAATCTTTGTTAAAGTATCTGTTTTATTTTTTTTTTTTCCCCTATTATGTTTTCTTAACTGATGGCCATTGTAGGTAGGTATATCTCAGCAGCTGAGACTATGCTTTGTAAAATGTTACAATTATTCAGTATTCCTTTATGTACACCTGGAGCTTGAATAAGTCAACAGAAGAGAAAACAGAGGCCCTCAGAATGTGGATATACAGAAGAGTGAGTAATATCAAGTGGACAGAAAAGAAAACAAACAAAAAAGTGCTAGACTGACAGGAATTGAAAAGAGAAATATTGAAAATTGCAAGAACGAGACAACAGATATACTTTGGGTATATCAATAGGCATTTTACTATACTGAAGATTCTACTTGAGGACGAGATCGAATGGAAGAGAACAAGAGGATGAAAGTGACATAGACGGGCAGACAATATCAAGAGATAGACAGGAGCCAGCTTGGCCAAATGCACTGTGAAGACAAGAGACAGAACAGACCGGACTCTCATTGCAGCCAACCTTCTGTGGGGAGGCGACACAAGATGATTATATATATACATACATATATCATACACACAAAAAAGCACAATAACAATACTAGAAGTCATTGAGGAGTTTTAATAATGTTTTTACAACAACAAAAAATCAACAATAGCTTCCACTGCCTCTACTGATATGGTTGGTTTCTTTTCTTCTCTTCTTATGGTGTCAATGGCTTCTTTCTTCAAGTACTAATGATCTTTACTAAAAAAAAAAAAAAATTAGCAAATGGTTAGAATCAAGTTCAGTCTTATTAAAACTTATTATCAAAACCATGAGGAAACCAAAAACTTCAGATCTTAAGCAAGAATTCAGCTAAACTGGGAGACAAAAAAAAAAACAAAGATAATGAAAAGTAATAGTGCAAACAACAGCATCATGGTAATTGAGGGAGAGCCAGTTGAGGAAGTAGAGTACTTCACATATTTAGGCAGCATAGTGGATAAATACAGGGGAACAGAAAAGGATGTTAAAGCTAGAATAACCAAGGCCAGGACAGCATTTATTCAGCTTAACAAAATATGGTCATCTAAGAACATCAAAACAAGAACCAAACTTAGGCTTTTCAATACAAACGTAAAGACTGTCCTACTATATGGTTCAGAGACATGGGTTATACCAAGACAATACAACAGAGGATACAAACATTCATAAACTACTGCTTGAGGAGGATTTTAAACATTAAATGGCAGGAAAAGATCAGAAATGAAGAGGTCTGGGAAAAGGCAGGACAAGAACCTGTGAACCTACAAATCATGTCTAGGAAGTGGAGGTGGATTGGCCACACTCTGAGAAAACCAGACACCAGCATAGCAAGACAGGCACTGACATGGAATCCTCAAGGAAATAGAAAATGAGGAAGACCTAGACTTACTTGGAGAAGAGAAATTATGTCAGTGCTCAGAGATAAGGAATGCACATGGAAGGAAGCAGAGAATAATTCCAAGAACAGGGATGACTGGAGAGCCTTTATCTGTGGCATATGCTCTCAAGGGAGTGAAAGGCAATGATGATGATGAAGAGGAAACCAAACATAAATATCTTGATAATTATTATTTTGCCTTCTCAGCAAGTTATGGAGTACAAGGATAATGATGAAAATTAGTTCAACAGTTTTTGGGTTTTTTTTGTTGTTTTATCTGTTTTTGCTCCATTTGTAAACTGTTTATATACAAGATTATGAGCAGTCTGAAAATGAACAACATTACATTTTGTTGTAGATGTGAAAAACAAGAAATAGATGAAAAGAAATATGTATAACAGATCTGTTATGAAAGCTGCGGATAAAATGGATTTGTGGCTGAAAACAAATATCTTGATATCAGCATCTCCTCTAAGATGTGGAGTGTTATGAGCACAAATTCTGTTTCATGGGCCAACAGAACTACTAGCATTAAAGTTGTGTGGGAATCAATAACAAATTTCATCATCATATCACATGCTGGTGCACTGAGCCAAAAATCTGTACACCAAGGACCAAAAGTTTGTACACCAGTGCACACTAGCGCAGCTTAGAGGTAACATTGCTTGAATCATCATCATCAGGTGCCGTGCCGACTGGCGTTGGCTATTATGCTTCTCCAGAGTACCCGATCCTTCATGCAGGCCATCAGTTCAGTTGGTTATCTCCTCTCACACCATCCCGTCAGACTGTCCAGTATCATTTCTCTTGGTCTTCCTTTTGATCTTCTTCTTTCATTGCTTGAAACAGGTTTTTATTGCAAAAGAACAGCAGAAATGAATAATAGAAATAAAATATTACAAGAAAAACAGATAGAAAATACAAGATCAAAACAGCAGCCATATGAATAATGGATCTTCAAGTGGTATAAAAAAAAATTAATCACTACAAAAATCTCAAGCCACCATGAAGACAAGGAAAAAAAAACCTAGCCAATCATGGCAGAGAATAAAATCTGTTACCCAGGGATTCTGCAAATTGTTGCAAGACGTAAATTTTAGTAAAGCTCCTTTGTGAATGTGGTGAGAAAAGTTTTTGACAGACTTTTTGACAATATTGCTAGTCATATTATCATCACAGTTGTCATTTGAGGCCCCTCCCTCACAGGTGTTGCCTTGTGGGAATTTTCATTCCATATTCTCCTGCACTGTATGAGAATATTGCTCACAGTTTTATGTTAGAACATTATTTATGGTTTAACATTCGATGACTGTTCATAGTTTAATATTATCAAAACATTGCTCATGGTTTGTGATATTAGAACATAGCTCACAGTTCAATTATGATAGAACATTGCTCATCGTTTTGTAATGCAGTAGATGGAAGTGTGGTTCAGTTTTACAAAAAAGATAAGAAAGACTGGAGAAAGGGGCAGAAAAATGAATAACAGAAAGTAATATGAGCACATATAAATGAAGAACATACAGCAGTCCAATATTTTGGTGAAACCCTTTTTCAAGGAATGCATACAAAAAAAGCAATACAATAGATAAAAACACCAGTTTATTCTGAACATTGCTGTCTTTTGGTAGGTTAGGAACATTATAATTTAGTCATTCAAATATTTGAAAAATTTGAATGGTTAAATAAAATTAACCGTTTAAAAAAATGAACAGGTTTTCATGACATAGAATGCTGTAGCTGAAGTTACAAATGCTCATTAAAAAAAAAAAAATTATAATAGGTTTAAAAAGGAGAATGATTTAAAAAGCTGTTTTTAATCTCAAGAATACTATCTAATTAACTCAGCCTGAAAGGAAGTTAGTTTTTCTAGCTGAACATCTATTACTTGAAAAATGTTGAATAATTATTTTTTTCATTTGCTACAGAAGCAGTTGGTTTTCTGAACACAACTAGACTTCTCTGAAGAGTTGAAGAAATCTAAAATTATCAGTTTTTTATCAAGAGGGTGGGGAATGAAGACGCTGTCCGATGAGGCAATCAGCGACCCATAGCTGATATGCTAGTGTCAGGGTTAATGAACCATAGCTGTCCAAGACCCTGTCCCACCTCTCTGTGGTACCCCCAGTAACAGCCCTAGCCTGGCTAACAGGGCAGGGATCGCTATTGTCCCCATTGTAGTGGAGTCTGCTAAAGAAGCATTGCACACCCCCTGCTTTTTAGCTGTACTCAGGGACTGAAGAAGTAGCTGCCATAACATGCTCCCACGCCGATACGATGCTGTGCCTCAAGACCTCTACAGCATTGGCTGCAAAGAACAATAGCTCACAGTTATAGGGAGTTCGTACAAGTACAAGATCAAAAGGGTGCATTGTTGTTGCACTGTCAACAATTCTCTGAAATAAAAACTGAATATTGTCATTCAGATGGCAAAAGTACTGAACTGGTTTGGTCATCCAAACAGTCACAGAATCACCATGCATCTAAAATTGGTCCTGTTTTTTTTTTTTTTGGTAGTTTCTGATGTTTCATGTTAAGTTTATTTTCTGTAATGCCACAGCTTGTGATATACATATTTTGTCTTTGCATTAAGCTGAATCAGTGCATTCTTGGCAGTTGGAAAAAATATTTTCACATGTGAGAAAACCTGTATACTTTTCCTTATTCTGTCATTGAATGTTATTTTAACTTTAGAAATACAGAGAAATAATGCGATTACGCATAAACATTTCATTTTCCAGTTAAATCTAATTGCTGGAATGAAGTATATTTCATTTGATGTCCATGCTGGGCAGTCTTTGAAAAATATTTATTAATAAGATTCTGAAATTTCACTGTTCAGATTTTCATTCATGGATGAGTAATTGAATTTGGTCATTATTTGGCTGAATATGAGATTTAATTAAATATTCTTTATATGTATAATATTTGGCCAGAGAAATTTACTCTGCAAGAATGTCACCTTCGTGTTTTCTTGTAAGATGTTTAAATGGTTTGATTCCTTGGAAGTGTATTTAAATCTCATCCTATTTTCTCTTAGATAAAGGTAAATTTCATGCCACAGATATTTTTTTAAGTTTCTATGCTTTTTTGTTTGTTTGTTTGTTTGTTTGTTTGTTTGTTTCTTTGTTTGTTTGTTTGTTTTTGCCAACAGGACCTCAAATTTGTTCTAAAGAAAACATTTGAACATTTTGAAATTTGTGCTGCTAGTTTACACAACAAAACCAGTATGTCATTTTCATTAAAGGTTGACACTGTATATTTCAGACATTACATTTACAACTTTTATATGTAAAATAATTTTGTTTTATGGATGTGAAGTATGGTCTATGAATAAGAGAGTACAGCGAGAAATGGAGGCCATGGAGATGTCGTTTATAAGGAGGATGTTGAAGGTACCATGGACAGCCAAGAAAACCAATGAAGAAATCTTAAGAGAGGCTGGAGTTAAAAAGCAAATTATAGCAAAGATCAGAGGCAGACAAGCGAGATTTATAGGACATTTCAGAGGAAGACAGAGAGAGAAGTTACTGGATGGGCTGTCAGTGTGGCTAGGAAAAAAGTCACCGGGATCTCATAATCAAGTCTAAAGACAGAAAATTGTGGAGAGAAATTATCACCTACGCCACGCGGCATGGCACTTGAATTGAAATGAATATGTAAAATATGTAATGGTGAAATTCAAATATTCATATTTAAGAATAAAATTCAAATATTCACTCACAGATATTTTTCTGGAGTAGGCAACAAACAAAAAAAATTATAATCAGGGATGTTTACTGTCATAACAGTGCCAGCAATAAACCCTAGACATTAAGGCACTTTAAATGAAACTTTAAACTTCTAATGCCTAGCTACATCTCCCAGAAATCTATGAAGTGTTGATTTTAGCAGCATCACAAGGTTGTATCACTAGGAAGTTTATTTCCTGCTTATTGTTTGTACCTGGTGGCCTCCCCTTGTGGCACTATAACCAAGCTCTGTTGCTGTTTTAACAACTGATCATAATGTTGCACCAGGCTTAGCAGTTTTTTTCAGGTGATAAAGACATTCAGAGGGAAGCCATACATATCCTACCAGTCATACAATGTAAAGTCAAGTTGGATAGCCTGGTATCTTTTTCTCATCATATCCCCTGTAATCACGAATGGCGAGGAATGGGGCTTGTTTAAATAATTAAGGTCTGGAGGAATAAGGAGGTCAAGGAATGGTAGGGATTAAACACACGATCCAGTCCAGGATGATTAAGAGGACAGCTTACACATGTCCTTGGCATTTGTTAAGTTTGATTAGTTAGGACAGTTTTAAGATGTTTGAGCTTCTTAAGTTTTTCTAGACTAATTTATAGCTAGTATTGTATCAGGAGGTTTTGGAACAGTCTTATGTTGAATGAAATCTTCTTCTTCTTCTTCTTCTTGTTATTCTTCTTCAGCATTTGCCTTGAAAGGGCACTGGTAGCATTGTGATGCCCCTGTGCTCTGACAAATCCATCTTTAACTCACCTTATTTTTAGAACCAGGTTTGCCTTCCCATTTAGATCCCTGTTCACTTGACCAGTGTGTTGTCTGTTTGCAGGGGTAATAGGATATTGGCTGGCTATGGCTCACCATTCCTGACACCAACCACTATCTCACTGAGATCTTCCCTCATTGAAATTATTCAACTACGAATAATTGTGAATGAAGTTTTTAATTTTAAATTTGCATCAGATATATAGCAAAATAATCTCATTAGTGTGCGTACTTGTAAGTTTAGAGAGTACTTTTGTTTCCGAGAGTAATACCCTCCATATTTGTACTCATGTTTGGCCATCAGAAAATTTGAATACTCATTTTCATCCGTATATTAAACTTGTGTATTCAGTACATCTCTCTGTGGAAGTTAAAAAGAAAAAAAATCTAGCCATTTTAGGAGCAGAATTTTTTTTTCCTTTGCTGTATATTTTACATTCTTCCTTATTAGGTATGATTAATTTTAACTGTGATAAAGAGGGTTTCTTATTTTGATAGTTTTCTCCCATCTCTAAATGTTTAAAAGTCATGAGATTTGTTTGGATTATTTTACATACTTTTACTGTAACCAGCAGCTGCTCATTCCATATAGATAGCTAATCTTTCAGATAAGCTAGTCTTTCTATCTCATTTTATGTTTGTATTGTTATTTTATTCTTAAAATGTTTTTTTTATATTTGACAAATGCATTCAGATATTCCAAGTGCACTCATGGAATGGTCAATGTATAAAGCTATGTTTTTAAGCAGACATCGACTGTATGGTACATGCTGAGCCTTATTTTAATGTATAGAATTTTGCTGTGTGTTAGTGAAATACATGTGCATAACTTTTTGTAACGAATGTATAATGCATTTCCTTTTTAATATTATAAATGATCGTAATGTCTTAACTTCAGTGATTATACTTGGGCTTGTGAAGTGACTGTATTCCACATTTTGTTTCCAGCGATACTGGGAACAGCAACTCATTAAATCAGTATTATTTTTACAAATTGTATTTTAGGGGTCAGCATTTCAGTAACACATGATTAACTAGTGTATAAGTATACAAAACTAAGTATATACACGAAGCCACTGTAGTTTATACTCAAACTGAGTTTATATTCAGCATTTCAGTTTCCATATCATACCTCAAATTCTTATTATCAATGCTGATTCAACTCACATTTTTTTAGGATGTAACTGCTTTCCTTCTTCCCTTCATATTTTTTTCATATGATTAAAAATTCCCAACATTGTCTCCCAAAAAATTCCCATTGTTTCATCAGTTATTTACAGACTCCATAAATTACAAGATTTCCTGATTTACAGTCCATCAAAGTAAACTTATCCTCAGCCAGATATTTTATTTACTTCATTACTGTGTGTAGCCAATATATTAGAGCCTTCATTTAAATCATAAAAGTGCATGTTTTAGATGCTCCAAATTCCAATCCTGCTAGTGTAAACCAAAATACAAGCCAGAAATATTTGTTTCCGTATTGGAATCCTAGTGCTCCCAATTTTGTTTCTTAAATTTTCAAGTATTACTCTTTGAACATTTTATGAAAGTTTACGACAGAGGAAGAAGATCAAAAGGAAGACCAAGAAAAATGATACTGGACAGTCTGACGGGATGGTGAGAGAGGAGATCACCAACTGAGCTGATAGCCTGCGTGAAGGATCGTGTACTCTGGAGAAGCATAATAGCCAACGCCAGTCAGCACGGCACCTGATTATGATGATGATGACAGATGATCCTGTTTGCTTCATAGATTATAATATTTGCTGACACAAATGGTCCTATTTTCTGGTACTCACCTGTAGCCAGTAATCAGATGTGTATTAAATGTTTAATGGCCAGCAGACACTTCTCTCCTTTTTGTGAAAAAAAATTTTTTTTTAGTTCAGTTTTCATAAGCACAGTGTCATCTAGACAAAGAGTTGGGTCAGTTCAATGAATCTGATAGTCAGCAGGGGTTCTTAAACTCATGCCCCAGTTTTCCATTTCTTGCTCTTTTCCTAGGGCCAGATTTAGACTTTTAATTTTGCTGTAGAGAGTGCAGTTTTGAAGGATGTATTCTTGTGCCTGAAGATCATTTTGGCATATGCAGAGTGGAGTTTGGGTGGCTGTCATCTTATGTAGATTGTTGTACAGTATTTATGTAGTTTTTATTTCTTTCTTCTGTGTGTGTTTAATTTGCTTCTGTACTTTATGAGGAAAAATAAAATTCTGCCTTGGAATAGGTGAGTAATGGAGGTGACATTGGAAATGACTTCACCATCTTAGTTTCTTGATCTCCCAGCTGCCTGCCCTCCATTATATTCGTGTGTCCTGTTATGTTTTAAAATGTTTCTTCATGGTGTGTTATCTAGAACAGCTTCTAGGTGTACCACCTAGAACAGCTTCTCAGTGTGTCACTCAGAACAGCTTCTTGGTGTGTCAACCAGAACAGCTTCTTAATTTGTCACCCAAAATAGCTTCCTTGGTGTCATCCAGAGTAGACTCTGAGTGTGTCATCTAAAACAGGTTCCTGGTGTGTCATCAAAAATGGTTTCTTGGTGCATCACCCAGAACAGCATCTTAGTGTTTTACCTAGAACAGTTTCTTTGTTGTCAGTCAGAACAGGCTTGGAGTTGTCGTCCAGAACAGCTTTTCAGTGAGTCACCCAGAACAGCTTCTTAGATGTTTCATCTAGACCAGCTTCTTGCATGTGTCATCCAGAACTCTTTCTTGGTGCATCATCCAGAACAGTTATGGACATGTGCAAAGAATATCTTTCTTTACATTTATCACAGCATAGACTGTGGGAGAGGAACACTAAATGTTTGTTTCCTACCTTTATTCTGAGTTGGTATTTTGATATAATAATAAAAGGACCTCATTTTGTTAAAGATTTGTCTGGATATCTTAACATTATAACAGTTGCTTCCTGTTTTTGCAAACATTTTCAGTTTTATGAACTGATGAAGGTATCTGTAATAGTGACTCTCTTTAGCATTCATCTTTTTAGCATTTGAGCTTGACTTCCTACCTCATTTATGGTCCATAACAATACATGCAGACCAGTGGTTCTTAATCTGGGATTCATAGACCCTGAAGGGTTCAACAGAAGGATTTTTGGGGGTCAATTTTTAAAAAATGTTAGCATCACCTGGGTTCTATTTATTGTTTTATTTTAAAAGCGGGGCCCACGGCTGTTCTTAGGTCAGAAAGGGGGTTCATTACCCTCCCCCCAAAAAAAAAGTTTAAGAGCCACTGATGTAGACTATCGTAGTTCACAAAATCATTTTTTAAAGATTTCTTGACTGTACAGTTTTGTTTATTTAGTTGCTTATATTTTATCTTACAACTGGCAATATATACCATCCTTCCCTCTGCAATGATGACCTTGACATAATTTTGTATTCTTTTCTTTTCAGTCATTCTTGACTTTGGCTGAAGTTTTTGTTATTAGTTTTTATCACCCATCTTCATCAAGACTTACATAGACCATCACATTTCATGAGTAACACCAGACTTTTCCCTCTCATACTCTGAATACTTCCATTTCCCATGATGAGAGAGACATGGCATCGAGTTTGGATTCAAACATACTTGTTGAATAATGTGTAAAAGAAGGGCTATTACAATGAATGATCAGTTGTATTGTAAGGAAGCTGTAAGTAATCTCGTGGAGTTATCATAAATAATTTTTTTTTAATTATTCAAGCCCAATCAGAAACTTTTAGCCTTTTTGGGATGAACAGTATAGAAACAGGGATTTGTACCTAGATAAAGTAAGCTTATGCTTTTGGTATCAAGATGTAGAAGAAAACCTGATTTCATGTTTGTTTTGTTTTTTTCTTGGTACTGTTATCTTTTATTCTCAGTTGAAGTATATTTCATGTAATCCTAGAAAGCTGGAAGTAGTGTTTGAAGCATTAATTATTCTGTGGCAGTACGAGGGGTGATTGATAAGTTCACTGCCTAAGGTAGAAATACTTGAAACACACAGCTGATATTAGGTGCATTTGTAGATCAGGTTAATGTAAGATTAAACACCAGGTTTCAAGAAATTAACTGCAACCAATTTTTTTTATAGGCTACTGAAGTGGTAAGGGATGGCAGAAATTGAGAAAATGGATAAAATTTCTCATCGAGCAGTCATTCGCTACCTCTTCATCAAGGGCTTATCATTGAAGGAGATCTATGAGAATATGGTGCAGGCTCTAGGGGAGAGTTCCCCTTCTTACAGCACAGTGAAGAAATGGGCAGCTCAGTTCAAACATGGAGGGAAGAGAATCTGGAAGGTGATCCCCATCCAGGAAGACCAAGAACGGTAACCACCGATGAAACCATTGGCAGAATCCATGACACGATAAAGGAGGATCGATGACTAACTGAGCAGTACATTGCTACTGAGTTGGGCATCTCCCAGGAATGTTTTCATGCCATTATTCACAATGATCTTCAAATGACAAAGGTCTCTGCTCGATGGGTCCTGAAACTTCTTGGAGCTGATCACAAAAGACAGCATCTCAACATGTCAAGAGACAATCTCAGCCATTTTTCTGCAGATCCTGAAAAGTTTCTTCACCAATTTGTGACTGTGGATGAGACTTGGGTTCATTATTTTTAGCCAGAACCAAAGAACAGTCAAAGCAGTGAAAACATTGTGGATTACCACCTCCAAAGAAAGCAAGGTTGGTTCTGTCTGCAGGCAAAGTGATGGCTTCCATCTTTTGGGATTCAGAAGGTGTGCTATTAGTAGACTATCTTCAAAAGGGTGGAACTGTCACTAGGGCCTATTACATTAATCTTGTGAAGCAACTGTGGATCAAACTGAAGGAAAAGCATGGAGGGAAATTAACAAGAGGAGTCATCTTTCAGCAAGCCAATGCTCCAGTTCACAAGTCGGCAGTGGCAGTGGCTGCCATTCATGAATGCAGCTTCCAGCTTCTTGAACATCCTCCTTATTCCGCAGATTTGGCCCCTTTGGACTATTACCTGTTTACCAAACTCAAAAAGGAGCTCAGTGGTCACATATTTGCTTCAGATGATGACGTCACTCATGCTGTAGACCACTTTCTACTGGCACAAGATGCTGACTTTTACAAAGAAGGGATCTGTATGCTCTAGGATCACTGGACTAAGTGCATAAACTTGCAAGGGGACTATGTTGAGAAATAACCCAAAAAAGTTGTCCACAAATAATCTGTTGTACCTTATGCTGAGAACTTATCAGTCACCCCTCGTATTACGAGTAGGAGGTCTGGAAAAGGGCAGGACAAGAACCTATGAACCTACAAATCATGTCTAGGAAGTGGAGGTGGATTAGCCACACTCTGATGAAACCCGGCACCAAAATAGCAAGACAGGCACTGACATGAAATCCTCAAGGAAATAGAAAACGAGGAAGACCTAGACTTACTTGGAGATGAGAAATTATGACATTGCTCAGAGACAAGGGATGCACATGGAAGGAAGCAGAGAATAATTCCAAGAACAGGGATGAGTGGAGAGCCTTCATCCGTGGGCTATGCTCTCAAGGGAGTGAAAGGTGATGATGATGATGATGATGACGATGATGACGATGACGATGATGATGATGATGATGATGATGAATATTACAAGTGATACTTTTGATGCAGTCAGTGAAACTGATTAATTTATGACTTATCACCTGAAGAAATAGTAAAGCAAATGCTTTATTAGGTTAAATAAAGTCATGTTGCAGACTGTTTGTTAGGTCAATATAAAGTCAATCATGTTGCAGATTGTTTGTAATTTTTATATAATGTCAGTCATTTATGATAAATAGTCTTCCTAAATTTAATTCAAATGAATCCTTGCTGATAAATGGTTGTACAGTAGAACATCAATTATCCAAATGTCAGTCATCTAAATTGTCAATTATCTGAACCACTCCATCTATCCATGCCAACTTTATCTTTATCTGGGGTATAGGCCATCAACAAAGGCTGTCAAATTAATATCTGGTTGAGCTCTTGCTGACATTTTCGTAGCTAATGTATTTTTTTACGGGATAGTGTTGCTGGCCTTAACCCTCCTTTGTCACCTTTGTACAGTCATGCTTGGTAGGTTACAGTGGTCCTGTTCTTTGCTTCCAAAGCATGTGCCTGGGTCCCAGGTACCACACAGGGGATCTGAATCTCTTACATCTTACATCCTTCCCATGCTGTTAAACGTCACATATGGCTTGCATAGTTGTTTGCCAAGTTTTTCTGTTCTCTGCAGGTCTTTCAGCTTCATAAAGGGGTGTTATGCCCACTCTTAATAATGTCCTCTTTAGAATTTCATGTGGTTGACCTCTTTTTCTTCGGCCTGTTGTGCTCCACTTGATAGCTTGTTTTGATATTCTCTGATTGTTTCATCTCGTCACATGGCCTACATATGTCCATCTTTTTTTCTGATTACCCATGAGACAGGTTGTTCTTTGCTCATCTGTCTTATCTCTGCGTTGTTCTTGAATTCATTCCACTTATTTCAAGTATTTTCCTTAGGCATTTGTTTTCAAAAGAGTCTAATTTCTTGTCTATTTCTTTAGTTGATTTCCAGCTTTCGCAAGCATAAATGAGGGTGGATATCACATTTGAATTGAATAATCTTAACTTGGTTTTTGTGCTTATAACTTTTGAATTCCATATGTTCTCAAGATTTTTGAAGGACAATATTGCGTTTGCAATTCAAATTCTAACTTCCTTCCTGGTGTCACCATCCTAGTCTATGTAGCTGCCAAGGTATGCAAATTGGTTTACTTCATCAATGATTGTTCCTTCTACATATAGTTTTCCTTCTTGATTAATGAGAAATTTCATAATTTTTATTTTGTCTTTGTTAATTTCAAGACCTATTTTGCTAGCCAAGGAAGACAGGGAATCTGAAACTCTGCCTCACCAAAAAATATAATTTATACCTTTCAGACCAACAGTTTAAAAAATCATCTATTTTTTGTAATCACATTTCAGAATATAGCAGTAATTACTTTTGCATTCAGTGATCTAAGCTGGTCCCAGTTTAGTTCAGATAATTGACATTCTACTGTATTAGATATAAGTAAATCCAATCATTGTTAATGAACAGTTCTGCTAAGACTGAAGTCGAATGAATAGTTTTTTTCTTTGGTAAATGCTTTCATTACATTGTAATAGTAGAGTATAGAAATGAATTAATTACAAAGCCATTATTTTACATCAGTACCCAAGAGTAGATCAGAGCATCTATGCACTTGTTCATAATTCTAGAAGGATTTTAATTCATACTTTGTAATCATTTATAAATTTACACAGAATCACTTACTAAAAGTAATAAAAGTAGAGTAAATCATTTGCAGCTGTAGGAATAAATTGACTACCGTGCTCCTTTATCATGTTCACATATTATGCTCTTTTGTAATGTGTGTGAATTATATATTTGTGTATATGTATCTAGTTTGTTCAGAACTTGCCATAGATTTATGGGTGTTTGGCTTAGGTAGATATCTATATATCAGGGATGGCCAAACTTGCCTACTGTGAGAACCACATATGACAAACTTCAGTTGTTTGAGAGTCACAAGACATTTAACAAATATTACATACATTTGACCATCACAAATCCGGCAGTCAGTTATCTGGTTCAGTCAGTTACCCGGCACTAATTTCCAAGAGAGATATTTCAGGTTTCCCAGATTGCCGCACTGACCTGCTACTACCTTTTGGTGATGCTAGCTGTTGCATCCACTGGCTTTGAGCGTTTTCAAAGACCAGTAAGGCATTTCTAAAATGTCTTTTGCGCATTTTTATTACAACCTGCTGGCATTTAGCCCCCCCCCCCCCCCCATCATGGCTCTGATGAACATAAATAGTGCTTCCTGTGATGTGATGGGCAAACATCATATGCTGTCCATAACAGATAAGGTAGAGCTACTGAAAAAACAAACTTGACGGCGGTGTGTCTGTGCGAAGCTTGTGTGATTTGTACAGCATTGGCTCCTGCACAGAAACAGAGAGAAAAGTTGTTTCAAGTTCTTTTGCTGACAGTGATTCAAAAAAGCAGATGTGTATTTGTGTGTATTTACAGTATTTTACCTGTGTTTAATTAAAAATTTCATCTGATTTCCATTTTTCTTTTTTCCCTTTTATCAACCTACATGTCCTGGCTTACAGAGTATTTTAAAGGTAGGATGAAGTGGTTATATGTTGGGTTAAGTGTGTTCTAGCATATCCATCAGTAATCAGGCAAAATCACTTATTCGGCATCCAACAGGTCCCAGTGATGCTGGATTAGTCATGGTCAAGTGTACATGGAAGTTTTTGTTGTTACATCTATTTCTGTGTAATCCCAACTATGTGTAAGAATAAGAACAGTCATATCATACAAATTATACCAGAAAAATCATATCAGAAAAATTATGTCAGAACAGTCATATCAGAAAAATTATATCAGAACAATTATATCAGAACAGTCATATCAGAAAAATCATATCAGGAAAATCAAATCGGAAAAATTATATCAGAAAAATTATATCAGAACAATCACATCAGAAAAATCACATCAGAAAAAATTATCAGAAAAATTATATCAGAACAATCACATCAGAAAAATCATATCAGAAAAATTATATCAGAAAAGCACTAAAGGACATCCTGATGTCAAATACAAAATGCTTACGGGCATGTCCCGAGTGTAATGAAGCATGTCCTGAGTGTAATGAAGCATGTCCCGAGTGTAATGAAGCAGCAACCGAGCAAGGTCTTATCCAGTATCCAGTTTGTATTTCCTGCTATAAAAAGTTTATATAAATATTAAGAAATACATGTACATGATAACATTCATTCATGTACATAGTTTTTTTTAAACTGTTAACATGTATTAGTCCCATAAAAAAAAAATCACAAGTTAACACTCATATACCAAATGTTTTCAAAATCCTGACTGATTTATTGTTAAAGCTATACTAGGCATTATTAATGTGACCATCAGGTATGGAAACTTATAAGGAAAATACCAAAATTTGCATTTTATTAAATGAGACTGCAAAAAAAAAAATAAACATAAAATGGCTAAAAAAAAGATAATAATAATGGAAAGTAGCTCAGCCAAAATGTTTCCACAAATTATTTATCAAAAGAGTCCTATGTGGTTTGGCCTCCCTGTTATAAATAATTATTTAACGGGGTAGTTTGTTACTCTACAGTTTGTTCGAGAATGTATTATATGAAACAATTTTATGATATCAGTATATATTTGATAATGATACATGATTATTTCACTTCTTTTTAATTTTCTTTTTGGCACCATCAGCACCACTTTAAATATTTACTTCTAAAAGCTGTGCTCAGCATCACCATAGTTTTTTTTTTTTTTTGGTTAAAAAAAAACACTGTGATTTAACCTCAACAGTATTTAAATGTGATTTACCCCCAACAGTATCTAAATGTGACATAACCCCAACAGTATCTAAATCTGACTGGCTTCCTGGATTCAGCGTTTTCAGAATGGGAAGACAATCATCTTACTCCAATTCTAAATTTATAGCGTTGTTGTAAACCAGAGAATTCTTACATATGTAATGTTAAGTGTGTATTAATGTTTGTTAGTTGATGATTCTTTGTAATTGGAGATTTTTAGTTTCTTTTTGCAGCTAATTATTGATTGGTTTCAGGTAGTTGAGTCAGGTCAGTCAGTCAGTCAGTCGTTTGTATGTCCCTTGCGGAACTTTGCCTCCCTAACAGCTTTCCTGTAGGCCTCTCGGTTGTAAGCAAGATGCCATGCTGCTGATGCATCCATTTGCAGATCATCAATAATGTCTTGCAGCCATCTTTGCCTTGGTCGTCCTCTCTTTCTTTTTCCCATTATGTACCCTTCCAATACTGTCATCTCTAAATTATAATGACATTTAGCGTGTCCAAAATATTTAAGTTTTCTCTGTTTAATCTTCCTTACTAGCATAACCTTCAATATTAAGTTCTTGTAGTATGGATATATTTGTTCTTTTTTGTGTTCATGATATTTGGAGAACTCTTCTGTAGCATTTAAATTCAAAGGCATTTATGTGTTTCTCAGTTGTTTTGTTAAGTGTCCAGGTCTCACAGGCATATGTTGCGATGGGAAAAATACATGCCCTTTAACATCTTATTTTTGTAGTTCTGTCTTTTCCTCTCCGCAGTTTCTTTAGTTGTTTTAATTTTTTGAAGAGCGATAGATGTCCTCCTTTTAATTTCCCTCATCGTATCTCCATTATTAGTTAGTAATGATCCAAGATAGTCAAAACCCTCCACTTCTTCCAGTTTTTCCTCATTGATACTTATTCCAGCTGCCTTGTTTGTTTTGTCTCCGAGAGAAATTTTGTAGGATGGTACAGCACCCACAAAGCCCACCATTAAAACAAGGAAGGCCTCCAGCCCCCGGAGCAATGCATCGGTAGGACCCCCCTCCTAACTTCTTTCACACAGGCGCACATAGAATACCGTATTCAGGACAATCTCAGTTCTGTTCGCAGCACATTACAACAACCAAAGTATGATGCGTCCGTACGTAGCATCTTTAGCAGAGCATCGTGAATATCATTTTTTTTTAATCAGACACTGAGTCATATGAGAACTGGGACTGTTTGGGGCTTTCTTTCATTCCCTGAACTAACCTAATTTACAAGCTTCTTTGTGGAAAACATTTAAAGCCTAATCAGTCGAGGCTATGACAAATAATGAACAACCTATGGAAAATATGGGCGCTAACACCATATCCTTATGTGCCTCTAAGGCATGACGGGATTACCTTTACCTTTATATGAAAGAACAGATCTTGCGCGATCTTCGCCAGCTCCTTTGTTTTTTAGCTGGCCATGGCAACTGCATCACCTCAGTTGTATAGTCGCATTAAAATTACATAATTACTGTAAAATACAGTAAAATGCTCGTAGAGGAACCTGTCCCTAAACGAATTCATAAACTAGTTCATAAATTGTATACGGTAACATTTGGATAGCCAAACTTAGAATGTTGCGGTAGATCTTTACTGTTATATACGGTAACATTTCCATAACCGAATTTAGATCTTTACTGTTATATATACGGTAACATGTTGATTTCCCCCAGCCTTAGAATGTTACTGAAAATACTGATGGCTGAACATATCCCGTGAACAACGGTGAAATTATCTCCCTGATCAGCTTTGGAGATTTTACCCTCAGCCATTGCACTAATATTTGATGTTAACATCAGTCTCATGCTCTTGATATATTTTGTGGGGGTGGGGTACAGCTTCATGCAAATGCCATTCTTGCTTAATGTTTTAATACATTTACGCATTACACTGCTCATGTTGGTTATAATCTAACGTACTTGTGTGCTGTCGGTTTAGTGAGATAACAATTATCATTGTGTTCATGTTAGTTTCATGTATGTACTGCTTTCTGTCATAGTACGATACATGATGATGTGATAAAGAGTTGTAGCATTACATTCAAGTCAGTTAATAAACTGATCTTATAGAGGAGCATGTGTCGTTTGATTACTTGTCTTTTTTTTGTCATTATGTTACGGGTGAAAATTTAAAAAAAAAAAGATGCTTCACTATGGAAGCAGTTATAGCGCTAGTCTTTCACTGTGAGGTCTGCGGTTCAAGTCCTGGCGGAGCTGTCCCAGTCATGGTGTCCCAGTGAAGGTGTCCCAGTCACCCACCTATAGATATGGACACCTGGCTTCTGTAGGACCTGGGAAAGTAAACAATGGCCAGGCATGATGCTGACCACATCGCCATCCTGCATGACGACTGATCATGGGAATTTTTCTTCTTCTTCTTCTCCTTCTCTTCCTCCTCCTCCTCCTTCATCTTCTTCTTATTATTATTCTATCTCCCTGGAACTGCGAGGTGATGTTCTTTGCAGTCGATGCTGTGGAGATGTTGAGGCACGGCATCGTATCAGATTGGGAGCAGGTTATAGCAACTTTTTTTTTCAGTCCTTGAGCGCGATATTAAAAAAGTAGGGGGCGTGCAATATTTCTTTAGCAGACTCCACCACCATGGGAACTAGGGCGAAATCGCCCTGTTAGTCAGGCTAGACCTGTTACTGGGAGTACAAATAGGAAGGTTGCACAGGGTCTTGGTCAGCTATGACTCGCCAACCCTGACGCCAGCATGTCAGCTGTGGGTTGCTGATTGCCAAAACGAACAACAGCACGAAAAACACCGGTCAAGAAAATGATGGACACTAACACCATATCCCTGTTAATTTTTTTTTTAAAGCCACCATAAAATGTACTTGGCGGTGATTACTTAGCCTATCACTGGCTCGCGACAAAGATAGATGAATGATGAAGTAAAGAGGGGATGGTTCTTTAATGTCTAGAATTCCAAGAACAAGTGTTGCAGTATGGGAGGCAATCGTGTATGTTATTGTTTGAGGGCAAATATCGGCCTTGGTGCTGGGGCGGGGGGGGGGGGGGGTCTCCAGAAGCTTCGAGAACTGGCACGTGATTTTTGGGGTCTCGTGACGGCGTGATTTTTGGATTAAGTGAGTTAAGAGTTAAGTCTGACTGTGTTTCAGTGAGGTTGTGTGTAGCCGTAGTCATCAGCGCGTAATCTGGTGAGTATTTTCTGTAGAAATTGTCTTCTTGTGTTGTTTTTAAGTAGTTGGTATGTTTCTTGGTTGTATGTTGGATTGCCATGTGGCAGGGCAGCCTTGTTTTTGTGTGAGTCATTATTTTCCATTTTCATCCAGTCCATTCATTAAACGTCTTACTGAAATGTTTAGGCCAAGTTGTTAACAAGGTGTATTGTCCCAACTTAATAGTTGCTGTAGAGCCTGGATTATGTCTGAGAGCTGAAGGAAAGTGTTTATCTACTTCAGGTTAGATTTCAGATGAAAGATTGGAAGATTTTCAAAATAAGTTGGGACTAATTTGAGATCAGTTGCTGTCATTGTGGATACTGCATCAGTTTGGTGCCCAGTTTAAGGCACAGTTCTCCTTCACAAGGAAAAAAAAAACCGAACTATTTGTTTTTCACTTCTAACGCACTCTGTTGTCTACCAAAGTGTGCAGTAGCTTACTTTGGTGTAGCCGTACTCTGATCGTTCATGGAGTATATGAAGTCATCTGTGTTTCTATTCTATAGACTAGTTTTATTCACAATGTTTATGCATGAGATGGAGTGTACGTAATGACGGGGCTCACGGGCTAAAACTAAGAAAGGCCTCTCCCCTCTTCCGACTTAAACTCCCCCCTGATACATGGCCTAATTCCACTCAAGCTGCATCTCTGTTACTAAATAAATTTATATAACGCAGAAAGGATGGAGATACTGTACATTCTGGCAATCAGCAACCCATAGCTAACATGCTGGCGTCTGGGGTAGCGAACCATAGCTGACCAAGACCCTGTCCCACTTCTTCGTTGGTTACCCCCCCCCTCCCCAAGTAATACGTCTAACCTGGCTAGAAAGGGGGGGGGGGAACGCATAGTCCCTATGATGGTGGAGTCTGCTAAAGAAGATTTGCACGCCACTTCTCTTTTAGCTCCACTCAGAGCCTGATGAATTGGCCACATTATGATAATGCCAGACAAACCCTTACTACGAACAGCTTTGATGTGAACTCTACGGGGTAAAAGAAGCATTGGGCGACCCAAAGACATGGAGAAGTGCAGCAGAGAAAATGCAGGTAGACAAAGGACTGACGCGGGAGTCAGTCAGTCATTTGCATGTCCCTTACGGAACTTTGCCTCCCTAACAGCACTGCTGTAGGCCTCTCGGTTGTGAGCAAGATGCTCTGCTGCTGATGCATCCATCTGCAGATTATCAACGATGTCTTGCAGCCATCTTCGCCTTGGTCTTCCTCTCTTTTTTTCCCCATTGCGTACCCTTCCGAGACGGTCTTCTCTAGATTATTATGACGTTTAATGTGTCCAAAATATTTAAGTTTTCTCTCTTTACTCCTCTTTACTAGCCAGCCTTCTTCAATTTTAAGTTCTTGTAGTGTAGATATATTTGCTCTTTTTTTGTGTCCATGATATTTGAAGAACTCTTCTGTAGCATTTAAATTCAAAGGCATGTATGTGTTTCTCAGTTGTTTTGTTAAGTGTCTAGGTCTCACAGGCATATGTTGCGATGGGAAAGATGCATGCCCTTAAAAATCTTATTTTTGTGGTTCTGTCTGCTCCTCTCCACAGATTCTTTATTTGTTTTACTTTCTGAAGAGCGATAGATGTCCTCCTTTTAATTTCACTCATTGTATCTCTATTATTAGTTAGTAATGATAAAAGATATTCAAAACTCTCCACTTCTTCCAATTTTTCCTCATTGATACATATTTCAGCTGATTTATGTGTTTTGTCAGTTGTCATCAATTTAGTTTTCTTCGCATTAAGATAGAGGTTTTGTTCTTCGCTGTTCTTACGGACTGACATTAATTAGTTTTTCCATTCCTTTTTGTGTTGTTGACAGTAATACTGTGTCTTCAGCATATCTAATCTCTGGTATTTCATAACATTCAATTTTTATGGCATCGTAATATTCTTTGTCTACATCTTCTCTAACATTCCTCATTATATTTTCAATATACAAGTTAAATAAGTAAGGCAACAATATGCACCCCTGACGGACCCCTGGTTTTATGTCAATCCAAGCTCTTGTTTCACCATTTATTCTCACTGCTGCCTGTTTGTCTAGATACAACAGTAATATTAAATGTACCAAATGTGTTGAAAATATCATGTTTTTCCATTATTTCCCAAAGTGTCTGGTATTGTATACAATCAAATACCTATGAGTAGTCTATAAAAGATAAATGTCTCTCTCTCTGAACCTTAAGTGCCCAGGGCACATGGGGCTTCCGCAAGGGTTTTCCACAAATGCCTGTCTTTCGCCTTTTTTTCTGCTCTTGCCCAGGTGAGCCCTCTATTGCTCAACATCCTTTCTGTTGTTCTTCTCCATGTCTCTTTTGGTCTACCCTTACTTCTGCTCCCCTGTGGTGTCCATCTTAGTGCTATTTTTGGTAGTGAGTTGAAAAGATAAATATAGATTCACATTAAACTCTCTGCATTTCTCTATTATTAATCTTATATTGAATATATGATCTCTTGATCCTCTTCCTTGTCTAAAACCAGTTTGGACCATATTGACTTCTTCTTCTATTTTCTTACTAAGTCTTCATATTGTGATTTTTAATAGAATTTTACTGGCATGACTAATCAGGGCAACAGTTCTGTAGTTTGTGCATAAATTCAAGTTACCCTTTTTTGGCAGTGGTATGAATACAGTTCTTGTCCATTCTTTTGGCCAAATACCTGAATGCTATATCTTTTTACATAGTGCATGATAGATTGTTGCACATTCCTTTCATCCTGCTTTAATAAGTTCAGCTGTTATCTCATCACATCCTGGTGATTTACCATTTTTCAGATTCTTTATTGCCCATAAAACTTCTTCAGTTGTCGGTTCGGGTTCTCTTTCCCCCAACAATAGTTCACACTGTTGATTTCTGTTTTCACGGTCGGTTGTTTCATACATTCCTCTGCAATATTCCTTCCACCTTTCTAGAATTTCCTCTGTCTCTGTCAAGATATCCCCCATCTCGTCACAAATTACATTTAGCTTAGGTGTGATATTTCTCGTCAATGTCTTCATTTCTTTAAACATTTCACCGTCTCTTCCACACTTTTGATGTCCTTCTATTCTTTCACAACAATCTTGTATATATTGTCTTTTGTCTTTTCTTATGTTTCTTCTTACTTCTTTTTCTAAAGATGTATATTCCTCTTTGTTGTTATCTGTTACTTTCCCTTTCGTCTTCATTTCTCTACGTTGTTTTATTAGTTCTAGTGTGCCTGCTGTAATCCTTCCATCCTTTTTTGTTTTCCTTACTGGAACTATTTCTTTAGCTGTTGTTATTAAGATATCTCTGGCCTGTTTAGCTAATTTATCTGGTGCCATCTCCTCCTGTACAGCCATCAGGATTTCGAAACGGTTCTTCACTTCTATTACCGTATTGTTCTGGTATTTTTGTAATATCAAAGTGGGGTGGCATTGATCCCCTAATTATCTTTATCTTCATGTCTGCTATTAATAACCATGATCCGTGTCACAATCAGCACTTGGTAAAGTTTTTGCTGATGTTATACTTGACCTCCACCTTCTTTGCACTAAAATGTAATCTGTTTGATTCTTGGTTTTCCTGTCAGGTGATGTCCATGTGTAAAGTCTTCTTGGATGTTGTCTAAAAAGTGTGTTAGCGATCATTAGCTCATTTTCCATGCAAAACGCCATTAGATTGTCACCTGCCTCATTTCTGTGTCGTATACTAAATTTTCCCAAAACATATCCTTCGTCTTCTTCTCTTGCTGTACCAATCTTTGCATTAAAATTCCCCCATATCATTTAATATTATAATTATTAATTTAATAATATCATTTTTTGGTACCTGGTCTATCGTCGTTTGCAGTGTGTTATAAAAGTCTTCTACTTCCTCTTCTTCTGCTGCTGATGTGGGTGCATGTATCTGGATAATTGTTACATTTCTAGGAGTGCCCTTAAGTCTGATAGTGAGGATTCTGTCACTTACTGGATTGTCACCTTGTAATGCTTTTTATGTTAATTTGTCCAAGTAAAAAGCCACTCCATGCTTTCCTCCTAATTCTTCACCAGAGTATATAAAGATATAATCACTATCGCTCTTGAAGTGTCCTGATCCTTTTCATCGATGTTCGCAGATTCCCAAAATGTGTATCCCCATTCTTTTCACCGCCGGAGACAACCAAGAAAATACTCATATCCAAAACACGTCGAGGTTTTTCCGGTGAGAAAGTCCAACTCTAGATTAAACTGGTGCAACGAAAACCACGGTGTCACCCAATCCCGCTTCTGAGACCCACCAAGAATACAGGCTCAACCCCGCCGATACTATGAAGCTCTTGTGACCCTCTCGGGGATCTCGTGTGGTCCTTTTCGGGGACCACTGGACCTATTGAGGACCACGGGAGTAAATTCAGTAGGATCACAGGGCGGTCTTGGTGGTAGAAGCGAACGAAGAAGAAGAAAAACCAAGAAAATATCCAAGGACTGACAAAAATGTAACTAGGACTGGCCGAATCGACATCAGCACGGTCACTCGGACTGCCATAACCCGCTCCCAATCCGACACGATTCTGTGCCTCAACATCTCCATCGCTTCGACCGCAAAGAACACTAGCTCGCAGTTTAAGTGAGACAGAAGAAGAGGGAGGAGATATTACACAGGCCAAACACAGTCTTTTATATAAAGTTGTCAAACAACTTTTTCTATGAAACAAGCAAACGAAACAGTGGCCATAATTTTAGAAATTACTTTCTAAATATAGCTTTAGTTGATTCAGCCCATCCTTCTATAACTAAAATTTACCGCTTTACAGCAGAAGCCTTGTTGAAGGTCCTGAAACGTATAAGATGGAGTCGTATGGGTAGTGGGTTTTTTTTTAAAATGTCCACAGAGAATCTAAGCTTCTAGATTAGGTTTCCATTATCGCGAGGTTCCCTTCTTTATTATCAAGGCTTGAGTAGCGTACAACAATTTACTCTTGGTGGGGGGGGCTACCTGGAGGAGGTAGGACA
Source organism: Achatina immaculata (assembly GCA_009760885.1). Taxonomy (NCBI): domain Eukaryota; kingdom Metazoa; phylum Mollusca; class Gastropoda; order Stylommatophora; family Achatinidae; genus Lissachatina; species Lissachatina immaculata. The sequence continues at coordinate 18,758,376 of CM019693.1, read as the reverse complement.
GAGTCTTAAACAGGTTTCTAAATTCATATTTTAGCACAGTGAAGAAGGAGAATCAAGCTTAAGTTTAGGCGAACGGCTGAGAGTTCCTTTTCATGTCATTCACGATGAAATAGCGACAAGGACAGAACAGCCCAAAGATAGAAATCAAAAAGGTAGTAGAAAGATAGAAATCAAAAAGGTAGTAGAAAGATAGAAATCAAAAAGGTAGTAGAAAGATAGAAATCAAAAAGGTAGTAGAAAGATAGAAATCAAAAAGGTAGTAGTTTTCTCACGAACTCGCACATACACAAATAGCTTCCCGCGCATTCTTCCGCAAAACCTTGGCCCCTGTTTGCTTAGAGAAGGCTGAGCAAATTAAATGCTGGGGCTAGTCTGAATGCAAGCATCTTATCAGAAGAATTCCGTGCTACACATAGTGTGCTTAAACCTACTGATTGTATCGGCCGCTGTGTTGTGCTACTGCTGAAGGATTATAAATCACTGCATGTTGGATATGTCCATACGCGCCGCGATCTTATCCTGTGAAGGAGAATCTCAAAATAGTACATGCGCTCCGTAGCTCCAGAAAGAGTCCTAACAAATCTGAGGTGACTGGTGGTGGTGTTCGAACTAACACCCAAAGTCCGAGTGACAGTGTTGCTAGCGATTCCACCAGTCCTCCCTACATTTTTGTCGGTCTTTGGATATTTTTTTTGGTTGTCTCCCGTGTCAGTCCTTTGTTTTACTTGCATTTCACCGCTGCACTTCTCCGTATCTTTGGGTCGACCAATGCTTCTTGTATCCTGTAGACACTTCAAAGCTATTCGTAGTTACAAAGGGTTCGTCTGTCATTATAACGATGTGGCCAATCCATCGTTACCTTCTCGTTTCAGTCACTACCACCAATGGTGTCATGAGAGAGAGAGAGAGAGAGAGAGAGAGAGAGAAAATGTACCAATTCATGTACTGTGCCACTGAATGGGCAAATCCATATGCTGTACCACTGAATGTACCAGTTCATGTGCTACACCACTGAATGTATCAAACTATGTGATGTACCAATGAATGTATCAACTAAATTCGCTGGCTGCTTTTTTACTAAGTTTTTTTTATATAATATAAACCGGTTACAGTAACTGATGACCTACAAAAGTTTCGTTTTCCCTTTTATCATCGGTAATTTACCGGTAATTGCCAGTAGAGGTAGTCACTGAAATACATTAATTCATCATGAACTTACATTTTAATCCAGTGGACTTTGAGTTTACTCTCGGTAAATAATTACAAATTTAAATTCCTTTTTTATTTAACCTTTTATATCAGCTGTGACCACAAACACAAGCTCCGCTCACATATTCCCGCGGGCTGCACATTATATGACGTACATGTGGCCCATGAACCGCTGTTTGCCCATTCTTTATATAAACAATGTAGCGCATGAGCTTTTTTTGAAAAGTATAATTGCATGCGTTTCACCGTTGTTACTGGCAGATGTTAAGGTTAATTATCCGTGGAAGAATATTCTCTTTATTTTTTTTTCTATTGGTTATTAAAGAATTATGTGCACATAAACAGAAATGTAGTAGTAGTAGTAGTAATAGTAGTAGTTGGTGTATTTAGTGTAAGGCTAACACTAAGAATAACACTTCAATCGCTCCAGATAAAGAGATGGCGTACCTGGTAACAGTTTTTCACTCATCATCTTTTGTCCAACGCTCTCAAATGTCTAGTCTTCCTCATTCTTCTTGGGCTGAGCTAATGGCCCAAGATGCATTTCCTCTTGAGATTGTTGCAGCACGATCTCCCCCCCCCCCCCCTCCCCATACACAGCCTTAGGCCTTGGGTCTGTACATATAGCACTTTCATGTCCATTTGGAACACAAATTTTAACCGGAAGAAACAGGATATATTATATATAAAAACTCTACTATAGCTCTATTCTATTCGCTCTACTATGGTGGTGGCAGACAGAGCGGCAAGAAGGTCGCAAATAGTCAGTCACAGGCCCAGTATTTGATGGCTTTTCTTCTTCTTCTTCTTCTTCTTCTTCTTCTTCTTCAGCTTTCCGGGCCATTAAGGCTCTTTGGTGTAGATAAAGTTCGCCTCCATTCACCTCTGCTCCTAAATCTTCTCTCTCCAGTTGGTGACACAAATTTCTTTTATATCCTCTTCTATGTTGTCTTTTCATCTCTGTCTTGGTCTACCCCTTGGTCTTGTTTCCCTCATCTCTTGTGCGTACATCATTTTCGTTTGCCTGTTCTCTTCCATTCTTTCTACATATCCCAGCCAGCATAATCTGTTCAGTTTCAAGACATTTATAATTCACTGAGATTTAAATAAGCTGTTCAGTTCTTTCTAGCTCTCCATTCTCCATTGTTGGTATCCTTTTTTATAGTTTTTACATTATGTTCCGTAAACCCAAGATTCTGCTTGTTTAAACGTTCAAGTAACATCGGAAATGATTTTCTCCAACTCGTGACTTGAAAGGTCTGGTCATGGGGGCAAGTAGAAACCTGATGTTGTTAGAAAATAGAATGTGTTGATTGCAGTAAGTTTGCTGTTGGCTGCAGCAAGTTTGCTATTGGTTTCAGTAAGTTTGCTGTCGTTGAAGTAAGTTCGCCTCTTTTGTCGTTATTAGCTGACGAGAGTCCGACTGTAATGACATTTTAGTTATGTCAATGTGCTCTCTCACTTTCTCTCTCTCTCACTCTCTCTCTCTCACTCTCACTCTCTCTCACTCTCTCTCTCTCACTCTCTCTCACTCTTTCTCACTCTCTCTCTCTCACTCTCTCTCTCTCTCACTCTCTCTCACTCTCTCTCTCACTCTCTCTCTCTCACTTTCTCTCTCACTCTCTCTGGAGAGTCCCTTTTGATTTCGAAGGGCTTGACTTTCTAAACTTCAAGTGTCTGTGTTGTCAAGTAACTCGTTTCTTCAGATGGGATATTACTGAAAAGTTATTTCTTTTATATTTCTGTATGTATGTGTGTGTGTTAGAAAGGTATGGTAAGATCATAGTCCTTTGTTGTAAGCGATAAGAAAGTTTACTTTGACTACACTGTGGGCGTTTGTTAGTCTGGTGTATCCTCGCGGGAAATGTGTTCAGCGATGGGGTTGCTAACTCGACCTGGAAACCAGTTTTAAAAACCAAAAACTACTCGTGGTTTACATGTGTAGAGAGAACAGTGGATAAAGAGTTTTCTTTTGTTTTTAAAGATATTTGTTTTCTTTTTATTTCTTCCCCCCCCCCTCCCTCGTTAACGTTAAAGACATAAATCTGAAACTGGCTTTTGTGCCCTTATGAATATTTTATTTAATGTCCCATGGGCTTGCATAGACTATAAGATCGATGTCTACTTGACAGACTTCTCAGTAGTTTATAATATAGTTGTTATAGTTTATATTTCGCCATGTGAACTTAGGGGGAAAACATTTCAATGATTTTCTTTTTTTTTAAATAGTTACACATATAATATGTTATTTTGTTAATATTTCTTACAGTTCCTTTCACCCTCCCGTCACAGTTGGTAATCATCCTCATCACAAAGAAGATTATCTGCGCTATCGCTAGAACTTCAATGTATTAAGAAGACATAAAAATCGGCCGCTCAGCATCGTCTACGCTGGAAGTAAACATTATGTCGTGATAATCCTTGAATAAAAGTCACAGCTGTGTGTGGGTGTGTGTGTTGTCCTTGTTGGTTGGTTCGTGCTAAAGGATTACCTGCAGTGGTTTGCATTCGTGAAGACATTTCGACGTTTGAATTTCTCGAGAGAAAACATTCGCGAAGTGACTTATATTTTTATTTTTTGCTGTGAGTAGTAAGCTGCTGCAGGTTCTAAGTCATTGTTATAACTGATTTATTTAGTGGATAGTATTTTCAGCCATGAAACACAATGTAGCTTAACAGTATTTTTTATATTTGATTCTTTTAAACAGTTAAAACTAACAAGTGGAACACAACAGGCCAAAGAAAAAGAGGCAGACCGCGTGAAACTCTGAAGAGGACATTGTTAAGAGAGGCCAAATTAACAGGCATAAAATCCTTTGATGAGGTTGAAAGACTCGCCGAAGACAGGAAAAAATTGGCGAACTACCTTGCGAGCCCTATCTGACTTTTAACGGCACGGGAAGGATAAAAGATATAAGATCCATCTTTTATGTAAATTCTGTACCTGTATTCTTAAAATATTATTTAGAACATTTTTTTTTCTTCAGCCTAATAGTTTCACTTGTCTTGTGGTCTTGTCTTATCTTCTGTCTCCCTAGAACTGCGAGCTGGTGTTCTTTGCGGCCGATGCTGTGAAGGTGTTGAGGCACATCATCGTGTCGGCTTAGGAGCGAGTTATAGCGGCTATTTTATCAGTCCCTGAGGGCGGCTATTTTATCAGTCCCTGAGGTCGGATATTTTATCAGTCCCTGATGGCGGCTATTTTATCAGTCCCTGATGGCGGCTATTTTATCAGTCCCTGATGGCGGCTATTTTATCAGTCCCTGAGGGCGGCTATTTTATCAGTCCCTGAGGGCGGCTAATAAGCGAGGGTGTGTGTGCAGTACTTCTTTAGCAGATTCCGCCGCCAAGGGGACTATGGCGATCCCTGCCTCATTAGCTAGGCCAGGCCTGTTACTGGGGAGAGGTGGGGCAGGGCCCGAAGCTATGGGTTTGCTGATTGCCAAAAGGATTAGCGTCTTCGTCCTCTATTGTTTCAATAAATTGAGAGCTGTACCATTTTCATTATATAGTCCTCTAGAAGGCGACGGTCGATATTTCCGAATATTCATTCTTTTGTAGCTTCAGTAAAAAAAAAAAAAAACAACATAAAACCTTGTCTTCATTTGCTCGCCAAAGTTGAAAGGGGATCAGTGAAATGTGAACAAGATAATTTCTCTGTATTAACTGATACTTTCTCTGATACTATTTCTGTATTAACTGATACTGTCTCTGTATTAACTGATACTTTCTCTGATACTATTTCTGTATTAACTGATACTTTCTCTGTATTAACTGAGACTTTCTCTGATACTATTTCTGTATTAACTGATACTGTCTCTGTATTAACTGATACTTTCTCTGATACTATTTCTGTATTAAACTGATGCTTTCTCTGTATTAACTGAGACTTTCTCTGTATTAACTGATACTGTTTCTGTATTAACTGATACTTTATTAACTGAGACTTTCTCTGTATTAACTGCTATTGTCTATGTATTAACTGATAATTTCTCTGTATTAACTGAGACTTTCTCTGATACTATTTCTGTATTAACTGATACTTTCTCTGATACTATTTCTGTATTAACTGATACTTTCTCTGTATTAACTGATACTTTCTCTGATACTATTTCTGTATTAACTGATACTTTATCTGTATTAACTGAGACTTTCTCTGATACTATTTCTGTATTAACTGATACTTTCTCTGTATTAACTGATACTTTCTCTGTATTAATGATACTTTCTCTGATACTATTTCTGTATTAACTGATACTTTATCTGTATTAACTGAGACTTTCTCTGATACTATTTCTGTATTAACTGATACTTTCTCTGTATTAACTGATACTTTCTCTGTATTAACTGAAACTTTCTCTGATACTATTTCTGTATTAAACTGATGCTTTCTCTGTATTAACTGAGACTTTCTCTGTATTAACTGATACTGTTTCTGTATTAACTGATACTTTATTAACTGAGACTTTCTCTGTATTAACTGCTATTGTCTATGTATTAACTGATAATTTCTCTGTATTAACTGATACTTTCTCTGCATTAACTGAGACTTTCTCTGCATTAACTGATACTTTATTAACTGAGACTTTCTCTGCATTAACTGATACTGTCTCTGTATTAACTGATACTTTCTCTTTATTAAATGAGACCTTCTCTGTATTAACTGATACTTTATTTGTATTAACTGATACTTTATTAACTGAGACTTTCTCTGCATTAACTGATAATGTCTCTGCATTAACTAATCACGCAAAAAATAAATAAATAAACGCTTTTGATATTTAGTGAGTTCCACATCTGCTTAATTCCAAATCATTTTCTGAGAAGTTGGAAGTCATTATATTCATTCTAATTAATGCCTTCTTTTTTACCCTCTCTCTCTCTCTCTCTCTCTCTCTCTCTTTCTCTCACTCCACCTCACTTCTCGTACGTTGGCGGTTATCGCGTATATCGTCTGTAGTTTTTTTTCTCACCGTGTGTCGTCTTAAATCTGACCTGGACCTGGCTGTCGCTGTACTCTTTCCCTGGCGCTGTTCCAGAATTTTGTTTAATGTCTCATCATTTTCCTCCAGATCGATTCTTTTTTTTTTTATTTCACTAGTCTGATGTTTATATTTATTTTTCAACAGGTGTTATTATAAATTTTCTCCGCGATTGTAATATTTATAATGTTAAACGAGTGTGATTATAATTTTTCTCCGCGATTTTAATGTTTATAATGAGTGTGATTATAATTTTTCTCCGCGATTGTAATGTTTATAATGTTAAACGAGTGTGATTATAATTTTTCTCCGCGATTGTAATGTTTATAATGTTCAACGAGTGTGATTATAATTTTTCTCCGCGATTGTAATGTTTATAATGTTAAACGAATGTGATTATAATTTTTCTCCACGGTTGTAATATTTATAATGTTCAACGAGTGTGCCGTTTATATTTCATAAGTATGACTTTCATAATGCGAAGCTTATAATATTTCATAGGTGTGACTTTTATAATACGATGTTTATAATATTTCATAAGTGTCACTTTTATAATGCGATGTTTATAATATTTCATAAGTGTCACTTTTATAATGAGATGGTTATAATATTCACTAGTGTTTCCAATGCGTCGCCAGTGTGATCGTTACAATGTTCAACGAGTGTGGTGTTTATAACGTTTCACAAGTGTCAAGATTATAACATTTCACAAGTGTGATGTTTATAATATTTCACAAACGTGATGTTTATAATTGTTTCACGAGTGTGATGTTTATAAGTTCGCAATATGATGCTTTATAATGTTCATTGGGTGAACTGTTTATGATGTCTCAACGGGTGTGACGTTTATGTTGTTTCAGGAGTGTGATGTTTGTAATGGTTAACGAATATGACACTTGTAATGTTTCACGAGTGTGATGTTTATAGTGACTGCCGAGTGCCATGATTATAATGTTTCAGCATTTATAGTTAATTGTGAGCGAAGAAACAAAACAGTTCAGAAAATGGTGATGATCATTTACGCAGGTCAGTTTGATTACGTGCCGTTGTAATATTTAATATGTAATAATCATCATCATCATCATGTATATCGCTGTAAGAATATTGCTTTGTAATGGGTTCGTCATGTTTAAAACAAGTTTTCGGCCAATCTCACCGGGCCAGGCCTGATATGCAATTCCTATTCACGGAAGTTATGTCTGGCAGCTTTGGAGATCACAGCGAAAGTTCACACCTGAAACCGGGATTAGCTATCTGAGAGGAAACGCGAAGGGGGAAAGAAGAAGAGGAAGTTGTATGCGGAGATCTGTGTAAATTTCTGGTAAGAAACCATTGCTCTGCCGTTCGGAATCCGAAGATGATGGAATATGTGAGGAGGAGCGAGTTCGAGGCGGTCAATGAGAACTTTTTACAAAGTTTGGTGAGTACGTACCTTTCAGATTTCTTGTATGTTAATATTTGTTTCAGTGTTATATTTGGCTGAAAAATGTAATACTTGTTTCTAGTTTTGTAGTAGGCTTAACATTTTAATATTCGTTTCAGTTCTATATGCGGTTACAAATTTGAATATTTGTTTCAGTGCTGCTTGTGTTTTTATTTATTTTTATATCGGGTTCAGAATTTGAATATATTTGTTTCTGCGCTATTATTTGGTTTAAAATTGTAATGTTTGTTTCGGTTCTATATGCAATTACAAATTTGAATATTTGTTTCAGTGGCGTTTCTCATTAAAAAATTACCCTGAATTGTTTTTCGGCAGAAAGATTTCTCAGCTTTAAATAGTGGCATTTTCTCTTAGACAGCAGAAACTGGCGCGTTTTCTTGAACTCTACATTCTAGTTAAGGTTTTCTGAATTTATTAATATAGTGTATGTCACATGACGTGTCCTTTCCCTCTCACTGCCTACCTGAACGCAATGCGGCTTTGAGCAAGTTGACCAACATCTGCCAATGACATATTCAGACTTTCCCGCGATGTCCCGAGTCCACCTACGGCGAGGTCGTCCATTTTTTTCCTTTGCTGGAAACTATGCCTTCTAATATCATCTTCTTCTAGCTGTTGTATCTCTTGATGTGGCCGAAGTATCTCATATTTCTGACTTTGATGGTGTTTACAAGCCACTTTTCTACGACACCTAATCCCGTCAGTATTTCCTTACTTAATGTTCTTTCCATTCATGATATTCTAAGTGCCCTTATATAACATTTCATTTCAAATGCTGTTATTCTCGTTTCTTGTGATTTGTTAAGTGTCCACGTTTCTCGTCCGTATGTTCCCACTGGGTATATGTAATCTCTTATTAAACATAGCTTTTTAAACATAGCCAGTTTTCTTGTTGGTGCCTTGCTCCACGTATTTTTCATTTGCGCTAGGTTGTTTTTTTTTTACTACAGCTGCTAGTCTCATAATGGACTTTCCACTATTAATATAGTGCAGTTTACAACATATTCCAGCCGATGTCAGTCAGTAAGTCATTTTCATGTCCCTTACGGAACTTTGCCTCCCTAACAGCACTCCTGTAGGCCTCTCGGTTGTAAACAAGATGGCCTGCTGCTGATGCATCCATTTGCAGATTATCAACGATGTCTTGCAGCCATCTTTGCCTTGGTCTTCTTCTCTTTCTTTTTCCCATTACGTACCCTCCAAGACTGTCTTCTCTGAATTCTCATAACAATGAGGGAAATTATAAGGAGGACATATATCGCTCTTCAGTAAGTAAAACAACTAAAGAAACTGTGGAGAGGAACAGACAGAACTAGAAAAAAAAAAAAAAGATTCCAGCTGATGAGGTTAAGAAATTTCACTACTATATACACGACTTGGGGACTTACGGAGCATTGTAAAGCACCCTTTAAGTTTCCATTTGATAGTAAGGGGGTTCTTTGTAATAGAATAAAGGTGCGCAAGAATTCCGCACGAGATTTGCTTGAAGCTGAACGCTGGTCTTGAACATAAATGACCTCACTCAATGTTCCGGTTATGTTTCCAAGGTGAGTCTTGAAGAGGGCGTGGTAGCCGGTCGGTCGCGTGAGCCGCTGTGGGATGTCGCTAAGTGTTTTCATCGTCTCTTTGCTTCTGTGAGGATGGAGAGACTGATAGGGTCTAGATTCTTTGTGTTGTTGGCTCCTGGTGGACGCCAGTTAGCCGTGATGGGGTTGTACCTTTGGCTGTGTTTTTGTTTGGCTACATCCTACCGTGAACATGCTTGCTCGACGTATTATTTCAGCCATTGTTGAACTTCTTCATTCAGCATCATTCATTCTTGTGGCATGTCCTTTCCAAAACGTTGTCCCCTCTCTCACAGCCTCCCAGAATGCAAATACGATCTTGGCGCAAGTTGACCGGCGTCTTACAGTGACACATCCAGACTTTCTGTGATGTCCGGAGTCCACCTGCAGCGAGGTCGTTCCTTTTTCTCTTTTGCCGGGCGCTAGGCTTTCTACTATCAGCTTCTCCAAGCTATTGTGTCTCTTGATGTGGCCGAAGTATCTCCGCTTTCTAATCATCATCGTCATCATTAAAACGTCTGGTGCGTTCTGATGGACGGTGTTACTTAGTGCTTGTTCGCCAGCTGTTCTCTACTGATGTGAGCTGTTCTCTACTGATGTGAGCTGTTCTCTACTGATGTGAGCTGTTCTCTACTGATGTGAGCTGTTCTCTACTGATGTGAGCTGTTCTCTACTGATGTGAGCTGTTCTCTGCTGATGTGAGCTGTTCTGCCTGGGTACCAGTCAAGCGTTTGTCTTTCAGGGCTTGTGTTGCTGTTGACTGTGACTGTGTGTAAAAGTAGTCTCACGTGGAGCGGGTGAAGTTTCCAACCACCTCCTCCACTCTTCACATTCACATAAATAGAATAGTTTACTGCCTCCGCTTACGCACACAAACACATGCGCACCCATTTTCCTCTTGTGCACAGATATGCTAGTTTATAACGTCAGTACACAAAACTGCCGTTTAAAAAAAAGTACTATATAGTAAGTTTCCACATTTATTTCAGAATGTTTTGCTCTGATGCTGTCTTTATCAGGTTTGGAGTTTCCAAGTTATATTCAGGATGTAATCGTGAACTATACAATGTAACTTTATCAAGTTTCTCCCTTTTCTCCAGTTACCTCCCTTCGAATGGCGGGGCCACTAATTGAAAATACAACAGTAAATAGAACCCAGAAGATGCGAAGTTTTGGTGGTGTTTTTTTTAATCGAGTTTTTTTTTTCCGTGGACCCATAAAAATCCTTCTGTAGACCCATATGAGAGTCCATGGCTTCCAGGTGAAGAACTACTGATCTATTGCTTTGAGAATTTTGCCAGTTTCATGGTGTAGTTTGGGTCATGTGATGAAAATGTCCCCCCACAACAATAAAGAACTCTCCTGCTCTGTAATTTATAGAGCTGTAATCTTTTCATTTCGATAACAAAATAAAAGTATTGTCAGCCTTCCTATAGGGTTGACAGCTGCTACCACTCATTAAACGCATTGGTTTATTATTATTATTATTATTATTATTATTATTATTATTATATCAGAACTGATCCATGCACACCATCTGATTCCGTGACCACAGGCATGCGCCTTCGCACATATCGATTCTTGATGATTTCCAGCAGTTTTGCCATAACCTGTGTTTAGATGTCATGCCATGGTATTTGTCTAGATGTCATGCTATGGTCTGCGTCTAGATGTCATGATCTCTGTCAGAATGTCGCGCCCATGGTCCGTGTCTAGATGTCATCCAGTGGTATGTGTCTGGATGTCATCCCCATGGTATGTGTCTAGATGTCATGCCATGGTTTGCGTCTAGAAGCCATGTTATGGTCTGTGTCTAGATGTCACGCCATGGTAATGATAACCTTCTCACTTGTTTCTCCTAAACTACCTTTTTTTCCCCATTTGTCTTTCCTGTTGTTGCGATGTTTTCAAGGTACAGATTAAGTTGGAGGACCACTGGAGCCAACATTATCTGGAGAGACGGCTGCACATCATGATGATGATGATGATGTGGAAACTCCTTTGTTGCTTGTCTTTGACTTACATATCTACATATCTAATTCAACGCCTTTTGTTTATTATACGTTCATAGAAAGCTGACTGTTCTCCCCCCCCCCTTTTTCTATTTAATGTAGATCTAACTGAATTTTAACTGTCCATTGGCTTTTGTTAGACTTTTCTTGCCTGTCCTGTTAACATTAATCTAAGAAACCACGTCTGATACCCTTAATGAATGATCATCTCTTTGTTGTTCACAGTTCACGTCTATAAGTTCTGCTTAGCAATTTAGGACACTCTTTTCTCATGTGTCTTCTTTTTATCCGAGCAGCTGCTGATTTCAACAGCTTTCCGATCCACTGAGGCTCACTGCTGCAGAAAGGACACGTCTCCATTTCTTGAAATGACACATGAATTTACACGGAAAGTGTTTCATTTTCTTTTGGCTTGATATATCCTTTTTCTTGCTTTTTAGAGGAGTACATCTCAAAATTGATTTTATTACTGTGGTCGGATATTTGAAAGTATGCACTTGTTTAAAGAACCATGTACAGGACTACAGATAGTTCATCAGGGACTGCAGTAACAGGGAAAACGACTGATTCCTCAAAAGTAATTAGATGAACAACTTGTCTCCGCTATGTTTCATTTGTTTTTTTTTTTTAGTTGTCATTCTTTGCGGTTTAAGGAAAACACATTAGGGTGATTCCCTTTAAGCAGGGCCAACTCTACCATTAGATCAACTAGGCAAACCTGTTGTGCATATCTCAGTGGGACGAAATACTGACCTTTCTGGAGTACGTATTAAAACGTGCATTAGCTTGATACTAGTCCTTTCTATGAAAGAATGGCTCATGTATCTTATAGATTTACCGCTGGTATTCTTCACTGAAAAGGGTTCTTCATTTCTACGTGTGTGAGCTGTGCATCAGTCATTGCACAAGGTCAAACCGTAAGCGCTCTGCTGCCTTTTGAGCGGTTGACCAGAGACTGCCGATTAGTGTCGCCATCAGCACTAACTCCGTAGCTAGCGGCGTCCTTCCTTACTAGAGCATTGACACTGGTATCCATTTTTTCTTGTGACGGGTAAAACCCGGGTTTGTTGTTGTGTGTGTGTGTGTGTGTGTGTGGTTGGCTGGTTGGTTGGTTGGTTGGTTGGTTGGTTGGTTGGTTGGTTGGTTGGTTGGTTGGTTGGTTGGTTGGTTGGTTGGTTGGTTGGTTGGATAGATGGATGGATGGACTACCACCGTGGTGAGTGAAAATGGAAACTGGGTCGCCCGGTCAATGAGCGAGTGATTAATCCACTGCGTTTAACGCGGCTATGGTGTCTGAGTGGTGAAGTGGTTAGTGCACTGGTCTCTCATGGCGAAGGTCAGGGGTTCGAATCCGGCCGGTGGCACTCCAGTCACCCAGCTGTGGAAATGGGTACCCGACTTCTTCTGGAGTTGAGGAAGGAAAAGGCAGCCAGGCGTGATACTGACCATATCACCCTCTAGTGTGCTGACAGGTCAAGGAAAATATAGGCACTAACACCATATCCCTATGTGCCTCTAAGGCATGACAGGATTACCTTTACCTTTACTACTTTTTTAACGCGGCTCCCATTCAACAATCTAAGTTTCGACGATTCCCGAAGAATGTGATTTTTTTTTAAAAGAGGTTCGCTCTAGATAGAAGGAAAAGCCACAGTTCCAGTCTCTCTTCAGAACTGACGCCCTCGTTCCACAATCTTCATCGCTGCCAAGATCATACCAGGATCATAGTTAAGATCCCACAAAAGCAACAATGAAATCAACTATAGAAACTGCCTCCTTCGCTGGTAGAAAATTGTAATCATGAGATGATGACCAAAGAGAGCTACATTCCTGCTTTCCCTCCCCTCCTCATAGTGTTAAAACCTGCTCTCGTATATTTCTCATAACTGTCTCCTCTTCATTGTTAAACTTTTTCAAAGTCCAGGTCAGTGTTTGCCTAATCCCCTTGTTGCCAGTCTCGAGAATTTAGTTCATTTGCCTTGTCGCAATTTTTCAGTTCCTTTCAAATATCAGTGGATTCAGCCTGCTACTGACAGCCTGTCTTCCTCGTGACTCTCTGTCTACGGAGGATTTAAAGTAAAGAACATCTCATCTTGTTATTCTCCATTTCATTCCACAGTATCGCTAACTATGCTGAGCTAGAAATAACTGTCGCTGCAAAACAACACTGCCAGTGTTGGTTGATCTTTCATGCCTAGAGTTGGTTGGTTGATCTTTCATGCCTAGAGTTGGTTGGTTGATCTTTCATGCCTAGAGTTGATTGGTTGATCTTTCATGCCTAGAGTTGATTGGTTGATCTTTCATGCCTAGAGTTGATTGGTTGATCTTTCATGCCTAGAGTTGATTGGTTGATCTTTCATGCCTAGAGTTGACTGGTTGATCTTTCATGCCTAGAGTTAAAGAGGCTGACGTAGTCATGTATTACTCTGTATAGCTGCTACAGTGAGCTGACTTTCGTAAGTATGCCCAAGTGACATACACCAAACTGAAAGGTTTGTTTATTCCAGTGTGAAATGGGAAAGCTGGCTTCCCAAGATAGGTGGTCTTTAGACAGGTAGGAAAACAGAAAGACAGATTATATCAGAGGAATAATGTGGCTGCTGCATGTGAATGAAAGAATGATAATGTGTGGACAAGAAGGCAAAGGCAGACAGATAGACGGACGTACGGAAGGATAGATAGATAGATAGATAGATAGATAGATAGATAGATAGATAGATAGATAGATAGATAGATAGATAGATAGATAGATAGATAGATAGATAGATAGATAGATGAGTGGGTGGCTGGATAGGTGGGTAGGTAGGTAGGTAGGCAGGCAGGCAGTCAGCACGTTGGTGGGAAGCAGACAGGTAAGCAGGTTTATATAAGTACCTTCGATACTGTCAAATCTTAAACCAAAGTGTGCATGCAGGAAACTCTCACGTAGAGAGCGGAGCAACACAACTCCTTCAGATCATCACAGGAAGAACACCCCACTCCCCACCTTCCAGGCAAGTGATTAGACCCTATTAAACTCTTGACATTCTAAGGGGGGAGGGGGGTAGCCCGCCCTCCCACCCCACCCCGCACACGGGGTCATGACTCCCAGAGGTTCTGTGAAAGTAGAAATAGTTAGAGAGGATAGTGGAACAGTTACAAAATATTCCCTTTATAATATTGAAGAAAAATCTGAAAATAAGGACCATTTATCATCATCATCATCATCATTTTTCACTCCCTTTAGAGCATAGACCATGGATAAAGACTCTCCAGTCATCCTTGTTCTTGGAATTATTCTCAGCTTCCTTCCATGTGCATCCCTTGTCTCTGAGCACTGTCATAATTTCTCTTCTCCAAGTAAGTCTAGGTATTCCTCGTTTTCTATTTCCTTGAGGATTCCATGTCAGTACCTGTCTTGCTATCCTGGTGTCGGGTTTCCTCAGAGCGTGGCCAATCCACCTCCACTTCCATTTATCATGGTCTGCTTTTAAATGTCCAGATAGGCAAAGGTGAAATGGCTTTAGTATTGAACTTCATCAAACGAATTCCATTTCCATTCAACCAAGACAAATGAAATCAAATTTATTAATCTGACCTTGTTTTCCCAAGGTTGTTGGGGGCTTTTTTTTTAATGGTGGCTTTCAGCGCGGGCCCTTCTTGGCGTGGTTTGACGCTCCGCGTGTGGGATATTTATCATCAGAAAGCAGACAAGCTGGCAAACGATCAGACGGATAAATAGACAGACTTGTACTGTTGCATGTGCTTCTTTAATTGCATGGATCGAACGAAGATTTAGATAAGAGTTTGAGAAATCTTCCGGGGAGGGGAGAGAGAGAGAGAGAGAGAGAAAGAGAGAGAGAATTTAGATTTTTGTTTATATCGATCAGCGTGACTTGGTGACGATAAAATATATGTGTGGAATTTTGTTCCAGTAGAGTGTAATGTTTATGTATTTTTTGGTTTTGTTTGCGTGCGTTTCTTTGTACAGTGTGGGGGATTTGGCTGCCAGTGTTCTTGGGCTTTTGTTAACTTCCCTGAAGTATGCAAAATATTCTCTATCTGAAACCTTTTGGGCGCGTTTATCAAATGTTAGAACTGTTGTATTGTTTGATCGTTTGTTATTCACGTTATTGTTGTTAGTGAGAGTAAAGGAAATATCGGCCGTGGATTAAAGAACAAAAAGAAGAAATATTATAAGGAAACACCGAAACCACAACATAATTTATGTCTTACATCCTTCTCGTGCCGCCAAGCGTCACACAGGGCTCGCAGGGTTTCTCGCCACGAGTCTCTGTTCTCGGAGAGCTTCTCAGTCTCATCGAGGAGTTTGATACCAGCCATCTTCGCCACTCTTGTCCCTGCTCTCTTTAGGGTCTGTCGAGGTCGGCCTCTTTTTTTTTTTTATTTTCCAGATGTTTCCCATTTGATGACTTGCCCTGTGACTCTCCGATTGTCTCCTCTCATCACGTGACCCACATACGCCCACCTTCTTTTTCCATGATCACCGTTGAGACTGCCCTGCTGCGCGCCAGCTTTCCCCATCTCTGATTTAGCCTTGAACTCATTCCACTGTACCTTTCCCAGGCATTGTTTTCGAATGTAAAATACAATTCACGTACATAGTATTTTTGTACGCAGATTATAGTAAAAGACGAGACATGTAAAGATAGTCATATCATGCCATTAAGGCGCCTGAGCATGTGGTGTTGGTGCCCATAATTATTCTTGACCAGTTGGCACACTGGATGGTGATGTGGTCAGCATCACGTCTGGTCGTCTTGTCTTCCCTAGCACCAGGAGTCAGGCATTGGTCCAAGGAGAAAAAAAAAGTGGAAGCCTTTTCTGTGTAGTCATCGTCATATCATAAATGGTGACAACAGTTACATTTCCTTCTGTTAAGTTACATTTCCTTCTGTTAAGTTACATTTCCTTCCATTAAGTTACATTTCCTTTCATTAAGTTACATTTCCTTAAGTTACATTTCTTATTTAGCTATATTTTCTTCCATTAAGTTTTATTTCCTTGCATTAAGTTACATTTCTTTCCTTTAAGTTACATTTCCTTTCATTCAGCTCCATTTCCTTTCATTAAGTTATATTTCCTTAAATTAAATTACATTTCCTTTAATTAAGTTATATTTCCTTCCATTAAATTACATTTCTTTCCTTTAGGTTACATTTCGTTCCTTTAAATTTCACTTCCTTTCCCTGTATTTGTTAACCCTAGGGACACAGAATCGTTTTGCCTTCTTGCGGTTGGGTTAGCACTTGTCTCCAAGAGGAATAGGTTCCAAACTTGGCCATTCTTTTTCAAATTTTTTGTTTATAACGTCCTCGTACTTTGTCTGGATTGCTGAAGTTTAGTTTATCAGACGCCATCAACCCCCCCCCCCCCCAAACGCCATCTACCCACCCAGATCCGTAATCCACACTAGGTGATCCAATTTTGAATCCAGCAGAACAAAATGAGTCCCCATTTTTATCGATAGAAAGTCACAGAGACTACACAAAATCCTAATAATTGAGTTGTTCTTTGGCTACATTTATAAAGTATAGAAAGGTTACATAAACCGCCTGACCTTCTAAACTGAAGGGGAAATAACCGTGAATTTTCTACTTACTTTATTTCTAATTTGCGGATCGGTTTATATACGACTGTATTGAAGACAGGCCTTTCTGTAAGTTTAGTTACAAAAGGCAGTGGCGTTCTGTGAATAGGTGAATAGAGAGAATCTGCAGTTGCACTGGATAAAAAGGTTTTGCCCCTTTAAGAAACAGTGTACTTAGAAATAGCAAACTATAGGCGAATTTGTAATGTACGTCTGATTGCTTGACTTTTTTTTTTGTGTTTTCAAATTATTCACGAAAAGGAAGGTAATCCACTGAGCCATACGTGGTATACGGTGTTAGTGTTCTTAATTTCAATGTCATAACAAATCGGTGATGTGGGCATCAACGCGTCTGGGCACTTTTCCTTCCCAATCTCCAGGAAGAGCCAGGAGCCCTAATATAGAGCTGGGTTTGAGTGGCTTACCTCAGGCAAGGATCGAGCGCAAAGGCATGTGCATGAGAAGCGTCATGGTAGCAAGTATAGAAGCATGCTAGCGTTGAACGTATTAGGTTGTCAGTATGGAAGCGCTACAAGCACCAAATGAAGAAGGCAAGTGATATATTTTGTTAACAGTGTAGGATTTCCAGAGTTATGTCTCTTGTTTTGGCTGAAGCTAATTGCCGCTGACTTGAGAAGTTTGGAGTTATTATACTTTGCACGAGCCTTGAGTGGAAACTCGGGGACACGAGGCTTGTAAATGGAGAGTGTTTCAGTGTTTGTTTGTTTGTTCGTTTGTTTGTTTGTGAGTGAGTGAGGCTAGAGTCTCGGATCTTGGATAGCGCTGTTGTGTTTTAGACAATGACCCAATTTATATCCTAAGAGGGACAAAAGAATGCTTCGTCTTCTTGTAGCTGAACCACTGGGCCTGTGTTTTCTGTTGCAGTGCTTTTATATTCCTGACTGCTCCACCATTAATTTGAGTTACTGGACGCTGTCATCATGAGTATCACTCAAAGATGCATTATCATCATGTACACAATAAAAATATTGTTTGAATCGTCCAGTGAAGTGCTGAAGTGTTTGATGCCATTATGGACTTGTAGAATCTGGTCGCTGTAGGGGTCTATACTACAGCCGTTGTTGTGGTAAACCTTCTTCTTCTTCTGTCCTCCTCCATTATCATCAATATCTCCTTCTTCTATTCTCCTCCTTCATCATCATCATCATCATCTTCTTCTTCTATCCTTCTCATCCTTCATCATCATCATAATCATCATCATTTTCTTCACTGTCATAACAAATGTGTGATGTGGTCAGCAATGCGTC
Organism: Achatina immaculata; assembly: GCA_009760885.1. NCBI lineage: Eukaryota > Metazoa > Mollusca > Gastropoda > Stylommatophora > Achatinidae > Lissachatina > Lissachatina immaculata. The sequence continues at coordinate 18,740,306 of CM019693.1, read as the reverse complement.
TGGTCACTTTATAGAAGAAGACGAAGAGAGATGGCCACTTTATAGAAGACGACGACGAAGAAGATGATGATGATGATGTAGGAGAAGGATAGAAGAAGAAGATGATGATGATGATGACGATGACGACGACGACGATGATGATGATTATTATGATAACATTCTGAAGAGCTCATCAAAGACTTTTGTAAGAACAAGAGAGCGACAAACACACAACAAACCGAAGGGGGAAAAAAACCACTGATCGACAGCCTACGAGGTAAAGTGCACAAATGCGACTGTTTTATTTGGAGCATGTAAAACTAACGCGATCGATATCGATTATATACGCTGGGGTTAACAGGAGCTGGAAAGGGGCTCCGCGATATGTAAGGTATGCGATATTCTAGAACCAGAGGTGGGCCAGGTAAACAAACCAACTGGGGACCGGCTCTGGCTCGACTTTAAGATTGACAACGTCAGCGCCTGGCATTGTACTTGCTCGAGACGGGAGTCTTAGAGCAGTGTTTGTGTGTGTGTGTGTGTGTGTGTGTGTATGCGTGTGCGTTTCCAAAAAAAAAAACGAAACGGGCCTACATGTCAAGCCACTGCCAGACCCAGTTTCTCGCAAACTGTATCCAGGTGCGGTGGTCTTTTGCCTTGCTCGGTTCTTGTAAGCCCTCATCAGCCGTAAATTATACAGTCCACGCACGGAAAGAATTACCTTTCACATTTCATACAAGTCATAGCCAAAAGCGGCCAGAAAGTAGTTCCGCGAGAGCTTGTTGAGATGTAAACAGGTTAGTATTTATTCATGCGCTACTTGAGCATTTAGAGAACGCACTTGTCCAATGTTATCGGTTTTGTAGCAGATTTTTTTTCTTCTATTTTTTTTTAAAGGACATAAATTGCTGAAGATAATTTTAGAGGAAACGAAATGCTGATCTGTATCGGTCATTTCTCTGTTGCTCAGTGTTTGCCATGTGCGGAAAGATGTGACTACAGGGTGTAGAAGACTGTGCTTAAATTATAATTTATATAAAATATAATGTGACAGTGTATTCGAATTATATAAATATTATGTAACTTAATGGGAGTGCAGTATAAGTGTCTGTACTGGTAGAGATAGCTTGAGATGTTAGGTGATTAAAATTAAGCTGCAGAAAAGACTCTTTCGTTAAAGTACCAAGTTTGCAGAAATATCTCTTTCGTTAAAATATTAAGCTGCAGAAAAGTCGCTGTCGTTAAAGCAGTAAGGTACAGGAAAGTCTCTTTCGTTAAAATAATAAATTATAGAACATTTTCTTTCATTAAAATATTAAGCTACAGAAGTCTATTTCGTTAAAATAGTAAGTTACAGTAAAAATATCTTTCATTGAAATAGCTTTGTACATTAAAAAAAAAAAAGAGAAAGAAACCTGCAAAATTCAATATTTTGAAACTGATTTTTTTTCTTTTGAAAGAAACTCGCTGTGTGTGCTTGGCACATCCTGCACCTGTTTCTTTCTTAGTTGTGAACTATTAATGAAAAATGTTCAAAAGTGCGGAGAACTGCGACACCGTCCTCAGAGAAGTTCATAAGCTGTAAGTAGTGAACGAGAGTGACATTTTGATGTGTGTCGTTTTATTTATATAGAAATGTGACGTATTTCAAATTATGGTTAACCACAGGAACTCTCTCTCTCTCTCTCTCAAATATGCTTTTCTTTTCTTCATTTTTTTTTCTTTTTCCTCGATGTCCTCTTCATTAATTTTTTTTAATCGCCAAGTTTTGTTTTTACGGTCCTATAAGGTGTCTTTATAATGAAAATTATTGATGATTGATGGCGTTTTTCCGAAGCCGGTGAAGACAAAAGATAAATACATAAGTTTCATGAAATCCGGGACATGAATATAAGTGATTGAAAGACAGCATGCTACTCCGTAAGATTTTTTAAAAAAAACCCTTACTCCAAACACAACATTTGACTCTCACAAAGATGATCATCCAGATAAACCGCCACACCTTCCAAACTGAAGGGGAAATAACCATGAATTTTCTACTTTTGTGCGGGCAAGCAGAAAACCTAAGCATCAGAAATAAACACAAGAAATTAGTGGAGAGAACAACTATCAGCTCTTGTCACAAAAATATTTAGATAAACATTGATAGGCATCTGTATAGATCAGTGTGTCCCAAAATGGGCGATAACGTCCACCTGTGGGGGTTGGAAAGAACCGGGGGGTGGGGGGGGTGAAAGAAAAAAAAGGTTACGGGGGGGGGGGAGTGGAAGAAAAGGAGGCAGTAGATGGACGTTGTAAAACAACTAAAGAAGCTTCGGAGAGAAACAGACAGAACCACAGAAATAAGATTTTTAAGGGCATGCATCTTTCCCATCGCAACATATCCCTGTGAGACCTGGACACTTAACAAAACAGCTGAGAAACACATAAACGCTTTTGAATGTAAATGCTACAGAAGAGTTCTCCAAATATCGTGGACACACAAAAAGAACAAATATATCTATACTACAAGAGCTTAATATTGAAGAAGGCTGGCTAGTAAAGAAGATTAAAGAGAGAAAACTGAAATATTTTGGACACATTAAACGTCATGATAATTTAGAGAAGACCGTCTTGAAAGTGTACATAATGGGGGAAAAGAAAAAGAGGAAGACCAAAGGCGAAGATGGCAGCAGGGCATCTTGCTTACAACCGAGAGGCCTGCAGGAGAGCTGTTATGGAGGCAAAGTTCTGCAAGGGACATGCAAATGAATGACTGACTGATGGGATTAGGTGTCGCAGAAAGGTGGCTCATTAACACCAAAAAAATTAGAAAGCTGAGATACTTCGGCCACATCAAGGGACACAACGGCTTGGAGAGGTTGGTAGTAGAAGGCATTGTGCCAGGCAAAAGAGAAAAGAGACGACCTCGCTGCAGGTGGATTCAGGGCGTCACGGAAAGTCCGGATGTGTCACTGCAAGACGCTGGTCAACTTGAGCCAAGATCGTATTGCTTTCAGGGAGACTGTAAGAGGTACAACGTTCTGGAAAGGACATGTCACTCACTTAGTTACCTTTTTTTTTTTCTTTTGTCTTGTATCTGTGTCTTCCTGAGGATCATACATTTCCTAATGTTCTGTCATGACGTAAAATGTGTCTGTGTTTCTTTAGTTTCTTGCAAGAAGGCATGAACGTTCTCGTGAACGAATTTAAATTTTACCCTATGTCCAATGTTTCGCTTTCACGCCATTCCACTCTTGGCCGCTTACATGAACAGCGATCGCTACACACAAGATTACACTGAACGGTGGAAGGCAGTTACTGATGACGTCATTGAGAATAATAGTTCCAAAGTAGGAATGCATGCATGGCACGCTCTTGTGCAGCTATGTTAAGTTATTAGACTGGCTCTGGTATTTATCTCTAGACGGAGTCAGTGCTATCATTAGCCAGCAAGTAAAAGTATGCTTAGCGCAGGGCATACAAGGTAGTGCTGATCCGTTCCAAGAATTTCGCCCTTCAGTTAGCTTTGAAATTTGCCTTAAAGTTAGCCTTCCAGTTAGTATTAAACTTTGATTTTTAAAGTTTGCTTTAAAGTTTTACCTTAAAGTTAGCCTTCCAGTTAGTATTAAACTTTGATTTTTAAAGTTTGCTTTAAAGTTTTACCTTAAAGTTAGCCTTCCAGTTAGTATTAAACTTTGATTTTTAAAGTTTGCTTTAAAGTTTTACCTTAAAGTTAGCCTTCCAGTTAGTATTAAACTTTGATTTTTAAAGTTTGCTTTAAAGTTTTACCTTAAAGTTAGCCTTGCAATTTGCCTTTCAGTTAGCCTAGCAGTTTACCTTGAGGTTAGCATTGCCGTTTGCCTTAAAGTTAGCCTTGCAGTAAGCCTTGAATTTTGCGTTAAAGTTAGCTTTGAAATGTGTCTTGTAGTTTGCTTTGTAAAAAAAGTTAGGTAAAGGTAATCCTCTCATGCCTTAGAGGCACATAGGGATATGGTGTTAGTGGTAGTTAGTATTAAAGTCTGCATTAAAGTTAGCCTCCAAGTCAGCTATGCTTTAGTCAGTCAGTCATTTGCATGTCTCTTGCGGAACTTTACCTCCCTAACAGGTCTCCTGTAGGCCTCTCGGCTGTAAGCAAGATGCCCTGCTGCTGATGCATCCGTTTGCAGATTACCAACGATGTGTTGCAGCCATCTTCTCCTTGTTCTTCCTGTCTTTTTTTTTTCGCATTGTATACCCACCCAAGACACTCTTCTCTAAATTCTCATGAATGTGTCCAAAATATTTAAGTTTTCTCCGTTTAACCTTCTTTAATAGCCAGCTTTGTTTAGAGTGCAAAAATAGTCTGCCACAACTCAGTGCTATTATCACCGCTCTCTCTCTCTCTCTCCTCTCTTCACTCTCACTCTTACTCTTCCTTTTTCTTTCTCTCCGTCTTAATTATTTACTTATTTATTTTATGTTTTTTCATGCATATTATGTTCAGTAACAAATGCTGAATATCTGTGACTGAATGAAAGTTGTATGATAAAGGGCAGAATGGTAGACGGGCCTGCGTGCCCATTTCTTAACTCTTCGAAAATGAAGTCTATTCGTTCGTTCTCTCTCTCTCTCTCTCTCTCTCTCTTTCTCTCTCTCTCAACATTAAGTTTTCCGTTCACCTGCCCTATTTTCAAGCTGAATCCAACAGCAAATAAACATGTCCTACAGCCAATAGAGACATTTTTCAAAATAATAAACCACAATGAAATAACACTTCTGTGTCAAACACCCTTAAGCAAGTACCGAACACTTGTCATACTGCGTAGAGACAGTGCCTGCTAGTGCCATTTATTACGCAAATCCGTGGATCATTCCAATTTCAGTAAATCTCTTTCATGAAAACGGCACGCCAAAGATAACACAACAAAAGCAGGGTCTTGCATGACAAGAACACAAGTCTCCTTTTACACACTGTCCCATAAACTCAGATGTGCTCCCCTAGTTTCATCTGTCTAAACGATTTAGTTTTGGACCCACGCAAATCGTTTATTGGAATATAATAAATTCTTTGTCCTGCATTACTGTAGCATGGAATGTTTAACATTGCAGGCATGTCAGTTCATATTTGACTTCCGTCTCGGATTTGGCTAGAATTGGCTTCCCTTTTTTTTTTTTAAACCGCGTTTGGTAGAAAATCTAGCCCAAGGTTGCATATCTCAGTTCTGCTAGAGAGAGCAAGTATGGTTTAAGCAACATAGCCTTCGTCATAGCACGATATGTGCAAGAGTATTCATTACAACTGTAACCAAGGCTCGTGTAGTGAGTGAGTGAGTGTGTGTGTGTGTGTGTGTAATTGATAGCTAGATTTAGTTATCATCATCAGGTGGCACACCGGTAGGAGTTGACAATTATGCTTTTCCACAGATCTCTTTCCTTGATATTTTCCATCAGCACAGTTGGTGATTTTCTTTGTGTGTATGTGTGTGTGCACGCACACGTGCATGTGTGTGGCTGGCCTGCCATCGCATTAAACTCCGTTTTTTTTTTTTGGTACCATCGCGTTAAACTCTCCATGATTTTTTTTTTTTTTTTTGGTGACATCGCATTAAACTCTCCATTTTTTGTACCGTCGCGTTAAACTCTCCATTTTTTTCTGCCATCACATTGAACTCTCCATGATTTTTTTTTTGTGACATCGCGTTAAACTCTCCATTTTTTTTTCTGCCATCACATTGAACTCTCCATGAGTTTGTTTTTTTTTTTCTCTCGGTTTTCCCTGCATGTACATACCAATGTTTCTCAACGAGAGTCGACGAGAGGTCGTTAGGGTTTCCCCAAGAGGTCAAGGATCGCTCAATACCTTGAAGCTGAGAGCCCTTCAAGGAGTATTCACCTCTCTCTGCCTCGAGAGATCTCCGGACTGCAACACGTTAAGGCTGGAGTTATTGTCTAAGACAATGACGTGACGAAAGCCAAAGAAAACTGGCACTTTTTAAAAAATCTCTAGACGTTTTCAGGTTCCACATCTTCTCTGTAAGATTCCTGCATTCACTAGACTAGACTTAGTAACTGCCTCTTCTTCCTCCCATTTCCCCCGAAACCTTTATGTCACTAGACTAGACTTAGTAACTGCCTCTTCTTCCTTCCATTTCCCCCCGAGACCTTTATGTCACTAGACTAGACTTAGTAACTGCCTCTTCTTCCTTCCATTTCCCCCCGAGACCTATATGTCACTAGACTAGACTTAGTAACTGCCTCTTCTTCCTTCCATTTCCCCCCGAGACCTTTATGTCACTAGACTAGACTTAGTAACTGCCTCTTCTTCCTTCCATTTCCCCCCGAGACCTTTATGTCACTAGACTAGACTTAGTAATTGCCTCTTCTTCCTTCCATTTCCCCCGAGACCTTTATGTCACTAGACTAGACTTAGTAACTGCCTCTTCTTTCTTCCATTTCCCCCCGAGACCTTTATGTCACTAGACTAGACTTAGTAACTGCCTCTTCTTCCTTCCATTTCCCCGAGACCTTTATGTCACTAGACTAGACTTAGTAACTGCCTCTTCTTCCTTCCATTTCCCCCCGAGACCTTTATGTCACTAGACTAGACTTAGTAACTGCCTCTTCTTCCTCCCATTTCGCCCGAGACCTTTATGTCACTAGACTAGACTTAGTAACTGCCTCTTCTTCCTTCCATTTCCCCCCGAGACCTTTATGTCACTAGACTAGACTTAGTAACTGCCTCTTCTTCCTTCCATTTCCCCCCGAGACCTTTATGTCACTAGACTAGACTTAGTAACTGCCTTCTTCCTTCCATTTCCCCCGAGACCTTTATGTCACTAGACTAGACTTAGTAACTGCCTCTTCTTCCTTCCATTTCCCCCCGAGACCTTTATGTCACTAGACTAGACTTAGTAACTGCCTCTTCTTCCTCCCATTTCCCCCGAGACCTTTATGTCACTAGACTAGACTTAGTAACTGCCTCTTCTTCCTTCCATTTCCCCCCGAGACCTTTATGTCACTAGACTAGACTTAGTAACTGCCTCTTCTTCCTCCCATTTCGCCCGAGACCTTTATGTCACTAGACTAGACTTAGTAACTGCCTCTTCTTCCTTCCATTTCGCCCGAGACCTTTATGTCACTAGACTAGACTTAGTAACTGCCTCTTCTTCCTTCCATTTCCCCCGAGACCTTTATGTCACTAGACTAGACTTAGTAACTGCTCTTCTTCCTCCCATTTCCCCGAGACCTTTATGTCACTAGACTAGACTTAGTAACTGCCTCTTCTTCCTTCCATTTCCCCCGAGACCTTTATGTCACTAGACTAGACTTAGTAACTGCCTCTTCTTCCTCCCATTTCGCCCGAGACCTTTATGTCACTAGACTAGACTTAGTAACTGCCTCTTCTTCCTTCCATTTCCCCCGAGACCTATATGTCACTAGACTAGACTTAGTAACTGCCTCTTCTTCCTTCCATTTCCCTCCGAGACCTATATGTCACTAGACTAGACTTAGTAACTGCCTCTTCTTCCTTCCATTTCCCCCGAGACCTTTATGTCACTAGACTAGACTTAGTAACTGCCTCTTCTTCCTCCCATTTCCCCCGAGACCTATATGTCACTAGACTAGACTTAGTAACTGCCTCTTCTCCTCCCATTTCGCCCGAGACCTTTATGTCACTAGACTAGACTTAGTAACTGCCTCTTCTTCCTTCCATTTCCCCCGAGACCTTTATGTCACTAGACTAGACTTAGTAACTGCCTCTTCTTCCTCCCATTTCCCCGAGACCTTTATGTCACTAGACTAGACTTAGTAACTGCCTCTTCTTCCTTCCATTTCCCCCGAGACCTTTATGTCACTAGACTAGACTTAGTAACTGCCTCTTCTTCCTCCCATTTCGCCCGAGACCTTTATGTCACTAGACTAGACTTAGTAACTGCCTCTTCTTCCTTCCATTTCCCCCGAGACCTATATGTCACTAGACTAGACTTAGTAACTGCCTCTTCTTCCTTCCATTTCCCTCCGAGACCTATATGTCACTAGACTAGACTTAGTAACTGCCTCTTCTTCCTTCCATTTCCCCCGAGACCTTTATGTCACTAGACTAGACTTAGTAACTGCCTCTTCTTCCTCCCATTTCCCCCGAGACCTATATGTCACTAGACTAGACTTAGTAACTGCCTCTTCTTCCTTCCATTTCCCCCGAGACCTATATGTCACTAGACTAGACTTAGTAACTGCCTCTCTTCCTCCCATTTCCCCGAGACCTTTATGTCACTAGACTAGACTTAGTAACTGCCTCTTCTTCCTTCCATTTCCCCCCGAGACCTTTATGTCACTAGACTAGACTTAGTAACTGCCTCTTCTTCCTCCCATTTCCCCCGAGACCTTTATGTCACTAGACTAGACTTAGTAACTGCCTCTTCTTCCTCCCATTTCCCCCCGAGACCTTTATGTCACTAGACTAGACTTAGTAACTGCCTCTTCTTCCTCCCATTTCCCCCGAGACCTTTATGTCACTAGACTAGACTTAGTAACTGCCTCTTCTTCCTTCCATTTCCCCCCGAGACCTATATGTCCATCTCCCGAAATAAAAGGTAAAGAGATAAAAATCCCCGTTTCTACGCCATTAAGACACATCTGGGATGCGATGTTAGGCCCGTATTTCCAAACACCTGCGGCACATGAATAGTGTCATGTGGTCAGTATCACGCCCTGGCCACATTTACCTTCCCAGGTTTCTCTGGTACCCGTTTTTAGAGGTTGGGTGGATCCCGGGGCCTTTTTGATGTGATGTTATCAGGAAAAAAAAAATCCCCACTGCTGGAACTTGAACCCGGTATCACCAGGTTAATAGACCGAGCGTCTAACCACTCAGCCAACCAGGCCGTGATATAAGATACATTTTAAGAAAAATATATGTATTAGCGCAGAATGTTTCCCCTTGACATCGTACCCATCCGCTTCCTGACCCTTAGACTTAAGCCTGTTTAACCTAATAGATAAACTTCTAGGACCACCGTGTGGGAAATCAACGACAGCATTTCTTTGTTACTAATTCTGCCTTAACAAGGCTTACCAGACGTCCCGCTTTGACTGGGACTGTCCCGGTTTGATGATGTGGTCCCTGCGTCCCGGTCAGTTTGTCGTTTTGCCCCGGTTATTTGGTAACATTTTAAAAGTGCCACATATACAGGAAGTAAAGAAATAGTGCAGCCTCTGGTAAAATGGCGATCTGGCAATTGATATCGTCAGTGAACTTGGACAATTAAAAACAAACCTTGAGGAAAGGAGTGATAATAAATTTGTGCCCCAAGAAGCAAAAAAAAAAAACGTTTTAGAATACTAGAAAATAATGGAAGTATTAATCTCAATACAATTCTACAAGAGCTTACAGCATTTTATGATAGATGTCTTTCTTACATTGAGCTATGGGAAAACAGTTTTGGTGGAGCAGAATCTTTTACTTGGATAAACAACAATGAATTAACATGGTCTGAAACTGAAGCTTCAGGTGAAAAAATGAATGAAACTGTTGCAAATAATACAATAAACATGGATCATCTGTTTGATGAAGTAGTGATTGCAAAAGCTTTTTGGACAGCAAACTATGAAATTTGGAAAAATACAAGTTGTGAAGAAAAATGGATACAACTTTTCAGTCATTTCAAAGAAAAGAACATTTCATTGCCCAATCTTGTTCGAATCATAGAATACATTTTCAGCGTGCCAGGCACGTCTGTACCAGTGGAAAGAGTATTCTCAATAATGAATATCATATGGTCTGAAGACGGAGGTAGAATGGCTGAATCAACCGCCAAAGCTTTACTACGCTGCAAAATAACAGTCAACTAAACTGCAGTGAATGAAAAATGCCATCAAAAATAACAAAGAAATTTTACATAAGGTGTGTTCAGTTGAGTTATTATTTTATTTTCTGTTGTGAGTATTTTCTCAAAAGTGTCCCGGTTTGAGGAAAAAAAAAACATTAAGGTAGGAGTCCCGGTTTGAGAAGCAAATATTATTATAAGCCTAGCCTTAGCTACTTCTTCTTTATGTAATTCTTCCTTGGGCCAATTCTGACTTTCGCATGAGGACTTTTTTTTCTATTCCCTTACATCTTGTCCAGTCATTTTCAGCTGATAAATCACACTTTTCTCACTCCTTGAAGACTTCGCACTCTCAAGAAATGGCCAAGTGAAAATCTTCTGACTGAGAACAGGATAATGCAGGCTGAGACACCATCTATACCAGATGCTGAAAATTGTCCCAAGAAGACCTATGTGTCTGCAGCAAAGAATACTAGACTCCACGCATCACATCCTCCAGATCTGCCAGCTACACAACTCACTCAGGCAAAGGACCTGGCCAGACCCCCACCCTACCCTGCCCCTTACAAGAAAAGCTCTACGGTGATACTGAAAACATGAGACGGACTGCCACATTTGTGAGACTGTCGTCGATGTCTAAGCGATCGAAGAAGGAGGCGAAGAAGAAGAAGAAGACGACGACGAAGAAGAAGAAGACTTCCTACAGAGCTTAGCACTGTTACATAACAAACGTAAAAGGAGGATAAGAGCCCACGTCCATTATGGTGAAATCATTCTACAATTTCTCGTGACAAGTCTAATGTTACTTCTACTAACTGATCTCGGACAACTTTCCTTGGTTTCCCCTCGACCACAAATTTCGTTATTCTGGCTTGAAAATTAAAAAAAAATTTCTTGTCGGTTTCATGTTTCGTTTCTTTTCTAATATTGGTTTGATGTTGGTATATTTCGTTTCTTTTCTAATATTGGTTCCATGTTGGTATGTTTCGTTTCTTTTCTAATATTTTGTATTGCACTTACCCAACATTTGTCACACGAGCTTTTACGAGTCCAGATTAAGTATTCTTCTCAGCATTCTTGTAACTATAATGAATCTGGTAAGAGTCGCCCTACCGTTCTCGAGTTTTTAATTAAAGAAAAAAAAAAATCTATAAGAACCATCAAGTTAAATGGGCTTTTGAAATGTAGATTCACGTGAAAAATATGTGGACAGCCCATCAAACTGACAAATAATGACATCAATAGCAAGGGATATTTGTTTTTCACCGCTTAAAACCCTTTATGTAACTAAAAATTGTTGTAAAAGTACTTAAGGATTTCGATCAGAAATGTTGTAAAAGTGCCTAAGGATTTCGATCAGCACTTTAGCTGGGAAAGCAATAAAGCTTTGGCCCCTAAACGTTTATCTAGAGGACCCGTTTCTTCAGTGGGGTAATCAAGATTCTCGTTATAGGCTTAGGGATATTAAGAGTATATGCGTGCTTGTTCTGTTACTATATCCTCGTAGTAATCTTCAACTTAGTAGTAATAAAAGTTTCACTACAAAAGGTTTATCAGACCTCTTTCCATGCATATCTGTGTGTGTGTATATATATATATATAGAATATAAATATATATAGAATATATATATATATATAGAATATAAAAATATTACAGAGCCAAGTTAGCTCTCTCTCTCTCTCTCTATATATATATATATATATATATATATATATATATATATATATATATATATATAACTTGATCCTGTAATAAATCTGTGGAGAGGAGCAGACAGAACCATAAAAGTAAGATTTTTAAGGTCATGCATCTTTCCCATCGCAACAGATGCCTGTGAGACCCGGACACTTAACAAAACAACTGAGAAACGCATAAATGCCTTTGAATGTAAATGCTACAGAAGAGTTCTCCAAATATCGTGGACACAAAAAAGAACAAATATATCTATACTACAAGAGCTTAATATTGAGGAAGGCTGGCTAGTAAAGAGGATTAAAGAGAGAAAACTTAACTATTTTGGACACATTAAACGTCATGATAATTTAGAGAAGACCATATTGGAAGGATACATAATGGGAAAAAGAAAAAGAGGAAGACCAAAACGAAGATGGCTGCAAGAAATCGTTGACGATCTGCAAATGGATGCAGCAGCAGCAGGCCATCTTGCTCACAACCGAGAGGCCTACAGGAGTGCTGTTTGGGAGGCAAAGTTCCGCAAGGGACATGCAAATGAATGAATGAATGAATGAATGACCCTGTAATATATTTTTTAAAAAATAATTTCTTAGATCAAGATCTGGGAAAGGAAAAAAAAATCGTTCATGTTATCTACAGTGGCATTTTTATTTTTAGAAGATGCTACTGAAGCAGGCAGATGTGAGTCGTGTACATACCCTGCTTCACCTGAGCATTGGACTAAGTGCCTTGCACCTGTTGCACTTTCCAGCTCTGAACTTGATGTTCTTTTTTGGCTTTTTTTTTCTTTCGACGGACGATTTCTACGCCAAAATCTTGACAGAGAGACAGAGAGAGACAGAGAGACAGAGAGAGAGACAGAGAGACAGAGAGAGAGACAGAGAGAGACAGAGACAGAGAGAGAGACAGAGAGACAGAGAGAGAGACAGAGAGAGACAGAGAGAGAGACAGAGAGAGATAGAGACAGAGAGACAGAGAGAGAGACAGAGAGACAGAGAGAGACAGAGAGACAGAGAGAGAGACAGAGAGAGATAGAGACAGAGAGAGACAGACAGAGAGACAGAGAGAGAGACAGAGAGAGACAGAGACAGAGAGAGACAGAGAGAGACAGGGAGAGAGACAGGGAGAGAGACAGGGAGAGACAGAGAGAAAGAGAGAGACAGAGAGAGACAGAGAAACACAGAGAGACAGAGAGAGAGACAGACAGACAGACAGATAGACAGACAGACAGAAAGAGAAAGAGACAAAGAGAGACACACACAGAGAGACAGAAAGAGAGAGACAGAGGTAAGAATTTATGTATCATTATGAAAACAGAGTTTTAAATTTAAAAGTTTACACGTGAAATTCTTCATTACTATATCCAACGATGGTTTCTGTCTGCTAAAAGACATAAACCAGTGATCGCGCCAGGACTTTTTTTAAACCTGTAAATTGTGCCCGACCTTCACCTTGCATGAAGAACCTTCCGAAATACCGGATTTGTCAATACACCATTTCATCATCATCATCTCCTTTCACTCCTCTGAGAGCATAGGTCACGGATAAAGGCTCTCCAGTCATCCCTGTTCTTGGAATTATTCTCTGCTTCCTTCCATGTGGGTCCCTTGTCTCTGGTTTTCCTATCCGTGTTTCTGTAACGCTCTAGTTTTGTGTGTGTGTGTGTGTTTTTGTTTTGTTCCAGGAAACAGGTGGTTGGCATAACCCCCAAATAACAACATTGGTACTTTTAAAACTTAAAAAAAAAAACTGGCAGTTAAAAATACACAACAAACAGCGGGGATGACATGTTCGAGTTTTTCTTACCCAGTTTCCTGCGAGATTTAATATAAAATACTTACACGTTAAACTGGAGTCAAAGCTGGCTCTACATGGATGTCTATCTATCTATCTATCTATCTATCTATCTATCTATCTATCTGTCTATCTATCTGTCTATCTGTCTGTCTATCTATCTGTCTGTCTATCTATCTGTCTGTCTATCTATCTATCTATCTATCTATCTATCTATCTATCTATCTATCTATCTATCTATCTATCTATCTATCTATCTATCTATCTATCTATCTATCTATCTATCTATCTATCTATCTATCCCGGTTACAGTAACCGGCGACGTCCAAAATGTTCTGTTTTTCTCTTTTTGTATCGGTATTTAACCGTAACCGCCGGTTAACGCGACCATTGTAAAACCTAGATTTGCATCTAATGTTCCTTCTAAGCAAGGCGGCAGCGCGCACATCATCATGCCGAGCACGAATACTTGTATAACGAACAAAACAAAATAAAATCGACACTATTATTTTTGGCAGTTTGATGATGTTACTCTTTGCTATGGTAGAGGAAAAGAAAATGTGATGGTGCTGCATGAGTTTGTTTTCCCCGCTTTCTTCTTCATTTCTAAAAAATTTAATTTGAGAACTTTACTCATATTTTGTAATTTTACGTTGCTATGGACATTTGCCCGTAAAATTCTTTCAACACGGGTTGAAATTGTTGTGCCCGAACCGCTAAACCTTTGGTGGTACATTGATTATATCGTCTTTTTGAACAAAGTTCCTAGAATTTGCTAGTTGAAAAAAAAAAAAAGTTCCTTAATATATAGGCTGATACAGAATGTCATTTATGAATAGAAAATCGATAGTTTCTACTCCTGTATTTGTTGTCCTACCGCTACCTGTTCCATTGTGCAGTTATTTCCAGAGGAGTGAGTCCTTTCAGTTTCATTTGTACATATTACTTTATCGTCATCAGGTGCCGTGCCGACTGGCGTTGGCTAGTATGCTTCTCCAGAGTACACGACCCTTCATGCAGGCCATTAGCTCACTTGTTGATCTCCTCTCACACCATCTCGTCAGACTTTCCAGTATCATTTCTCTTGGTCTTCCTCTGGCTCTTCTTCCTTCTATTTTTCCTGTTGTTATAATATTTTCAATGCCCCCTCTTCACATTGCATGTCCTATGAAAGTACATTGTCTCTCTTTTATTTATTTTTTTTATTGCAAATTTTTTTTTATCTAATGCTCTTTTTTTTAAAATTACTTTATGCTGTCCATAAAAAAAATAATTTTTTATCCCTGTGTTTAATTAGTTTTCTTTTCTAAGGCGAGTCGAAGAATGGTTTAAATACTCGCCTTTATAATGCTGATCATTTACTCATTATGCGGTCGATAGGTAAAGCCTGTTTTTCAAAACGACGTTTCGCCACTGATATCTAACGTGAATAATTTTTTTTTGACAAAGTGACAGGATAGATGAGATAGAATCCCGCAGAGTAGAATGCAGAATCGACTCTAAAATCTTTCAAGGAGGGTGGGTGGGTGGAAGTGCGAATGGGGGTGGTGTTATGGGAGGGGAGAGAGAGGAACAGAACAAGAAAGGGGTAAAAAAAAAAGGATTGGAGGGAAAAAAGGAAGATGATGTCAAGTGCAGCTTTTAAGAGAAATGAAAGGTAATGTCTCCATAAGCTTACATCCCTGTAAAGGAAAGGTCATTCCCCATTCCCCCGCCCCCCCCCCTTTCTGGACTTAGTGCCCCGTAAGAGAGGTAATGTGCCCAGACTTAGGTTAGTGTGAGGGAGAGGTGATGCCTCATTTAAGCTTACTCTCCATATGAAGGAAAGGTAATGTCCCCTGAACTTACGTCCTCTGAACTTATGTCCTTGTGAGAGAGACTTACGTTGGTGTGAGGGAGAGGTCTTCTTGTTCTTCTTCGTTCGCTTCTACCACCAAGATCGACCCGTGATCCTACTGAATTTAATCCTGTGATTCTCGCTATAGTCTCATTTAGGATGGAGGCTCAGAGCATCGTGGGGCTTTGGCCTATATTCTCGGTGGGTCACAGAATCGGGATTGCATGACACTGTGGTTTTCGTTGTACCAGTTTAGTCTAGAGTTAGACTTTCTCAGCGGGAAACCTCGACGTGGTATGGATATGAATATATCCCCGCCGGGTGAGAGGTGGTTGCCCATCCAGCCTAGAGTTGGACTTTCTCACCGGAAGACCTCGACTTCTTTTAGATATCAGTATATCCACGCCGGGTGAGATGTGGTTCCCCATCCAGTCCAGAGTTGGATTTTCTCACCCGAAAAACTCAACGTGATTTGGATATAATATATCCCCGTTGGGTGAGAGGTGGTTGTCTATCTAGTGCAGTGTCTCCGACTTCAGCATTTTGTGGTCGTGGCCGCTACCCTTCCTAGTTGTGACAAGGACGTAGGTTTTGTCCAGGACGAAGAATCCTCACCACTATTAAGTTTCACCCCTGGGTTAAGCCGGTTTAGGCGTATTATCCCAGTAAGGGTGTATATAGGAAGTGACCGGCCTCTAGAGCAAAGGTACCGTGATATGCGTAGCCGTCGAGTTTCACCCCTGAGTTAAGCCGGTTTAGGTATATTTAACCAGTATGGGTGTACATAGGACGTGGCCGGCCTCTAGAGCAGAGGTGCCGTGGTATGAGTACCTCTCGCCGCGAGACTACTGGACATACCGATTAAGCTTCACTTTATCCTTTCTCTCACCTTTTCACAGCGGCGCCGCTCGGTAACCCTAGTCGCATTTTCTTCATTGGCCGGGGTGAGTTTTTCGTTCCACGCGCGGCAGCCGAAGAATCAATGTCTTAGTTTAACCCCTGGGTTAAGCGGTTTAGGTAATCTGCCCCGGTATGGGTGTATATAGGACGTGGCCGGCCTCTAGAGCAAATGTGCCGTGATTTGAGTAGTCTTGACCTCGAGAATAGTTACTTCACTTAATCCTTTCCTGCACCTTTTCTACGAGGCGATGCGCAGCAACCCTAATCGCATTTTTCTTCACTGGCCGGGAGGAGTCCCATCCCACGCACGGGGCAGCTGAAGAATCTTGCCAGCAGCGGTAAATTAGCTACCAAACATGACTCTCATCTACCCGAAGCTTCTGGTTTTCAGGCGCCAGATATTCGCCTTCGCCCCTCTCGTGTCAGTTTGAACAGTTCTGCCACGAGAAGACCAGGAGCTGGACTTGACTGTCAGAGGCTGTTTGAGACGCACGCCTTGGAGACATTTAATTGGAGTGGAGAGAGTATCCCCCACCCCATCTTCGGCTATAACAGTCCTTAGAAACATTTGATACAATTAATATCACTGCTGTATCTAGGCCAACAGGCAGCAGTAAGAATATATGGTGAAACAACAACTTAGTTTGACATAAAACAAGGGGTTCGTCAGGGGTGCATATTGTCGCCTTACTTATTTAACTTGTATATTGAAAATATAACGAGGAATGTTAGAGAAGATGTAGAAAAAGAATATTCCGGTGCCATAAAAATTGGATGTTATGAAATATCAGAGATTAGATATGGCGATGACACAGTATTACTGTCAACAACACAAAAAGGAATGGAAAAACTAATTATGTCAGTCCGTAAGAACAGTGAAGAAAAAAATCTCTATCTTAATGCAAAGAAAAATAGATTGATGACAACTGACAAAACAAACAAGGCAGCTGAAATATGTATCAATGGGGAAAAATTAGAAGTGGAGAGTTTTGAATATCTTGGATCACTGCTAACTAATAATGGAGATACAATGAGAGAAATTAAAAGGAGGACATCTATCGCTCTTTAAAAAGTAAAACAACTAAAGAATCTGTGGAGAGGAACAGACAGAACTACAAAAATAAGATTTTTAAGGGCATTCATCTTTCCCATCGCAACATATGCCTGTGAGACCTGGACACTTAACAAAACAGCTGAGAAATACATAAATGCCTTTGAATGTAAATGCTACAGAAGGGTCATTCAAATATCATGGACACAAGAAAATAACAAATATATCCATACTATAAGAACTTAATATTGAAGAAGGCTGGGTAGTAAAGAGGATTAAAGAGAGATAACTTAAATATTTTGGACACATTAAACGTCATGGTAATTTGGAAGGGTACATAATGGGAAAAAGAAAGAGAGGAAGACCAAAGGTGAAGATGGCTGCAAGACATCGTTGATAACCTGCAAATGGTTCATCAACAGCGGGGCATCCTGCTTACAAGTGAGAAGTTCCGCAAGAGACATGCAAATGACTTTACTTCCTTTGTCAGTCCATTTCTTTCATTCAGTTTTATCTACGCCTGTCTCCAAATAAACTAGAAATGATTAACTAGTTTTTTTAGGTTAGATTTCCCAATAGTTAATCATTTTGTCCCGTTCAGTTTCTAGTAATCTGTGTTTCTGAAAGGATATGAGAACGACATAATGTAACGACTTATTTGAATTATCTGCCTTCATATATAAATCTCATTTTACTTATAACTAGTAATTACTGGGCAGGTAATAACTTTTCGTACTTTGCATATTTTCAGCGTTTGCTGTTGTGTCATATTCTCGACTTCAGAATGGTAGACTTTGTTATTGTTTGTACGTCCCGCTGTGTCGGGAGAATAGATTCTGCGCCGCCTTACGAGATTGAACTACAGTATTTTATTTCTTTCAACTAGGGGGCATGGAGAGAGAGAGAGAGAGAAAGAGAGAAGGAGAGAGAGGGAGGGAGAGAGAGGGAGAAAAGAGAGAAAGAGAGAGGGAAAGAGAGAAAAACAGAGAGAAAGGGAGAGAGAGAGAAAGGGAGAGAGAGAGAAAGGGAGAGAGAGAGAAAGAGGGAGGAAGAAAGAGGGAAGGAGGGAGAGATAGAAACCCGTATATGAGTGAAAGAGAGGGAGAAAGTGTGAGAGAGGGTGAAAAAGGGAGAAAGAGGGAGAAAGGAGAGAAAAAGAGAGGGAGAGAGAAAAAGAGAGAGAGATAGAAAACCGTAGAGAGATGAGGAGAGAGAATGAAAGGGTGAGAAAGGAAGAAAGAGGGAGAAAGAAGGAGAGAAAGAGAGAGGGAAAGAGAAAAATAGAGAGAGAGAGGGAGAGAGAAAGAGGGGGAGAGAGAGAGAAAGCCGTATATGAGTGAGAGAGAAACTGAGAGAGGGTGAGAAAGGGAGAAAGAGGGAGAGAAAGAAAGAGAGAAAAACAGAGAGAGAGGGGGAGAGAGAGAGAGAGAAGAAGACAGAGAGAGAGTGAGAGAATGAGGGAAAAGGAGAAAAATATACAGGGGGAGAGAAAGAAAAGAAAGAAAGAGATAGAGAGAGAGAGGGGGAGAGAATGAATGAATGAAAGAATCTTTATTTTTAATGGGTAAAGAATTGGGCACGCAGGCCCGTCTTACATTCAACCCTTCCTCACTCCATCTTTCATTCTTCCTACACACTCGATTTAATACAAGTATACAAATTACATCAGGAAAAAAACATATCAAAAGAGAGTAAGATTAAACTATTACATTCAAAGTAAAAGAGAAGAAGTAATTAACCTAATAAAATAGCACTCACACACATACACGCGCACACACATATATTCAAAAATACATTGTCAGCACAGATCTTCTAACATATGTTTTTTAACAAACATTAAAATAATTTCTAACAATATTTAACACGTTACTTTTCAAACTATGTCATTTTAGTACTTGTTGGTAGGCGAGTCATGTGTTGAGAGAGTGCTGGTTATTCTATGGAGGCATATAATTACAAGCAAGTAAATAATGAAACAGGTTTGAGTTAAAGGATGAAGTATTACCAATGGATTTTAAATGGTAGAGGAGGGTGTTCCAGAGCTGTACTGCAGAGTATGCAAGGCTTTTCTTGTACAGATCAATCCTGGGTTTAGGAAGAAGACAGTTTTTTAAACGCTGGCTATGTTTAGTGTTATGCGTAAACAATGACCAAAAGTAAGGCGGAGCATTGTGCGACAGAATTCTGTGAACAAACTTAACTTTGTTAAAAATGACTCTGTATCTGAGCGGTAGAATTTTGAGTTGTGTGTACTCGTTATAAAGTGGAACGAATTCAAGAACAATGCAGAGATAAGGCAGATGAAGAAACAACAAACTGTCTCATGGGTGATCAAAAGAAGATGGACGTATGTCGGTCATGTGATGAGAAGAAACAATCAGAGAATCCCCAAAACAAGCTATCAAGTGGAACACAATAGGGCGGAGAAAAAGAGGTCGACCATGTGAAACTCTAAAGAGGACATTGTTAAGAGAAGCCAGTTTAGTAGGCACAAAATCCCTTGATGCGGTTGAAAATATAATAATTCATTAAAGGCAAAATGCTATATTGTGCCATGAGTTTTATTTTCTATTATGTCCCCTTACAATGGTAATTTACTGCTGTATTTTTCATTAAAGGAAAAATGCTATATTGTGTATGAGATTTATTTCCTATTATGTCCACTTATAATGGTAATTTACTGCTATATTTGATTACATCGTTAGATTACCTTCCCCAGCAAGGAAATTCCTTTTAATGAAGGAGTCTTATATTCAAGTGTTTGTCTTCTTATACACAGAGGGAACTGGAGAAAGGTTGCGTTTTTTTTTATGTGGTTTTATGGCTGTGCTGAAAGCTGACTTTTAAACAGAGAGCGGGGTCTAAGAGAGAGAGAGAGGTGTTATATCCCCTGCGGTTTGTATATTGTATAATAATTAGATTACGTACAAGCTGGTATAGATTTCAACATTAGCATGGCTGTATAAGACTAATATATGCAAATGAGAACAGAGAGGTTGTATGTGAGTGTGTGTGTGAAAGAGAGAGAGAAAGAGAGAGGAGAGAGAGAGATTAGTAATTGCAGTTTGTCGAACAAACGTAAGTTTTTTCTCAATTTATCATCTACTTTGTGCATTCTCTTTCGTTTGGTATCTATCTATCTATCTATCTATCTATCTATCTATCTATCTATCTATCTATCTATCTATCTGCCTGCCTGCCTGCCTGCCTGCCTGTCTGCCTGTCTGTCTGTCTGTCTGTCTGTCTATCTCTCTGCATGCCCGCCTGCCTGTCTGTCTGTGTGCTCTAAATGAACAGAACATTTCGAAAAGATGTTCGACTGAGTTTGAGAAATGAAGCGTTAGATTTCTAATTTTAGATTTAAAAAAAAACTCTCTATTCACAGCATGGACCCATCTCAGACAGCCGGGATTGTCAAGAAACTCCAGCGGTTGCCAAAGCTGTTGACAACGTTGCCCTGAGCAAGACATGTATCTCTGAAACATCGTTCGCTCGCAGCCAAGACTCCAACAGATTTGTGTCGTCGGTGTATATCAGGATTAACAAAGGCTTGTACGACAACAGTCAGGTCCGAAGACCCATTCAAATCCAGGGGGTAACGGCTGGAGATTACGTCGATGATAAAAGCAGTAGAAGCTGCAGTTTGAATAGTGAAATTCCAAATGGCGACAGAACGTGTAGAAAGAGTTCTTGTAGTAGAAACGAAGGTGGCGGAGATTCCATTAGTTTCCGTTTCAATGTAATTGACAGAATTAACTGCAGTACATGTACAAACATGGCAGCTGCCACGAGCCCAGCCCGGACTTTACCAGCGAGCTCTGATTTAACTCCGGATAAAATAACAGCTGCACTTCCATCCGTCTCTTTGAGCACGTACCAGATCATCAGAAGAGGATCTAAAACAATGCTATCCGATGGTGGTTTGCTAGTTCCCGCTTCATCTGCTTCACCGCTTCTGCAAATGGCAAACGACATCAATACGTCTTTAATGGCTGCCAGAGGGAACGGATTTCGGAAGGTGTCCGACAGCACTACGTCATCAGATGCAGATAAAAGGACTCATAGAATACCTTCTGCAGAATATGGAAGGTCGTTTTCTTCTAAATCTCTTTCGAGCTTAAACAAAGCCGCAGACGTTGACCGGGAATTTAATAATTCAGAAAGTCAAAATGAAAACTTCCCTCAGCTTTCAGTTTTTACAAGAGCTGGAAATTCGCTCTTGGAATCACAGACAGCATCGACGCTCCAGAAAGGTAAGGCACCAGGTGGTGCTGTTGAAAACAAGACGAACTTTTCCCGGCCAGGCTCATCTGGCACTCACGCCATCATAGCATCGCCACAGAAAGAGGAACAGCACCAGTCCTCGTCGTCAAAGAACACACAAGATTCCACGTGGCGCTCAGCATCGTCGGCTCAGTTCTCTGTTGAAGATTCCAAACTCTCAAATGAAATTAAACTCGGAACAGAAAGCCAGAAGCATGATCTTTCCGGATACGCCCTCGTGAAACTGTCAAATTCTGAGACCCAAGAACCCAACCCATCTCCAGTGAGTGAAACTAAAGCTAAGTCATCTGTGTCAGGGAAAGAAAAGAAAGACAAAAAGAAAAATGATAAGTTTAAGTTACCCAACACTGAATGGGAAAATAAAAACCAAGACGGACCCCAAGACGGACCCCAAGACAGACCCCAAGACAGACATAACCAAAAGCAGATTCGGTCTCCTCAGACGCCAACACACAAAACGAAAAGTAAGTTTCTGACAGAGTTATACAGCGGAGCAGAGAAAATCAAAAACTTTATCAACAGAGGAAAGACGAAAAAGGAGAACAACAGGTTATCTTCCTGGCTAAGATCTTCCCAGCGCTCAGTACACGGGTCACCAGAAGTGCCGCAGAATTCTCTTGAGACGACGGATACAAATGTCTCATATGACAGTCCTGACGTTGGTCTTAGAATAACAAAACACATTACCACTGCTTGCACCTCATCAGAGACAAGCAATCCTACTTCTGCCTGTAATTTACCATCTTCAGGCTCGGTGACAGACTTCCTTGTCACTGGACACAGCAGGGAGATCAGTTCTCCCAGCAGGAAGATCAGTTCTCCCAACAGGAAGATCAGTTCTCCCAGCACTGAAGCTGGTACAGCTTCACCGGCAAGTCGCACATTAAAACCAAATGTTCTTCAAAATAAATCTTTGAAAACCATCGATGTAGATGTTGGAAAATATGTAGATGGAAATGACAAGACAGAATCAAAGAAAACGTTTGTTTCTAGTAAGCCTGCTCTTCACCAGTCCGTACGGGCTCGTTCTTTCAGTAGCCAAGATTTTTCTGGAAAATTTCAGCCACACAGCTACGACGACGACGAAGTTTTCACATCTCCTATTCTTGAGAACCCTACAGCTCGAGCCTGGTCGAAAACTCGACGTTATTCAAGCATCGACTTTTATTTACCAAAATCAAAGCCGAAGTCTCTACCCTCAGATGATTCTTCGGACAGGTTTGATCTTCCACACATACAGCAACCTCAAGTTGAGCACAGTCGGTCTGTACATAGAAGACGACGTTTCTCAGATCCAAACATAAATAACTACACAAGAAGCCAGATCTATGTAGCTCTGGCCAATGGCCCCAGTACTCATCAAAGATACTCCACTAGTTTCTTCACCTCAACCCTTCGCGGCCCCAGAATACAGCGTCGGCTACACATTACTCAGTTACCGAGTGACGGAATCGGTCTGCCTTATTCTGCACAGCCCACTCCGATGACCCCCAGCAATATCAGCACCAGAAAGTCGACACAAGAACCGGAACTTTTTCTTACTAATTCTCCAGAGCAGGGAGCACACAATCCGTCCATTTATTCTGTTTCAAAATCCAGCGACTCGAAACCTACGCGCCCAGCACTGAAGAGGTCAACACTGCACTTCAGTTTTGATGGCGTGTACCACAGGAAACCTGGAATTTCTTCTGTTGCTTACCGCAACCTCGAAGCGCAGCCTTCCTTCGTCGCTACAGAAGTTGTCTTGACGCGTGATTCTAACAAGGATTACGTCTCACAGTCATCAAGGATTGAAAAACCGGACGTTGACAGCGGTAGTCTCCCAAAGTTCGAACTCAGGGACCCTTCGAATTCATCATATCTGCCCGAGGGTGTTGATGTGGATAAGGATAGGAAGCCCTACAGCTACGTCGATGCCTGTAAATCTGAAGCAGAGCTTTCTCAGATGGTGAGTTTTCTTTCACGATTGTTGTCCTTTCTGAGCCTGACTTCTGTTGTAGCTGTTGCTCTTCGCACTCGTCATCTGTGCAAGGCAGTATCAGCCATTTCTAATATGTTCCGGAGCAGTCGTTGTTCATAAAATATGTATATCTGAGTTATCTATGTGTCTAAGTTTTACGTATTACAAAAAAAAGTTTGTCTCCGTTTTCTGTTTGTTGTTCATGCATGTCTATAAGATTTGTCAGTTTTTTTGTTTGTCATTCCTATATGTCTAAAAGATTTGTCAGGTTTTTTTGTTTGTCGTTCCTGCACGTCTATAAGATTTGTCAGGTTCTCTGTTTGTTGTTCCTGCATGTTTATAAGATTTGTCAGGTTTTTTGTTTGTCATTCCTGCATGTCTAAAAGATTTGTCAGGTTTTT